>CM055118.1:671192047-671904055 GCA_029206835.1 Rana muscosa
TGATTTCTAGGGACTATCCCTGATTTGGACCAAAGTCCCTCTTTCCTCCTCATTTGTCCCTCATCTTGGTCTGATCTATATAGTTGTCTATAAAATGTAATATTTGTCTTTAAAAAAGTGTTTCCCAGTGCTAAATCTTTTATCCAATTTCTAAATTGCTGCATTTGTAAATGTCAAAAGCCAGTATAAAGGAATAGTAGAGGTAAAAAAAAAAGCACTTGTGGGCTTAACTAATATTTTTATTTGGTATAATTCTCCTTTAAGGGGGCGTGGCAGGGTGTGTGTCCTTTGCCTACATACTTTTGTTAATAGGTGTCCCTCATTTCTACCTCAAAAAGTTGGGAGGCATAAAATAAGAAAACTAGAACCTTGGCTAGGTGGAAGAGTGGGTTTGATAATAAAGTTGTCAGTGCCTCCACTCAGAACAGGGACTTTGTAAATTCCAAATTCCTGGGAAAATATACAGAGGTACAGGGGATAGTAGTATGTAGAGAAGTGTACAGAAGTCAGTAGTATGTAGAGTAGTGTACAGAAGTCAGTAGTATGTAGAGTAGTGTACAGAAGTCAGTAGTATGTAGAGTAGTGTACAGAAGTCAGGAGTATGTAGAGTAGTGTACAGAAGTCAGGAGTATGTAGAGTAGTGTACAGAAGTCAGTAGTATGTAGAGTAGTGTACAGAAGTCAGGAGTATGTAGAGTAGTGTACAGAAGTCAGTAGTATGTAGAGTAGTGTACAGAAGTCAGGAGTATGTAGAGTAGTGTACAGAAGTCAGTAGTATGTAGAGTAGTGTACAGAAGTCAGTAGTATGTAGAGTAGTGTACAGAAGTCAGTAGTATGTAGAGTAGTGTACAGAAGTCAGTAGTATGTAGAGTAGTGTACAGAAGTCAGTAGTATGTAGAGTAGTGTACAGAAGTCAGGAGTATGTAGAGTAGTGTACAGAAGTCAGTAGTATGTAGAGTAGTGTACAGAAGTCAGTAGTATGTAGAGTAGTGTACAGAAGTCAGGAGTATGTAGAGTAGTGTACAGAAGTCAGTAGTATGTAGAGTAGTGTACAGAAGTCAGTAGTATGTAGAGTAGTGTACAGAAGTCAGTAGTATGTAGAGTAGTGTACAGAAGTCAGGAGTATGTAGAGTAGTGTACAGAAGTCAGTAGTATGTAGAGTAGTGTACAGAAGTCAGTAGTATGTAGAGTAGTGTACAGAAGTCAGTAGTATGTAGAGTAGTGTACAGAAGTCAGGAGTATGTAGAGTAGTGTACAGAAGTCAGTAGTATGTAGAGTAGTGTACAGAAGTCAGTAGTATGTAGAGTAGTGTACAGAAGTCAGTAGTATGTAGAGTAGTGTACAGAAGTCAGGAGTATGTAGAGTAGTGTACAGAAGTCAGTAGTATGTAGAGTAGTGTACAGAAGTCAGTAGTATGTAGAGTAGTGTACAGAAGTCAGTAGTATGTAGAGTAGTGTACAGAAGTCAGGAGTATGTAGAGTAGTGTACAGAAGTCAGTAGTATGTAGAGTAGTGTACAGAAGTCAGTAGTATGTAGAGTAGTGTACAGAAGTCAGTAGTATGTAGAGTAGTGTACAGAAGTCAGGAGTATGTAGAGTAGTGTACAGAAGTCAGTAGTATGTAGAGTAGTGTACAGAAGTCAGTAGTATGTAGAGTAGTGTACAGAAGTCAGTAGTATGTAGAGTAGTGTACAGAAGTCAGGAGTATGTAGAGTAGTGTACAGAAGTCAGTAGTATGTAGAGTAGTGTACAGAAGTCAGGAGTATGTAGAGTAGTGTACAGAAGTCAGTAGTATGTAGAGTAGTGTACAGAAGTCAGTAGTATGTAGAGTAGTGTACAGAAGTCAGGAGTATGTAGAGTAGTGTACAGAAGTCAGTAGTATGTAGAGTAGTGTACAGAAGTCAGTAGTATGTAGAGTAGTGTACAGAAGTCAGTAGTATGTAGAGTAGTGTACAGAAGTCAGGAGTATGTAGAGTAGTGTACAGAAGTCAGTAGTATGTAGAGTAGTGTACAGAAGTCAGTAGTATGTAGAGTAGTGTACAGAAGTCAGGAGTATGTAGAGTAGTGTACAGAAGTCAGTAGTATGTAGAGTAGTGTACAGAAGTCAGTAGTATGTAGAGTAGTGTACAGAAGTCAGGAGTATGTAGAGTAGTGTACAGAAGTCAGTAGTATGTAGAGTAGTGTACAGAAGTCAGTAGTATGTAGAGTAGTGTACAGAAGTCAGTAGTATGTAGAGTAGTGTACAGAAGTCAGGAGTATGTAGAGTAGTGTACAGAAGTCAGTAGTATGTAGAGTAGTGTACAGAAGTCAGTAGTATGTAGAGTAGTGTACAGAAGTCAGTAGTATGTAGAGTAGTGTACAGAAGTCAGGAGTATGTAGAGTAGTGTACAGAAGTCAGTAGTATGTAGAGTAGTGTACAGAAGTCAGTAGTATGTAGAGTAGTGTACAGAAGTCAGGAGTATGTAGAGTAGTGTACAGAAGTCAGTAGTATGTAGAGTAGTGTACAGAAGTTAGTAGTATGTAGGGCAGTAGACAGAGGTCAGTTGTATGTAGAGTAGTGTAAAGAGACGAATAGTATGTAGGGCAGTAGACAGAAGTCAGTAGTATGCAAGGCAGTAAACAAAAGGCAGTAGTATGCAGGGCAGTGTACAGATATCAGTAGTATGTAGGGCAGTAGACTTACAGTAAGTCAGTAGTATGTAGGGCAATAAACAGAAGGCAGTAGTATGTAGGGCAGTGTAAAGACATCAGTAGTATGTAGGGCAGTGCACAGAGGTCAGTTGTATGTAGTGTAGCGTACAGACATCAGTAGTATGTAGGACAGAGTACAGAGGTCAGTTGTATGTAGTGTAGCGTACAAAGATCAGTAGTATGTAGGACAGTGTATAGAAGTTAGTAGTATGTAGAGCAGTGTACAGAAGTCAGTTGTCTGTAGTGTAGCATACAGAGATCAGTAGTGTATAGGGCAGTGTACAGAGTTTGGTAGAATGTAGGGCACTGTGCAGAGGTCAGTAGGATGTATGGCAGAGGACAGGGTAAGTCAGTTGGGAAGTGGACAGGTCAGTAAGGCAGAGGAAGGGGTCAGTCAGTAGGTCAATAAGGTTAGGTTCACATTTATAGGCTGGGTTCACATTTATAGGCTGGGTTCACATATATGCTGGGTTCACATTTATAGGCTGGGTTCACATATATGCTGGGTTCACATATGCAAACTGGATGGGTCAATGGAGCCGGTTCACACATGTCCGGGGGAAACACGGTGCGGTTTTAAAAAGGGTTCTGTGCTTTTTTGGGTCCAGATCAGGTGCAAATTCAGGCAAAAATTTGCACCTATATCACCCCTGAGCTGGTGAGCAGAAATGCACGGGACTCTGGACTGTAAACCACAGCCGGACATGTGTGAGCTCTGCCTAAGGCAGTGGAAGGTGTCAGCCAGTAGGGCAGTGGACTGGGTCAGTAAGTAGGGCCGCGGACGGAGTCTGTAGGGCAGCGGATGTGGTCAGTAGGGTGGTAATTTGCATGCACAGGGAATCAGCAGTGCAGAAACTTCCCTTACATGCAGAACATGGAAGTGCCGACAACACACTACTGCTTTTTGTTCTGGTGTACTGATCCCCGCTGGTCCTCCTCTCGTCCATTCCACATGATGTTACACATAAGGGCCTGGGATAGACATGAGAGAAGGGCCGGCAGCACACTGGTATGTCCCTATCGTATGTCACTCTGCATACTGTATGTGGGAGGTGCAGTTAGACTGGGGGTCAGGAAGGCAGGGATGAAATCGATGGGTTGCCCAGGAGTGAGACTTTGGGAGCTGGGAAGGAGAGTGATGGACGGAGCAGGGGAGGAGATTTCCTCTCACACTGAGCTCCACTCTCACTCAGACACAGGTTTGCACTGGAAGGGGGTGCTGTGGCTGCCTGACATTTTTCTTTTGTTTTGCTGTGCTACACAATTTTTTTTGTGTCAGGAAGGCACTGTGAGTGTGCACCCGGCGTGGACCGTTCTCCTTGCACCCCTCTTAGTATGCCAACAAATATTTTTTATTGTGAATCTATTGCAAAGTTTCCTACATGGAGATCCTGCCAGGGCTGACAACGCTAAGCCTCTGCCCCTCTGCAATTAGTAGCAGCATTATCAGCCTACCAAGTACAATTTATTTGACCATTGGGCTGCCTAACAAGCCTGGTATACACTACAGCCCTGTGGGTTGCACGAAAAAAAACCTGTGAGCTATCCGCTGTACTAACCACGTGAGGTTAGTTCAGCAATCTCCCCCGCTGAGCTTTTGTGTTCTGACAGGGGGACGCCCCCCCCCCCCCCCCGGCAGAACACTTCAATCGGCGGTCTCTTCCATTGGCTGAGAGCACTGATTGGGAAACGTTCGGTCGGCTGCTGGTTTTCCAGCATGCACGTCCGACAGAAGCTGTCCGAACGGCCGGCTTCTGTCGAACAGACCGACATACTGTACATACGGGCAGAATGTTGGTCGGTGTCTTTTGTACCGGCCAATGTCTCCCAACATCTTGCCCGTATGTATGGGGCTTTAGGTTTGTCAAATAGGCAACACATCCTAACCTGACACAGCAATAGATCTATCAAATAGGCAGCCCAAGGCCAACTGAAGAGGCTTGCATTGCAGGTTGCCAATGCTGTTGCCTAATATGAGGCTAAAGCCCCATACATACTATTCGACTTTTTGCAGATTTTTGTCCTCAGATTTACCAAAACCATTTAGTGGAAGGGCCTGTCTGATTGCATACAAATTGAAACTCTTAAGGTTTGACCTCATATTATATAGTTTTGGTAAATCTGAAAAATCGAATAGTGTGTATGGGGTCTTAAGCCTCGTACACACGGTACGATTGTTGACCAACCGAGCGTCTGATTTTTGTCAAAAGGGCGTGTGCCAATATCTTGTCTTGCATACTAACGGTACAGAATTGTCGTGCCACAAACACGAATGTAGTGACGTACTATGAGGAATTTCAGCTCTTGAGCGCCACCCCTTGGGCCCCTTCTGCTAATTTCGTGTTTGGTGAGCATTGATTCCGAGCATGCGTGTTTGTACTTTAGACTTTTGTGTGACGATTTGTGTACTGACCATACGAAAATCAGACGTGAAGCCATTGTCCGCCGAAAATTTAATAGCCTATCATCCAACATTTGTTGGCCGAAAGTTGGACAACAATTGTCAAAAAGAGCGTACTAACGGTAAGAATTTAGGACAACAGACAATCCCCTTCCACCAATCGAACAGTGTGTACGAGGCTTTAGGCTTAGCATTCTCAGACTGCAACATGAAATGCTGTTACTGGCAAAATTTCTAGCTAAGAGACTTCAAAATATAGTGAGGCATGGTGCCAAACATACTAAACAATTGATTTAGTGTTTACATACACTTTAAACTATGCAATCTTGTGCCCCGTACACACGAGCGGAAATTCCGCTTGAAAAACCTTGGATGGTTTTTCCGACGGAATTTCGCTCAAGCTTGGCTTGCATACACACGGTCACACAAAAGTTCCCTGAACTTTCGACCGTCAAGAACACGGTGACGTACAACACTACGACGAGCCAAGAAAATTAAGTTCAATGCTTCAGAGCATGCGTCAAATTGTTTCCGAGCATGCGTCGGAATTTTGCGTGTCGGAATTGCTACAGACGATCGGAATTTCCTATTTGAATTTTTCCCGTCGGAAAAATTGAGAACCTGCTCTCAATCTTTTGCTGGTGGAAATTCCGACAGTAAAAGTTTGATGAAGCATACACACAGTCGGAATTTCCGACCAAAAGCTCACATCGGACTTTTGCTGGCGGAATTTCCGACCGTGTGTACGCGGCATAACAGTACAGAAGGGGTGATTTGACCTCATGATTTGAATTGAATTTTTTCTTAATTCAACAGTCAAGACTTAAGGAATCTATCTGGATTTAATCCCATGATCTTTATTTTACTGTACACTTTCTCTAGACTTATCTACTGTAATTTATCTCATCGTGTTCCATGTCTCCTATATATAATCTGCAAATTTTTTGAATGCTTGGGCTCTGTCCTTTTGAAGTTGGTTTTCAGCCTTCTGATCCGGTCTTTCAGCTTTGGTTTTCTGAATCTGGGCTCTCACCTTTTAATATCCTGGTGTTCTGGATTTGTGTTTGGACTTACGCTTTAAGGTAACTTGCCATCCAAATCTAATTTCTTGGCGTTTCCCAGTCTTAGACAAGTCAGCGGTGTCGCTAGTTCTGCATTTGTTTTGGAACCCTTTATCGGGGGTACCCTGCTAGGTGTTCAGATTTTTGTCTGGCTGTATGATTCCAGCCATGACTTGTCTGTTCCACAATCGTGCCTCATCCCACTGTGTTTTTCCAGTCCTGTATGCCATACATGCTGGGGCACTCTCATTCACTGGGGTGCCCCAGCATGTGCCAGGAAGTAACATTCCGGAGACATGACGCCCGTCACAGCGGTGTACGGGGCTCGCTGCAACAGCTTCGTTCTAAGGTAAGTATTTCATAATGGGCAAGTATGCAATGCATACTAGCTCATTATGCCATTGTCTTGCAGGTTTAATGGCCAAGCATCCCTGGCCATGTAAGCAGAAGAGAGTGGTGGTGGGCACAGGGCCGGCCGAAGACATTGTGCTGCCTGGGCCCAAGAATGAAATGCTGCCCCCCCCCCAAAAAAAATCATGCCCCCAGAAAAGGCCCCCACATTCATTATTTTATATCATGATAACTAAAATTAAATTTATCAGAAAATCTGATTAAAATTGCCATAAAGCTATTCCCTATTTTGTAGATGCTATAACTTTTACGCAACCCAATCAATATACGCTTATTGCGATTTTTGATGAAGACATTCTTTTTTTGGGTGGATATTTATTATAGCAAAAAGTAAAAAAATTGTGTTTTTTCACTCCTGTATGGAAATTAGCTACCAATGGTTTTATGGAGCCTGGGAGTAGATAGGGGACCCATCAGTAGGGATGAGCTTTGTGTTCGAATCGAACATACGTTCGACTCGAACATCGGCTGTTCGATCGTTCGACGAAGATCGAACGATTTGGGCCGTTCGCGCCAAATTCGAGTGACGCGAACGGCCCACAATGTACTACGCCATCGCAGTGTCATCCAGGCGCTGTGATTGGCCAAGCATGCACTGTGACCCCGCATGCTTGGCCAATCACAGCGCCGGCAGCGAGGAGAGCAATGATTGGCCACAGGCAGGATGCCTGTGGCCAATTATTGCTGAGGGTGTTTAGTACACGCCCCACACTATAAAAGGCCGCCAGCACGGCGGCCTAGTGTAGTGTGTTCCGGAGCAGGGAAAGAGAAGCATAGGCAGGGACAGTGACATTTATTTCTTTCTTGCTTAACCTGGATTCCTTTAGTTTAGGGAAAGAGAAGGATAGGTAGGGAGAGTGTCAGTGTGTTTTACTATGCGAATCCTTGTTTCTAGGGACAAAGAAGGAAAGTGAGGGGAATTCTCCTTGTGCTATAGTGTGCTTTAAAAAAACATTTTTTCTAGGGACAGAAAACTCTAGGTAGGGAGAGTGTCAGTTTCTTTCACTGTGCGAATCCTTGTTTCTAGGGACAAAGAAGGAAAGTGAGGGGAATTCTCCTTGTGCTATAGTGTGCTTTAAAAAAACATTTTTTCTAGGGACAGAAAACTCTAGGTAGGGAGAGTGTCAGTTTCTTTCACTGTGCGAATCCTTGTTTCTAGGGACAGGGAAGGACAGTGAGTGAATTCTCCTTGTGCTATAGTGTGCTTTAAAAAAACATTTTTTCTAGGGACAGAAAACTCTAGGTAGGGAGAGTGTCAGTTTCTTTCACTGTGCGAATCCTTGTTTCTAGGGACAAAGAAGGAAAGTGAGGGGAATTCTCCTTGTGCTATAGTGTGCTTTAAAAAAACATTTTTTCTAGGGACAGAAAACTCTAGGTAGGGAGAGTGTCAGTTTCTTTCACTGTGCGAATCCTTGTTTCTAGGGACAGGGAAGGACAGTGAGTGAATTCTCCTTGTGCTATAGTGTGCTTTAAAAAAACATTTTTTCTAGGGACAGAAAACTCTAGGTAGGGAGAGTGTCAGTTTCTTTCACTGTGCGAATCCTTGTTTCTAGGGACAAAGAAGGAAAGTGAGGGGAATTCTCCTTGTGCTATAGTGTGCTTTAAAAAAACATTTTTTCTAGGGACAGAAAACTCTAGGTAGGGAGAGTGTCAGTTTCTTTCACTGTGCGATTCCTTGTTTCTAGGGACAGGGAAGGACAGTGAGTGAATTCTCCTTGTGCTATAGTGTGCTTTAAAAAAACATTTTTTCTAGGGACAGAAAACTCTAGGTAGGGAGAGTGTCAGTTTCTTTCACTGTGCGAATCCTTGTTTCTAGGGACAAAGAAGGAAAGTGAGGGGAATTCTCCTTGTGCTATAGTGTGCTTTAAAAAAACATTTTTTCTAGGGACAGAAAACTCTAGGTAGGGAGAGTGTCAGTTTCTTTCACTGTGCGAATCCTTGTTTCTAGGGACAAAGAAGGAAAGTGAGGGGAATTCTCCTTGTGCTATAGTGTGCTTTAAAAAAACATTTTTTCTAGGGACAGAAAACTCTAGGTAGGGAGAGTGTCAGTTTCTTTCACTGTGCGAATCCTTGTTTCTAGGGACAGGGAAGGACAGTGAGTGAATTCTCCTTGTGCTATAGTGTGCTTTAAAAAAACATTTTTTCTAGGGACAGAAAACTCTAGGTAGGGAGAGTGTCAGTTTCTTTCACTGTGCGAATCCTTGTTTCTAGGGACAAAGAAGGAAAGTGAGGGGAATTCTCCTTGTGCTATAGTGTGCTTTAAAAAAACATTTTTTCTAGGGACAGAAAACTCTAGGTAGGGAGAGTGTCAGTTTCTTTCACTGTGCGAATCCTTGTTTCTAGGGACAAAGAAGGAAAGTGAGGGGAATTCTCCTTGTGCTATAGTGTGCTTTAAAAAAAGATTTTTTTCTAGGGACAGAAAACTCTAGGTAGGGAGAGTGTCAGTTTCTTTCACTGTGCGAATCCTTGTTTCTAGGGACAAAGAAGGAAAGTGAGGGGAATTCTCCTTGTGCTATAGTGTGCTTTAAAAAAACATTTTTTCTAGGGACCGAAAACTCTAGGTAGGGAGAGTGTCAGTTTCTTTCACTGTGCGAATCCTTGTTTCTAGGGACAGGGAAGGACAGTGAGTGAATTCTCCTTGTGCTATAGTGTGCTTTAAAAAAACATTTTTTCTAGGGACAGAAAACTCTAGGTAGGGAGAGTGTCAGTTTCTTTCACTGTGCGAATCCTTTTTTCTAGGGACAAAGAAGGAAAGTGAGGGGAATTCTCCTTGTGCTATAGTGTGCTTTAAAAAAACATTTTTTCTAGGGACAGAAAACTCTAGGTAGGGAGAGTGTCAGTTTCTTTCACTGTGCGATTCCTTGTTTCTAGGGACAGGGAAGGACAGTGAGTGAATTCTCCTTGTGCTATAGTGTGCTTTAAAAAAACATTTTTTCTAGGGACAGAAAACTCTAGGTAGGGAGAGTGTCAGTTTCTTTCACTGTGCGAATCCTTGTTTCTAGGGACAAAGAAGGAAAGTGAGGGGAATTCTCCTTGTGCTATAGTGTGCTTTAAAAAAACATTTTTTCTAGGGACAGAAAACTCTAGGTAGGGAGAGTGTCAGTTTCTTTCACTGTGCGAATCCTTGTTTCTAGGGACAGGGAAGGACAGTGAGTGAATTCTCCTTGTGCTATAGTGTGCTTTAAAAAAACATTTTTTCTAGGGACAGAAAACTCTAGGTAGGGAGAGTGTCAGTTTCTTTCACTGTGCGAATCCTTGTTTCTAGGGACAAAGAAGGAAAGTGAGGGGAATTCTCCTTGTGCTATAGTGTGCTTTAAAAAAACATTTTTTCTAGGGACAGAAAACTCTAGGTAGGGAGAGTGTCAGTTTCTTTCACTGTGCGAATCCTTGTTTCTAGGGACAGGGAAGGACAGTGAGTGAATTCTCCTTGTGCTATAGTGTGCTTTAAAAAAACATTTTTTCTAGGGACAGAAAACTCTAGGTAGGGAGAGTGTCAGTGTCTTTTACTGTGCGAATCCTTGTTTCTAGGGACAAAGAAGGAAAGTGAGGGGAATTCTCCTTGTGCTATAGTGTGCTTTAAAAAAACATTTTTTCTAGGGACAGAAAACTCTAGGTAGGGAGAGTGTCAGTTTCTTTCACTGTGCGAATCCTTGTTTCTAGGGACAGGGAAGGACAGTGAGTGAATTCTCCTTGTGCTATAGTGTGCTTTAAAAAAACATTTTTTCTAGGGACAGAAAACTCTAGGTAGGGAGAGTGTCAGTGTCTTTTACTGTGCGAATCCTTGTTTCTAGGGACAAAGAAGGAAAGTGAGGGGAATTCTCCTTGTGCTATAGTGTGCTTTAAAAAAACATTTTTTCTAGGGACAGAAAACTCTAGGTAGGGAGAGTGTCAGTTTCTTTCACTGTGCGAATCCTTGTTTCTAGGGACAGGGAAGGACAGTGAGGGAAATTCTCCTTGTGCTATAGTGTGCTAAAGCATTCCTCATCAACCATCTTTGAAATCCTTGTTTTTTTGACAGTCAGGGAAATTGTCGTTGTGCTATTCTGTGCAAAAGCAATCATCCTCAACCATATTTAGAAATCCTTAAGTAAAGGGACAGAGAAGGACACCTGAAGGTAGCCCTTATTGCTTTTTTCCCATCTCCCTGCAGGCCATCTATTAGAATGTCTGGAAGGCAAACAAGGAGAGGCAGACAGTCAGGAGGCAATAAAAGAGGGCAAGCAGGCTCTGTGTCTGGGGGCAACAGTGCTGGTCGTGGACGCGGTGCATTGTCATCAGCACATGGCCATGGGACACGCTTGTCCTTCTTTTCGGCAGCTGGACATGTTGAGCCACATCATGCCGAAGACTTGGTAGAGTGGATGACCAAGCCCTCCTCCTCCTCCTCATCCTCTCTCACCCAGGCTCAGGGTACTGGCAAAGCAGCTGCCAAAGCGTCCTCTTCCCTGGTATCAATGTCAGACTCATCATCAGTCACTCCTTCCCTAGACCCACCATGTCCTCCTCCTGAGGAGTCCCCCGAACTGTTTGAGCACAGTGTTGGGTACATGCTCCAGGAGGATGCCCAGCGTTTCGAAGGGTCTGATGATGAAACCCAGCTACAGGAAGGCAGTAGCGTGAGAGCAGACAGAGGGGATGCTCAAGAAGGACACCAATCTGGCAGTCATGTTCCAGCAGCTGCAGCATACTGCCAGATTGGCTCCAGTGATGAGGAGGGAGGGGATGATGAGGTCACTGACTCCACGTGGGTGCCTAATAGTAGAGAGGAGGAGGAGGAGGATGAGGAGGAGGCACATCTCCAACGAGGCAGGATGCCCTTTGGTGGCCAGCGTAAGGGCAGTACACCGACGGAATCACACCGCAGAGCTCCGCCTGTGCAGGGCGCTGCCTCTGCCCGTCATTCAAAAAGTTCCTTGGTGTGGGCCTTTTTTGAGGCTAGTGCATCAGATCGCACAGCTGCTGTTTGCAACATATGTCTCAAGCATATATCGCGTGGCCAAAACATCAGCCGCTTGGGTACCACATGCCTGACCAGACATATGTTGACCTGCCATGCAGCTCGTTGGCAAGCCTACCTCAAAGACCCACACCAAAGAACAAAGCGGACCTCTCCTTGCACCGCATCAGCTGGGATCTCCAACCCCACTATAACTTCAGTCCTCTCTGAAACATGCACTGAGAGGAATGAAGGTGTAGAATTAGGTGTGTCACAGCCAAGTACTTGCGGCCACTCTGCTAGCAGTACACCGACGTCCGATTCTAGCAGGCAAATTTCCCTGCCCCAGCTGCTGGACCGTCGAAAGAAGTTCACTCCCAGCCATCCACATGCCCAGCAGTTGAATGCTAGCTTGGCTAAATTGCTAGCGCTTCAACTGCTGCCTTTTCAGTTGGTAGACTCGGCCCCCTTCCGTGAGTTTGTGCAATGTGCGGTTCCTCAGTGGCAGGTTCCCAAACGCCACTTTTTCTCACGGAAGGCGATTCCGGCTCTCTACCGGCATGTGGAAGGCAATGTCTTGGCCTCGCTGGACAGGGCGGTCAGCGGTAAGGTGCATATTACCGCTGACTCATGGTCCAGCAGGCATGGACAGGGACGTTACCTTTCTTTCACGGCCCATTGGGTCACTCTTTTGGCAGCTGGGAAGGATGCAGGACAAGGTGCAGTAGTGTTGGAGGTTGTTCCACCGCCACGCCTCCAAAATTCTACTACTGGTTGTGACACACCTCTCTCCTCCACCCCCTCCTCTTCTTCTTCCTCCATGGCCTCTTCCTGTGGTTTGTCCTATGAACCAGCGGTGCTCCGTAGCCGTTCACGGGGCTACGCAAGTACGCAGGCAAAAAGATGCCATGCCGTGCTTGCGCTGGTGTGTTTGGGGGACAGAAGCCACACTGGGGCAGAGGTCCTGTCTGCTCTGCAGGGCCAGGTCGAGAGGTGGTTGACGCCACGCCAGCTTAAGCCAGGAATGGTGGTTTGCGACAATGGCACCAACCTCCTCTCCGCCCTCCGACAGGGACAACTGACCCATGTGCCCTGTGTGACTCACGTCCTTAACCTGGTGGTGCAGCGGTTCTTGGGCAGGTACCCGGGCTTACAGGATGTCCTGAGGCAGGCCAGGAAAGTCTGTGTGCATTTCCGCAGATCTTATAATGCCAGTGCTCGCCTGGCTGAGCTGCAAAAGGAGTTGAACCTGCCCAAGAACCGCCTTATATGTGACATGCCCACCAGGTGGAACTCAACGTTGGCCATGCTGCAGCGGCTGCACACGCAGCAGAGGGCCATCAATGAGTACCTGTGCGACTACGGCACCAGGACAGGGTCAGGGGACCTTGGTTTTTTTTCTCCACACCAGTGGGGCATGATCAGGGATGCATGCACTGTCCTGGCACCATTTGAGGAGGCCACGAGGATGGTGAGCAGTGACAGTGCATGCATCAGTGACACTGTACCTCTTGTCCACCTGTTGGAGCACACGCTGCGTGGAATAATGGACAGGGCACTTGAGGCAGAACAGAGGCAGGAAGAGGAGGACTTCCTTGCCTCTCAAGGCCCCCTTTACCCAGACAGTGTTCCTTCTGTCCCACCCATCGCACAGGAAGAGGAGGAGGAGGAGGAGGAGGAGGAGGATTGTGTCAGCATGGAGGTGGAGGCTGGCACTCAGCATCATCAGCAGCAGTCTTTTAGGGATGATTTACAGTCCCAAGAAACCAGTGGACTTGTACGTGGCTGGGAGGAGGTGGCTGCGGATCATGTCGTCCTTAGTGACCCAGAGGACTCCGGAGCGAATGCCTCAGCAAACCTACGCTGCATGGCCTCCCTGATCCTGCAAAGTCTGCGGAAGGATCCTCGTATTCTTCGGATCAAGGAGAGGGACCATTACTGGCTGGCCACTCTCCTTGATCCACGGTACAAGGGTAAGGTTGCGGACCTTATGTTACCGTCGCAGAGGGAGCAGAGGATGAGACAACTCCGGGAGGCCTTGCAGAAAGGTCTGTGCAACGCGTTCCCAGAGACTGGGAGGTTACAAACTCCTGGTCCTGGACAACGAGTTGCTGAGGCTTCGGCCAGTCAAAGAAGGAGCGGTGGGGAAGGTGGCCGTCTGACCGATGCGTTCAGACAATTCTTTAGTCCGCAGCCCCAAAGTATGATCGGTTCCAGCAACCATCGCCAGCGTCTGATAAACATGGTGCAGGAATATCTAGGGGCAAGGTCAGACTTGGACACCTTCCCCACCGAAAATCCTCTGGCTTACTGGGTCTTGAGGATGGATCACTGGCCAGAGCTTGCACAGTATGCAATTGAGCTACTGGCCTGTCCTGCATCCAGTGTTCTTTCGGAACGCACATTCAGTGCTGCTGGAGGATTTGTCACGGATCACAGGGTGCGCCTGTCCACCGACTCGGTTGATCGACTGACTTTCATCAAGATGAACCAGTCTTGGATCACCACCAGCTACCACACACCTGATGCTGATATAACAGACTAATTGATTTTAACATGTCACATCCCTTCAAGACTGATGCTGATGATGAGTGCCTGTGCTGTTATGTTGACTGGCTATCCTTCTCCTCCGAGTCCTCAATGATACGATTGATGATGATAGCTTGGAAGATCATTTTTGTTTATGGGTGCCGCCACCAGTGGCTAAGGCCCAATTTTTCAGCCCCTGTTTTACAGGGGCGTGTAATTACAATTTTTTTAGCAATAATTTGCCATAGGGCTCATTGCTGTGCTCCAAGTACAGTATCTGTGAGGGGTTGGAGTGTTGTGGCACCAGTGCCTAAGGCCCAATTTTTCAGCCCCTGTTTAACAGGGGCGTGTCATTACAATTTTTGAAGCAATACTTTGCAACAGGGCTCATTGCTGTGCTCCAAGTACAGTATCTGTGAGGGGTTGTAGTGTTGTGCCACCAGTGCCTAAGGCCCAATTTTTCAGCCCCTGTTCAAAAGGGGCATGTAATTACAATTCTTGATCTAATAATTCACAGCAGGGCCCATTGCTGCACCCACCAAGAGTAACTCTGAGGGCTTACAGTGTTGTGGCAACGCCACCACCACCACCACCACGAAAGGCCCAATTTTTCAGCCCCTGTTCAAAAGGGGCATGTAATTACAATTCTTGATCTAATAATTCACAGCAGGGCCCATTCCTGCACCCACCAAGAGTAACTCTGAGGGCTTACAGTGTTGTGGCAACACCACCACCACCACCACCACCACGAAAGGCCCAATTTTTCAGCCCCTGTTCAACAGGGGCATGCAATTACAATTCTTGATCTAATAATTCACAGCAGGGCCCATTGCTGCACCCACCAAGAGTAACTGTCAGGGCTTACAGTGTTGTGGCACCAGCACCACCATCAAAGGCCCAATTTTTACTACCACTGTTCAACAATTATATGTAATTAAAATTCCTGATATAATAGTTGACAGCAGGGCGTTCCAGCACCAACCAAGAGTAACTGTGAGTGCTTACAGTGTTGTGCCAACACCAACAACTAAGGGGCCTATTTCTGCAGAGTATATACGGCAGGTCCCTACTTTCAAACATCCAACTTACAAACGACTCCTACTTGCAAACGCAAGAAGACAACAGGAAGTGAGAGGAAATCTACCACTAGGAAGGAAAATTCTCTCCTGTAAGAATAAATATGGGAGAAAGGTGTCTCCTCTGTACTGATGCTTTATCAGCAATCCTTGTTTCAAGAAAAACACCACATTTCAAAAACAGTTGTCATTGGGACGGAAAGTGAGGTGAAATGTTCTGAACAGGGGCACAGACAGCAAAACAAATGTTACAGGGGTGATAACCCTTACCTATGTTTTCCAAAAAGTTTAAAAATAGATTTTTGGGCTGGAGCTACACTTCAACAATGTACCTGTTCAAAATTACAAACAGATTCTACATAAGAACAAACCTACAGTCCCTGTCTTGTATGCACCGCCTGTATACGGCTGTTCAGAGTATATAGGGCCTTTTTTATTTTATGTGCGGGGTTCCCCTTAATATCCATACAAGACCCAAAGGGGCTGGTAATGGGCTGGGGTAGGGGGGGGGGGTCATGGGGTAGCTATGCCATTTTTCTTAAAGAATTTCATCCATATTACCGGGACCAGACATTACATTAAAGCCGCAAGCAGTTTTAAATGGCTTTTTTTTCCTTTAGAAGTGTCATTTTGTGCAGGGACAGTTCTAAACACGGGAAACACGTGGCACTTCACAGGCATACTTTAGACACCCCCCAGGTACGATATTTAAAGGAATATATGCCTTTTTTTTTTCACTTTATGCATCATTAAAATGACTGCTCCCGAAAAACGACCGTTTTTAAAACTTCTTTTTGCATTGATACATGTCCCCTGGTGCACAACCCGGGTTCCCAAACCCTTTTTAGGACAATAACATGCATAATAGTTGTTATAATTAGCACTTTAGAATTCGAACGTTCGCATCCATTGTATTTAATAGGGTTCTATTGTTCGTACGAACTTTCGGTCCGTTCGCGGGTTCTGGTGCGAACCGAACCCGGGGGTGTTCGGCTCATCACTACCCATCAGGGAGACAGGCAAAGAGTAAAGGCAAATACATTTTAATTTTTTTTCAATATTTTTTTATTTAAGTAGATAATAACAAAAATTGCATGAGAGACAATGACAATGTAAAACAATGAGCCGGTGTCATCGTACATGTTAACCAGATGATAACATTACATCATAAGTAGAGGAAGTGTAGAGTGGGGGAGAATAAACCCCCATCTGACGCACGTGGCACAGGCAGTTATAGTACAATTATATACAAAGGAGAGTAATGACTGTGAAATGGGCCTCAGAGGAGTGGCAAATACATTTTTTTTTAAATTATTGTTTTGCAGGGAGCAGCCAATGTAATAATGACAGGCCGTGAGGTGGGCTTCACCTCCCCCTCCCCCCCATTTTTTTTAAAATAAAATATGGAGGTAAGAGAGGGTTTGACACTTTATGAATACATAAGGAAGGTCCCCCAGAGCTCAAGATATACTCTTGGGTCTTGGACAAGGTGTTGTCTTTGTTTTTGTATATTTACGTGACTAAAAGGAGATAGTTGATTTTGGGGTATACAGTGGGTAGGGTTTTATGTTCTGGAAGAAAATGAACTTATATGTATACTAGATTAGTATATAGATATTGTTACTATGTCATATAAGATGTGTAACGGGAAGGCCCGTGGAACCCCCAGAATCTCTTAGACAGTATGAGATACCCTTGCTTCAGCTTCCCCAATGCCTCTTATGTGTAAACCACCCTGTGTCTCACTTAGGGGCACAGGCTGAATGAGAACCCCACCATGATCTGTGATAGCCATATCCAATACGGTATTGTGAGGGGGTTAACTCGGTAGCGGGTGTGTGTGACCCCCTGGTTGGGCTCCCCACACAAAAACAGGGCCAGCAGACGGAGGTTGTGGTTTTCAAAATCAAAAGGTGCGGTTTATTTCTCTATGTACAGTGACAAAACACAGCAAAGCCAAAAAGAAACAAACAAAATAAATCCTGGTCAGTTTGACCTCTGACTAAACATGCAGGTTTCCTAAACTAACAACTGGGATCAGCCTGGTGCTGTCCTAGTCCCTAAGTCCCTGGTTTAGTAAAAGTCCAAACAAATAGCCACACAGGCTTTGCCTCACCGCACAGGGGTTCACTCTCCCTAGACAGTCCACACAGGTCTGGTTCCAGGCATGAGCTAACATCTAATGAATCTGGGAGTTTTTATAGAGGCCTTAAACGAACTGACAGGCTTCAGCTGGTCTCATCAACTCCCTGCCTCACGACGCCCAGCACTCTCCCTAGAGGTATGAGTCATTCATGAGCCCACTAGCCTCAGCTGGGCTTCATCAACTCCCTAGTTGTATAAGTCGGCATAAAGCCTGAATCTGGGAGAAATATATCTACCCCCCTGGATGCAACCAGGTGACTTTACCTTCCTGCTGTCACATACCCCCCCCCTCTTGTTTTAACCTTGGGGTTGGAACACCAGCAATCAGGCATTCATGTACTCGAGACAAAGCATCCACATTCCCCATTTGAACGCCAGGGCGATGCTTTACTGTGAAGTTGAATTCCTGTAGGGCCAGGAACCACCTATTCACTCTTCTATTTGTCTCTTTGTTTTGAGCCATCCACTTTAACGGAGCGTGATCCGTAACCATGTCAAAGTGCCTACCTAGCAGATAGTACCGAAGGGAATCTAGAGCCCACTTCACCGCTAAACACTCCTTTTCAACCGTGGCGTAATTTACCTCATGGGACTTCAACTTCCTGCTGAGGTAAATGACTGGGTGCTCTTCCCCGTTCCAGACCTGGGACAATACTGCTCCTAACCCCACATCTGACGCATCACTTTGTACGACAAAGTCTTTAGAGAAGTCGGGTGAGTACAACACTGGCTGGCTACATAAGGCTTGTTTCAAGAATTGGAATGCTGCCTCAGCCTCGGGGGTCCATTTAATCATGACCGACCCTTTCCCTTTCGTCAGGTTGGTTAGGGGCACAGCCTTAGAAGCAAAGTGGGGAATGAAGCGCCGATAATAACCCGCGATTCCCAGAAAGGCTCGTACCTGCTTCTTGCTGTTGGGACGTGGCCAACTCTGGATGGCCTCGACTTTGTTGAGTTGGGGTTTTATTACTCCCCTGCCAATGGTGTACCCAAGATATTTGGCCTCCTCCTGCCCAATGGTACACTTCTTGGGGTTAGCCGTAAACCCCGCTTCCCGAACAGAGTCCAGGACTGCTTGCACTTTTGGCAGATGTGAGGCCCAATCTGTGCTATGGACAATTACGTCATCCAGGTAAGCCGCAGCATACTTCCGATGGGGCCTCAGCATCTGGTCCATTTTCCGCTGGAATGTGGCCGGCGCATTCTGTAACCCGAACGGCATTCTCTTATATTGGAACGCCCCGTCTGGGGTTACAAATGCGGTTTTCTCTTTGGCCGACTTGGCCAGGGGAATTTGCCAATACCCTTTTGTGAGGTCAAGAGTCGTCATGTATCGGGCTGTTCCCAGCCGGTCGATCAACTCATCTATACGTGGCATGGGGTAGGTGTCAAATTTTGTAACTTTGTTCAACTGACGAAAATCGTTACAAAATCGCCAGCTCCCATCCGGTTTAGGCACCAACACAATGGGACTAGACCAATCACTTTGGGACTCCTCTATCACCCCTAAGTTCAGCATTTTCTGTACTTCCTCCCGTATTGCCTCCCGTCGGGCCTCTGGGATCCGATAGGGTTTTAACTTCACCCTTTCACCGGGCGGGGTAATAATATCATGCTCTACCCCAGATGTTTGTCCCGGCAGCTCAGAGAACACCTCCTTGTTGCGAAGCACAAACTCCTTAACCTCCTGTTGTTGGGGTTGTGACAAGGTGGCTGCTATTCCAACCTCCGGAATCACGCAACCAGTTTGAGCTGGTGACCAAGTTTCTGCGACTAGGGACTCTCTATCCCTCCAGGCTTTCAACAGATTAACGTGATATATCTGTTCGGGCTTTCGCCTTCCTGGTTGTCTGACCTTGTAATTCACTTCGCTCACTTTTTCCATTATCTCGTAGGGGCCTTGCCATTTGGCAAGGAATTTACTTTCAACCGTAGGGACAAGTACCAATATCCTATCCCCCGGGGAAAAGGTACGGGTCTTTGCTCCACGGTTGTACACTCTCTGCTGTGCCAACTGCGCTTGGGCCAAATGTTCCTTCACGATGGGCATTACCTGTGCAATTCGATCTTGCATCAGGGCGACATGCTCAATCACACTCCTGTGGGGAGAACTCTCACTTTCCCAAGTTTCCTTGGCAATATCCAACAGCCCTCTTGGGTGTCTCCCATACAGTAACTCAAAGGGGGAGAATCCCGTAGAGGATTGGGGCACCTCCCTAATAGCAAACATCAAATAAGGAAGTAGACAGTCCCAATCCTTTCCATCTCTATCCACCACTTTCTTCAACATTTGTTTTAGGGTTTTGTTGAATCTTTCAACCAGCCCATCGGTTTGGGGGTGATACACAGATGTACGCAATTGCGTCACTTTGAACAATTTACACAGCTCTTTCATAACCCGGGACATAAAGGGTGTACCTTGGTCCGTAAGCAGTTCTTTACAAATACCCACCCGGCTAAAAACAAGAGATAGCTCTTTGGCTATGGTTTTGGCCGAGGTATTTCTGAGAGGGATCGCTTCTGGATAACGGGTGGCATAGTCCATTATAACCAATATGTACTGGTGCCCCCTAGCGGACTTGATTATAGGACCTACCAAATCCATTGCGATTCTCTCAAACGGGACCTCAATGATGGGTAGAGGGACCAGCGGGCTACGGAAATGTGGCATCGGGGCCGACCTCTGACACACAGGGCAGGAGGAACAATAATTTTCTATGTCCTTCATCACCCCAGGCCAATAGAATCTCTGTAATACCCTCTCCCGGGTTTTCTCTGTCCCCAGATGACCTCCAAGAATGTGCCCATGGGCCAACTCCAACACCAACTTCCTGTAAGGTTTGGGCACCACCAGCTGCTCAACGGTTTCTTCTGCCCTTTTTGCCACCCGATACAGTAGGTCCTTCTCTACGCTGAAGTATGGGTAAGTGCAGGTATTATCTGGGTTCACTAACTCGCCATCTATTTCCACTACGTTTTCCCGTGCCTTTATTAGGGCGGGGTCTTTTAACTGTTCTGTGGCAAAATTTTCCCTGTGAACCTCCAGATCAGAAAACTCCACAGACGGTAGGTTTTCGTCTGAGGAGGTGGGCTCCTCTCCAGTTTCTTGAGTCTCCCCTGCCAATACTGACAAGGGAAATTCTGGAGAGTCCTCACCACTCTCAGAGGAGTTCTGGCTATCACATTCCTGGTACATAGGGGCACCAGTGGGGGGCTCAGGATCATCCCACAGTTCCCAGAACTTCGGAAAATCCCTTCCCACAATGGCATCATGCGGTAATTGAGATACTAACCCCACTGGATGAGAGAGGGTACCTTTGGGGGTCTCGAAACACACTGTAGTCACTGGATACTCTCGGGTGTCCCCATGCACACAAATAACAGCTACCTTGCTATTCCCAGAGACCTCTGTTTTAACTAATTCAGCCTTTATCAGGGTCACAAGGCTACCTGAATCCAGTAATACCACAACATTTCTACCATTAATACACATTTTGCATAAATGTTTCTCAGTTCCCCGAATGGCAGTGCATGCGACTGTCGCACACAGCGACTGACGTCTGTCCATCAGAAAGTCACATTGCATGGGTTCCTCCACAACCGGGCAATTTGCTGCAATATGTCCCGCTTGCCGGCAGCGGTAGCAAACGATCCTTCTTGCGGCCTCTTGAGCCGCTGATTTCCCAGGCTGTTCTCGCCAAACTTGGGGTAGAGCTCCCACCCTCTCACTCTCTCCACCCTCACCCCTTGGAATCCTCTTATCCGCCCCTGGGGATGGTCTGGTCTTAGGGTGGAAAGTCCGAGAGTCTCTGGAAGAGGCCGTCAGGTTCTCTGTAGCCAAGTATCTCTCTACACGATCCACAAGTTTACCGGCCGTTTCTGGGTCTCCATGGCTTACCCACTTTTGAATGGCGGTAGGAAGAGCTCTCAAGAAACGATCCATCACAACACGTTCCACAATCTCCGGTGCGGACAAAGTCTCTGGCTGTAGCCACTTCCTGCTCAGGTGAATGAGATCATACATTTGAGACCTGGGGGGTTTTCCAAGCTGGAAAGTCCAGTTATGCACACGCTGAGCCCGGACAGCCAGGGTGACACCCAGCCTTGCCAATATTTCAGCTTTTAGCATCACATAGTCTTTTGCTTGGTCAGGCTCTAGGTCATAGTAAGCCTTCTGCGATTCACCAGTTAACAGAGGAGCCACCAGTCCAGCCCACTGCTCCTCAGGCCACTTTTCTCTTTCAGCAGTCCTTTCAAATGTGGTCAAAAATACCTCTGGATCATCCTCTCCAGTCATTTTTGTCAATAAACGACTCACCCCAAAGGACGCGGTATTAGTGGGACGGCTTTCCTCACTGGTCTGCGGACGTTGCTGCATTACTGCTTCCATTTGTTGTAGTCTCTGCTCTTGCTTCTGTAACAGGTCTATGAAGCGGGCCTCAGATTGCTGCTGGGCTTGTTGATGAGCTTGCTGCTGGGCTGCAAGGCTCCTTTGCAAACCTGCATTTGTCTGCTGTTGATTGGCATTTGCTAGAGCCAGCTGTTTCAGTATCTCCTCCATGCTGGCTTAAAAAAAACTGCCACTGGTTCTCCACCAACTGTGAGGGGGTTAACTCGGTAGCGGGTGTGTGTGACCCCCTGGTTGGGCTCCCCACACAAAAACAGGGCCAGCAGACGGAGGTTGTGGTTTTCAAAATCAAAAGGTGCGGTTTATTTCTCTATGTACAGTGACAAAACACAGCAAAGCCAAAAAGAAACAAACAAAATAAATCCTGGTCAGTTTGACCTCTGACTAAACATGCAGGTTTCCTAAACTAACAACTGGGATCAGCCTGGTGCTGTCCTAGTCCCTAAGTCCCTGGTTTAGTAAAAGTCCAAACAAATAGCCACACAGGCTTTGCCTCACCGCACAGGGGTTCACTCTCCCTAGACAGTCCACACAGGTCTGGTTCCAGGCATGAGCTAACATCTAATGAATCTGGGAGTTTTTATAGAGGCCTTAAACGAACTGACAGGCTTCAGCTGGTCTCATCAACTCCCTGCCTCACGACGCCCAGCACTCTCCCTAGAGGTATGAGTCATTCATGAGCCCACTAGCCTCAGCTGGGCTTCATCAACTCCCTAGTTGTATAAGTCGGCATAAAGCCTGAATCTGGGAGAAATATATCTACCCCCCTGGATGCAACCAGGTGACTTTACCTTCCTGCTGTCACAGTATATACAGGGCATATTGGGTATATACTGTGTGTGGGTTGTTTATGTAATACTTGCGGTGATGGTGTGTGATTACATTCTATTGTCTATTGTGGCTTGTGGGAATTAAGCCTATAATTATAGGTTGTGGAACTAGCAGACAGACAGGTTAATTGAAGAGATGCTGATGAGTCACCTGCCTGCTTGTGTATGCTACAGATCCTTTCATTGTGAGATGTGTATTAGCCATTCACTGTAGTTAATAGGCTCATGTAAATTGGGTCTGGTCAGAGGTGTATGATGAGAGGAGGGTCTGAAGCTTCTCTCTGTGTGTATAAGAGTTGTAGTACTTTTGCAATAAAAAGTCAGGTTATCCTGGAAAGATACAGAGTGCGTCTCGTTCTTTTGGAAGGATTAATTCCTATGGGAAGGGGTCTTCTGACTGTGGAGGATCGGCAGTGAATTTGTGTCCAGGAGAGGGAATATCTTTAAACGGCGTTAACCCCTTTCATATTTGGGGTGTCGTTACAAGATGTTTGTAAAGTGTATTCCTTGCTTCCTTTCAAATAAATAAAGGATTAAATATGAAAAAAAATATAATGCAAAATTAAAAATGCACTATTCCCTTAAAAATGTAACTGCTTAGGGGGTCCCCTACACCTGCCTGTGGGGATTACATAGTTACGTACTTTATAAGGTTGCAAAACAGACACAGGCCCATCCAATTCAACTTGTTTGTGTGATATTTTTATTCTCTAACAAATTCTATAGCCTTGTAGATTCTGCATCCAGCGGAAGACCTCTTATGCCTTGTACACACGATCGGATTTTCCGATGAAAAAAGTCAGATTGTTTCATCGGAAATTCCAGTCGTGTGTGGGCCCCATCGGGCTTTTTTCCATCGGAGTAAAAAAAATAGAACATGTTTTACATTTTTCCGATCTTATGCCCCGTACATACGATCGGAAATTTCCGACAAGAAAAGTCCGATGTGAGCTTTTGGACAGAAATTCCGACCGTGTGTTTGCTCCATCGGACTTTTGCTGTCGGAATTTCCGCCAACAAAAGATTGAGAGCTGGTTCTCAAATTTTCAGACGGAAAAAATTCCTATAGGAAAATCCGATCGTCTGTAGCAATTCCGACGCTCAAAATTCCGACGCATGCTCGGAAACAATTTGACGAATGCTCAGGAGCATTGAACTTCATTTTCTCGGCTCGTCGTAGTGTTGTACGTCACCGCGTTCTTGACAGTCGAAAGTTCAGAGAACTTTTGTGTGATCCGATCGTGTGTACGCGGCATCAGTGTGAAAGCCAGAAGGCTTTCACACTGAGGCCATGCGCTGGCAGGACGCTAAAAAAACTCCTGCAAGCAGCATCTTTGGAGCGGTGAAGGGGAAGTGTGTACACCGCTCCTCCACCGCTCCTGCCCATTGAAATTAATGGGCAGCACAGCTGAACCGCCGGCAAAGCACCGCTGAAGCTACACTTTGCAGGTGGTTTTAACCCTTTTTTGGCTGCTAGCAGGGGTTAAAATAGCAGCCGAATACCTCTGCAAAAATTATGGTAAAGCGCCGCTAAAAAAAGTGGCGCTTTACCGAGGACGCTGCGGACGCCTCGGTGTGAAAGGGGTCTAAAGGAACAGCCTTTTGATGAACTCTTTCTAATTCAACAACTTCCTTCCTGAGGATTGGTGACGAAAACCTAACTGCTTATTCAAAATGAGGGAAGGGATCACCACTCCAGGTAGGTGTATAGAAATGGCACTCACCTCACAGCAGAAGAAAACATGTGCAGGCTAAGCATGTAGCAATTAGAAGAGGGAAGGTCTGGACAGCCAAACTCCAATAAAAACGCCTTTATTGTGCAAAATGACAAAAGTGCAAACCACTAGGCTTGTGCAATTCGTTTCGTAACGAATTGAAATTCGTCCGAATTTAGCAACTTTCGGACATTCGGAAGCATTCGAATTTCCGAACAAAGCAATTACGAATAAGACCGAATCCGAAATAAATTATACCGCAAATAGCGAATGCCCGAATGTCTTCGGCATAATTCGTTATGAAAAAGTTACGAATGTACGAATCCATACGAAGCACAATAACACTCACTCTGCTCTCTGCTTCTCCCACACCGTGCTGAACTCCCTCTCAAAATGGTGTACAGGGGCGGAGGTTATAGCCGCATGTAAAAAACGAAAGTAAAATACGAGATTTCGAATCCATTCGAAGCACAATAACACTCTGCTCTGCTCTCTGCTTCTCCCTCACCGTGCTGAACCCTCTCAAAATGGTGTACAGGGGCAGAGGCTATAGCCGCATGTAAAAAACGAAAGTAAAATACGAGATTTCGAATCGTTACAAATAACCGCAATGTATTTAGAAAAGTACAAATCCATTCGAAGCACATTAGGCATAATAGGCAGCGTCGTTGTGAGAGAGACACGGAAAATTACGAATCAACGAACCCAAAAAAAGTTACGAAAGTAGGAGTTGTGTCCAGAATCAACGAAAAACAACGTACTCTACCGAAAGTACGAATTATAAAGCAACAAAAAATTCAACGAAAAATGTCGCTTGCAAAAATACGAATGAGTCCGAACACGAAAAATCCCGTCTAGCAAAATTACGAATGATTACGAATCAACAGGACCGGAAAGAAACGAACCGAAACGGAACAAATTTTTCCGTTGTGCACAAGTCTACAAACCACAGCAGGGTACAGGATAAAACCTGACGTGTTTCACACTCTCAACAGTGCTTAGTCATAGACTAAGCACTGTTGAGAGTGTGAAACGCATCAGCTTATTTATCCTGTACCCTGCTATGGTTTGCACTTTTGTCATTTTGCACAATAAAGGCGTTTTTATTGGAGTGCAGCTGTCCAGACCTTCCTTCTAATTTATTAAAAATGAGGTTTGTTAGCCAATTGCATATCATTGTATTCCATTGCTTAGTCTGTGAGCACCCTTAAATACTTTTCCATCACTGATTCTCTCCGGGGAGTCCCACCTAATGTGTACAATGTATTTTGCATGAGTAATTTTGGCACCAGAGTGCATAACTTTAAATTTCTCAATTGCGAACCTCATCTACCATGTAGGTGCCCAACACACTATGTTATCAAGGTCTTCCTGTAATGATACTACATCCTGTGCTAAATTTATTTTCCTGCATAATTTAGCATCATCAGCAAACACTGAAATTGAGCTCCTAAATACAACAGTATCTCTATATTACTAATAAACAAACCGAACAGTAATGGTCCCACACCACTCACAACTTTAGACCAGTGCTTAAACATGTTCATACAATTTTTTTAACTTCAACAGACCTTATTTTATAGATTACATTTTTATGAGATGCAGTATCAAAAGTTTTCATACTTTTATTGCAGACAAGTTTCTGAATAAAGCCCCTTACCATTCTTTCTAATACTGTACCTTACATACTATTGTTGTTAGGCTCACTGGTCTGTAGTTTCCTGATATACATCTTGGTCCTTTTTGGTAAACTAATGACTCATGTATATAAGCCATCTGAACCTGGTGATTTGTTCACATTAAGTTTGTCTAGTCTCTTTTATACCTGGTATTCTGTCAGCCACAGAGGTACCTTCGGTGCAATGTCACTACTATGAAGCCCTGTACACACGATCGGATAACCTATGGATTTTCGTCCGATGGATTTGACCATCGGAAATCCGATGAAACTGTTTTTCATCAGTCTTGGCCACACACCATCAGTTTAAAAACCGACGGCAACAAAACGACGGCACGTACAAAACGTACGACGCGCTATAAAAGGGCCGAACAAATCTAATGGCGCCACCCCTTGGGCTGCTTTTGCTGATTTCGTGTTACCGCGTGTTAGTAAAAGTTTGGTGAGAGCCGATTCGCGCTTTTCAGTCTCCGTGCTTTGCAGATCGTTTCCTGGTGTTCAGTTTGTGCTTGTGGGTTTGTATTTGTGATTCAGTGCGTGCAGTCAGGTCGTTACTGCCTTGCAGTGCCTTCTTGGCCGTTCGTTTACTGTTTTTCAGGTCGTTCTTCTCAGGCCTTGCTGTTCCACGGTGCGTTCTGTTTGAGTGCGTTCTGTCCAGCCGACTGGTTTAAAACCATGTTTGAAGTGCGTTCTCGTTCTCAAGCTCGTGCTGGCTTTGGGCTTGGTGTTGCAGTTAACACTGTAACCCGAGTTCAGTCTGTGAACAGGGTGAGGAGGAGTTCATGGACTAAGAATTGGTTGCTCCAGCGGGACCAATTCTCTCATATGCCTCTGCTGCGGGAAATCCATGAGAATAATCCTGATGATTTCAGGAATTATCTCAGGATGACGGACCCCGTATTTCACCGTCTGTTGGATTTGCTGTCCCCCTATATCACGAGGCAGGACATTGTGATGCGCCAGGCCATCACTGCCGAGCAGAGGCTTATTGCCACGTTGAGATACCTGGCGACTGGGAGAAGCTTGCAGGACCTCAAGTTCTCAACAGGCATCTCCCCCCAGGCTCTCGGGATCATTATCCCTGAGACGTGTTCGGCCATCATTCAGGTCCTGCAGAAGGACTATATGAAGGTAATTTTTCTCCTTTAATCTCACATTATATGTTTTGATTGTTTTTGAATCTTCTTATTTTTTCCCTCCTAACCCAAATTTGCCTGTTTGTAATATCCTGGTAATGTCCCCATTTTCCCCATGCATTTTTTGACCTGTAAAGGCCTTTTTGGGCCCTCCATGCCTATTTCCCTTCACTAACCTCTCCAGCATGCTATCGTGGGTGCAAACCCAGCTAGCCTTCTATTTTCCTTTTCCTTTTTGTGGGGTCATTGCCCGCGTAGTTTGACAACCCTCCCTCCCCCCCCTAAAGATGTTACCAATTTTTTAGTTCTCAATCAAGCTCAGCAGAGTGGTCGAGCCTTTTTTTGGATCCCCCACAATCACCTTAGGCCCCCCCCTTCGTTTATTTTAGAATGTCCACTCAGCGGGGGTGAGGCATCTGCTAAGTGGGCCTTTGTTTATTGGTAGGAAATACTCCCCTAAATAATAATGTTAGAATGATGTTGGTCAACAATGTTTTTGTGTGTAATCTGCTTGCACTGTAAACATAAACCGTACTAATGTCTTCTTTTTGTTTGACTCCACAGTTCCCTAGCACACCACAGGAATGGCTGACTGTGGCCTCCCAATTTGCCCAGCGGTGGGATTTCCCCAACTGCGGAGGGGCAATTGATGGGAAGCACATCCACATAGTGCCGCCACCCCATTCGGGGTCATACTATTTTAACTATAAAGGTTTTAATAGCATAGTGTTAATGGCGGTGGTGTCGGCACGGTACGAGTTCCTGTATGTGGACGTGGGGAAGAACGGCCGGATGTCCGATGGCGGAGTATTCGCTGAGACGGAGTTCGCTCACCGTCTGCAGGCTGGGGGTCTTGCACTGCCTCCAGATGCAGAGAACGTGGAAGGGCTACCGTTCGTTTTCATCGCGGATGAAGCTTTTGGACTAGGACCACACCTCATGCGGCCGTTTCCCCAACGCACCCTCACCCCGGAGAGGAGGGTTTTTAATTACCGGCTGGCCAGAGCCCGGAGAGTTGTGGAGAATGCCTTCGGGATAATGGCCAGCCGGTTCCGCCTGTTCCAGACAGCTATCAATTTGGCGGATTATAAACTGAACAACATTGTGTACTGCTGCTGCTTGTTGCACAATTTTTTAAGAAAATACTCCACAAATTATGTGTCATCAGTTGGGTCTGAGGCCGGTCCCTCTGAACTGATAAATCTGACCGGCCTCAGCACTGCCCGTACTGGCTTGGCCCCCCAAAGTGCCCGTGAAGTACGTCAGAAATACGCAGAGTACTTCACGGGTAGGGGGGCCATCGCAATGCCAGACCACATCTGAACTTTGATGTTACCTTTTTTAAATAAACAAAAATATTTGATTTACTACAAACTTGTGTTGTCATTCTTTGATTTGTGGTTTATGTGTCTCCCAGGTTCTAGTAGTGCCAAGTGTATTTCTCCTTATTAGTAAATAGCCTCCAATTTCAGAGGTAAAAACACTCATTTTGCATCTTCAGAACTGCTATTGAGCATAGAAACAACAAGGCACACCTTTTTTCGACTTCCCCAATGTTTTTATTGATTGCAACACAGTTTTGGTTTTTTTTCGAAAGATTTTTTTGGGGTGTTTTGTGTGGCTTTTTTGGCAGAAACATGCATGGGTCAAAAGCCACATTTTTTTTCATTAAAAAGTAATAAAATAACACAGTGAAAAATACAAACAGGAGATGGGGTGATGTTACCCCTGATCCATCCCAAATGTGAAGAAACACACTTTCTTTTTGGGGCTCAAATGGGTATCTTCAACATGATCCCATGGCTAGGGTAAACATGTGCTATCTGCCATCATGGGGGATCAATGGACGTGCTTTGGGGGTGAAAACCCTTCCTCTCCCCTACTTGAGGAGGGAGGAAGAGGTTGCACCCCCAAAACAGGGACATAGTTAGATATCCTGTGACGGCAGATAGCACATGTTGAGTCTTCAGTGTGTGCATCTTCACATTTGGGCTGGTGGAAATCCCATAGAAAAATTCCAACACATAACAAAACACACAAAAAGGGGGGGGGGGTCACACTATTCTCCCCAAAATATCTATCATGTTTTTATATTTTTGCTCAATCACAATCATTCTCTTTCTCATAATGTCCATTTTGCTACTGCATTCCATGATTTCCTGAATGATTATTTTGGCGCTGGCACTCGAGAATGGAGGATTTGGACTTCCTGACACACCCCCACGTTCAGTCCCTAAAAAGAAAAAAATATTTTAAAACTATGCAGGCCTACATCTGTATTTACCTTGAAGTTGTGGTGACAGACACTGACCTGTTGTGCTGATAAGCTCCACCTCTCCTTCCTCCACCTCCACTTTCTCCCCCTCCGCTTCCTGAACCTGCTGAACTTTGTCTGCTTTGGGATCTTCAGGGAGTTTCTGTGGTGTTGGGTTCCTCGTCTCATGAGCATGGTGTCCTCCCACTCTCCTCTCCCCTATGGGAATATAAAAAAAAAATGTATCCTTTTAGCCCACAGACTTTTTAGGCCTGAAAATTGATTCTCAATGTTTTAAAGTGGGGTCCAATTGATATTTGGCCCTGAGTTTCAAGATGAACATATGAGATCTTGCAAACTCAACAAAGCAACATGTTATTTTGTAGGACACTCACAAATTCACTTGGATAAACACCAAGGTATCCACTGGACCACCTGTGTGTGACACCGTTAAGAAATTTGGTCATGTGGCCCAGAGTATAGTATCTTGATGAAGAACAAAAAAGAGTACACAACTGCTGGAGTGTCATCTCCTTTACCCAGAATACAGTTTATTCTTTCATTCACATTCTAAATTTCCTTACAACACATCATCTAGCCAACAATGTGTAGATAAACATTGTTGAAGTAAAATGAGGCATGCCCACATGTAGTTTACATGGATATGTGCCAAACATGTTTGGGGGAAGAGCAGCAATTTTTTGTTCAACACATTTAGCAAATAAGTGGACTCTCCACTTAACAGAAAAGTTGAGATTTTAAAATGTGAAACCAGTCAAGCCAAGCACATGGTGCAAAAAACATGGAAGAATACATATTACAACGTGAAAGAACACAGTAAAATAAACTTACTTTTTTCAATGCTTTTTATAAGCTTCCTATACTGCTCCGGCTCCCTGAGCTTCAGGTCTGACCACCTTTTACGGAGTTGTTCCTTGGATCTCCTGACCCCATATTTTTTATAGAGAGTCTTCGCAACTTTGTCCATAATTTGTGACTTCCGGAGATTAGGGGTGTCGTATGGGCCATGCTTGCCGTCGTAATCCTTCCTCCGCAGAATGTCCACCATCTCCGCCATCTCAGAAAAAGACATATTAGTCGCCTTGTATCTTTTTTGACTGGATCGGGACGTTTCCGCCTCCAGGCTTTCCTCGTCGGTAATTTCAAGTAAAGAAGCCACTTGTGTCTGCGACATGTCGCCGTCTCACACTGTGCGCCAATCGTTAAGGGGCAGGGAAATCCTGGAAAAGTCCATCATGGGCGGGCGCCGAGGGTGGAGTTACACGCATGCGCAGGGTATAAAAAAGGGGAAATAAGTTATTAGGGATGCGCGGAGTAAGGACGACCGGAAGTGAACCAACAAAGTGAACTAAGGTAAGAAGGGAACTCAGGCCTGCAGTGGCCTATAATGGTTCATGATTGTAAAGGGCAATATTGTGATAAGTTGAGGAGAATCAATTCTGATCCTTTACTTTTTTTTCTTTTGTTTTTTACTTGTTGTTCAAAAAAGATGCAGAAACTACGAGAGCCAGAGGTGATGCTGATTTTTATAGAAAAATATAAGGAACAGCGCAACCTGTGGGAACTGAAACACCCAGCGTACCACAAGAGTGATGTACGTCGGGCAACTATTACCAAGTTAGCAGAGGATATGAAGCCATGGATCCCAGATGCAGACTACACTATGATCAATAATAAAATCAACAACCTGCGTAATTCCTATAAAAAAAATACAAGGAAGTGCGCCAGTCAAAGAGATCAGGAGCAGCAGCCGACGATGTAGTAAAGCCCAAGCTGTGGTACTACAGACATCTTCAATTTCTGGATGACCAGATCGAGGCCAGGGAATCTATTTCCAGCCTTCCCTCAACCCTTCCTTCCACCCTTCCCTCCAGCGTTCCTTCCACCCTTCCCTCCACCCCTGCAGAGGCGGAGGAGGAGCCTCCCGAGCTAGAAGAGCCAGATCTTCACATCTTCAGCCCGGTATAGTATTTTTGATCATAATTATAGTCCACTAAGTAATATTGTGTTGAACTGTTTGGATTAGCCATAAATGATATCATCCCCCCCCCCCCAAAAAAAAAAACAGGAAAGAGATCAAAATTGTGTGTGATAGATTCCCCAAATAATCCAATTTTTCATTTTCTTTTAAAAACAGGATGAGGCAAGCCAGGAGGAAGAGGGTCAGGAGTGTGGCAGGCAGGAGGAGACAGGGCCAAGTGGGACTCAGCAGGTCCCCAGGCCTAGTGGCAGCACTGTCTCCCAAGTGGCTCCCCTCCATGTCAGACCGCCAAAACAATGGCGGATGACACAAGTGGAGGAGGAGTCACTAAAGATGATTCAGGAGGCTGCTGCTATCATGAGGGCCCCCCTCAACCCTACGTAGGGGTTTAGCACCTATCTGGCGGATAAGTTGCTCAGAATGGAGGCGGGACAACGGGCCCTTTGTGAGCACCTTATATATATGGCCGTACACATGGGGGCGAGGGGGCTGCTGACTGAGGCCACCCATATCTCGCATCAGGCCAATCCCTCTCCTCCTTCTCCTCCTCCTCCTGCCACATCACCACCCACAGTGGCCCAGCCTGCAAGGATGCGTGGACGGGGCCGTGGAGAGAACGCTGCAGAGAGGCGTGGAAGGAAGGCTACAGGGAAGAGCAGGAGGTGATTCCCTGGCCTCGAGCTGCTCATCCAGAAATTGAAGGTTGATGGAGTACCACAGCTTGGGATGATGTATGTCTTTGGCTGCTGCTCCTGATTTCATGCTGTTGTTGATTTTATTATTGATCATAGTCAGGTCTGCATTTGGGATCTAATGACTTTATATGCTCTGCTAATTTCTGAATAGTTGCCCTTCGGTTTTTGTTTGTTTTTTGTCCGAAATAAAGGGAAATTTGATTTCAGCCAACATACATGCCTGATGTGTTTTTTTTGGAAGTAGCAATAAGATTTCATAAATACAATGTGTAATTAATAACAAGGGACACCAACCTCCATGAGTAAAAAATATAAATAATATGTTGTTCTGAGAAATTGACACACCAAAAAATGCACAACAAATTTAAAGACAAAAACAAAAAAAAAAGGTGTAATTTGTGAGGTCGGCCTTGAAGAATTAAACTAATTATTCCTAAGATCACAAGAAAGAAGAAAGACATACGTTTGTCAGAACTCATGAGAAAGATCTGCTGCCAAAATGACATTTTAAAGACCGTTCTAAAGCAACAAAACATGCGCTGCATTAAACGAAGCAATAACTTGCAGAATGACGAATGTGCTCTCTCCATTAGGAACGCTAGTTTTACCAGAACGAGCGCTCCCATCTCCTAATTCAGTCTGAGCATGCGTGGGTATTTTAACTGATGGACTTGCCCATAGACGATCGGAAATTCCCATCGGTTTTTTATCCATTGGAAAAATTTAAAACAAGTTCGGTCTTTTTTTCCATCGGATGGAAAAAAAGACCGATGGGCACCATACACGATCGGTTTGTCTGATGAAAACCATCCATCGGACGGTTTTCATCAGTTAAACCGATCGTGTGTACGGGGCTTGACTGTTAAGTCTATCAAACCTTCCTTTTTAATCTGCAAATACTGAAGAGGAAAAATGATTTAAAGTGGAGTTCCGTCCACTTTTACAACTTTATGTTAAAGGAAAGACGACCCCTCCACTCGTTTTTGGATAAAGTTTTTTTTTTTCTTCTTTCTTGCCTTTTTTGAAGTACTGAGTGTACTTCCGTCCTATCTTGCCACGGTCCAGGGTGTCATTTCCTCCTGCTCCTCCAATGCCTTCTGGGACCTGTGTGTCCCAGAAGACAATGGGGGCCATTCAGAAAGCGCTGCGTGACTCGTGCATGTGTAGTAGGAAACCGTCAGTGAAGCCTGAAGGCTCCACTGCCGATTTCCTTGAGATAGAAATGGTGGCGCCTGCATCCGATCCAAAGGACGGATCAGCCTCGGTGGGCCGACATCATGGGCTCCCTGGACAGGTAAGTGTCCTTATTAAAAGTCAGCAGCTACAGTGTTTGTAGCTGCTGACTTTAAAGCCACACAAGTTACGATGTTCCTGATGACCGCCACACCAGTTATGGTGTCTGTGATTACAGCCACACCAGTTACGGTGTTCATGATCACCGCCACACCAGTGCAGTGTTGCCTCTGCCTGCACCAATTCTGGCCTGTTTTTATTACCACATTTCAACCTGCTGCCTAGACGGATCCTTTTGCCTGCTTTCTGACCATACCTTTGCATGAACTGATCCATCTGCAGATCCCGCTGACTACATTCCTGTGAGACACTGTGTCCCAACCATCCCCTGCCTACAACTGCACTCCTGGAACCACAGGAACTCTTTTGTCCTTCCTTTCCTAGCCTGCTGTACTTGGCATTCCTGGGGGCAGCAATGTACCAGTAGACTGGTCTTGCTTGGCTTTTAGGAACTGGGACTGCTACAGGTGATGCTACACTAAGCTATATTTCCTGATCAATTGTACAGAGGAGACCATTACTGTACATTGGATTTGATATAATTGGTTGATTTGTGTAATACACAGGAAGCAAAGGGGTTGATTTACTAAAACTGGAGAGTACAAACTTTGGTGCAGCTCTGCATAGAAACCAATCAGCTTCCATTTTTTTTTTTTTGTCAAAACGTAATTGAACAAGCTGAAGTTAGAAGCTTTCTGGCTACCATGCACAGCTGCACCAGATTTTGCACTCTCCAGTTTTAGTAAATTATCCCCCTAGTCTGGCGTATAATTAGTCCAGACTCTTATAAATATCACACATGTGGTATCATCATACATACATAATTCTAAGTATGTCCATGTTATGTATGAGAAATATATTATTCATTTGCCAACTTTTGTGTAAAAAAAATATTTACATTTTCTTTCTGCATTTTCCAAAAACGTTTGGCACAAAAAAAAAAACTGAAGCCTTCAAAAGACTCAACACATCTCTTTAAAAATACCTTGGGTTGTTTACCCTCCAAAATGTGGTCATTTTATGGGTGTTTCCACTGTCCTTGTGTTTCCAGGGCTTTGAAAAATGTGATAGGTAGTCAGGAAATTTGATGTGTAAATTATACCCTTAGGCAACCTGAAGTGGTGCTCCTTGGATTTTGGGCCCCTCTGTGTGGTTAGGCTGTGAAAAAGTCTCATGCCTGTGATATTGCCATACTCGGGAGGAGGAGTAAAATCTGGGGTGTATTTCTAAGAATGCCTATAATGTGTGTTAAAAAAAACCTTTTTAATTGACAACTTTGTGTCAAAAAAATACATTTTCTTTCCTGCATTTTCCAAAAACTTGTGGCAAAAATGACATTTTCAGTAGACTTACTATGCCAGGGGTCTTCAAACTATGGCCCTCCAGGTGTTCAGGAACTACAATTCCCATCATGCCCAGTCATGTCTGTGAATGTCAGAGTTTTGCAATGCCTCATGGGATTTGAAGTTCTGCAACAGCTGGAGGGCCGTAGTTTGAGGATCCCTGTACTATGCCTTTAAGAAAATACTTATAGTGTTTGCTTTCCAAAAATTGGCTCATTTGTGGGTGTTTCCACTGTCCTGGTGCTCCAGGATCTCCAAACATGTGATAGGTAGTGTGGGAGATTAGCTCGTGGGGATCACCTTTTCACAGAATGAAAGGTCAGCGTACAGGCAGTTTCTTTAAAACCTGGCGTATTGCCAGTTTTATTTACAAGTGGTTTGCAATAGTCATACAAAATAAACAAAACAGTAAAACAAATCCTTGCCGTCCGGCGCTTAACTATACAGTAACCGCTCTCTATACGGTGAGGGGCTGGTCCCCGTCACCCACAAAACACAAGGTGAAGTAAAGCAAACCTTTTTCTTTCAGCCCAGATCAACAGCGCTCCTCTTACTCAGATTCTTACTCAGATTCCCTTCTGAGTCTCAGGCCAGAGCCATGCTGTGCTCTCTTCCTGGATCTTTAAAGCCCAGCTGCCTATGGATTCCAGTGAACCTGAATATCCGGACCGGAACCCAGCCAACTACAGAGGCTGGAAAAACAATGGACCGAATGCGAGGTGAAATGTAGCGATTATCCTGTATCTCACCTCGCATACCGTCACATATCCTCCCCCTCTGCTCAAGCCCCTGCGGCTGAGCACTTGACCCAGCCATACAGTGCACGCGGGAGAAGGCATCAGCATTATCCTGGAGTTTGCCCGGCCTGTGCTCAACCGTGAACTTAAAGGGCTCTAAAGCCAGGAACCACCTTGTCACACGGGCATTTTTCTCCCTGTTGTCACACATCCACTTCAGGGGAGCATGGTCAGTGACCAGCCTGAACGACCTCCCGAGTAGATAATACCTCAGGGAGTCTAAGGCCCATTTAATGGCGAGACACTCCTTTTCAACAATGGCATAGTTCCTTTCGTGCTTGTTCAGCTTCCGGCTTAGGTATACAACCGGGTGCTCCTCACCATTCCTGACCTGTGACAGTACAGCCCCTAGGCCCACCTCAGAGGCGTCTGTCTGTACGACAAACTCCTTTGTGAAGTCCGGGGTCACCAGCACCGGTAGTGCACAAAGGGCCTGTTTTAATTTTTGAAACGCCTTCTCGGCCTCAGTGTTCCATTTGACCATGACTGACCCTCTGCCCTTCGTCAGGTCAGTCAGAGGGACGGCAATAGTGGCAAAGTCAGGTATAAACCGTCGGTAATACCCGTAATGCCTAGGAAGGCCCGAACTTGTTTCTTGTTTACGGGTTGGGGCCACTTTTGAATTGCCTCAATTTTATTGGTCTGAGGCTTGACAAGTCCCCGGCCAATAACATAGCCCAGGTACTTGGCCTCCTCCAGGCCTATGGCACACTTCTTTGGGTTAGCCGTGAGGCCTGCTTCTCTAAGGGAATCTACCACTGCCTGTACCCCGGGCAGGTGCGATTCCCAATCTGGGCTGTGGATGACCACATCGTCCAAATAAGCAGCCGCATACGGGCGATGTGGTCTCAAAGTTTTGTCCATCATTCGTTGGAATGATGCAGGGGCCCCATGCAGACCAAAAGGCATCCGCTTGTACTGAAACAAGCCCTCAGGAGTGGAAAAGGCAGTCTTCTCCTTGGCCGATTCAGATAGCGGTATTTGCCAATAGCCTTTTGTCAGGACTAGGGTCATTATATAGCGAGCCTGTCCCAACCTGTCCACAAGTTCGTCGACCCGGGGCATCGGGTATGCATCGAACTTGGATACACTGTTAAGTTTTCGAAAGTCATTACAAAACCTGATAGTGCCATCAGGTTTTGGGACCAGCACTATGGGGCTCGACCACTCACTGTGGGACTCTTCTATCACATCCAACTCCAACATGTTTTTAATTTCTTTTGCGACCGCCTCACGCCTGGCCTCTGGGATTCTATACGGCTTCACATTTACCCGAACCCCTGGTTCCGTCACTATGTCATGTTGGATCACGTTGGTCAGTCCGGGTAAGGGGGAGAAAAAGTCTCTATTTTTATGCACAAACACCCTAACGTCACTTTGTTGTGCCACAGACAGGGTATCCGTGATGGGAACGTCAGGTGTCACGGGGACCCGGTCTGTTGGAGGCGGGGACGTGGCCAGTAAAGTCTCTCGGTCCTTCCAGGGTTTTAAGAGATTCACATGGTAAATTTGGTGTGGTTTCCTTTTCCCTGGCTGGTAGACTTTGTAGTTTACCTCCCCCACCCTTTCGACAACCTCGAAGGGACCCTGCCACTTGGCTAAAATTGTACTTTCCACCGTTGGGACCAATACCAACACTCTGTCCCCAGGGCTGAAAGTACGGACCCTGGTACTTCGGTCATAGACCCTCCTTTGGGCCTCCTGGGCCCATTCCATATGTTCTCGCACCAGGGGCAGGACAGCTGCGATTCGATCCTGCATCAAGGAGACATGCTCTATGATGCTTTGGTATGGGGTTGCCTCACCTTCCCATGTTTCCTTGGCAACATCTAGCAGTCCCCTGGGATGCCTACCATACAAGAGTTTAAAGGGGGAATAGCCTGTGGACGCCTGCGGAACCTCACGTATTGCAAACATGAGATATGGCAGCAAAAAATCCCAGTTTCTCCCATCTTTGTCGACCACCTTTTTCAGCATACTTTTCAAAGTTTTATTAAATCTTTCGACCAGACCATCCGTTTGGGGGTGGTAGACAGAGGTACGGAGATGGGAGATTTTGTATAACTTACAAAGCTCCTTGGTAACCTTGGACATAAAGGGGGTGCCCTGGTCGGTTAAGATCTCTTTTAGGATCCCCAGTCGACTAAAGACATGGACCAATTCCTTGGCGATAGCCTTAGCAGAGGTATTGCGCAAGGGTATGGCCTCAGGATAGCCAGTCGCATAGTCCAGGATCACCAGAATATGCTGGTGACCGCGGGCAGATTTCACAACCAGCCCCACCAGGTCCATGCCAATCCTCTCAAAGGGAACCTCGATTATTGGCAGAGGAACGAGGGGGCTGCGAAAATGGGGAGACGGTGCCGACATTTGGCACTCGGGGCACGATTCGCAGTACTCCTTGACATCTGCATGCAATCCGGGCCAGAAAAATCTCTGGGCGATTCTCTCCCTGTTTTTTTCAACACCGAGATGCCCCCCCATTACATGACCATGGGCCAGGTCTAGCACCACCCTGCGGAAGGGTTTGGGGACTAGTAGCTGTTCTACCTCGTCCTCTCCATGTTTTATCACTCGATACAATAAATTGTTTTTAATTGCCATGTAGGGGAAAGACACCACCCAGTTAGGATCCACCAGTTCCCCATCCAACATCTTAACATTTTCCCTGGCTCTCATAAGGGTGGCCTCTCGTAATTGCTCGGTACAGAAATCCTCTCTCCTGACCTCTAAATCTGGTACCACATCTTGGCTTCTCTCAATGTCAGGGTCAGAGAGGTTCTCCTGTTCGTTACCCTCAGGCTGGGAGCTAGCTTCCAGGTCCTCCGGCTCCCCAACCATGACAGGGAAAGGAAGAGGGTCTCCGGCTTCCTTGATCCCACCAACAGCATCCCCTTTCCTTTGGCAAAAAGGGTCTGGTGAGAGTTCCTGTGCTTCTCCAGCAGGGGGAGCTCTATCTACCAGCCTCCCTTTGCTCTCCCATAAATTCCAGAAATGGGGAAAATCTCTTCCCACTAAAGCTTCATGAAGCAGTGATGGTAGCACCCCCACTGAATGTGTTACACTGCCCCTGGGGGTATCAACCTCAACCACCGCTGTCTGGTAGTCTCGAGTGTCCCCATGGATGCAAATGACCCCAATAGTACTGGGGTGTAGTTTTGTGGGGTTCACACAATCACTCCTGACTAGGGTCACCACACTACCAGAGTCTAGCAGGGCTGTCAGGGGCTTTCCATCCACTGAAATAACACACATCTGTCTTTCAATGCGACTCTGACATGATGCAGTACATGCGACCTGTGCAAATAAAGAAATGCGTTTTTTCATATGAGCATAATCACATTGCATAGGTTCATCATTTATAGGACAGTTCGCAGCAATATGCCCTAATGCATGGCAACGGAAACATTTTATATGCTCAACCCCCAGTCCTCTCAACGGTCCCAAAGACCTTCCTGGCTGCTTTGGCCCATCTCCAGGTCAAGGAACCACAGTCTCATCAAATCTCCCCAAGCTCTTGGACCCCGGAACAGTCTTATCAAAACCGCCGGGAGATCTTGCACCCCTAGACACACCGAAGTGGGGCATAGAGGGATTCACCAAGTCCTCAGTAGCACTGTACCTCTCCACTAGGTCGACCAGTTTTGGGGTCGCCCTGTCCGACCCACTTCCTCAGAGTAGTAGGGAGTGCACGCAGATACCGGTCCATTACCACACGCTCTACGATCTGCGGGCCTGTCAAGGCCTCTGACTGCAATCACTTCTTGGTGAGGTGGACCAGGTCAAACATTTGCGAACGGGGTGGCTTGTTGCTGGAGAAGGACCACTGATGCACCCGCTGGGCCCGGATTGCCATGGTGACACCCAAGCGTGCGAGTATCTCCGTCTTTAGAGTCTCATAGTCCTGGGCCTTATCGGGTTCTAGGTCAAAATAGGCTTTTTGGGGTTCTCCTGTTAGAAATGGGGCCAAGAGACCTGCCCACTGCTCTTTTAGCCATCCTTCGCGGACAGCAACTCTCTCAAAAGTTGCAAGGTATGCCTCAATATCATCAGCAGATGTCATCCTTTGTAGTTGATAGGATGCACGTATCATCTTTGCTTCCACTGGCGCAGGAGGTGCGGACTCCTTTTTCAGTTCTAGCAGAGCCTCTGCGAACTGCCGGTTCATCTCCTGCTGGGCCGCCTGTTGAACTGCAGCAGCGTCCTGTTGTGCTGCCTGTTGTGCTGCGACTTGGCGGCTCATCTCCTGCTGAGCCTCCCGTTGTGCTGCAACGGCCTCTGCGACTTGGCGTTTGGTTTCCCGCTGAGCTGCATTGGCCTGTAGCATGGCCTTTAACATTTCCTCCATCTTCAGAAAGTGCCCGCTGAATCCACCACGTGTGGGAGATTAGCTTGTGGGGATCACCTTTTCACAGAATGAAAGGTCAGCGTACAGGCAGTTTCTTTAAAACCTGGCGTATTGCCAACTTTATTTACAAGTGGTTTGCAATAGTTATACAAAATAAACAAAACAGTAAAACAAATCCTTGCCGTCCGGCGCTAAACTATACAGTAACCGCTCTCTATACGGTGAGGGGCTGGTCCCCGTCACCCACAAAACACAAGGTGAAGTAAAGCAAGCCTTTTTCTTTCAGCCCAGATCAACAGCGCTCCTCTTACTCAGATTCCCTTCTGAGTCTCAGGCCAGAGCCATGCTGTGCTCTCTTCCTGGATCTTTAAAGCCCAGCTGCCTATGGATTCCAGTGAACCTGAATATCCGGACCGGAACCCAGCCAACTACAGAGGCTGGAAAAACCTGGGCCGGATTCTGGTTCAGTCCCTTACAATGGACCGAATGCGAGGTGAAATGTAGCGATTATCCTGTATCTCACCTCGCATACCGTCACAGTAGTCAAGAAATGAGATGCCTAATTTATGGCCGAGACTTCCTGCAAGCTCTCCTTGGATTTTGGGCCCCTCTTTGCATCTAGGTTGTGAAAAAGTCTCACACATGTGGTATCCTCATACATAGGAGGCATAGCAGAATGTATTTTTGGGTGTAATTGTAAGTATACCCATGCTGTGTGTTATTAGTGATGCCTTCACCTAGTGGTTGTAAACCCACTTGTTGGACTTCTAACCTATAGGTAAGCCTAGAATAAGGCTTACCTATAGTTAGTGGAAATATCTTCTAAACATGCGCCGTTTAGGAGATATTTCACTTGTAGTCCACCGAAAATCTTCACTGCGCATGCGCGGGGAAGAAACGAAAGTAAGTGCTGTTTCTTCCCCAGCCTGTGCCGTGAATTGCGGCTTCTGTGCGCATGCGTGGGATTGATGTCAGGCGGCTCCGGCGAATCACAGCCGGAGTCAGCGGCCCGGAAGGAAGAGGGGACAGAAGATGGACGCTGCCTACTGTGGGGACATCGCTGGATTGTTTTGCAGGTAAGTGGCACATAATGGGCTAGTATGCGATGCAAACTTGCCCATTATGCTTTTCATTTGCAGGCTTTGCAGCGGACTAAAGAGGAAGTAAAACCCATCAGGACTGATCAATTTTCCAATATATATATATATATATATATATATATATATATATATATATATATAGATATGTATCTATATATATGTATATATATATATATATATATATATATATATATATATACCATAGTCTGTAGACTCTATAACTTTCACACAGACTAAATAATATACACTGATTTGGGTTATTTTATTCAAAGAAATGCAGCAGAATATATTTTTTACTCATATAGCAAAAAAAAAAAAAGAACCCAGTGGTGATTACATACCACCAAAAGAAAGCTCTATCTGTCTCAAAAAAAGAATACAAATTTAATTGAAGTGTTTCATGAGTAATTGTCATTCAAAATATGAACCTAATCTAATATCCCACACCCACACAAACACAATATTTTGAATGTGGAATGAAAAAATATTATGAAGTGAAATAAATGTGGTACAAACTGAAATAAAAATGTTAAAAAAATGAAATAAAATAAAAGAGATACTAAAAAGATCCTGCCAAAAGACTAGAAACTTGACCGTGCTCTCATGAAAATATCATCAAAAGAAGTGTATCATCATAATGTTTTACCTGTTCCTGGCCACTAGATGTCCTCTTCATTTTATTCTTTATGGGAAATATCCATTATAATATATAATACTATATTTTTGGGGATTAGAGCTTCATAATTTGAAAATGTAAGATGGTCCATTTGGCATATTTATTACATAAACATTTTAAACACAATTGAGAAAGTTTGGATGCAGAATTTTGCATGGATTGAGTGGAGCAATATGGGGGGAATAGAGTGTATAAATAGGAGGAGACGTGTCTGGGCGGGACACATCACTTCCGCTGCTTGGAGAACAGGTGGAGCGCAAACCGGTGCTTTAAGCTTCCATTTTAAAGTCTAAATAAGAGTATTTTTATACAAGGCTATAAAGGTATGAGAGGCTCCTTTATCTTTCCCCTATGTGAATGAGATATCCACAAAGGAGCCTCTCATAATGTAGTAAATTCAAGTTAATGGATAAAAAAATAAAAAAATGCACTTAAAGCGGAGCTTCAGTCTCTGAAGTGAAAATTAAAAGTCAGCAACTACAGAAACTACAGAAACATTTACCACTTCAGCCCTGGACCATTTCGCTGGTCAAAGACCAGGCCCCTTATTGCGATTCGGCACTGCGTCGCTTTAACTGACAATTGCGCGGTTGTGCGACGTGGCTCCCATTGTCATTGTTACAGCGATCAGTGCTATAAAAATGCACTGGTTACTGTGAAAATGACACTGGCAGTAAAAGGGTTAACCACTAGGTGGCACGGTAGGGTTTAAGTGTGCCCTGATGAGTGCTTCTAACTATAGGGGGGATGGGCTGTGTGAGAGAAGACAGTGATCACCGCTTCCGATTACAGGAAGCGGTGATCACTGTCATTGTCACTAGGCAGAGCGGGGAGATGCTTGTTTAAATCAGTATCTCCCGGCTCTATCTCTCCGTGAGACAATCGCGGGTATCCCCGCGGCGATCGAGTTTGCGGGACCCACGGTCAGACTCACGGAGAAGGCGGCAGGGTCGCGAGCCCGCCGGCGGTGGCGCGCGTGCGACCACATGGCGGCATCTTAAAGGGGACGTACCTGTACGCCCTTATGCCTGTCCGTGCCATTCTGCCGACGTAAAAAGTCGTGAGATGGTCCTTAAGCGGTTAAATAACACAATAAATGCTACATTCATTCTTAAAGTGGAAGTAAACCCTCCTATCATTTTCAGCCAAGGAAGCTGCCATATTGGCCTCTGTTTAATCTTCAACTGCCATGTTGCTGCACATGTGATTAGTTATGGCACCAGCCATTGGATGGTTTGACAGTTTGCTTGAGAGCACAACCAATGGGACAGTTAGCATTTCCGGCATGCTGGGAATGTAACAGTTTTTTTAAACTGTTACATCGATGGGTTTACTTCCGCTTTAAGTACCTGTCTTAAATTAACTGGTGGGTGAACAGTTCCTAAATTGTTACTTCTATGTGGCAATCTGTGAGCTGTGCCATACTTCTATAACTTAAAGTGGAACTAAACCCATCAATGTAACTGTTTCCCAAACCAAACTGATCACGTGATGCACCATGGCAACTGCAGATCAAACAGAGGCTATGATGGCAGTTTCCTTGACTGTAATGGATAGGGGGGTTTAGTTCAGCTTTAAATCTGTAGCTGTGAAAATGTGGCTAGTGGTGTCTTTAAATCCTCTGGCTATAACTATTCAGGCAATCAGTAAAATCCTGTAAATCTATATGTTCCATGTTTAGTTGTTATGGCCTGCAATATATATCTATATGTAGCGGGGTGTTCAATTTAAGGGAAGTGTCTGAGTGGTAACCAGGCTCAGACACATTAAATTGATAGGATTCATGGACCATTTTCTGTTCTCAGGGGTTAATGCTGGTGATGTTTTCCCTGTGGCCGGTGGGTGGCGCTGCCATTCTGGGCCAGGGTTGAACCGCGGGCGCAGTGCTGTGGCTTTTGTGTCCCCTCTCTGCGGCCTTACAGTGGGGCGGGGAACCTGCTGTGCATGCCGGGAGAGGATATAAAAGGGGCGGACATCTTCTGAGAGGGGTCTTCGTCCGTCCACGCCCAGGCACCTTCGGCCTAGGTGTGTGGGAGTGTGGGTCGTCATCTCCGGGTGCCCTAGGCCCGGAGGCCTTGTTCCGGTTCCCCCTAGGCACCTTTGGCCTGGGGTGAGGTACTACCTCACTGCTCCTGTTCGCCTGGGCATGGAGGCCCAGGAGTTGCGGTGATGGCCTGGAGCCCAGCAGCCTTCGGCTGGGGTCCGCAGGGGATCGAGGAGTCCCGGGTGCCACCTTGCGAGGGGACCCGCGCCCTGGGAGAGGGGAGCACCTGCTCCGAAGGGCCGGTGCTGTGGACGCGGTATTTATTTCACACGGATAATAAATATGCCTCTTTGAAGGCAGACAGGTTGGGACAAGACACAGGACAGCTTAGGTGGGAGGAGGTCCAGGCACAAACTTGAATCATGTTCTCTTACTGTTTAGCTTTCACAAACAGTTATGGCGCATGATCTCTGCCACAGACCGTGAGGTTGGTCCCTGCCACAGACCAGGTGAATAGAAAGTCACTGGCACTGACTTGGAGAACAGGTCACTGCTACTGACCGGGTGAATAGGGCACGGCCCTATTAGGCCACTGCCACTGACCTTTTAGAGAACTTCCTTCTAGAGAGTACTTGGCCCGTGTAGAGGAGAAGACATCCCTCTGGAGAGTTACCAGAGGTCCTCACCATCACCACGACTCTGCGCTGGGTCTTCGGTACAGGTAACCTCTCTGGCCTCCTCATCCCAGATCCGGGTCCCCTCGCAAGGCGGCACCCTGGGAATCCTCGATCCCTGGCGGAACCCAGCCGAAGGTGCTGGGTCCCAGGCCTCCAAATTAGTACCTCACCCCAGACTGAAGGTGTCTGGGATGGAACAGGAACTCGGCCTCCGGGCCTAGGGCACCCGGAGATGACCCACACACACACATGCCGAAGGTGCCTGGGCGCGGACGAACACCACCCACACACCCAGGCCGAAGGTGCCTGGGTGTAGACGACCCCCCCATGGAAGATGGCCGGCCCTTTTTATACCCTCTCCCGTCAGGCACAGCAGGTTCCCCGCCCCGCCGTACTGCTGCCGAAAGGGGACAAGAAAAGGCGCAACCCTGGATTGCGGTTCAACCCGGACTCAGGGCATCAGCGTCACCTGTAGGTCCCAGGGAACTACACACCAATACCAACTCCCATGGCACAGAAATGGTCCCTTAACCCTAACAATAGTGTGTCTGAGCCCAACTACCACTCAGACACTCCCCTAAATTGTACACCCCGCTACACATATATATATATATATATATATATATATAGATATATATACATAGATATATATCTATATATATATATCTATATATATATATATATATATATCTATATATATATATATATATATAGATAGATAGATAGATAGATAGATAGATAGATAGATATAAAACAAACAGTATATAACAAATATGTATATCTTTAATTAAATCTACCCCCAAAAAATGTAACATATGCTTTGGTTTTGATGTGGTTAATGTAATGTGGTCGCTTTCACCCAACCACTGTAACTGAAGCAATAATAATTTGCACTGGCTAAACTATGCCAAAAACGACACGTTGTTTTAATTAAATGTTCTTCTAGTTGTATCTTAAAAAGCTTACATTAGAAAAATGTGGACAAGCATTTTTGGGGCTGTAACAAAATATTTGCTGCTAAATATAGGATTACTGATTTATTCCATTACTAATTAACAAGTCTGTTTTTAAGGAAGATAAAAGAATTAAGAGAACCTTAGCCAATAAATAGTTCCTGTTCCTAACTGCTAAAACTTGAATAATCAAAATCCATTAGTCAGGGGCTTTGTTAGGATTGTAAAAGACCTAGGGCACCTTTGGGTACCCCAGGGAGGGTAGTAATGCGGTCCGTGTGATGCACTATGGAGAACAGTGGGTGCGGTTGAATTGCATTACCAGTAGGTGGGGCTTATATGGCCATGTTAAATAAACCCCCACCCTCTTTGCACCCATAGGCGTGCGCACAGGGTGTGCCAGGTGTGCCTGGGCACACCCTAATGACCCTGGGCTGGGCAGATTCCCCCTGTTGCTTGACTGCAGAGAAAAGGACTAGGGAATCTCTGTCCTCAGTCCCTTTCTCTGTTTCAAAAATTAGACATCCGGGGTCTGTTTAGACCCCTGACATTTCACCAAAGCCCCCCAATGGGGCTCCAATTTTTTTTTGTAAAAAATAATAATAAAAAACAATAATAAATAATAAAAAAAACATAAAAAAAAAAAACGTTTTTTTTTTTTTAATATTTAAAAAAATAAACGACTGACACCGTCCACTGCTCTACTGACACTGTCCATTGCCATACACTAATGTGTTTGAGCTTTGGGGTGCACACCCTAATGCAATAGGCTGCGCACACCTATGTTTGCACCAATAATAAATACTTTGATTGATGTGTCACACAAGCAGGAGTTGCACAGACATTTAAAAAATTCAGCATGATAATTTAACCTGTTGAGAGCCGGGCCATAGACGAATGATGGCCTCAAGGTGGCTTTTGAAATCCGGGAGGCCGTCAATAGACGTCCTCGGCTCCTCCAGCCACTTGGGGGCGCGCGAGCGCCGCCGGCGGCGCGTCACTGACATGCCGATGCGCGTGCCTGGCGGCCGCGATGTACGCCGGGCACCCGCGATCGGCCGGTACACAGACAAGGATGTGGATCTCTGTGTGTAAACACAGAGATCCACGTCCTGTCAGGGAGAGGAGACCGATGCTGTGTCCCTTGTACATAGGGACACAGATCGGTCACCTCCCCCAGTCAGTCCCCTCCCCCCCAGTAGTAATCACTCCCAGCTTACACATTTAACCCCTTCCTCGCCCCCTAGTGTTAACCCCTTCCCTGCCAATGTCATTTTTACAGTAACCAGTGCATTTTTATAGCACTGATCGCTGTAAAAACAACAATGGTCCCAAAATGGTGTCAAAAGTGTCTGATGTGTCCGCCATAATGTCGCAGTCACAATAAAAATCGCTGATCGCCGCCATTACTAGTAAAAAAAAAATATTAATAAAAATGCTATAAAACTGTGCCCTATTTTGTAGACGCTATAACTTTTGCGCAAACCAATCAATAAACGCTTATTGCAATTTTTTTGACCAAAAATATGTAGAAGAATACGTATCGATCTAAACTGAGAAAAAAATATTAAAAAAATAAATAAATTGGGATATTTATTATAGCAAAAAGTAAAAAATATTGTGTTTTTTTCAAAATCGTCACTCTTTTTTTGTTTATAGCGCAAAAAATAAAAACCGCAGAGGTGATCAAATACCACCAAAAGAAAGCTCTATTTGTGGGAAAAAAAGGACGTCAATTTTGTTTGGGAGCCATGTCGCACGACCGCGCAATTGTCATTCAAAGCGTGACAGCGCTGAAAGCTGAAAATTGGCCTGGGCAGGAAGGGGGTTTAAGTGCCCAGTAAGCAAGTGGTTAAAAAAATTAAACTCTTCCATTATGCTTTTCTGTGCAAAAAATATAGGCATAACACTTGGTCTGAAGCCTCGTACACACGGCCGAGATTCTCGTCGAAAAAAACATGTCGTTTATTTCGACGAGATTCTTGGACAAGAAACTTGTCCCGGCCGAGTGTACACGCTCGATTCAAAGAACCCGCGGTTCTTTGAATGGAGCGTACGCGGTGACGTCATCGACTACGATGAGCATGCGCTCGTCACATTCGATGCCGTCGCCGCCATCTTGGTATACTCTACCTATGCCTAGGAAGCTACCGCGCATGCGTCGAATTCATTTCGAACATGCACGGGCTTCCGGGAGGACAGGTAAGTGTACACACACTCACTTTTCTCGTCGAGAAACATGCCGACGAGAATCTCGACGAGAAAATAGAGAGCAGGTTCTCTATTTTCTCGTCGAGATTACTTGTCGGTTTTCTTGACGAGAAACCATACACACGAACGAGTTTCTCGGCAAGACATCTCTGCCAGCAAGTTTCTTGCTGGTTCTTGCCGAGAAACTCGGTCGTGTGTACGAGGCCTCTGCCTACCTTAAAAAAGAACTTCATTAAAATAGTCACTAACTGCTTAGAAACCAGGAACTGTTGAGACAATAAGTACATTGGTCAGAATAATGGAAAATTGTATACTCACCTTTCTGTAATTTTCCTTTCCTGTCGCATCTTCATGGCAGCATACACCTTTGGGTTGTGGCTCCGCCCTCACAACCTGATAGGACTGTTTAACTATTAAGCCCAGAGAGGGCCCCCGCCCAGGTATTCTATTATATATATATATATACACCTCACCTCAGACGGGTGGGCATCTGTATGCTGCCATGAAGATGCGACAGGAAAGGAAAATTACGGAAAGGTGAGTATACAATTTTCCATTTTCCTGTCGCATCATGGCAGCATACACCTTTGGGTGAATAACTCGCAGACTGGGTGGGTCTGAGCATAAAGATATTTATTTACATGGAATAGAGGTGTTGGACTGAATAACTGCTCGTCCGAACTCTGCCGTGGATAATCTGGCAGAGTCCACCTTGTAATGAGAAATAAAGGTATTCCTTGAGGACCAGGTCGCTGCTTGGCAAATAGTTTCCGAGGACACTCTGCAGTAGGCCGCCCAGGAGGTCGCCATTGCCCTTGTAGAGTGTGCCTTTAAGCCCTCGGGTATCTGCGTTTTACTCAGAGAATAAGCCTTTTTGATGATCTTCACCAGCCATGCTGCGATGGTGCGAGAGGTTGCTGCTTGACCTCTTCTAAAGCTGTGTGGGATAACCAGGAGGTTTTCCGACTTCCTAAGGTTGTTTGTCGTTGACAGGTAGGTTAGGATGTTAGTTCTTACATCCAGCGGATGTGGATCCCCTTGTTCTGTGGAGAGAGCAGGAAGGTTAATCTCCTGATTGAAGGGGAAGGAGGATGACACCTTCGGAATAAACCGATCGGATGGTCTTAGGACTACTTTGTCCGGGTAGATGATCAAGTATGGTTCTTTCGCCAATAAAGCTTGCATCTCTGAGACTCTTTTGGCTGATGTTATTGCGATTAAGAAAGTGACTTTGAGTGTTAAGTCCCACAAGGAGATGTTTTCTAATGGAAAAAATGGTTCTTGTGATAGAGCTTCTAGTACGACCGAAAGATCCCAAGTTGGGAAGGAAGGTTTTCTGGGAGGCTTTAACTTTAGGCATGCCCTCTGGAACTGAATGACTAGTGGCTCTTGTGCCCACTTGACTCCTGTCATAGCTGATAGTGCTGACACATGAACTTTTAAAGTGCTTGACCCGAGACCTTTCTCTAGGCCTAACTGGAGAAACTCAAGGATTTGAGCAACTGTTGGAGAAGATGGGTTCCAGTTTTGTTGCTGTGCTACTGAGAGAAACTTATCCCAGATCCTCTTATAGGTATTGTTGGTGGTGTATCTTCTGGCTTGAAGAAAAGTATCTACCACTTTTTGGGAGCAGCCTTGGTTTAAGAACCTAGCCCTTTCAATCTCCAGGCTGTCAGGTGCATTCTTTCCAGTGATGGATGAAGAAGTTGTCCCTGGGAGAGTAGGTCCGCTGCTGGTGGAAGCGGTAAAGGTTTTGCTGTATTCAGCTGAAGGAGAGTGGTGAACCATGGTCGTCTCGGCCAAAATGGAAGGATTGTTATCACTGTGAAAGATGACCTCTTGAGCCTGAGAAGGAATCTCGGTATGAGAGGTGTCGGGGGGAAGATGTAACCCAGATGGAAGTTCCACTCATATTGTAGACAGTCTGTCCCCTCCGCTGAAGGGCAGGGGGTTCTTGTCAGGTACCTCCGGCACTTTGCATTGTCTGGAGTTGCTGCCAGGTCTATATCTGGCATGCCCCACGTTCTTGCTATGAGGGAAAAAGCTTGGTGACTCAGAGCCCATTCGTTGTTGGAAACGAAGCTTCTGATTATCGTGTCGGCCAGCTGGTTCTGCGTTCCTGGGACATATAACGCCGTTAACCCCGACAGGTTCACTTGCGCCCATTCGAGGACTGGGCGGACTTCCTGCATCATGGATCGGCTTTTTGTGCCGCCTTGCCTGTTGATATAGGCAACTGCCACTCTGTTGTCCATCCTCAACAGGACTTCTTTCCCTTTCAGGAGAGGACTGAAGGCTAGTAGCGCTTGGAAAGCTGCTTTCATCTCCAGGATGTTCGATACTACGTCCTGTGTCTCGAAAGACCAACGGCCTTGAACTGCGAGTTGCTGGTAGTGTGCTCCCCAGCCTTCCCTGCTGGCGTCTGAAGTAATCACCTCCTGGGGAGGGGTGACTATGTGTTTGTACCTTTTTAGGTTGTGCAACCGGGTCCACCACCATAGTGATTGTTTGACCTTGTTTTGGATGGTGATTCGTTGGGACATCGACACTCCGTTCCACTGTGTCAGAAATTACATTTGGAGAGGTCTTGTGTTCCACTGGGCCCATTGGCCCATAGGAATGGTTGCTGATAGCGACCCCATGATGCTGAGACATTCTCTGGCTGGGAGTGTGTTGGATAAGAGTAATCTCTTTGCCCTCTGGATTATGATGGGAATTTTCTCTCGGGGGAGTTCTATGGTGTTGAGTTTGGTATCCAGTTCTGTGTCCAGGAAGACCATTCTCTGAGTGGGTTGGAGATTGCTTTTCTTCCAATTTATCAGCCACCCAAATTTTTGCAAGGTGGTTGTTAAAGTGTCTCGGTGGAGTAGAAGAGATTCTTGGTTGTCTGCCAGCAGTAGGATGTCGTCCAGATAGTGGTGGACTCTTAATCCTTGCTCCCTTAGTAGAGCTATCACTGGTAGCAGGACCTTGGTAAATGTTCTGGGAGCGGTAGAGATCCCGAACGGGAGACTTTGGAACTGAAAATGTTGGTGATTTACCGAAAAGCAGAGACATTTTTGGAATGCTGCGTGAATGGGAACATGCAGGTAAGCGTCCTTTAAATCTACAGAGAGCATCCAATCGCCTACATTTATGGCATAGAGGATTGATTGTAGACTTTCCATCTTGAAAGTCTCCACCAGGATTGAGTGATTGAGACTTTTTAGGTCTAGGACGGGACGCAGATCCCCAGTCTTTTTCTTTACCAAGAACAGAGAGGAGTAGGAACCTTTTCCTCTTTGTGGAGGTGGAACTTCCACTATGGCCTGTTTCTGGATTAGGTCCTGGACGTATTCTGCCAATATGAGTTTCTTTTCTCGGGATGTTGGAATTCTGGTTCTGATGAATTGGTCTCTGGGAGGTCGATTCTTGAACCTCCATTTGTGTCCGTCTTGGACAGTAGCCACTGTCCATGGGTCTCTTATTATCTCCGCCCAAACCTGCTTGAAGTCCTTTAGTCTGGCTCCTACTACGGCTGGTTGGGCGGACGTATCTTCAAAAAGACTTCTGTTTCCCCGGGGTAGGGGTCTTAGACTGTTGGATTTTTAGGAAGGAAGATTGTGGATTCTTCCAATTTTTTCTGTACTCCCTGCCAGGCTTGTAGGACTTTGCTTTCCTGTATCTATCTGGGAGGTTCCGTCTGAATGTGGGTGCCCTTTGTTGTCTAGGCCTTCTGTCTGAAGGGATGAGTCCAGACTTCCCGCCGGTGACTTTTGAAATGGCCGAGTCCAGTTTTTCTCCGAAGAGGTTTGTGCCGTCAAATGGGATTTTACACCAGTTTACACCAGTTGGATTTTACACCAGTCTGCTGACCATGGTTTTAGCCAGAGTGCCCTCCTGGCCATCACTGAGCTTAACATTGCTCTGGATGTTGACTTAATCATGTCTACCGAGGCTTCTGCGACAAAGTCGCCTGCAAGGCTGAGTTCCTGGAGCGCTGAGATTACTCGCTCTTGCTCTATTCCTTCTGCTACCAACTTCTCGGCGTTGGAGGACCAACTTGAGATAGCCGTTCCCACTGCTGCTAATGTTATTGCGGGTCTGCAGGCACCACCTGCGGATAGGTAGGCTCTCTTAAGATCCAAATCGATCTTTCTGTCCAATACATCTTTGAATGTAGTCGCATCTTCTATTGGAAGAGTTACGTGCCGGGCTAGGCGCATCAGGGAGGAGTCTACCACTGGTGGAGTTACTAGTGGATTGGCACTGGATTCCTTTAATGGGTATAGCTTCGCAAGTCTATTGCTGAGACTGGTCTTCTTCTCAGGTTTTTGCCATTCGTCTTTAATTAATTCCTCCAGTTCTTCTATAAATGGGAAGGTTTCTGGTTCTTTTTTGAGATTCGGAAAGTATTTCTTCGCTTTTTGCGGAGTTTCTTTTTCCTCTTCCCATTCTATGGCTTCCTTCACTGACTTTATGAAGGGTTCTATAAGTGCGAAGTCAAACCCAGTGGATACCTCCAAGTCCTCATTGTCAGATAGGGGGTCTGACTTTTTAGATGTGGAGGGAGTCGCAGGTGAAGTGCCTTGCACTGATCTGCTTGTTTCTGACTCTGCGATTTGCAGGGATGTAAATATAGCCGTTCTCTGCTTGGCTCTCTCTCTCTAGTTGCTTCGTCCAAGCATGTGCGACAGGCCAGCTTGTCCGGAAGTGCTATGGCACCGCAAACCCAGCATGAACTCCCTGATGGACGGGAATGCTGAGGGGGAGGAGAGCGTCTACGTGAAGGAGACCTCCTGTAGGAGTGTCTGTGCCGTGAATAGGATTTTGAACGGCTCCTTCTGCGACTTGAGCGACTTTGTCTTGTGCGTGAGCGACTTCTACCGAAGTCTATGGCTTGGGCTCCTTCTGGATGGCTCTTGTCGTCTTGAATCCGACGATCTGGCCGACCTAAAAGGGCTGTCCAATTTAGACAGCATTAGTGACAGGCTCTCTTTTTCAATCTTCACTACTTACCAATCTCCCCCCCCCCCCTTACCTGTTAGGCTGGTGATGGTCTACCGGGGCAGCGACCTCCATGAGGAGTGATATAGTCTAACCTCTTGAGTTCCCTATAACAGATAGTGGTATGAGTGTGCAGGTAGTAGGAAAAGGTGAGACCCAGTAAGGAAATAGATTTTAAGAAGCTTACCTTAAGGAGGAGACAGTAGTGCAATCTATCCCACCGAAAAACGCTGTTGACAGGTGCAGTGTTCAAGAGAAAAAGCAGCAGAAAGGATTTGGTTTTTAAAACTGCCGCCGCCGTCGCCCAGTGATGACGTCATGAGCGCGCATGCGCCGTAGCGTCGTGAGAGAGCCGGCGCCATCTTGGAAACTGGAATTACACAGGAATTACCATTGTGGATACCTATCTCTGTCTGCACATGCGCGGAAGTAGCTGGACGCTCAGCGCTATGCCTGCTGTGGGACTACAGGTCGCTGAAAGCCCGTTTTTTTACCAGGAAAGCTGAGGGCCGCTATAGAGACCTAGTTAAGGTCTGTGAGGAGCTGGCATACATCGGACTAGGATGCTTTGAGGAACTACAAGGCTCAGGTTAGTGAAAGGGTGCACAGAGGGACTGGAGGTCGCTGCCAAGAAAAAAACCTATTTAAGGTTTGTAATAGAAAGCTGGTACATACCCCTGAGACCATCAGAGTGGGGTTCCTTCCATATAGCTCATTTAGAGGCTGTACAGGATAGGACTTCCACCCAGGAGAGGCCGAACCTGGCTGGGGCGAAGCGGTAAGGGGGTTCTTCATCTTTGCTGTCCTTGTCAGGTCTTAGGTGAGAAAAAAAAAGAGAATACATGGGCGGGGGCCCTCTCTGGGCTTAATAGTTAAACAGTCCTATCAGGTTGTGAGGGCGGAGCCACAACCCAAAGGTGTATGCTGCCATGATGCGACAGGAAAATTGAATGTATAATATAGTGCAGGAGTCTGCAACGTACAGAGGGTCTGTATTGCACAGAGTGCTGTGGTCAGTGCTGGGTTTTAGTGTACATAACACACAGAGTGCAGCGGTCAAAGATACATGACCTAAGTTAGTGCTGGGGTCAGGAATACGTAAGGCACAAAGTGCAGGGGTTGGGAATTCCTAGTGCACAGATTGCAGGGATCAGGAATACGTAAGGCAAAGGGTGCAGGTGTCAGGAGTATGTAGTGCCAAAATGCCAGGGTCAAGTGTGTAAATTCCAGTTTGAACTGAGTAGTCTTTCCCTCTGTCCCTCCAAGGAGTATCTCACTCGCTTAACCTTTGAGGCCCCGTTCACACCTATGCGATTTGTTTGCGGCTTACACCGCAACCAATTCGCATAACATTATAAAATACATTGATTGTAATGAGGCGGGTTCACATATGTGCGATGCATTCGCACTGCGCATTGCCCAAAAAACGTGTGCGCTTTCTAGGCATTGCGGTGCGGCTCAGGTGCGAATTCAGGCCCATTATCTTCTATGGGCACGCATCTGATTTGCAGATGTGTTCCGTTCTCATCAGGATTTCTCTCCCAGCTCACTACACTTCCCCCCTCCCCCTCCCCTCTCCCAGGTCACCAAATTTGCAGCTAAAACACAGATGATCCGCTGAACAGCTCTGTTATCTCTTTGCAGAATTCGCACCGCACAAGTGTGAACCCAGCCTGAAGGGTGTTTTCTTTTCTGACCTGTGACTCTGTTATTAGTAAATGTGCTCCCGTCTCAAATCAGGAAGCCTGCAGAAGGGTCAAAGAAATCCCACTCCTTTCCTTCATCTACTTTGTCAGTAGGTACTCGCAAACCTTCAAAGCCTGACTTCTACTCAGCCTGTAGGGATTGAAGCAAGGGGGCAGCTAACACCTCTAAAAAGCCTTTTGCATAAAGTTACACCCCCCAAATTTACAAATATGGGGCTAATTGTGTATCCCAACAAGTCATTGAGTAGTTTTTACTCTCTACAGGGTGGTCTCTTTACCCTGCTCTGGCTGACCCCACTTGCCAGGGTGTCTCCCTACCCAGTGTTTCAGTCAATGACCCCAGAAAAGATGGTTTCCACTTTGTTGGGGGACTCCACCTTCAGTCAATTTCCTGAATTGGACTCTACCTAGGACACAGGTGTTGCAGTAAATTTTTCCTCCGGGGAAGAGTGAGGCCTCGTACACACGACCGAGTTTCTCGTCGTAAAAAACACGTTGTTTTTTTCGACGAGATTCTTGTTAAGCTTGTCGATTTTCTCGTCAAGCTTTCTATGCGTACACACTGTCATTTCCCAATTTCCTCGTTGTTCTCCGCGCTCACGTCCAGCACGTACGACGGCACTATAAAGGGGAAGATCTTTTTTCTTGGCGCCACCCCTTGGGCTGCTTTTGCTGATCTCGTGTTACCGCGTGTGAAGTAAAAGTTTGGGAAGAGACGATTCGCGCTTTTCAGTCTTCGTGCTTTTCAGATCGTTTTCTGCGGTTCAGTTTGTGCTTGTGGGTTCGTATCTTGACTTTCAGGGCGTCTAGGCAGGTCGTATCTGTTTTACAGTGCGTTCTTGCCTGTTCGTTTCTGATTTTCAGTTCGTTATTCATAGGCCTTGCTGTTCTAAAGTGCGTTCTGTTCTGTACGTTCTGATCAGACGACCGTTTCCTAGCCATGTCGCCTGGACGTTCTCGTCGTCGAGTTCGTGCTGTGCGTGCGCTTGGTGTTGGTCTGCTTGTTTTGGACCAAGACCAGTCCATGAATGGTGTGAGGAGGAGTTCATGGACCAAGAATTGGTTGCTCCAGCGGGACCAATTCTGCCACATGCCTCTGCTGCGGGAGATCGTCGAGAATAATCCTGAGGACTACAGGAATTTTCTGCGGATGTCTGACCCCGTTTTTCAGGAACTGTTGGCTTTGGTGTCCCCCTATATTACCAGGAAGGACACCGTTATGCGGGAAGCCATCAGTGCTGAGCAGAGGCTCATCGCCACTTTGCGTTACCTGGCGACAGGGAGAAGTCTTCAGGACTTGAAGTTCACCACAGGCATCTCCCCCCAGGCTCTGGGCCTCATAATCCCAGACACCTGTTCTGCCATCATCCAAGTCCTGCAGGAGGACTATATTAGGGTAAGTTTGCTCCCTTAACATCACATTTTATGTATTACATGTATGCTAATGTATTGTATTTCTTTCATCCTTCCCTAATTACCATGATTGTAATATGCTGAGAATGTCCCCTTTGTCCCCATGCATGTTGGAAGCTTTAGATTGCCCCTTTTTTCTCCTCCATAAATATTTCCCTTCACTAACTTTTCCAGCAGGGGCGCCTGTTGCTCCAAATTTTTGGGGGTTCAAACCCCAATTTAGGAAATAAACTTCCTCCTTTTTTGCTCTGGTGCCTATTAAACGCCCCCAGTTGTCCCCTCCAATGCAGCCATTTTGTTCCCTCAAATGCAGCCATTTAGTCCCCTCTAATGCAGCCAGTTTCCCCCCAGCCCTGCACTTAACTTCTTGTGGTCAGCGCCATCCTTCTTCTGTCCTTGATGTCTTCTCCTTCCCTTCATGTTGCATCAGCCAATCATGTTACCATTAAACAGACTTGGTGAACATGATTGGCAGAGCAGCCTGTCAGTGTTTACCCAAGGAATGCCCCCCCCTGCGTCCCCGATTTTTCTTTTAGGAAGCCAATTACATCCCTCAGGTTGTAATGTGCAAGACTATTTTACTACCTGTTTCTGCTATGCAATTTTAACCCCCTAAATGCCGCAATGATTCATATGTCGGTCGCTTTACAAGAGGCCATCCACCTGAATAGTGTGCGGCACAGACAATACATAGGTTCATGCAACGCATGAACCTATGTATTGTTCTGAGTGATGGGCACAGGAGAGAGGGGGCAGTGCTCCAGCGCCCACTCTGGACGCACCGCCACTGCAATGCTATCCTGTGGCCAAACACATCTCCCCCCCCCCCAAAATAATTTAGTAATGGACCATCAGAGGGGGTGATGAATATGATAAATGAGCCTTCCATTATACTTTTTTTAAACACCTTAATAAACGTATAATTTGATTGATGTTGGCCTCTAATTTTTTGGGATAGAATTTCCTTGTAATGTATGACTTTGTTTTTCTAATATTATTTCATCTTGTTTCACTCCACAGCTTCCTTCCACGCCACAGGAATGGCAGACTGTGGCATCGGAGTTTGCCACGCGGTGGGACTTCCCCAACTGCGGTGGTGCCATAGACGGGAAGCACGTCCGCATCGTGCCGCCACCCCGTTCTGGGTCCTACTACTACAACTACAAGGGGTTTCATAGCATTGTGCTGATGGCGGTGGTGTCAGCACGGTATGAATTCCTCTATGTTGATGTAGGGAAGAATGGCCGGATGTCCGATGGGGGATCCTTCATCCAGACGGAGTTTGCCCTCCGTCTCCAGAGTGACGACCTTGCATTGCCACCGGATGCAGGGGATATTGAAGGACTCCCCTTTGTTTTTTTGGCTGATGAAGCCTTCGGACTCGGACAGCATCTTATGAGGCCATTTCCACAGAGGACCCTGACCCCAGAGAAGAGGGTGTTCAATTACCGGCTGGCCAGGGGCCGAAGAGTCGTTGAAAATGCCTTCGGCATAATGGCCAGCCAGTTCCGCCTTTTTATGACTTCCATCCACTTGGCGGACTACAAAATAAACTATGTAGTGTTATGCTGCTGTGTGCTACACAATTTTCTTTGCCGCAAATCTAATTCATATATGGCCTCAGTTTTGCCAGAGGCTGGACTTTCCCCTGCAAATCCCCTGCCGGGCCTGGAATCTGGCCGTCTTGGCTTGCCCCCCCAAAATGCCCGTGAGGTTCGGGACAAATACATGGAGTATTTCACGGGTAGGGGGGCAATTCCTATGCCAGCCTATGTCTAAGTATCCCAATAAAAAGCTTGTTTAAACCTTTAATTATTTGTTCTTTCCTGTCTCCTAGTTTGTCTTTGTGCATTTGTAGTGGCAAGTGTATTTTACTTTAGTAAATAACAACCATTTCACTATGTAACCTTACAAAAGAACCAAATAAGCTTAGAGGGTATTATAAAAAGAAGCTACACGTTGTTTGTGGTCAAATATTTTACTCTGTGCACATTCTCTTCATTTTTTTTTTTTTTTTTTAATTTTGGGTTGGCCTGGCCCCAACCCGGCAATTTTTTGCTTATGAAAATACAAAAATAACAGTTGCATTTCAAAAATTACAACATTGGATACCTCTGAGCAATCGGAGACATTCACTTACACAAACTATGTCTCTATGTGCCCGTCCTAATATGGGGTCCTGCCACCCCTTGGCCAGCCAAAAATTGAATATGCACACATTTGGGATTTTTTTCATCTAGGAAGTTTACAATCCTGATCCCTATTGTCAACATGTGCTATCTGCCATCAGGGGTGATCAATGGACGTGTTTTGGGGGTGCATCCCCTTCCTCAGTTCACCGACTTTAGATACGAGGAAGGGGTTGCACCCACAAAAGACGTACATGGATATCCCCTGATGGCAGATAGCACATGTTGACACACTGTGTGCATATTCAATTTTTGGCTGGTTTGATAGTCAAAAAAATTCAAAAAATTACAAAAACAAACATGTAAAAACAAATGTGTTTGGATGGCTTATTGAATTCTCCCCAAAACATCGAGAATGTCTTTAAATGTTTGTTCCATCACATGGATTCTTTGTTTAATTAGGTCCAGTTCCGTGCTACATTCCATCACTTGCTGGATGAGGCGGAGGGCACTGTCAGCAGAGAACCGTGTACTATCCTTCACAACATTTACATCCCCTAAAAACCCCCCAAAAAAATGTATTATAACTCTGCAGGCCTACCTCTCTTACCTGAAGCTGTGGTGACAGATACTGACCTGTTGTGGTGACCAGATCCACAACGTCATCCACCTCTCCTTCCTGCACTTCTCCTTCCTCCACCTCAACTTCCTCTACATCCTTCGGTTGTGGGTCTTTGGGAGTTTGGGGTTGCTTGGAAGTTGTGGGGTGCATGTGCTCCCTGGAGTGTCCTCCTCCCAGTCTTCTCTCCCCTATGAGAATAAAACAAAAGGTCTATTTATCACACTGTAAATCTCATTGTTAAAATAAAAACAGGCTAAATTGCTTGGAAGTGGGGTACAAGTGTGTGTTTGTGCGGAATTGAAAGAAGAATGCATTATTTATGACCCAAAATATGTTTAGTATTCACATTTGGATGTATTTTTTTTGACATGGAGGCACCACAAAAATTCTCTGATGCACCTGTGTGGGACACCCAAAAAAGGCGGGTCTGGTGGCCCACACTATAGTGCTCCAAAGTACAGATGTGGAAGCAGCTGCTGAGTGTCCTCTCCTTTACACTGATAAAAGTTTGCATTTCATTCTCTTTACAAACACATCATCTAGACTAAAAAATTATCAACAATCTTCTTGTTAAAATAAAAAAAAAATATCAACAATATTTGATCAAAAATGGCAGATGTCTAATTACTTTTGTGGCTCTAAAATAAGCCAAAACCACGGATAGTGGCCGAACGAAGTGTCGGTAACGTAACGATCGATTACTGTGTCCAACCAAGTTCCAAATATTACATTTTGGAAGGGAGTCCAATATGAGAAAAAAAAAAATAACATGTCAGTTTATAAAAAGATTAATAGCAGAAAAGTCTACATTTTACTTACTTTTAGCGAGCATTCTCTTTATGCTCCTCAACTGGTCTGGCTCCCTCAGTTTGAGGTCTGACCACCTCTTTCTGAGCTGCTCATTTGAGCGTTTCACCCCGAACTTCGCCTTCAGACTCTTCACAACTTTAGTGAGGATTTTGGCCTTCCTTCTATTTGGTTTGCTATACGGCCCATGCTTGGCATCATAATCAGCCTTGAGCAAGATGTCCACCATCTCCGCCATCTCCGCCAAAGACATATTCGATGCCTTGAATCTCCTCCTTGATCGTGACATGTCCTCGGTCTCCGGGCTTGTCTCCTCGTTAGTTGCGGAATTATCAGACACCTGCTGTAACTCCGCCATATCTGTCTGCGCGCCGAAAGAGAAGGGGCGGGGAAAAGATGTTAGTTAGAACGTCATGGGCGGGCGATGTGTGCGGAGCGACGTGTTCGAATTTTGACGCATGCGTGGTGTGTATATAGCAAACACACATGTGACTATAGTACGTTCGGTGTGCGGAGAGAGGAGTTCAAGTGACGGACGTACGAACGAAGGTATGTGATTTTGTGACTTGTAAAAATTGTTGGCCTATACTGTCTTGAGATTGTTGGAGGATATATATGGTGACTAGGATGTTAAGGAGGTTAGACTGTTTGCCTCACATTAGTTAAATATAATTTATTTAACTTGCAGATACAATATGAATGTCTTTATTAGCGACAAAGAGTTCCTGGCGGAATTTATTGACCGGGTAAGGGAGCTGCCGGCTCTGTGGGAGACGAAAAACCCCATCCATAAAAAAAAGGGGTGAGAAAAGCAGCGCTGGAGAAGCTGCTCCCATTTGTGCATACCAAGGTGCCCACAGCCACAGCAAAACAAGTGGACACTAAAATTGGGAGCTTGAGAGGTACCTACAGGACTGAACGCTCTAAGGCAGGGTTTCTCAACTCCAGTCCTCAAGGCGCCCCAACAGGTCATGTTTTCAGGCTTTCCATTATTTTGCACAGGGGATGTAATCAGTTTCACTGCCTTAGTAATTACCACAGCTGTTTCATCTGAGGGAAATCCTGAAAACATGACCTGTTGGTGCGCCTTGAGGACTGGAGTTGAGAAACACTGCTCTAAGGTGCTGGCTTCTCAGAGGTCAGGAGCAGCAGCAGATGATGTTTATGTCCCGATTTTGTGGTACTACAACAGGATGTCCTTCCTGGATGACCACATTGACACAAGGCCATCACTCTCCACTCTTCCCCCCAGACTTCCCTGCAGCCAACCTGAGCCTTCTCTGGAGCAAGAGGAGGCAGCCATCCTGGATGATCCTGATTTGGCCATCTGGAGCCAGGTATAGTATTAACTGAAAATGTATTGGGATAAAATTAATGTTTGACAAATATGTCAAGATGAGAAACATACATTATTTTGGATTCCACAAGTGAAATCAAGATCTGTAGACATTATTCTGCACTTAATTGGGTGCTAAATAGTCAATCTGATGTAGTGGTAAATTTAAAGCAAGGATTTATGCATTTACATTCTGATTGCTTCAATCAGGATTACAAAGTTTGATGCAAAGATTAAACCAACATATTAAACTATGTTCCTTTTTCATACACAGGATGAAATCAGCCAGGAGGAGGGTCTGGAAACTGTCAGGCAGGAGGAGGAAGGGCCCAGTGGCAGCCAGGAGGTGGCAGGGCCCAGTGCCAGCCAGGAGGTGGCAGGGCCCAGTGGCAGACAGGAGGTGGCAGGGCCCAGTGGCAGACAGGAGGTGGCAGGGCAAAGGAGAAGCACCAGATCCCAGGTGCCTCCCATCCGGCTTCACAAAAGAGGCAGGAGGGACAGGACCACCAGTGAGGCAGCAATGGCCCTTATTAAAGAGGCCCATGCCACCCTCAAGGAGCCCACATCCCCTGAAGAGGCCATTGCCGGCCTAGTGGAGGCTAAGTTCAAGGTGATGAGCATGGAGCAACGCCTCCTATGCGAGCCCCTGCTCATCACCTTGCTCAACAAGGGGGTGATGGAGAAAATTACACCCAATACCGCCATATGTGAGGTGGCCCAACTGACCCAACCTCAACCTCCACCTCCACCTTCTTCTTCTGCCCCACCCCCTTCTGCTACACCTCCACCTTCTGCCCCACCCCCTTCTGCTACACCTCCACCTTCTTCTTCTGCCCCACCCCCTTCTGCTACACCTCCACCTTCTTCTTCTGCCCCACCCCTTCTGCTACACCTCCACCTTCTGCCCCACCCCCTTCTGCTACACCTCCACCTTCTTCTTCTGCCCCACCCCCTTCTGCTACACCTCCACCTTCTTCTTCTGCCCCACCCCCTTCTGCTACACCTCCACCTCCTCCTCCTGACAGGAGTACCCCTCCAGTGGGCCAGCCTCCAGCCAAATGAAGAAGGAAGGCTGCAGGGAAGGCTTCAGGAAAGGCTGTAGGGAAGGCTTCAGGAAAGGCTGCAGGGAAGGTTGCCAGGAAGAAGAGGAAGTGATGGCCTTGCTTCATTGTGGTCGGACAGAAGGCAGCCTGTTGTAGTACCACACACTTGGGACATATATATCACCTGCTGCTGTTCCTGACCTCTGGGAGGCCAGCATCAGATTGTGTTCAGAAATGTTGGCCTTCTCAAGCCCCCAATTTTAGTGTCCACACAGGGTTGCTGTGTGCTCTGGGGTCCCTGGGATGCACAAATGGCAGCAGGTTCTCCAGCGCTGCCTTCTCTTTATTTAATTTATAAACATGAATAAATGTGATTTTTGTTTAAGTTCATACTTGACTATGTGTATTTTTAAATAAACAAAATCAAGCTTTGGAGTAAGCAGATACATAAAGGCACAGATATCACCCCCCCCCCCCCAAAAGAATAACTAAATCTGATTAGCACAAAAACATGGTGGGAAATTTTAAGAATATAGATTCCAAAATTAAATGGGAGATCGCTATCAAAACATTGTGAAATTATAATTAACATCATTTTGAAAAATCTAACCATTTAAATTATTCCGAAAAACTTGCACGATATAATACACATAAATCTTATAAAGAGCAGCATGAAAAAGGTTAAAAATAAGGCATAACTCTGTGTGAATATCAGCAGTAAAAGAAGGTCACTCGTTTTGATTAATGTAACATTCTAACGAAGATTTCAATGCAGAACATTTAAACGATGAAATATTTTTGAGCATGACGAATATGCTCTCTCCATTACGAAGGCTTGTTTTACCAGAAGATGCGCTCCCGTCTCATAGTTGCTTGTGAGCATGCGCGCTTTTGGAAGAGTCGTAAAAGCATACACACGAACCATTTTCTCGTCACAAAACAGGCCGACGAGAAACACGACGAGGAAATCTGGAATCCTGACGAGAAAATAGAGAGCAGGTTCTCTATTTTCTCGTCGAGATTCTCGGCAATTTTCTCGTCGTAAAACCATACACACGAACGTTTTTCTAGACAAAAAAACTCTTGCGGCACTTTTTTTGACTATTTTGGATGAGAAACTCGGTCGTGTGTACGAGGCTTGAGAGTTCTGTCTGTTACAGACAGTAACCTGGTTCCTACTCTGGATGATACTTAAAGTATTACTCTTGGCGTACTGCCACCCTAAAGACAATGCATTAGAATTTGGCTCTCCTCAGCTGGTAGTCTCTGCACCGAAGGGTGACGTTTGGGCACATGGGTGCCCTTCTTCTCCTGCATAGCAGACAGAAGATTCTGCAGATATCCCATGTTGGAGATAGGTTACATCTGGAAGACATCATGGGACTTGATTGCCTGGGAAAGGTCCTCCTTTTGTTTTTGGGTATTGGGTGTTAATGTGGATGCTTTTCCGTTTATTCTCATTTTCATGTTGTGGTTCTTTTTGGTGTTGAAGTATAATCTCTTTCACTTCTAGGGGTACCCTTGAAGCACCCTACCACTTTTTGCAGGCACAAATGCAGGCACTTCTGAGTGTTTGCTTCCTATCACTGCTACCTATATGCCCACGTTCACACTGGGGCTGCGGGAGTGAAGCCTGAGAGTTCAGCTGAACTCGCACGATTTCACTCCCGCTGGCAGTCCCGATTTCAGCCACGATTTCAAAGACATCTGAAACAGATGTCAATGTAAATCGCGGCTGAAATCGCAAAAAGTAGTACAGAAACTACTTTTTGCAATCGGTGCAGCGCCGCAGATGCGGCGTCGCACCGATTAGGACGGTGCCATTGCCCGCAATTTGCGGCAAATTTTGCTGATTTGACATGCGATTTGACATGTGAAATCGCATGTCAAATCGCACCAGTGTGAACCAGGGCTTTAACACGTTTTAATTGACCCTGGGGGAGATTTACTAATACTGGTGCACTTAGAATCTGGTGCAGCTGTGCATGATAGCCAATCAGCTTCTAACTTCAGCTTGTTCAATTAAGCATTGACAATAAAATCTGGAAGCTAATTGGTTTCTATTCAGAGCTGCACCAGATTTTTGGACTCTCCAGTTTTAGTAAATAACCCCCCCGCTGTGTGTATGATGCACAGAAGCATAACTTAACTAAGGCGACTTCCTCAGTCATTTTTTTATCACCTGTGTTTTTTTTTAATTGGCTGACAAGTTTAATGTTTCCTAGTGGCTGTGCCATTAGCAGCATATTTGTATTAGATTTTAACATTTCTGACATTTAAAAATGCAAAAAAAAAAGTGGTGGAATACCCTGCTGTGGATTTGGCAGTTTTTTCTGGGTACTTTTCGCTTTTTTGTATTTATTGTAAACTTTCCCATTGATTTCAACTTAGGATGGTAAACTTCCAAAGAAAGGTTTGTCTCAGTTCCAAGCGGACATATTATAGTGCCTGAAATGCCATGAAAAACATCAACTGCTGCCAATGGTTGGAGCTCTGTGGGGAAAATGAAGGTTTACTGGAACAGAAAATATATTAATTTTCCAACTCATTAGTTTGAAGTCTGTTTGTTTGCGATCAGAAATGTAAAATGAAATGTATTTTTTTTTGTTCCGAATATATTACAAAGTGCATCATGATAGCAGAACTATGAACTATCACTCACAGTTGAACAGCCTGCTCCTTAACTGGGAAAACTAGGCACTATGCAAGTATCAAGGCAACTTGGCAAGGTCTAATGATTGCTGCTATGTTTTCCAAATGAAGCTAAAATACTCATTGGCAATTTTACTAGGCTGCAAATCATAATCAGAAATTGTTCTCAGTGTGAGGGGGTTAACTCGGTAGCGGGTGTGTGTGACCCCCTGGTTGGGCTCCCCACACAAAAACAGGGCCAGCAGACGGAGGTTGTGGTTTTCAAAATCAAAAGGTGCGGTTTATTTCTCTATGTACAGTGACAAAAACACAGCAAAGCCAAAAAGAAACAAACAAAATAAATCCTGGTCAGTTTGACCTCTGACTAAACATGCAGGTTTCCTAAACTAACAACTGGGATCAGCCTGGTGCTGTCCTAGTCCCTAAGTCCCTGGTTTAGTAAAAGTCCAAACAAATAGCCACACAGGCTTTGCCTCACCGCACAGGGGTTCACTCTCCCTAGACAGTCCACACAGGTCTGGTTCCAGGCATGAGCTAACATCTAATGAAGCTGGGAGTTCCTTATAGAGGCCTAAATGAGCTGACAAGGTTCAGCTGGTCTCATCTCTGTCTGCACGACGCCCCACACTCTCCCTAGAGGTATGAGTCATCCATGAGCCTACTAGCCTCAGCTGGGCTTATACAACTCTCCACCCTAGTTGTATAAGTCAGCATAAAGCCTGAATCTGGGAGAAATATATCTACCCCCCTGGATGCAACCAGGTGACTTTACCTTCCTGCTGTCACATACCCCCCCCCTCTTGTTTTAACCTTGGGGTTGGAACACCAGCAATCAGGCATTCATGTACTCGAGACAAAGCATCCACATTCCCCATTTGAACGCCAGGGCGATGCTTTACTGTGAAGTTGAATTCCTGTAGGGCCAGGAACCACCTATTCACTCTTCTATTTGTCTCCTTGTTTTGAGCCATCCACTTTAACGGAGCGTGATCCGTAACCATGTCAAAGTGCCTACCTAGCAGATAGTACCGAAGGGAATCTAGAGCCCACTTCACCGCTAAACACTCCTTTTCAACCGTGGCGTAATTTACCTCATGGGACTTCAACTTCCTGCTGAGGTAAATGACTGGGTGCTCTTCCCCGTTCCAGACCTGGGACAATACTGCTCCTAACCCCACATCTGACGCATCACTTTGTACGACAAAGTCTTTAGAGAAGTCGGGTGAGTACAACACTGGCTGGCTACATAAGGCTTGTTTCAAGAATTGGAATGCTGCCTCAGCCTCGGGGGTCCATTTAATCATGACCGACCCTTTCCCTTTCGTCAGGTTGGTTAGGGGCACAGCCTTAGAAGCAAAGTGGGGAATGAAGCGCCGATAATAACCCGCGATTCCCAGAAAGGCCCGTACCTGCTTCTTGCTGTTGGGACGTGGCCAACTCTGGATGGCCTTGACTTTGTTGAGTTGGGGTTTTATCACTCCCCTGCCAATGGTGTACCCAAGATATTTGGCCTCCTCCTGCCCAATGGTACACTTCTTGGGGTTAGCCGTAAACCCCGCTTCCCGGATAGAGTCTAGGACTGCTTGCACTTTTGGCAGATGTGAGGCCCAATCTGTGCTATGGACAATTACGTCATCCAGGTAAGCCGCAGCATACTTCCGATGGGGCCTCAGTATCTGGTCCATTTTCCGCTGGAATGTGGCCGGCGCATTCTGTAACCCGAACGGCATTCTCTTATATTGGAACGCCCCGTCTGGGGTTACAAATGCGGTTTTCTCTTTGGCCGACTTGGCCAGGGGAATTTGCCAATACCCTTTTGTGAGGTCAAGAGTCGTCATGTATCGGGCTGTTCCCAGCCGGTCGATCAACTCATCTATACGTGGCATGGGGTAGGTGTCAAATTTTGTAACTTTGTTCAACTGACGAAAATCGTTACAAAATCGCCAGCTCCCATCCGGTTTAGGCACCAACACAATGGGACTAGACCAATCACTTTGGGACTCCTCTATCACCCCTAAGTTCAGCATTTTCTGTACTTCCTCCCGTATTGCCTCCCGTCGGGCCTCTGGGATCCGATAGGGTTTTAACTTCACCCTTTCACCGGGCGGGGTAATAATATCATGCTCTACCCCAGATGTTTGTCCCGGCAGCTCAGAGAACACCTCCTTGTTGCGAAGCACAAACTCCTTAACCTCCTGTTGTTGGGGTTGTGACAAGGTGGCTGCTATTCCAACCTCCGGAATCACGCAACCAGTTTGAGCTGGTGACCAAGTTTCTGCGACTAGGGACTCTCTATCCCTCCAGGCTTTCAACAGATTAACGTGATATATCTGTTCGGGCTTTCGCCTTCCTGGTTGTCTGACCTTGTAATTCACTTCGCTCACTTTTTCCATTATCTCGTAGGGGCCTTGCCATTTGGCAAGGAATTTACTTTCAACCGTAGGGACAAGTACCAATATCCTATCCCCCGGGGAAAAGGTACGGGTCTTTGCTCCACGGTTGTACACTCTCTGCTGTGCCAACTGCGCTTGGGCCAAATGTTCCTTCACGATGGGCATTACCTGTGCAATTCGATCTTGCATCAGGGCGACATGCTCAATCACACTCCTGTGGGGAGAACTCTCACTTTCCCAAGTTTCCTTGGCAATATCCAACAGCCCTCTTGGGTGTCTCCCATACAGTAACTCAAAGGGGGAGAATCCCGTAGAGGATTGGGGCACCTCCCTAATAGCAAACATCAAATAAGGAAGTAGACAGTCCCAATCCTTTCCATCTCTATCCACCACTTTCTTCAACATTTGTTTTAGGGTTTTGTTGAATCTTTCAACCAGCCCATCGGTTTGGGGGTGATACACAGATGTACGCAATTGCGTCACTTTGAACAATTTACACAGCTCTTTCATAACCCGGGACATAAAGGGTGTACCTTGGTCCGTAAGCAGTTCTTTACAAATACCCACCCGGCTAAAAACAAGAGATAGCTCTTTGGCTATGGTTTTGGCCGAGGTATTTCTGAGAGGGATCGCTTCTGGATAACGGGTGGCATAGTCCATTATAACCAATATGTACTGGTGCCCCCTAGCGGACTTGATTATAGGACCTACCAAATCCATTGCGATTCTCTCAAACGGGACCTCAATGATGGGTAGAGGGACCAGCGGGCTACGGAAATGTGGCATCGGGGCCGACCTCTGACACACAGGGCAGGAGGAACAATAATTTTCTATGTCCTTCATCACCCCAGGCCAATAGAATCTCTGTAATACCCTCTCTCGGGTTTTCTCTGTCCCCAGATGACCTCCAAGAATGTGCCCATGGGCCAACTCCAACACCAACTTCCTGTAAGGTTTGGGCACCACCAGCTGCTCAACGGTTTCTTCTGCCCTTTTTGCCACCCGATACAGTAGGTCCTTCTCTACGCTGAAGTATGGGTAAGTGCAGGTATTATCTGGGTTCACTAACTCGCCATCTATTTCCACTACGTTTTCCCGTGCCTTTATTAGGGCGGGGTCTTTTAACTGTTCTGTGGCAAAATTTTCCCTGTGAACCTCCAGATCAGAAAACTCCACAGACGGTAGGTTTTCGTCTGAGGAGGTGGGCTCCTCTCCAGTTTCTTGAGTCTCCCCTGCCAATACTGACAAGGGAAATTCTGGAGAGTCCTCCCCACTCTCAGAGGAGTTCTGGCTATCACATTCCTGGTACATAGGGGCACCAGTGGGGGGCTCAGGATCATCCCACAGTTCCCAGAACTTCGGAAAATCCCTTCCCACAATGGCATCATGCGGTAATTGAGATACTAACCCCACTGGATGAGAGAGGGTACCTTTGGGGGTCTCGAAACACACTGTAGTCACTGGATACTCTCGGGTGTCCCCATGCACACAAATAACAGCTACCTTGCTATTCCCAGAGACCTCTGTTTTAACTAATTCAGCCTTTATCAGGGTCACAAGGCTACCTGAATCCAGCAATACCACAACATTTCTACCATTAATACACATTTTGCATAAATGTTTCTCAGTTCCCCGAATGGCAGTGCATGCGACTGTCGCACACAGCGACTGATGTCTGTCCGTCAGAAAGTCACACTGCATGGGTTCCTCCACAACCGGGCAATTGGCTGCAATATGTCCCGCTTGCCGGCAGCGGTAGCAAACGATCCTTCTTGCGGCCTCTTGAGCCGCTGATTTCCCAGGCTGTTCTCGCCAAACTTGGGGTAGAGCTCCCACCCTCTCACTCTCTCCACCCTCACCCCTTGGAATCCTCTTATCCGCCCCTGGGGATGGTCTGGTCTTAGGGTGGAAAGTCCGAGTGTCTCTGGAAGAGGCCGTCAGGTTCTCTGTAGCCAAGTATTTCTCTACACGATCCACAAGACCACCGGCCGTCTCTGGGTCTCCATGGCTTACCCACTTTTGGATGGCAGTAGGAAGAGCTCTCAAAAACCGATCCATTACAACACGTTCCACAATCTCTGGTGCGGACAAAGTCTCTGGCTGTAGCCACTTCCTGCTCAGGTGAATGAGATCATACATTTGAGACCTGGGGGGTTTTCCAAGCTGGAAAGTCCAGTTATGCACACGCTGAGCCCGGACAGCCAGGGTGACACCCAGCCTTGCCAATATTTCAGCTTTTAGCATCACATAGTCTTTTGCTTGGTCAGGCTCTAGGTCATAGTAAGCCTTCTGCGATTCACCAGTTAACAGAGGAGCCACCAGTCCAGCCCACTGCTCCTCAGGCCACTTTTCTCTTTCAGCAGTCCTTTCAAATGTGGTCAAAAATACCTCTGGATCATCCTCTCCAGTCATTTTTGTCAATAAACGACTCACCCCAAAGGACGCGGTATTAGTGGGACGGCTTTCCTCACTGGTCTGCGGACGTTGCTGCATTACTGCTTCCATTTGTTGTAGTCTCTGCTCTTGCTTCTGTAACAGGTCTATGAAGCGGGCCTCAGATTGCTGCTGGGCTTGTTGATGAGCTTGCTGCTGGGCTGCAAGGCTCCTTTGCAAACCTGCATTTGTCTGCTGTTGATTGGCATTTGCTAGAGCCAGCTGTTTCAGTATCTCCTCCATGCTGGCTTAAAAAAAACTGCCACTGGTTCTCCACCAACTGTGAGGGGGTTAACTCGGTAGCGGGTGTGTGTGACCCCCTGGTTGGGCTCCCCACACAAAAACAGGGCCAGCAGACGGAGGTTGTGGTTTTCAAAATCAAAAGGTGCGGTTTATTTCTCTATGTACAGTGACAAAAACACAGCAAAGCCAAAAAGAAACAAACAAAATAAATCCTGGTCAGTTTGACCTCTGACTAAACATGCAGGTTTCCTAAACTAACAACTGGGATCAGCCTGGTGCTGTCCTAGTCCCTAAGTCCCTGGTTTAGTAAAAGTCCAAACAAATAGCCACACAGGCTTTGCCTCACCGCACAGGGGTTCACTCTCCCTAGACAGTCCACACAGGTCTGGTTCCAGGCATGAGCTAACATCTAATGAAGCTGGGAGTTCCTTATAGAGGCCTAAATGAGCTGACAAGGTTCAGCTGGTCTCATCTCTGTCTGCACGACGCCCCACACTCTCCCTAGAGGTATGAGTCATCCATGAGCCTACTAGCCTCAGCTGGGCTTATACAACTCTCCACCCTAGTTGTATAAGTCAGCATAAAGCCTGAATCTGGGAGAAATATATCTACCCCCCTGGATGCAACCAGGTGACTTTACCTTCCTGCTGTCACATCAGTTTCAACAACTTGTGGCCAATGTAATTATCTAGCTAATCCAATGGGTTTTCTGATGAATGCTGTGGTTTTCTATTACTCTTTTTTTTTTATCCTGGCCAATGATACCCATATGATGCACATATTGAACAAGGAACTGAATGATCAGAGTTACCTAATTTGGGTTGATTTATTAAAGTCTAAGTGCTCCTATGCCCACCCCCAGCAGCCCTAGAAAGCCATGTATTTACTTGTCCTCACTCTGCCAAGATCTTCACTCCCAGTTCTTTTCCACACATTTCTTTTTTTTAAATCTTTACCTCAATGTGCAACCTCCATTGATTGCAATGAAAAGTTCATTCTCAATTAGTCAAGCTTCACAGTACAGTACCCATAGCAATCAGTAAGAATCAATCCCGCACTGATATGACATTAGTACATTAATTTCCTATTAGTTTTTCTGAATTAGTAACTGTTTGGCCCGTGCATTTTATATTGAGCAGGACCAATAGTATTTATTGTAGCACACCTCAGTAGGCTACTAGTGTTAGGTAAATGTTGTTTTTGGTCTCCCTATAATCAGGGTTAGCAGTTATCATTTGTTATTGTCTGTTCTGTGGTCTGCTGGTGCAAGCTCAGCTACTTTCTCCTGAATCCCACTGAATTCAGGGATAAGCTATGATTAAACACTAGGAATAGTGTGAAACGCGTAGTGCTGCTTTGATTTTACAATAAAGGCAACTTTTCGTTTTGAGTGCGGCTGTCCAGAAAGACATTTTACTTTTCTGCCTTGCTTGATGCATTGCCTGCACCTGGGGTTTCTGTGAGGAGGATTATCACTAGGACATACCTCACCTGGAGTGGCTATCTTCCCTTCCGAATTCAGGGATATAGTGGGTGGAAGAGCTATGACCCTGGCCTGTATATTCATATCTCCTCAGCCAATCCCTGGTCAGGCAAGTCAGTGACCAGTAGGGGGATGAGAGTGGTATAAATAGGCTGGGGCCTAGAACAGCTTACTCTTGCATCCCTGGTAAACTAACTGCAACTCTAAAGAAATTATTTTGAGTTCCTGGCTCCTTTGTTGGTATATCACCCCAGCTTTTGCAAACAAAATGGATTCAGCAATCTCACCTCTCTGTTAGAGTAACTGTGGAGATATAGGAAACTTATGTCATGTGCTATGGGAGTGTACTGAGGTGTCAGCTTTTTGGGTGGATGTATCAAATTTATTATCCAAAATCACTGGGATTTACGTTGTCCTACTACCTGAACTTGCATTACTGAACATAGTTCCGTCAATCTATTAATGCCTTATAATTCATATCTTACTAGCCGCCAGACTAGTGATAGTCTGACGTTGGAAGACACCTAAATCCCTCTCTAGGGCTGAAGTGATTACCTTGGTGTACACCCATGGTACCTAGGAATGTTTGCATCTAGTAATGGTAGATTAAAATCTGCAGAGAACAACTGGTCCTACTGGTTTAATTGGTACTCGTAGGTCTATGATTGTAATGCCGCGTACACTCGATCGGAATTTCCGACAAGAAAAGTTTGAGAGCTGGTTCTCAATTTTTCCGACAAGAAAAATTCAGATCGTCTGTATGCAATTCTGATGCACAAAAATCCACGCATGCTCGGAATCAAGCAGAAGAGTCACACTGCCTATTGAACTTAATTTTTCTCGGCTCGTCGTACGTGTCGTACGTCACCGCGTTCTTGACGGTCGGAATTTTGTGCAACACAAGTTTGAGCCAACATTCCGTCTGAAAAAAATCCACAGTTTTCTTGTCGGAACAATTTCCCACTTCTTTTGATTATTTAAACCTTCTGGGTGCCTAATTCCTTGACTGTGACAAAGCGCATGCGCGTGAAACGCGTTGTCAAGGCAACCCAGCTCTTGCTTGTTCATTCATCACGGACCATCCATCACCACGCTGCACAATTTTGCACACTCGGCAGCTTTTCAGCTTCTTCAGCTGGTACCCTGCCGACCTGTGCAGCTTGGACTAACAGGAGTTGGTTTTCTTTACAACCATCCCCACCAGAGAGCAGCTGTGGATGTTTCCCAGTGCAGGGGAGTGATCCACGGCTCATCCATCTCCACCTGGCGGCTGTTTCCTTCTTCTGCGTCAGCGTCAGTGTCTCAGCTGGACTGACGTCACTGACACACACGGTACGGAGCTCCCTGTCCATCTCTCTGCTGCAGAGGCCCCGGTCTCCGCTCTCCACGCGTTGGAAGGGTCTCCGCACGTTGGTCTGTATGCTTCATCTTTTACCTGCATTACAGGGCTCTGGCGGCCGCCTTTCCCCCTGTACCCTGTGATAGCTCTTGCCAGTCACTGCTGTCACAATAGTACATAATGGCTATGAATGGATGCCATTAATGAAAAGGATTGCTTATCATGCCGCGTACAGACGATCGGACATTCCGACAACAAAACCATGGATTTTTCCCAACGGATGTTGGCTCAAACTTGTCTTGCACACAAATGTTGTCGTAAATTGCGAACGTCAAGAATGCGGTGACGTACAACACGTACGTCGAGACGAGAAAAATTAAGTTCAATAGCCAGTGCGGCTCTTCTGCTTGATTCCGAGCATGCGTGGAATTTTGTGTGTCGAAATTGTGTACACACGCACGGAATTTCCGACAACAAGTTTTGTTGTCGGAAAATTTGAGAACCAGCTCTCAAACATTTGTTGTCGGAAATTCCGACAGCAAATGTCCGATGGAGCATACACACGGTCGGATTTTCCGACAACAAGCTCACATCGAACATTTGTTGACCCTGTGTAAGCGGCATAACAGTGATCATCACTGTTATAAGCAATCATAGTGTTAAAAAAAAAAATGTGATCCCCCCCAGAGTACTACAGTGTGACTATGGCAACGCTGCACTGCTCTGGTCACAGTTTGTAACAAAACAAAATAAAACTATTTAAAATTAAAAAATGAATTAAATTAATACAATTTTTGATATTTTTTGCTAATTAAGCAAAAAATTAAAAACCCAATGGTGATTAAATACCAACAAAAGAAAGCTTTATCCTTCTCCAAATTTTTTTTTAAATGTCATTTGGGTACACTGTTGCATGACTGAGTTATTGTCATTTACAGTGTGAGAGCGTTGAAAGCTGAAAATTGACCTGGGCAGGAAGGGGATGAAAGTGTCCGGTATTGAAGTGGTTAAAAGTGCTTCCTTTTTTTTTTATTACTTGGCAGGTATTTATGGCACTTTACTTGTCATATATCCACAGCAGTGTCTTTAGCAAATGTTTAAAAATCCATTCCAGCAACATCTCCTCTGCAATCTGCTTCATCAATGTAGCTCATTGGGTTCATATCCAGTGTCTTGAATTCAGTCATTCCTAACAAAACAGTTCAGGGTTATGTAGCAGGTATTTAAATTTAAGGGAGGCATCTGGGTGGTAGTGTAACCCAGATGCACTGATTATTATTGATGGAGGACTCTGGTGGTGAGAGGTTCCCTGGGGTCCGAGGGTGGCGCTGTTGCCCTGGGCCGGGGGTTGAACCCTCACTGCAAGACTGTACTCTTTTTGTCCCTTTCCGGCGGTTGTACAGCGGGGCGGGGAACCTGCTGTGACGCTGGGGAGAGGAGATAAAGGGGGCGGACACCCTGAGCACGGGGTTCAGAGTCGGAGGACACCGCCGCGCCCAGGCACCTTCAGCCTGGGTACGGGCGTTCCGGAGTTCCGGGCACAGGGGCCCTTGACCTGGCCGGAGCGGGAGATGGAGTCCATCCCAGGCACCTTTAGCCCTGGGGGGAGGTACTATTGAGGAGGCCTGGGACCCAGTACCTTCGACTGGGTTCCGCAAGGGTGGAGGAGTCCGAGGGGCCCTAAGGTGTTGGGTGCCCGAATCTGAGACGAGGAGGCCGAGGAGTGTAACCCTTCCGAACAGCCCGGTGCAGCATTTTCCGGTGACGGTGGGGCCTCCGGTAACTCTCTCGGAAAGATGTCTTCCCTCTGACTGAGGCCACAGCTTAAAGAAGGTAACTCCTGTTTCATGTTCGTCAGAGTTGCTGGTAGAGACTCAGGAAAGGAAAGAAGTACATTCACAGCCACTGTGCGCCATAACTGTTGGTGATACCTCAATGGTTTAGTTTGATTAAGGATTGTGCCTTGACCTACTCCCCAACTTGCCAACAAAGGATACATAACAAAGTATTGAGATGAACTTTTGATATTGACCAAATACTTATTTTCCACCATAATTTGCAAAAAAAATTCTTTCCAAATCAGACAATGCGATTGTCTGGATTTGTTTCCACATTTTGTCTCTCATAGTTGAGGTATACCTATGATGACAATTACAGGCCTCTTTCATCTTTTTAAGTGGGAGAACTTGCACAATTGGTGGCTGACTAAATACTTTTTTGCCCCACTGTATATACACCATAGTTTGTAGCAGAATACATTTTGGTCTAAAATTTTTAAGAAAGATTATTTATTTGCAAAATGTTATAACAGAAACAAAGAAAAACAACTCAAAATTTTATTTTTTTTCCTTTATTTAGCAAAAAATAAAAAACCCAGCGGTGATTAAATACCACCAAAAGAAAGTTCTATTTGTGTGAAAAAAAAAGATAAAATTTTTCCTTGTCAAAAATATTTTATTAAGTATAGTAAATTAAATACAATAAAGTGAGTACTGTACATTATACAATTCAGAATTATTATATAATATTCATAAGTGGTTACAAATATAGTATTGATCAGGATATAAGGTATTGTGAAAAGTTAAGACAATTAATTAACAATTATGTATTAAACCAAAGGTGATGTAGACATCCAAACAGTATGTGATTCTAATGCCGCGTACACATGATCGTTTTTCATGCCGTTAAAAATGCCATTTTTAACCACTTAAGCCCCGGACCATTTCGGGCCATTAGGACCAAGCCTGTTTTTGGGATTCGGCACTGCGCTGCTTTAACTGTAAATTGTGCGGACATGCAATGTTGTACCCAAATGAAATTTGCGTCCTTTTCTTCCCACAAATAGAGCTTTCTTTTAATGGTATTTGATTGCCTCTGCGATTTTTATTTTTTGCGATATAAATGGAAAAAGAACGAAAATTTTGAAAAAAAAAGATATTTTCTACTTTTTGTTATAAGAAAAATCGAATAAACTCAATTTTAGTCATACATTTAGGCCAAAATGTATTCAGCCACATGTCTTTAGTAAAAAAAATGTCAATAAGCGTATATTTATTGGTTTGCGCAAAAGTTATAGCGTTTACAAACTAGGGTACATTTTCTGAAATTTACACAGCTTTAAATTTATGACTGCCTATCTCATTTCTTGAGGTGCTAAAATGGCAGGGCAGTACAAAACCCCCCCAAATGACCCCATTTTGGAAAGTAGACACCCCAGGGAAATTGCTGAGAGGCATGTTGAGCCCATTGAATATTTTTTTTTTTTGTCCCAAGTGATTGAATAATGACAAAAAAAAAAAAAAAAATTACAAAAAGTTGTCACTAAATGATATATTGCTCCCACATGCCATGGTTATATGTGGAATTGCACCCCAAAATACATTCTGCTGCTTCTCCTGAGTATGGGGATACCACATGTGTGGGACTTTTTAGGAGCCTAGCCACGTACGGGACCCCGGAAACCAAGCACCGCCTTCAGGATTTCTAAGGGCGCAAATTTTTGATTTCACTCCTCACTACCTATCACAGTTTCGAAGGCCATAAAATGCCAAAATAGCACAAAACCCCCCCAAATGACCCCATTTTGGAAAGTAGACACCCCAAGCTATTTACTGAGAGGCATGTTCAGTCCATGGAATATTTTATATTTTGCCACAAGTTGCGGGAATATGACAAACTTTTTTTTTTTTGCACAAAGTTGTCACTAAATGATATATTGCTCACACATGCCATGGGCATATGTGAAATTACACCCCAAAATACATTCTGCTGCCTCTCCTGAGTACGGGGATACCACATGTGTGGGACTTATTGGGAGCCTAGCCGCGTACGGGACCCCAAAAACCAAGCACCGCCTTCAAGGTTTCTAAGGGCATACATTTTTGATTTCACTCCTCACTACCTATCACAGTTTTGAAGGCCATAAAATGCCAAGATGGCACAAAACCCCCCCAAATGACCCCATTTTGGAAAGTAGACACCCCAAGCTATTTGCTGAGAGGCATGTTGACCCCATTGAATATTTTTTTTTTTGTCCCAAATGATTGAATAATGACAAAAAGAAAAAAAAAAATGTACAAAAAGTTGTCACTAAATGATATATTGCTCACACATGCCATGGTTATATGTGGAATTGCACCCCAAAATACATTCTGCTGCTTTTCCTGAGTACGGGGATACCACATGTGTGGGACTTTTTGGGAGCCTAGCCGCGTACAGGGCCCCAAAAACCAAGCACTGCGAACGCTGCAGTTATGTGTGTTGTGTTTGGTAAGTGACAGTGATCGATCGATACTGCACTTGGGTGGGCTGGGCTGGGCTGGGCTGGGCGGAGGGGCTAAACGCAGGCGCTAGCAGGTATCTGGGCTGATCCCGCTAACACTGCGTTTTTGGGAACCCTAAACCGCTGGGGATGCTAGTATAGATCTGATCAGATCTGATCAGATACTATACCACTAAGGGGGGTGTATGCTTTGCGCGTGGGTGTTAGCTTTACTGTCACTAACCTAACACTGCCTGGGGCGACGCAGACCCTCTCTGGCGCTAAAACCTAATTGATCTCACCCGCCGGGCGATCAGGGGGGTTAAACCTTTATTGGGTTATATACGGCGGGTGCCCTGATGCTATAAAAAGCAAACTAATCAACCAGCGTCACCCGTAACCTTTATATGGTGATCACTGGTGAAAGGGTTAACTAGGGGCAATCAGGAGGTTAAAATCTTTATTAGGTTAAATATGGGGGTACCTGACACTATATAAAAACCTGACGGGTAACCTAAATAACTAAATAACTTACTGGCTAACCAGTGACACCAGTGACGCTTATACGGCGATCACTGGTGAAAGGGTTAACTCTAGGGGCAATCAGGGGGTTAAAATAATATATGGGGGTACCTGACACTAATAAAAACCTGCGGCGAACCTAAAAAAAAATAACTGCCTATCTAAAACACCAGCGACACGAATACAGCGATCGGAAAAACAATCGCTTAGTGACGCTGAAGTTAGGGGGTGAAAGGGTTACCTGGGGGGTGATCAAGGGGTTAAACCTTTATTAGGGGGGGTTAGGGGGCTACCCTGGACCTAAAGGGGCCTAATCCTAACTGCCCTGCAACTTTTTACAATCACAGATGACACTAAATGCAGTGATCAGTAAAATAAATGATCACTGCAATCAGTGACACTGTGATTGGGGGCTTTGGGGTGACCTGGGGGGTGATCTGGGGGTGACTGGGGGGTGATTTGTGTGCCTATGTGTACCTACGTGTCAGTGGACTGTTAGTGCACTAACCTGCTTCCTCTCTGCTCGGCGCCGGGAACGGAAAGACCGCGGCGAGGGAGATGACATCACTTCCTCCAGCCTTGTTTACATCACATGGCGGAGGAAGCATTTTCATTGGCCGGGAGCGATCGCGAGGGGGGGGGCGGAATCGAGCGCCCCCCCTCATGCCTGATCGCTCCCGAACACTTAACGGCCGCTCACTGCAGTGAAGGGGGGTCCGGATGGACCCCCCAACTGCACAAAGGCGATCACGTAGATCTACGTGATTCTGCCTGTCCGTGCCATTCTGCCGACGTAAATCGGCGGTGGGCGGTCGTTAAGTGGTTAAAAATGGCCATTAAAAATGATCGTGTGTAGGCTCCAGAGCATTTTTAACGACGTGAAAAACGGCCATTAAAAATTCCGGACATGCTCTCTTTTTTAACGTCGTTTTTCATGTCGTTTTTTTTAACGACGTGAAAAACGATAGTGTGTATGCTTTCACGACGTGAAAAAAAACGCACATGCTCAGAAGCAACTATGAGATGGGAGCGCTCGTTTTGGTAAAGCTAATGTTGGAAATGGAGATGGCACATTCGTCACGGTGGAATTAATAGCATCGTTTTAATGCAGCGCATTCCGTTCTTCTTTTGACATTGAGAGTTTTATGCCCAACTTGTTTCTAAAGTAATTCCAAATTGCTCTAATGATTATAAAATATTATTTTTAAGCCGCACCTCCCTCCTAAATAATACTAATAATAATAAAATAAGTTAATTCTCCTTTTTTCTTTAAATTTTATATTCTTTTTGGTTATTTTTTTTTGGCCTTTTTTTAAGTTTTTTGGCTTAAATTATTCTTGTGTAAAGTTACCACAACAACCTTCCAAATGTGTCTCATTTGGCCTCAGGGAGGTTTGTGTCCCCTGATAATAACAATAATATAATTTGAGATGTCCCTGCCTGCTTCCTAGAAAGCTCTCTTTTGAAATACAAATCACATAGTCAAGTATTTAAAGGGCACTCATTTTTTTTTTATTTCAGAACATTAACAAATTAAAGTGGAAGGCAGCACTGGAGAGCCTGCTTGCATTTGTGCATCCCTTTCACCCCACAACAACCATACAAGATGTCCAAAACAAAATAGAGATTAGATCCCCCCAAAAAATTAGCCCAATCTTGTCTTGAGCTCCCAGAGGTCAGGAGCCACAGCAGATAAGTCCTATATGTCCCCAGTCTGTGGTACTACAGCAGGCATTATTTTCTTCTCTTCCTTGTAGCCTTCTCTCCAGCCTTCTCTGCAGCCTTGGTTGGTTTCTTCCTTGGAGGCTGGGGATCAGGAGGAGAGGTTGTGGCAGGAGTAGTAGGAGGAGGAGGAGGAGGTGGAGGAGTAGGGACAACCTCCGTTATGTCCGTGTACCTAGTGAGTTCACCCAGCACGCCCTTATTGATGACTTTCAATAGCAGGGTCTCACTGTAAATTTTTTGCTGCAACTCCATTTGCCCTAGTTTGTGGGCGAGGACTGCGGCAAATCCCTCTTCAACAGAGGGTGCCTCTCTGAGGGCCGCTGTTGCCTCTCTGAGGAAGGCCCTGGTTTCCTCCTCCACCTGCCTACCTCTCCTTGGCCCTCGTGGTTTAACTACCAGGGGAGGCATCTGGGCTCTTGTGCTGGGCCCAGCCTCCTCCTGGGTGCCACTGGGCCCAGCCTCCTCCTGGGTGCCCCTGGGCCCTGCCTCCTCCTGGGTGCCCCTGGGCCCAGCCTCCTCCTGGGTGCCCCTGGGCCCAGCCTCCTCCTGATCCCCAACATCACCCTCTTCCTGGCTCTGCTCTGGCTGTAAAAAAAGAAAGGGACATTATTTATTTTGCCACATCATCATTCACAGACATTGTTCACCTCTAGACATTGTTGAAATCAATGCCAAAAGTTATGTCCTTTTCATTGATTACGCATCCTGGTTTTGTTGTCTTGGACACATAAAATTAGGCCACTACTGTATCTTGCTCTTCACAAACTTTATTGGTAGAAGTGTACATACCTTTAACAATACTAACATCTATTTAAAATCTATAATTTTGTACGATAGAAATATAGATAGCAAAACTTTACCTGGCTCCATATCTCCAAATCTGCCTCCTCAAGGCCCTGATCTTGATCCTCAGAGGAAGCCAGAGCAGGGTTGACAGGAAGGCTGGAGGACTGGCTGCAGGGAAGGCTGGAGGGTTGGGTACAAGGAAGGCTGGATTGACCTCTGGGGGTAAGGGTGGAGAGAGATTTGCGCACTTCCAGCTGGTCATCCAGAAAAGCAAGCTTACTGTAGTACCACAGACTGGGTTTATAAACCTTATCTGCTGGTGCACCTGACCTCTGGGACCTCAGGACCATAGTCCTCTGGGTCCTGTATGTCCCTCTGATGGTCCCAATTTTGTTTTTGACATCTTGGAGAGTTGTTGTGGGTATCTTTGTTTGCACAAATGCAAGCAGGCTCTCCAGTGCTGCTTTCCTGGCGTCTTTATTTTTATTTCCGCCACTTTTGGTTTGCCATAATATAGGGAGCTCTTGCCATTTGTCGATGAACTCCCCCATGAAGTCTGGGTTTTTAAAAGTATTCATGATATCTGTAAAAGCGAGAAACCAAAATAAAAATATATTTCAGGCAACATTCCTCAACTGTGCATTGTCTACATATTTTGAGCACACAAATCTCCTCGTCTGATGAACCTCAAAAAGTAAAATTGTTAGGTACCTTGGTCACGACGTTCGTTGCTAACTCTCTCTCCCGAAAAATGAACGTATTTCCCAGCAATGGATCTTCACTTTATATACACAGCGCATGCGTGAAACTCTGCACGCTTTCCCCGCCCCTGACGTTCGATATTGTACTTACCCCGCCCCTTCTCGCTCGTAGTGCTGAACAAAACATGGCGGAGACACAGGTGGCTGAGATTACCTCTACAGAGGATGAAATTACAGAGGAGCCCAAATCAAGACCCAGGAGATATAAGGCATCCAACATGTCATTCGAGGAAATGGTGGAGATGGTCGCCATTTTAAAGAAGGAGGATTATGATGCCAAGCATGGTCCGTATAAAAGGCCTAATCTGGTCAAGTCCAGAATTATGGGCAAAGTGGTCAAAAGTCTCCACCAAAAATTCGGGGTGTGCAGAACGAAGGAACAGCTCAGAAAACGATGGTCAGATCTGAAGTTGCGGGAGGCCGACCAATATAAAAGAATCAAGAAAGTTATATTAAAAAGTAAGTTGTTTTTTTTGAGTTTCCATGGTACATATTATTTTCTTGTATTCTGTCGTGTATTTTTAACTTTCATATAGTACACTGAAAGATACCATCTTTTTTAGGTTCGTCCGCATAGTAAACGGACGTATTTTACCTCTTTATCCGTACAGTTCCTCAAACGATGTTTTCGGATCATCCAGTGTGAACACCCATGTTTTTTTGATTATTTGGGGGAGTACATTTGGGCCACACTTATTTTTGGTGTGCTAATCCAAAGGAGATTTGTTCATTTAGAAAAACGATATGCATGGTAATGTTAAAGGGAGTGAATGCTCAGCAGCTGATGAAACATCTGAACGCAGTAGTACAAGTGTGGGCCTAAAGCCAAAAAGCTTGAGGGAGTCACACACAGGTGATCCAGTGTAGATACTTTGGGGTGTTACAATGTTTCAAATTTGTTCACAAAATGTATATGCTCTGTTTTGGCCTATGTATCCAATCATTTGTCCCGGTTGGCACAGGGGTTAAAAATTAAAATGGAGCATGCTTCAAAAGAATGATTAAAACGTTTTTTTCCATGTTTCTTATTTTAGCAAAATTGAGTCGCTACTAATGAAACTATTCCTTTTATTTCAATCTCACTAGGGATTCGAAAAGCTACCTCAGATGAGACGAGAATTGCAATACCTACAACAATACCCCCAGAACCCCAGGATGGAGAGGAATGTGATGTTGTGGAAGTTGAAAGTGGCACCACCACAGGTCAGAGAGAAACCAGACACATGCATGTTAAATAGATGTAGGCCTACATATTCTATCCTACATATTTCTTTTTACATTTAGGTGCAGTTCTGGCCGAAGACCCCAATAAGTTGTCACATCACAGTGCCCAGATCCTGATCCAATACCTGATGGTCTGCTGTCGTGACCTCGAAAAAATTAAGGGAGATTTGCGAGAGATCAGGGCAAACACAAAGCGGGTGGAGGAAAGGCTCCAAAATATCATGGCTGTGCTTGGGCGTGTCTAATGTTTTTACACCAAATAACGTTTTACTTGCAGAGATTTCTAATTTTTTTGGTTATTTTACCCTTAAATGACTAGCACATGTTTAGCTTTTTCAAAATTTGGAGAACTATAGTTTGTTTATGCATGGCTGGTCATGCGTTTTAATACACCTGAAATTAAGGGAACATCCACATTTCTATGGAAGTTGCCCACCTAAACAAAAAAAATAAAGGTATTTTTACATAACAAATCATTGTGGCTTCATTATGTAAATGTGGTGCTGAGTGAACTAATCAATGTTTGGTGTTTACACTGACAATGAAGGCTAATTAAAAGTTTTTTTAATCCACATGGCAAAACAAATTATACAATAAAAATGACAAACCAATCTTTACTTTTTAAAAAAGTTTTATTTTTTTGGTCTAAAATTATTAGAGATTGTCTGGCATTTCAATGGCCCCCCTACCCATAAAATAGTCCACATATTGGTTACGGACCTCACGTCCGGTTGGGGGGGCCAAGCCAGGACGGCCAGGTTCCAGGGCCACCAAAGTTTCTGCATTAAGTAAAGAGGCCTCAGGCCCACTCAAAGATATATAACTCGTTGAATGCACCCTTAGGAAATTATGCAGCACACAGCACGTCATAACCACATGGTTCCATTTGTATGGGGCAAGGTGGATGGAGGTAAGGAAGAGTCGAAATCGGCTGGCCATGATCCCAAACGCATTTTCCACCACCCTTCTGGCTCTGGCCAGCCGATAATTGAAAACCCTCCTCTCAGGGGTGAGGGTGCGTTGCGGGAATGGCCTCATCAAATGGGGTCCCAGGCCAAACGCCTCATCCGCCACAAACACAAAAGGTAGTCCCTCCACATTCTGCTCCGCGGGTGGCAAGGCCAGCAGATCCAAAAGGAGCCGTTCTCCAAACTCCGTCTGGGCAAAAACTCCTCCATCAGACATCCTGCCATTCTTTCCAACGTCCACATAGAGGAACTCGTAGGTGGCCGACACCACTGCCATCATCACGACGCTGTGGAACCCCTTATAATTATAATAAAAGGATCCCGAATGGGGTGGTGGGACGACCCGAACATGTTTGCCGTCGATGGCTCCTCCACAGTTCGGAAAGTTCCATCGCTGGGCAAACTCGGAAGCCACATTCTGCCATTCATGTGGCGAAGAAGGGAACTGTGGAATTAAAGAAATAACAAATTAATACTTGGAGCCAGAAACATTGAAAGATGATTTCATACACACATTCATGGCCAACATTGGTAGAAACTGTTAAAAACATAAAAATTTGGAAGCAAGAAAAAAAAAAAAAATAAAATAATTATGGGGGGGGGGGGGGGGGGGGAAGGGTTGAAGATGAGTTGGGAATATCACACATGAAGGCTGTAGCACTCTGTATTGAAGTTAACAACAATGAAACATTCCGAGGCAAAATTTAGAGTGCGTTTTGGGTAAAGCACTACGATGGAACATATAATAAAAAACATGGAAATGACTAGGCAAGGTAGGTATGGCCCCAGGATAGCATGCTGGAGAGGTTAGGTAAGCCAAATTTACAGGTAGGCCTCAAACAACAAACTTTAAATAATAAAACATGGGGAGAAAGGGGACATTCCCTGCAGCTAAGAATCATGTGAATTAGGGACTGCAAATAAAGCAAATTAAAAATATCCCAAAAAAAAAACCATACAATGTGAATTTTTGAAGAAGAACACTTACCTTAATATAGTCCTCCTGCAAAACTTGAAGGATGGCAGAACAAGTCTCTGGTATAATGATCCCCAGAGCCTGGGGGGAGATGCCTGTGGAGAACTTAAGGTCCTGCAGGCTTCTCCCAGTAGCCAGGTATCGCAACGTGGCAATGAGCCTCTGCTCAGCACTGATGGCTTCCCGCATAACGGTGTCCTGCCTGGTAATATAGGGGGACACCAAAGCCAACAGCTGCTGAAATACGGGGTCAGACATCCTGAGAAAATTCCTGAAATCATCTGGATTATTCTCCCTGATCTCCCGCAACAAAGGCATGTGACAGAATTGGTGCCGCTGGAGCAACCAATTCTTGGTCCATGAACTCCTCCTGACCCTGCTCATGGCATGGAGTCGGGATACAGCATGAACCCCTGCACCAACTACAGCACGAACTCTACGACGAGTACGTAGCCGCAACATGGCTAGATAACGGTCGGCTGAACAGAACGTACTAGAAGAACGCACGGAAGAACAGCAAGGCCTATGAAGAACAAGCTGAAAAACACGAACGTGCAGAGCAGGCCGCACTGAATAAACAGATACGAACTGACTACAAGCAGTGCTAAACAGATACGAACCCACAGGCGCAATCTGAACTCCCGAAAACGATCTTCAAAGCACGAAGACTGAAAAGCGCGAATCGTCTCTCACCAAACTTTTACTAACACGCGGAAACACGGAATTAGCAAAAGCGTCCCAAAGGGTGGCGTCATTCGAACGGAACTTCCCCTTTATAGTGCCGTCGTACGTGTTGAACGTCACTGCGCTTTGCTTGATCGTTTTTTTTAATGATGGTGTGTACGCAAGGCAGGCTTGAGAGGAAACATGAAAAAAAACGACGAGAAAAACGTCGGTTAAAAAAATGACATTAAAAACGATCGTGTGTACGGGGCATAATAACTATGAAAAACTGAATCAAGGTTTCCTGAGTAAACTTGAGTTAATGAATTGCATTTCAAAACTGATACTATATTCGTAACCTATGGAACTTTGAAATCATAAGATATAAGGAGAGACAGAATAGAAAAAGAAAAGTGAAGAATAAAGAGTAAAGAAGAAGTAGTTGGGAGGGGTCCACCGGGTTGATCCAGAAGTCACAGTCAGACCTGTATGATCAGTACAGCTTCACATCATCTACCATGGCATTAAAACCGTGTCATTAAATGATGGTGGTAAGAAATGTTCTATCCAAGGCTGTCATAATTTACGAAATTTAGGAATTTGGTTTGGTTTAATAGCCGCCATTTTGGCGTGTACCATAACATTATTCATTCTTTGTTTTGTCTTGGACAACGCCAAAGAGGGGGTTTTCCAAGCTCTCGCCACAGTTTGTTTTGCTGCTGTGAGCAAAAATATAAAAAGTTTAAATTGGACATGAGTCAGACTATCTGGTTTGAGGTTAAGTAATGTCGTAGTGGGATTAGGTTGAAGGGTTACGTTAAACATTTTGGAGGCATATGTAAATATTTATTTCCAAAATGTCTGTACTGTCGGACAGGACCACCAAATGTGTTTGTATGTACCTTCTTCTATACAGCCTCGGAAACAATGATCAGGGTAGTCAGGGGTAAATTTAGCAATTTTGGCTGGTACTAAGTACCATCGAGTTAGTACTTTATAGTTGGTTTCCATAGCTAGTACGTTAGGGGAGGATGACTTAACTGTGGACCAAATTCTTAACCATTCTGCCTCCGTTAGGGCGCATTCCAAGTCCCCTCCCATTTCCGGACATAGGTAGGTTTATCCGTTTCAGTATTTACTAGTAGTTGAGAATAAAGTGGGAGATTAGTCCTCTAGCGTGTGGGTCTTTTTTGCAAGTGGATTCAAAACTAGCGAAATGATTCAGAGGCACGTCTGAAATTCTGAAATGGTATTAGGTGTGAAGAAATTTTTAAAGTATCGGAACATTTCCGATTGTGGGATACCATATGCTTTGCAGAGAGACGGGAATGGAATAATGGATGATGAGTTACCAAAATTGTGGAATTTCAGTAAATCTAAGGAAGACCATGCTTTAAAAGATAAAGGATATATTCAAGCCGGGTAAAATGTTGGATTTTTAACCACCTCCCTACTGGGCACTAAAACCCCCTTCCTGCCCAAGCCATTTTTCAGCTTTCAGCGCAGTCACACTTTGAATGACAATTGCGCGGTCGTGCGACGTGGCTCCCAAACAAAATTTGCGTCCTTTTTTTCCCACAAATAGAGCTTTCTTTTGGTGGTATTTAATCACCTCTGCGGTTTTAATTTTTTGCGCTATAAACAAAAGAAGAGCGTCCAGTTCGGAAAAAAAACAAATTTTTTACTTTTTGCTATAATAAATACCCATTTTTTTTTTCAATTAAAATTTTCCTCAGTTTAGGCTGATACGTATTCTTCTACATATTTTTGGTATAAAAAAAAAAAAATCGCAATAAGCGCGTATTGATTGGTTTGCGCAAAAGTTATAGCGTCTACAAAATAGGGGATAGTTTTATAGCATTTTTTATTTATTTTTATTTTTTTATCAGTAATGGCGGCGATCTGCGATTTTTATTGTGACTGCGATATTGCGGCGGACACATCGGACACTTTTTACACATTTTTGGTACCATTCACATTTATACAGCGATCCCTGCTATAAAAATGCATTGATTACTGTATAAATGTGACTGGCAGGGAAGGGGTTAACCACTAGGGGGCGGGAAGGGGTTAAATATGTTCCCTCAATGTGTTCTAACTGTGGGGGGGAGGGGACTGACTGGGGGAGGTGACCGATGGTTGTCCCTATGTACAAGGGACACACCATCAGCCTCCTCTCCCTCACAGGACGTGGATCTGTGTGTTTACACACACAGATCCACTTTCCTGCTTGGTTCCCGGGCAATCGCGGCCGCCGGGCACGCGCACCGGGTCGTTGGTAACGCGGCGGGCGTGCGCACGCGCCGCCGGCGGCGCGCACGCACGCGCGATCCCCCTCCTTCTGAGGGACGTTCAGGAACGTCCACTCAGAAGGAGAGAGCACCCACCCGGCCGTATATGTACAGTGGCCGGGTGGGAAGTAGTTAAGGAAGGAGAGGAGGGGGTTGTGTAGAGATTGCAAATTGTGTTTAAATCTATATATATCCCAGAGGGATAGGTAATGTTTAGTTATAGGATTACTTAGGCCAAGGCGGTTTTTGGAATGAAGCCATAATATATTGGAAATCGATAAAGGGTCACAATCATAAGCCTCTATCGATACCCATAAAGGTATTTCCTGAGTGGCATGTTATTTAGCTAAACTAGCTATGTGAGCTGCTCTATAATAAGTGGCAAAATTAGGTACTCCTAGACCTCCTAAGTTTTTAGGTAAGTATTTGTGTTTTGAGAGGTATACGCGGTTTTGAAGATCCCCATATAAACATAGATACTCTTTTCTAGATAATACGCAAGTAATGGGCGGGGACTGCAATCGGTAATACTCTAAATAGGTATAGCAGTTTGGGTAGGAATGTCATTTTAATGACATTAATTTACCCATCCAAGAAATAGGGAGGTGGGACCAATTTCCCATTAGCTTCGTGATGTGTTTTAGAATGTTAGGGTAGTTAGCTGAGTATAAGTCTGTTAAAGAGGCTGTACGGTCATTCCCTAAAAACGGGATTGACTCTACTGCCCATGTGAAGGGTAGTGCTATTTTTTGCTGAAGTTAATTCTATTGATGAAAGTGATTTAATGCTATACATTTCTTGGGGTTTATCTCTAATTCTGATATGGTAGCAAATTTGATAAGAATGGGTAATAGATTTGGGCCTGAGACTTGGGGGGATGATAGGAATAATAAGATATCGTGTGCGAATAAGCTACGTTTATGTTGGATTCCACCTAGTTCTATTCCAGTGACAGTTGGATCTAATCTAAGGTATTGGGCTAGGGGTTCTATTAAAAGGGCAAATAATAAGGGGGAAAGTGGGCAGCCCTGACGTGTGCCTCTCTCTATATTAAAGTATTCAGATTTATAGCCTGCATATTTTACGCAAGCTTGGGGTTTGTTATAGAGAGCTGTTATACAGTTAGTGAAGTGCGGGCCGAATCCCCATTTCTGGAGAGTGTAATGTAAATATGGTCAGGTTACTGAATCAAAGGCTTTTCTAATGTCTAGATATAGGAAGCATGTAGGAATGCGTCTTTTTTTGGCTATATATCCCAAAAGGATAGCTCGGCGTACATTATCACTTGCTTGCCTCTTTGGCATAAATCCAATTTAGTCGCTATGTATAATTTTTCCTATTATCTTGTTAAGGCGGGTAGCTAGAATTTTTGCTAAGATTTTAATGTCCTGATTTAAGAGGGAGATGGGACGGAAGTTCATGCAGGATGTGTTATCTGATTGGGGTTTGGGGATCATGCAAATAATTGATAATAATGATTTGCGTCTAAAGGAATAGCCATCTATTAGAGTATTGAATGCATCCACTAATATAGGAGAAAGGGTTTCAGAAAATGTTCTGTAGTATAGGGCTGAAAAACTGTCTGGGCCAGGCCTTTTGTTAATTTTCTGTTATTTTATGGTTTTCAAAACTTCTGTTGTTGTTATGTGTTCTTTAAGCAAGATTTTTTGTGAGTTTGTTAGTTTAGATTTATTTTAGAGAAGAAGTTTTCAGCATCGGCCTGATTAAATTCTTTTGATTCTGAATATAATGATGATAAATATTTACGCAATTTTTGAACGATTTTAAGAGGGTTGCTCGTGCGAGTGTTGTTTGATAGTTTAAGTCGTATTGGGTTGGATTGTCTGTCAATGGATTTCAGTGCTCGTGCCAGGAGGGTATTAGGTTTATTTGATTTCATGTAAAACATGTGTTTTGATCCATCATATTCCAATCAATTTTTTTCTAATTGTGCTTTTGATGTAGAGGTGGGATTGCTTTGGAAAGAGGCAAAGGCATTGTTAAAGTTTGTTTCTAATTTTCGTGCTAGGATATTACGTTCTCTTTTGATCAGTGCCATTTGTATCATTCCACGCATCACAGGCTTGTGCACTTCCCATTAGGTAAGCGGAGAAATGTCAGGATTAGTATTATATTCTAAATAGTCCTTTATACCTTGTTCAATTATTTGGTTATAGGAGGGGTTCTTAAGTATGATGTCAGGGAGATACCATGTTGAATCATGAGTTTTAGACATAGCAGAGGATAAAGTGGTGAAAACTGCATTGTGGTCTGACCAGGGGATGGGGATTATGCTAGATGCAAGTACTTCAGGTATCATAGCTGTAGTTAGAAAAATGTGGTCTATACAGGTGGATATCTTATGTGAGTGTGAATAGTAGGTAAAGCATCTTTTGGATGAATTAAATTCTCTCCAAGAGTCTACTAAATTATACAGAGAGAGTAGTTTGGAAAATGACTGGTTGATTGAGTTGCGAGAGGGAATATAGGGCGACTTGTCGAGAAATGGGAGGAGGACTTGGTTAGAGTCACCACATATGATGACTGTACCCATTTTATGGGTGTTTACCACTTGTAATAAGTGTGATAGAAATGAGGTTGGTTGTTTATTAGGGGCGTAATATGATACTATAGTTACCGCATTATCCATGATAAGACCAGTGAGAATTAGATATCGCCCCTCAGGGTCTTTAAATTCTGACTGGATTAGGAACGGGGTAGATCACTGAAAGGCTATAAGGGTTCCTCTCCTTTTGGCGTTGGCCAAGGCTGTAAAGACTTGTGGGTAAAAAGGGCTCATATACTTAGGAGTAGAATTCACTACAAAGTGAGTTTCCTGAAGGCATATTATGTGAGCCTTTTTAGCTTAAAAGGAACAAAATGCTTTGGTTCTCTTCTGTGGTATGTTGAATCCCTGAACATTCAGGGAAAGAATGTTTAAGGGTGCACTCACCAGTGTCTGGTAATGTCCGACTGGATGAATCAACCCATGTGGACCCGAAGAAGGGAAGAGGAAGAGGAGGGACCAGTACTGTCAGAAGTATAGAGAGACGGAGAGACCTGAAAATAAAAAGGATAAAGTTAGTTAAGATGCAAAATATCATATATTGAAGAGTAAAGTTTTCCACGATCAGGAGGTATGTAGCCTTCGTCGTTTGCCCGCATATTATGGATAGGCAAACTGAGGAGGGCAAATTGGGGCACACTGAACAAAAATGTTTTTTTATATATTTTTGGGGATATTTATTATAGCAAAAAGTAAAAAATATTGAATTTTTTCAAAATTGTCACCTTTATTTTGGTTTATAGCGCAAAAAATAAAAACCGCAGAGGTGATCAAATACCACCAAAATAAAGCTCTATTTGTGGGGAAAAAGGACATCAATTTTGTTTGGGAGCCACGTCTCACGACCGCGCAATTGTCAGTTAAAGCGACGCAGTGCCGAATCGCAAAAAGTGGCCTGGTCATTGACCACCAAAATGGTCCGGGGCTGAAGCGGTTAATCTTAATAATAACTTTGTATTATGAGAAGACCGGCTATCAACCTTGGATGATGACTCTTATAAATAAAAATAGAATAAAATAAAATAAGACCTTCCACTTTGTCTTGGTTGTTTTGGTCCAAAAAAAAAGAAGGGGAAAGGGTTAGGGTGGAGGGGAAGGGGAGCTAAATATATGTAAACATAGAATTTGACATACAAACATATCTACGAACATTCACACTCATACGCGTGCTTACATATATATTCACATTCATACCACAACGTATAATTATATGCATACACCTAAATATACAAGTATGCTATCTATCATACTGGTATTTGGACTTGGATTTAGGTGTTTCAATATTGTGCTATGAATGTAGGGAATCAAATGAGACATCTTCTGGGTTTCAAAGTAAGGGTTAGGTGAAAAGATGAAATCTAGATGGGTGGGACTTAGTTCAATATAGTAATCTTCTTATACTATTCGGTCCATGGCATCTTCTCTATGTTGTGGAGGGGAATCCAGGCGACTTCTTTTGTGGGAGTGGGGATGATTTCCATTGTTTCCAGAAAGTTTTGAGGATTTTTGTGAAGGAGATGACGCTGATCTTCTGTGTGGTGAATTGGGACTAGGGTCAGGTTCCACCAAATGTAGAATTTGTAGAGTATGCTGTAGTTTTTCCTCTGATTTACAGGTGAATTTGGAGCCTTGATATGCAAAACGGATAGAAAAAGGGAAACCCCATTGGTAATTTATGTGGTGATTTTGCAGTATCTGAAGTTGGGGTTTCATTGCTCTGCGTTTGGTAATGGTAAGTGGAGAAAGATTTGAAAATAGTTGGTATTTATGTCTCTGGAACATTAAGTAATTTCTTTCCCTTGCTGCTGCTAACAGGTTCTCCTTTGTACGATAAAAATGAAATTTCGCATGGTGGACCCTCTGCCTTTTTGGGTGCAAGAGTGCGGTGAATTCTATCCATTTCTAAACGTTCTGCTGACAATGTAGGCAGAAGTTCCTGAAATACGGCAGTAATGGTAGCTTGTAGGTCTATCACTGACTCTGGTATACCTCTGATGCGCATGTTGGAGCGTCTGGCCCTATTCTCAAAATCTTCCAGTTTAGATTGTAAAGTTACCTTTTCCTCCTTAAGATTTTCCAGTTCAGCCATGTAGTCCTGTGCTGAATTTTCAATCTCATCCACTCTGGATTCCAGCGCTTCTGGGCGGCTACCCAGCTCCCTTATCCCTTTTGTGAGGCTCTTTGTGATATGTTCTGAAGTTTGCCTCAGAGCTTTGTTAAGCATTTTTTCAAACTGCCTTAATAATGCTGGAGAGGCTGGGGAATCTTGTGAGGTAAACTCGCCAGGGGAGTCTGTCAGTTATCGGCTGATGTTTCTGTGAGAGCGCTGAGGCTTTTGAGGAGGGGGGTACCAGTGCCATTTTAGCTGCGGCCCGCGCTTTGGGTTCCTTAACCACTTGTCCCCCGCCCACTGTCAAAAGACGGCGGGCGGAGGACACTCTCGTTCTGGGAGGACGTCATATGACGTCCTCCCTTTAAAACGAGCTAGGAGGCGCGCGCGCGCCCGCCGCGTTCACAAGGCCCCGGTGTGCGTGCCCGGCGGCCGCGATTGCCGCCGGGCACCCGCGATTGCCTGGGAAACGAGCAGGAAAGTGGATCTCTGTGTGTAAACACAGAGATCCACATCCTGTGAGGGAGAGGGGACCGATGGTGTGTCCCTTGTACATAGGGACAACCATCGGTCACCTCCCCCAGTCAGTCCCCTCCCCCCACAGTAAGAACACTTTGAGGGAACATATTTAACCCCTTCCCGCCCCCTAGTGGTTAACCCCTTCCCTGCCAATCACATTTATACAGTAATCAATGCATTTTTATAGCAGGGATCGCTGTATAAATGTGAATGGTCCCAAAAATGTGTCAAAAGTGTCCGATGTGTCCGCCGCAATATCGCAGTCACAATAAAAAAATCGCAGATCGCCGCCATTACTAGTAAAAAAAAAAAAAAATGCTATAAATCTATCCCCTATTTTGTAGACGCTATAACTTTTGCGCAAACCAATCAATACGCGCTTATTGCGATTTTTTTTTTTTTACCAAAAATATGTAGAACAATACGTATCGGCCTAAACTGAGGAAAATTTTATTTAAAAAAAAAATAAATGGGTATTTATTATAGCAAAAAGTAAAAAATAGTGTTTTTTTTCCAAACTGGACGCTCTTCTTTTGTTTATAGCGCAAAAAATAAAAACCGCAGAGGTGATCAAATACCACCAAAAGAAAGCTCTATTTGTGGGAAAAAAAGGACGCAAATTTCGTTTGGGAGCCACGTCGCACGACCGCGCAATTGTCATTCAAAGTGTGACAGCGCTGAAAGCTGAAAAATGGCTTGGGCAGGAAGGGGGTTTTCGTGCACAGTAGAGAAGTGGTTAATGGAGGGGTTTTTGGTGCGGGTGCGGGTGCCTCCCAGCACCATAATTTTTGCCCAAAACGGTACCTCTGTGTTCCAGGGGTTGTCCGGTGTGTTCCTGTGTGTCTGGGACTGGCGGGTTCCGGTTATTCTGTAGCTGTTCTCCTCACACAGAGTGGAGCTCTAACAGTGCATGACCGTTCCTGTCAGAGTCCAGCAGGGTGTCCAAAAGATAAAAAATTTATTTGTGTACAGTGTTGTATGACCGTGCAATTGGCATTCAAAGTGCGACAGCACTGAAAGCTGAAAATTGGTCTGGACTGGAAGGGGGGTAAAAGTGCCCAGTATTGAAGTGGTAAAACTCATGTGAAAGCACGATTTGTGGTCTTGTCTCCTTGCCTTGTTGTAAATTTGTTCTTTAAAGTACTATTACTCAAAACTCACTTTAGTCTAGACGTCAATAATATCTGTTGGATATGGTTATTTAAGATAATCATACATTTTGTTGGTAATTTATTTACCCTAATGATATTAATAGATGATAGTGTTCATTCCAGACCCTCTGCTTTCCTATTAAAAACTGACCACACTAACCTACTCTAACTTACAGGCTACAAGTTTTGTTTATTATTAAGCAATATATATTGTTGAATGTTTTTACATTCTCAGCAGCTGCGTTCTAGATGTCTACTATCTTCTTGACAATTTCAAAAAGTTCTCATATGCCATGTTTTGTACCTTTACATTTTTTCAATAAAAATCAATTGAAAGTGAAAAACTGACCACACTAAGCAGGAGAGAACAGGGTAGTTGGTTCCCTAGCTGTGTTGGCAACTCAATTTGGTTGAGGTACTAAAACTGTAGAGTGCAAAATCTGGTGCAGATCAATAAACTTACAGGTTTTTTGTCAAAGCTTATAGTGTTACTAAACCCACAACAGTAAAATCAGTCTGTATATGCAGTAAAGCATGCTTGTTATACTCACTGTGGAACCTAAGGAGTTAATCAATTTTGTAAAAAGGCAGTTTGATCCTGTCTTCTCTGATCCTCACCTTCTTCCACTGTGCCCAATCCATCTCATGGTAAGACAGAGCCTTTGAAGTCACTCTGCACATGCTCAATTTGGTGTGTAGTGCTAGAGAGTTTTTTTTTTTCCTCGGGAGAGTGCATGTAATCAGCACAGGGCCATTTAACACTGTCCAGACAGAGGGTCGGGGGTCCTGCAGGCTCATAGGACAGTCAGAAATCTCCTCCTACACGCTTTAACCAGACACTAATAGAAGTCACATGACTGCTATATACTGCTGATGAGAAAAGGTATTTAGCAGTTTATATTTACTAAATCAATTTCATTTCCATGTTCTGTGTATTGTACCAAATCAGATATAGTGAATGCAGGGTCCTGAGTTTAGTAACACTTTAATTCAGGGTTGTCAAACTCAATTTCGTAGAGGGCCGCATCAGTATTATAGTTGCCCTCAAAGGCAGGGCCGCTGATAAGGCAGTACAGCCAGCCCTCCTGTACTGGGCCCAGGCCTCCTCAATTCAAAAGGGGGGCCCAGCAGTTGCCTTATTGCTGTCACCTATGACTCTTGTGCAGTGCTGCTGGCTTCTACTTTTTTTCTTCTTCCTCCTGTTCTAGTATCTGCGATCCCCTTCTCCCTGCTGTCTGGGAACCCTGTGTGCCTCTTTCCTCCCTCAGTGCTGCCATTTTCCCTCCTCTCCAGCTGGCAGCTGCTAAGGGCACACAGGCAAGTTATTTCAGTATGGTGAGCGGGGGGGGGGGGGGCTCACCATCCTGAATGAACACACCACCCTGAATGAACACAGTGAATGATCAGTACTGAGCATTCACTTTGGAGGTGCAGATATTGCCTCTGTGCTGCTGTTCACTTGAATGGATCTTGTTTGACGGGGGTATAATTTCTGCCATGGCTGCAAAGCATAGCATCGAGGGCAAAAGCAAAAATTTTATTTGATATTTTTAGAGGGGGGGGGGGCCCAGTCAGGTAAGCTGTACGGGGCCCCATGATTTCTATCAGCAGCCCTGCTCAAAGGGCTGGTTGTATTTGTAAGAGTACATACATTTATCCAGGGCTTTTCTTTTCTTAGAATTGGTGCAGGAAATCAACCACAAATTGCACTACCAGTGGGAGGATCTTAAAGGAGCAATAAATACCAGGAGTGCATTATGTGCAGAGTTCAGGGGTGCGCTATGTACCAAGTGCAGAATTCAGGGGTGTTCTATATACAGAGTGCAAAGTTCAGGGGTGAAATGTGTACAGAATGTAGGGTTAAGGAGTGTGCTATCCACAGTGTGCAGTGTCCGGGAAATATGAAGCTTCTCCTCAAGCAAATCATTTCCTTGCGCTTAAAAGCACAAATATAGCTCTCTTATATAATGCCGGGTTCGGCGCGCTGGGGTATCTCTCAGTAACACAGACACAAATGCTGGTATTACATTGAGCTTAGCAGAGTCCTCTCTAGGATAGCCAGCTCCCTTTATTTATAGTGTCAACATGAGTAACAAAAGAAGGTGGTGGCTTCACAAAACAGCCAATCAGACATTTTGTATTCTTTCAAAAGAACCAATCACAGACATGTATATATTCAAATAGAATGCTAGCAGTGATGTGTGCAAACGGTTGTGCACAGGGCCATGCTTTCTGTGAGACAAAAGAACACTAGAAGGCATGGCTTTGTACAAAGCCGTGTGCAAACCAACTCACTGCGACCAATGACACAAACCATACTTAATAATTGATCAGCTAACCACAATTTTCGTATAGTTATGCTATAGTTCCCATGAACGTAGATCTGTTCGCTCGGAGTCATTTAATGCAGTCGACAAGAAGAGGACAGTCTCTTGGTGAGGTATAAATGAACATCCCTAAAAGGAGCAAGCAAATCTGCTGTGTCCATGGGAAGGTGTTTGCGCCAATGGTCTTTCACCAACGTCTGTATGTGCGAATACGCTCACATGAGCGCATTACAGGAAAATCGACACTAGGGGACATCTGACAACATACATTAATAAAAATTTCCACAACAGCAGGATTCTGGCAAAAAAAACCCTCCTAGGTGCGAGGGCCACATGAAATGGCCTGGTGGGCCGGATTCGGCCCCTGGGCCTTGTGTTTGATACCTGTGCTTTAATTGAACAAGCTGAAGTTAGAAGCTGATTGGCTACCATGCACAGCTGCACCAGATTTTGCACTTTCCAATTTTAGTAACTTCAGTGTGCCCTCCTCCAATGATCAGCCCGCCATATAATAAAATGACAGTTGCACGGGAGCACTGTTGTTCTGGAACGACATCATATGACGTCGTCCCAGAACGTACCTCTCGCGCGGCTGTGGGGCTGCGCAGCAGTGTGTTCTGTCACAATCTGCTAGCTGTGATTGGTCACAGTGATCACATGGTACAGATAGGGCCAATCACAGCCCATCTGTACCATGTGATTAGCTTTGGCCAATCACAGCTAATCACAACAAAAGACACTGAGTGAACCAGTTTCATTCAGTAAAAAAGGTTAAAAGTGCCCGGTAATGAAGCGGTTAAACACAATGGGTTGTTTTACACGGTGAGGGTTTACAATCACTTTAAAAAGTAGCTGTAAATTTAAAGTAGACACCATGCACACTCCAATAGCGCATTCTAGCATTTTTTTTTTTTTTACTAAATTAAAGGGGTTGTAAAGGTTCGTTTTTTTTTCTAAATAGGTTCCTTTAAGCTAGTGCATTTTTGGTTCACTTACCTTTTCCTTCAATTTCCCTTCTAAATATTTGTTTTCTTTGTTTTCTTTGTCTGAATTTCTCACTTCCTGTTCAGTAAGCTGTTCTGGCTGACTCCACACCACTCGGATGATGGTGTGAAGTTTAGTGAGGAGAAACAGGAATTGAGAAATTCAGACAAAGAAAAAAAACATTTAGAAGGTAAATCAAAGGAAAAGGTAAGTGAACCAACAATGCACTAGCTTAAAGGAACCTATTTAGAAAATAAAAAACGAACCTTTACAACCCCTTTAATTTCATCGCACAAAAAGTGAAGTTTGCACAAAGATGTCATATTTAACGTGTGCCCATCAATGCAGCCTACCAGCCCCCCATCAATGAAGCCTACCAGTGCCCATCAATGCAGCCTCACCAGCCCCCATCAATGCAGCCTACCAGCGCCCATCAATGCAGCCTCACCAGCACCCATCAATGCAGCCTCACCAGCACCCATCAATGTAGCCTCACCAGCCCTCATCAACGCAGCCTCACCAGCATCCATCAATGCAGCCTACCAGCTCCAATCAATGCAGGCACACCAGCGCCCATCAATGCAGCCTCACCAGCCCCCATCAATGCAGCCTCACCAGCCCCCATCAATGCAGCCTCACCAGCACCCATCAGTGCAGCCTAATCAGCACCCATCAACGAAGCCTACCAGCGCCCATCAATGCAGCCTCACCAGCGCCCATCAATGCAGCCTCACCAGCCCCTATCAATGCAGCCTCACCAGTGCCCATCAATGAATGTTTGCTTGCTTCCATTCATTCGGGAGTCGGAACACAGACACAGTCCTCTGCGCCTCTGATACAATGTGCGAGCTGCCTGCTGATGCTGAGACTTAGTTGCTTGCTGCAGAGAGAAGAGAGTAGAAACACCAGTGGCCCGGCACCCCCTAGGCAGCAGTGCGCCCTAGGCGGCTGCCTAGTTTGCCTAGTGATAGCACTGGCCCTGCTTGGCAGGGACCAATAACATATTACACATATATAAAAGTAGCTAAATGCTATGACTGTAATATGTGATATGTTATCTGCATGGTATTGTTTATTACAGTGCTTATTATTATTTGTTTGCCAATAATAAGCAATAGAGAATAAAGAATTCATTTTAGCTTCCAACAGTGTACAGCAAAGACTGAAAACATGTGGTGATGTGTAAAATGAATGCTACAGAAAAAAATTCTTGCAGCCTATTGTTGCCAATCATTTTCTATTATTGTAAAATTAAATGAAAATCCAGAATGGTTGCTATATATACAAAATTAAGCAGTCTTAAAGCTTGTAAGCTTAAGAAATACGGTAATTGAAATAAAATGGACCCAAAATTATAATCACTTGCTGACCACCCTATAGCTACATGGCAGTAACTCTGTGCAGGATCACTTATATATATGTGATCCTGCACTTGCATCTGCAGGCTTCTGCTGTGATTTTACCAAAAACATGTAGCAGAATACATATTGGCCCAAAATTATGAAGAAATTCGATTTTTTAAAAATATTTATTAGATATATTTTATAGCAGAAAGTTAAAAAATATATATATATTTTTAATCGTCTCTTTTTTTTTTGTTTATAGCACAAAATATATAAAAAATGCAGTGTGATCAAATATCACCAAAATAAAGCTGTATTTGTGGGAAAAAAATGTACATAAATTTTATTTGGGTACAGCATTGCATGATCGCGCAATTGTCAGTTAAAGTAACGCAGTGACAATTCCCCACAGATTCCCTATGGGGTTTACTGTATGCTTGGCGAGTTTGCTGGCCAATCAAGCACAGTGATACCATGATCATTAAACCAGGTATTGGTACTTTTGACAGTGTGGGCAGGTGCCAAGTCCTGCTGAAAAATGAAATCAGCATCTCCATAAAGCTGGTCAGCAGAGGGAAGCATGAAGTGCTCTAGAATTTCCTGGTAGAGAGCTGCGCTGACTATGGACTTGATAAAACACAGTGGACCAACACCAGCAGGTGACATTGCTCCCCAAATCATTACAGACTGTGGAAAATTTAGCATTTCATTTGAAAATCAAGATCCCAGAGTCTGGAGGAAGAGTGGAGAGGCACAGAATCCAAGTTGCATGAGATCCAGAGTGAAGTTTCCACAGTCAGTGATGATTTGGGAAGCCATGTCATCTGCTGGTGTGGGTTCACTGTGTTTTATCAAGTCCAAAGTCAGCGCTGCCCTCTATCAGGAAATTGTAGAGCACTTCAGGCTCTGCTGACCAGCATTATGGAGATGCTGATTTCATTTTCCAGCAGAACTTGGCACCTTTCCAGACTGCCAAAAGTACCAATACCTGGTTTAATGGCAATGGTATCACTGTGCTCGGTTGACCAGCAAATTTGCCTGACCTAAACCCCATAGAGAATCTGTGGGGTATTGTCAAGAGGAAGATGAGAGAGGTAATATTCCAATTTTCTGAGATACTGAATTTTGAGTTTTCACTAGCTGTAAGCCATAATCATCAAAATTAAAAGAAAGAAAGGCACAGAGCAGTGGAGGGCCGGCATGACAGGGGTTAACGGGGCGGAGCCACAGGACGCAGGGTTAGCGTAAGGTTGGGAAAAAGGGGGAGGAGGAGGCTTGCTCGAGTTAGAGGAACAGAAAGGGGAGGGGCTAGTCGCCACGAGAAGCGCAGGGTAAGAAGCTTCCCACCCTCCCGCCCTGTTTGTAGGGATTTTGAGTTACAGGTGTGGGAGTTTTGGATGGCCGAGAGTAGCAGCTGTGGTGGCGGGGTGCAAGGTCCTTGCTAGGTCAGATGGGCACCTAGAAGGCATGGGTTAGGAACCCGTCTGAGGTACGGTCTCCCAGTTGGTATATGGGTACCTGCTAGTTGTCTCTGAATCTGAGGTTTTTAGCGTCTGGAGGCCTAGAAGTGACTAGCAGGAACAGTGATGGGTTATGCCGATTGGACCTTGTGCCTCAGGGTGGTAAAAAATACTGGAAGTTTATTAATAAAAGGTTAATGTGTTATTATGTTTATTATTGAGAGTTATATATATATATATATATTTGGGTTATATATATTTGGTTAATAAAATGGCCGCTTTGGCGAATTTACCCCATTCAAGTCTTGTGTGGTTATTTAGGGGAAGGGATGGGGTTATTGCTGTTAGCTTAAGCCGTAGTTAATACCATAGTCAAGAAATGCTTGAAATATGTCACCCTGTGTGTAATGCATCTATATAAAATATATGAGTTTCACTTTATGAATTGAATTACTGAAATAAATTAACTTTTTGATGATATTCTAATTTGATTTATGAGATGCACGTGTATATTGCAGTTTACCAGTCCTTGGAGTGACTGCACTACTTTTCTCTTTTTAGGCTGATAACATTTTGCAATTTAGCCTGTATGACAACTATTATTGCCTTCATAAATGAAGTGGAGAAATGATTGTAGTCACGAAAGGACCAGAAATGTACTTGTGGGATTAGAAGGTAAAAATAAGGAGAAAAAAACCTGAAATGTTAAAGCAAATGCAGCCACTACATCTAAGGATTTTAAAGCTGCATAATAATAGATATTTGTTCGTGGTTTAAATATACTTTAGGTCCATAAAGCAGAAGTCAAAGTTTTTTATACAAAATCCACCAAGGATCTTCAGATATAAACAAATAATTTATCAATCGTATCTGAAGGGCCCACAAGGTGTTTGCATTAAAGGGGTTGTAAAGGTAAATGTTTTTTCACCTTAATGCATCCTATGCATTAAGGAGAAAAAACATCCGACAATACCGCCCCCGCCCCCCCCCCCTGAGCCCTCGTTTTACTTACCTGACCCCTCGAATGCCCCGCGCTTGTCCCCGTCATCCTCCTCGCCGTTCAGCCTGGCCGTTGATTGGCTACAGTGGATGGATTGAAAGCAACGCAGCCATTGGCTCGTGCTGCTGTCAATCACATCCAATGACGCGCCGCGCTGGGGGGCGGGGCCGAGTGATACAGTGAGCGGCAATAGCCGCTGGCTGTATCACAGGAGCGCGCCCGGCCGCCCGCAATCACCACCATGCGAGCTCGCTCGCATATAGGTGGTGAGTGATTGCGGGGAGGAGCCAAGGCAGCCGCCGAGGGACCCCAGAAGACGTGGATCGGGGCCACTCTGTGCAAAACTAGCTGCACAGTGGAGGTAAGTATAACATGTTTGTTTTTTTTGTTTTTTTATAAAAAATTTGTTTACAATCCCTAGGTAAAGTGCAGCACATGTACACTTGTTACATTTTTAAATATTATTATTGTGGCCTCTTTTGTCTCAGTATATTGCTGAGCTTGAAGGACACATGGTTTTGATGTTCAAGCCCAGCATTACACTGAGACAGAAGCTAGTACATCTGGAAAACTGACCACTCAAACAAAAGAAAAGCATCTTGGTATATTTAGTGCAATGCAGTGTAGTGAGTAATGCAAAGATCTGTATGCTGGGGAAAAAACAACAACCTCTCAACCAATGAATGGCCCAACATAGGAGGGCAAATTCTTCAGATCAGCAGTCAGCAGCCTTTCTACACGTTAAGAAAAATGAATCTTCTTTTGAGGACAACTAGGTGCACATTTTGGACAAAGAAGACAACTAGCTTGCAAGAGGCATGAAATCTGCATCAAAATGGAATAACCATCCCTGAACAGGGATGAAGGGCCCTCAACACCATCTACTATATCTTCCACTTGTTCTTGGACAATGAACATCTACACATTCCAGAGTAGAGTGGAACCTCGGGTTGCGAGTAACACAGTTAACGAGCGTTTCGCAATACGAGCACTGTATTTAAAAAAATCCTAACTCGGTTTGCGAGTGTTGTCTCGAAAAACGAGCAGGATTTAGGCCAAATCGGTGTACAGTACCGCGTTTGGCCTAAGTTGGGGGGGCGCCGGAGCCGAGTGGAGCCGAACGGCTCCAATCGCAGCCAATCGACGCCGTTCGGAAATGCTCGGAAAGACACGGAATTACTCCTATCCCAAGCCTATTCTGAGGTTTGCCGAGGTCAGTCGAAGTGTCCTCAGGCGTTTCCAGCAGTTTCCGAGGCTCTCCGGTGCCCCCCACCTCTGGCCGCATGCGGTATTGCATGCCATTGAAGTCAATGCAGAAAAAAATATTTTCGTTTCCATTGACTTCAATGGGAATGGCAGTTTAATGTTTCTAAATGTAAAATAATGCACCTAGGGAGAAAGAATACCTTAGCACAATATTGGGGGTACAGTGTTGGCCAGCTCTACAGAGGAAAAATATTTGGGATTACCTATTTCAGATGATTGCAAAATGAGTGTAGCACTGTTCCCGTGGGACTTGTTGTGTGTTGACTTTTTAGGCCTCCCTCTGATAACCTGCAGACAATTGCTGGGGTTTTTCACATATACCTCCTTACTCCCATTTGCTCATTACTCAATAAACCGTCCAGGGTATTTGGGTTTTTATATTTATTGTGGAACTTGGATGGGAGAAGGGAATAGTGGGATACTCCAACTGAACTATTCACAGTAGATAAGGACAACTCTCACTTGGCCTTACCAGATTACCTGTGGAAGCAGACACACTGCTTTTAACATACTGCCACTTATATGGAAGAATTAGGTCTTCTTGCTTTCTCTAGCAACAGACTTGATGCGACTACTTTATCTTCAGGATACTCTCTAGCATCCCCTTGACTGACACCCATCTACCGACTCTTCTAGCTAAAGGGATGGCCCTCTCAGGACAGGCCCCATGACACAAATCTGTACTCACTGTAGGCAGAATCAGATCCTTCCTTGTGTCTCCCTGTCAACTCTGCAGGACCTCTGGGTTCATATTCTCTCTAACTTCAAGCCCTCAGGTCAACTACTCAAGGCCGCATGGCAGCTTCTACAGAGGTGGGGCAGCCGCCCTCTCCCTCTGGGAACCCGCTCTCCAGCCAAAGACCCCGAGCACATATGCCCTTGGCATTTATACAGTTACCCAGCATGCAATGAGGCACTTTCCTTTGCCAATAGCCAGGGCTGTAACAATGCCTGTGCCATCACTTGTCAAGTTTCCTCCCACTGTCCAATATTCCTCCCTATTGGACCAGTGTGAAACATTCAGACAAGCTGAGCTGCACCTGAGCATCATAAGAAGACCTTAACAATGGATCCTGCTCCCTGGAAGGCAGAGAGCACTCTAAATTTACCTAGCAATCTTCCTGGTAAGCAGAAAGACCCAAAAACTATACTCTCTTCTAGCACCTACCTAGGAGGGTGCTACATAGGCAAACAGTGTCGCCAGCAAGTAAGAAAAGCAAATAGAATTCAAGGATGCATCACAAGAGGGATCCCCAGCAGGAAGAAGGAGGTTCTGTTCCCCTATATAGATCTTTAGTGAGACCTCATTTAGAATGCTGTGTTCAGTTCTGGAGACCTCAATTACAGAATGATATTGATAAGAAAGAACTAATCCGAAGAAAGAAAAAAGTTGAAAGGTCTGAGGGCTAAGACATATCAGGAGACACTACAGGACCTTAATATGTACAAATAAGGTTTAGGAGGGCAGTATTTTCAAAATGAAACTAAGACCAAGAACACAAGGACATGGCTTCAAACTAGCGGGGGGGGGGGGGGGGGTGTAAAAAACTAAAAAAACGAATCTTAGAAAGTATTATTTTACCAAATGGTTATTTTGTTTGGAATAGACTCCCAGCAGAGGTAGTGACTGAGTCAGTCAACAGTAAATGGTTTCAGTCATGCTTGGAACAAACATAGATCTATACTCCAAAACGTTAACAAAAAAATTAACAAAAACACAACACTTGTTTTTTTTCTCTTGTCACTCTTCTAGGTTTCTATGTAAATACAATACAAGGAACTCTATTACTCCAGCAGCAAAGGGGAAGTCACTTTTACAAGTGCATTAGGACAACACAGCTTACTTTATGCAGCACAAACTGCTACATTCTATTACAGCAGGGCTCGACAAATCCCAGGCGCCACTAGAATTAGCGACCTGGCTCCAGGCATGTACTGGCCATCAGGACTTCAGTGACAGTGGACTTACGGCCCCCCCCCCCCTCCGCTCCTCTGTCTCTACCTCCCCGCAGCGCTCACCTCCTCTCCCTGGCTAGTTAACTTCAGCGTAACTGAATACAGACATGCTCCTCTGGAGTCGCACTGAGAAGCTCATCATACGATCCGGAAGGACGGCGGCCACACACAGCTGTGACATAAGCTTCCTCGGCACTCGTTCTCCTGTTTTTTTCTTCCCCCGCTCTCCATCCTGTCTGCTGCCGCGGAGAATCTAGATGGAGAGCGGGGGAAGGAAAGACCAGGAGAATGAGTGCCGAGGAAGCTTATGTCACAGCTGTGTGTGGCCGCCGTATGATGAGCTTCTCAGTGCAACTCCCGAGGAGCATGTCTGTATTCAGTCACATTGAAGTTAACTAGCCAGGGAGAGGAGGTGAGCGCTGCGGGGGACCAGAGCATCATGGGGGTGGGGATAGAGGCGCATGGGGGACCAGAGCAGCATGGAGGGGGGGAGAGATAGAGCACAGGGACCTGAGCAGCAAAGGGGGAATAGAGGAGCATGGGGGGGATAGAGGAGCATGGGGACCTGAGCAGCATGGGGGGAATAGAAGAGCGTGGGGACCTGAGCAGCGCATGGGGGGAATAGAGGAGCATGGGGACCTGAGCAGCATGGGGGGAATAGAGGAGCATGGGGACCTGAGCAGCATGGGGGGAATAGAGGAGCATGGGGACCTGAGCAGCATGGGGGGAATAGAGGAGCATGGGGACCTGAGCAGCATGGGGGGAATAGAGGAGCATGGGGACCTGAGGAGCATGGGGACCTGAGCAGCATGGGGGGAATAGAGGAGCATGGGGACCTGAGCAGCATGGGGGGAATAGAGGAGCATGGGGACCTGAGCAGCATGGGGGGAATAGAGGAGCATGGGGACCTGAGCAGCATGGGGGGAATAGAGAAGCATGGGGACCTGAGCAGCATGGGGCGAATAGAGGAGCATGGGGACCTGAGCAGCATGGGGGGAATTGAGGAGCATGGGGGGAATAGAAGAGCATGGGGACCTGAGCTGCATGGGGGGAATAGAGGAGCATGGGGACCTGAGCAGCATGGGGAGAATAGAGGAGCATGGGGACCTGAGCAGCAAAGGGGGGAATAGAGGAGCATGGGGACCTGAGCAGCATGGGGTGAATAGAGGAGCATGGGGACCTGAGCAGCATGGGGGGAATAGAGGAGCATGGGGACCTGAGCAGCATGGGGGGAATAGAGGAGCATGGGGACCTGAGCAGCATGGGGGGAATAGAGGAGCATGGAGACCTGAGCAGCATGGGGGGAATAGAGGAGCATGGGGACCTGAGCAGCATGGGGGGAATAGAGGAGCATGGGGACCTGAGCAGCATGGGGGGAATAGAGGAGCATGGGGACCTGAGCTGCATGGGGGAATAGAGGAGCATGGGGACCTGAGCAGCATGGGGAGAATAGAGGAGCATGGGGACCTGAGCTGCATGGGGGGAATAGAGGAGCATGGGGACCTGAGCTGCATGGGGGGAATAGAGGAGCATGGGGACCTGAGCAGCATGGGGAGAATAGAGGAGCATGGGGACCTGAGCAGCAAAGGGGGGAATAGAGGAGCATGGGGGGAATAGAGGAGCATGGGGACCTGAGCAGCATGGGGTGAATAGAGGAGCATGGGGACCTGAGCAGCATGGGGGGAATAGAGGAGCATGGGGACCTGAGCAGCATGGGGGGAATAGAGGAGCATGGGGACCTGAGCAGCATGGGGGGAATAGAGGAGCATGGGGACCTGAGCAGCATGGGGGGAATAGAGGAGCATGGAGACCTGAGCAGCATGGGGGGAATAGAGGAGCATGGGGACCTGAGCAGCATGGGGGGAATAGAGGATCATGGGGACCTGAGCAGCATGGGGGGAATAGAGGAGCATGGGGACCTGAGCTGCATGGGGGAATAGAGGAGCATGGGGACCTGAGCAGCATGGGGAGAATAGAGGAGCATGGGGACCTGAGCTGCATGGGGGGAATAGAGGAGCATGGGGACCTGAGCTGCATGGGGGGAATAGAGGAGCATGGGGACCTGAGCAGCATGGGGAGAATAGAGGAGCATGGGGACCTGAGCAGCAAAGGGGGAATAGAGGAGCATGGGGGGAATAGAGGAGCATGGGGACCTGAGCAGCATGGGGTGAATAGAGGAGCATGGGGACCTGAGCAGCATGGGGGGAATAGAGGAGCATGGGGACCTGAGCAGCATGGGGGGAATAGAGGAGCATGGGGACCTGAGCAGCATGGGGGGAATAGAGGAGCATGGAGACCTGAGCAGCATGGGGGGAATAGAGGAGCATGGGGACCTGAGCAGCATGGGGGGAATAGAGGAGCATGGGGACCTGAGCTGCATGGGGGGAATAGAGGAGCATGGGGACCTGAGCAGCATGGGGAGAATAGAGGAGCATGGGGACCTGAGCAGCAAAGGGGGGAATAGAGGAGCATGGGGGGAATAGAGGAGCATGGGGACCTGAGCTGCATGGGGGAATAGAGGAGCATGGGGACAATAGAGGAGCAAGGGGACCTGAGCAGCATGGGGAGAATAGAGGAGCATGGGGACCTGAGCAGCAAAGGGGGGAATAGAGGAGCATGGGGACCTGAGCAGCATGGGGTGAATAGAGGAGCATGGGGACCTGAGCAGCATGGGGTGAATAGAGGAGCATGGGGACCTGAGCAGCATGGGGGGAATAGAGGAGCATGGGGACCTGAGCAGCATGGGGGGAATAGAGGAGCATGGAGACCTGAGCAGCATGGGGGGGAATAGAGGAGCATGGGGACCTGAGCAGCATGGGGGGAATAGAGGAGCATGGGGGCCTGAGCAGCATGGGGGGAATAGAGGAGCATGGGGACCTGAGCAGCATGGGGGGAATTGAGGAGCATGGGGACCTGAGCAGCAAAGGGGCAATAGAGGAGCATGGGGGGGATAGAGGAGCATGGGGACCTGAGCAGCATGGGGGGGAATAGAAGAGCGTGGGAACCTGAGCAGCGCATGGGGGGAATAGAGGAGCATGGGGACCTGAGCAGCATGGGGGGGAATAGAGGAGCATGGGGACCTGAGCAGCATGGGGGGAATAGAGGAGCATGGGGACCTGAGCAGCATGGGGGGAATAGAGGAGCATGGGGACCTGAGCTGCATGGGGGGAATAGAGGAGCATGGGGACCTGAGCTGCATGGGGGAAAAAAGAGGAGCATGGGGACCTGAGCAGCATGGGGTGAATAGAGGAGCATGGGGACCTGAGCAGCAAAGGGGGAATAGAGGAGCATGGGGACCTGAGCAGCATGGTGAGAATAGAGGAGCATGGGAACCTGAGCAGCATGGGGGGAATAGAGGAGCATGGGGACCTGAGCAGCAAAGGGGGGAATAGAGGAGCATGGGGGGAATAGAGGAGCATGGAGACCTGAGCAGCATGGGGTGAATAGAGGAGCATGGGGACCTCAGCAGCATGGGGGGAATAGAGGAGCATGGGGACCTGAGCAGCATGGGGGGAATAGAGGAGCATGGGGACCTAAGCAGCATGGGGGGAATAGAGGAGCATGGGGACCTGAGCAGCATGGGGGGAATTGAGGAGCATGGGGACCTGAGCAGCAAAGGGGGGGGAATAGAAGAGCACGGGGACCTGAGTAACATGGGGGGGAAGAGGAGCATGGGGACCTGAGCAGCATGGGGGAGGGGGATAGAGGAGCATGCAGCCGAAAGACTGGCTCCTAGATTCCAAGCAAATTTGTCAAGCCCTGTATTACAGTATTGGCCAGATCTATTCTGCCATAGAAAAACTGTTTTTGATCCAAGGTGGCACAAATGAATCATTTAAGGTAAAACATAAACAGTTTTTACCTGTGTGAAAATAAATGCTTGGGTGTCCCCTGACACTCATTGGAACGGAAGAAGCGGCTTGGAGTAGCTACGAAACATCTTCAACATTACAGAACAAGCCAGCTGAATGTGATCAACAACTACTGGTTATACCATGAACTGGATAAATTAAACTCCCACAGTCATTACCAGATTTATTTTCTTGCTGAAACCCTCCCAAAATGTGTAAAGACAGGAATTGCTGAAATTAATACTTTCATGATAAGGGATCTTCAAAATGGTCACATAAAAATAAGAATCTTGTTTCTGTTTTCTTTACCCAGTCTTCTGCCATAGCTAGTGTGCATTTAAATAACGGAAAATTTATTACCAAATACTTACTGTAATTTTCCTTTCCTGATGGACTCCATGGCAGCCTACGTGTGGGTTAACCCCGCCTCCTCGCCAATGCTATAGAACCCCATACCCATAAAAGTAAGCTCACCTCTCAGCACTGTGTTCCGTAACTAGCCGACTCTTGGACACTTAATTTCTTTTATTAATATTTTCTTTCAGGGTGGGAACTTCGTCTGCCATGGAGTCCATCAGGAAAGGAAAATTATGGTAAGTATTTGGTAATACATTTTCAGTTTTCCTGACTGACTCCATGGCAGCCTACGTGTGGGAAATAACTAGCCAGACCACACGGGTGGGTATGCTGAACAAAAAGCTTTAATTTGTCCTGTCAACCGACAGGATTCTTAACCCCAAATTAACAGACGACAATGATGCCGGTTCAATGCAGTAATGGGCCATAAATGTATTGATAGAGGCCCACGAGGCCGCTTTACAAATGACATCTGGAGCCACATGTTGGGCTGCCGCCCAGGAAGCTGCCATCCCTCTGGTGGAGTCTGCCGTCACCGCCTGTGGAGGAGCCAAGCCCTTAGCCCTGTATGCTTGCTGGATTGTTTGGACGATCCATGATGCAATTGTTCTGGTTGATGCTTTCTTCCCTCTGTTGTTTCCAGAATGTAGAACAAACAGATGATCAGATCGTCTGAAGGAAGAAGTAATTTGTAGATACTCCTTTAGGATTTCACCCATATCCAGGGGATGAGTTTCAGTGGAATCTGGAGTCTTAAATGTAGGTAGAACAATTTCTCGATTTTCGTGAAATACCGAAGACACCTTTGGATTTGAACCCAACATGGGTATAAGGACTACTCGATCCGGAAAAAATGTTAGAAAAGGTTCTTCATGACCTAGAGGCCCGATCTCAGAGACCCTCTTAGCCGAGGTGATGGCTACTAAGAAGGCTACTTTTGCTGAAAAGTCCTTAATGGAGGACGGGGAGGGCCCCGACATACTGAGTCCAGTCAGAGAATCTAGAACGAGTGGAAGATCCCACTTGGCAAATCTTGGTTTTCTTTGGGGCTTAATTCTTGATGCCCTCCGAAAGAATTGTCTGACTAAGGGATGGACTGCCCATGAGACTCCAGAGAAGGCCGACAAGGCCGAAACTTGTACTCTTAGAGAGCTAACAGATAAGGGTAAGTCTAGTCCTGTTTGCAGAAAACTAAGAACATCCTGAACTCCTGGATTTTTGAAGGACCTCCCAGAGGCAGAGGAGAATTCGACAAATTTGTCCCAAATTCTTCTATAAACCTTGTTGGTACTTGCTCTTCTTGAGCTCAACAGTGTAGACATCACTCTAGAGGCGCAACCGAGGGATTCCAGCCTCTCCCTCTCAAGAACCAGACCATCAGTCTCATCAGTGCCGGACAAGGGTGTAGGAGTGACCCTTGAGAGAGAAGGTCCGGCCTGAGAGGAAGAGGTACCGGGTCCCGGTAGCTCAGTTGGATCAGGAGGGGAAACCAAGGCCTGTTTGGCCAGTAAGGAGCCACTACTGTTACTTCGGCTGATTCCGCTTGAAGTCTCCTCAGGAACTTAAGGATTATCGGGATCGGGGGAAAAGCGTATGCCCGCCTGAACCTCCATCTGTCCGTCAGGGCATCCGTTCCGACTGCCTGGCTGCAACGGCCCAGAGAATAGAACTTCACAGTTTTGTGATTGTAGGGGGAAGCGAATAGGTCCACTTCGGGATTGACTCCCAGAGACAGAATCCAGTTGAAGGACTGTACACGAAGGGACCACTCGTTGTCTAGACGAGTTCGAGAGAGGAAGTCTGCCTGGGAGTTCTGGACTCCCGGAATGAAAACTGCCGAAATATTGGCCAGGTTTTTCTGGGCCCATGTTATTATAGGCTCGACCTCTAGAAGGAGAGTAGAACTCCGAGTCCCCCCTTGCCTCTTCACATACGACACTGCTGTTGTGTTGTCCATCCTTAACAATACCGACTCTCCTTTCAGGAACTGGGAGAAAGATTGAAGGGCGCACCAGGCCGCCCTGAGCTCCAGGACGTTTGAGCCTGGGTTGTGAAGACGAGCATCCCATCTGCCCTGAGCTAGGTTCTGACCACAGAGAGCCCCCCAGCCTGAGCCGCTGGCGTCGGTCGTGACTGTAACCCAGGAGATGGGGGCAATGGAGTGACAATTTTGCAAATTCTTGAGTTGGAGCCACCAGAAGAGGCTGTTTCTCATTTTTGTGGATATGTGGATGAGTTGACTCTTGTCCCCTGACTTCCACTGCCGGAGGAACCCTGACTGAAAAGGGCGTAACCTCCATAGAGCCCATTTGACCATGGGGGTCGTGGAGACCATTGTGCCGATAATTCTTAGGCATTGTGATGCTTTCAGATGAGGAGCATCCAGGGCACGAGAAATCCTCTTCCGAATCACCGGAATCTTCTCTGCCGGCAGGGAGATGGTGTTCTCCACTGTTTTGAACAGAGCCCCTAAGTAAATTAAGTTTTGGGCTGGATCCAGGTGGCTTTTTTCCAAGTTTAGAAGCCATCCAAAGCTGGAAAGGGTTGAGATCACTTGTTCTCTGTGCACCAGCAGCCGATCTCTCTGTTTTGAGACAGAACTAGGAGATCGTCTAAATAATGGTAAAGACGCACACCTTTTAGCCTGATGAGGGCCACTACGGCCAAGAGGACCTTGGTGAAAACTCGAGGAGAAATTGTCAAACCGAACGGTAGGCAGATGAATTGAAGATGTTCTTGCCCGATATGGAACAGGAGGTACTTTAAAAAGTCCTTTGCCACTGGTACCTGGAAATAGGCATCTTTCAGGTCTATCGAAATCATCCAGTCGCCTGGTTGAATGGCTTGCTGGATTGTTGACAGAGTTTCCATTTAGAATTTTCCGTGAACTTGTTCAGGTACGTCAGATCTATTACCGGGCGCCAGGCACCGCTTTTCTTGTGAGCTAGGAAAAGGGGGGAGTATACTCCTTGGAATTGTTCTTCCTCTGGGACACGTACTACTGCTCCCTGGGTTTTCAGCAGGTCTACGTAGGACAGTAATGCGGCGTACACACGATCATTTTTCATGCTATTTTTTAAACCGACGTTTTTCTCGTTTTTTTTTTTTATGTTTCCTCTCAAGCCTGTCTTGCGTACACACGATCATTTTAAAAAACGTTCAAGCAAAGCGCAGTGACGTACAACACGTACAACGGCACTATAAAGGGGAAGTTCCGTTCGGATGGCGCCACCCTTCATGTTAGTAAAGTTTGTTGAGCGACGATTCGCGCTTTTCAGCCTCGTGCTTTTCAGTCCGTTACAGCGTGATGAATGTGCTATCTCCATTACGAACGCTAGTTTTACCAGAACGAGGGCTCCTGTCTCATAATTGATTCTGAGCATGCACGTTTTTTTTCACCTCGTAAAAGCATACACACTATCGTTTTTCACGTCGTTAAAAAAAAACGACATGAAAAACGACGTGAAAAAATAGAGCATGTTCGAAATTTTTAATGCCCGTTTTTCACGTCGTTAAAAATGCTCTGGAGCATACACACGATCGGTTTTAATGCCCATTTTTAAAAATGGCATTTTTAACGGCATGAAAAACGATCGTGTGTATGGGGCATAAGGCCTGTTTTTGCTCTTCCATACTTGGAAGTAGGGTTGAGATAAATCTGGGGGGAGGAATGCTGGAGAAGGACCATGCGTGACCTGACGACACTGTCCTGACGACCCAGAAGTCTGAGATTGAGGCCACCCACACGTGCCGGAAGAGGAGCAGGCGTGCCCCTACCCGACCCGCCTGGGCTGGCAAAATCTCAAAAGGATTTAGCCTGATCGCGACCACTGGACGCTTGGTTGTTTGCTGGCTTGCGGAAGGACGCTTGGCCTCTGCTCCAGTTTCTTCTGAAGTCCCGGCCAGGTCTATAGGAGCGTGCTTCTCTTGAGCGCTCCGGACTGCGTCTTCTGAACTGGGGCCTTCTTCGATTCTGCGGATGCCTGTCCTGTGGAAGAAAGCCAGATTTTCCGCCTGTGGCCTTTGCTATGGCGTCATCTAGTTTATTACCAAACAGGGATGATCCTTCGAAGGGAATCTTGCACCATGTTTGCTTAGAAGACGGGTCAGCCTGCCAAGGGCGTAGCCATAGGGCACGTTTAGCTGTAACTGAGGATAGCATAATCCTGGACAGTAGATGGATCAGATCAACTGATGCTTCACCCAAGAAGGCCACTGCTAGTTTTAGCTCTGCTGCTGCTGAGTTATTTGCCAGATCTTCTGAAACACCTTTGAGAAATGAATCTACATTCTCAGTCCATGCCTCCATAGCCTTAGATACGGCTGCCAAGGCTAGAGCGGGTTTACAAGCTGTCCCAGCAAGACCGTAAATTATTTTAAGGTCCTGATCCATTCTTCTGTCAAGACTGTTCTTAAAGGAGACTGTGTCTTCAAGAGGGAGCGTGACGTGTTTAGCCAGACGCATTACCGCTGCGTCCACAGGAGGAATATTCTCCAGGTATTTCACCTCTTCTGCCTTGAATGGATACATTCTGGAGGCCTTATTTGTCATCGAGGACTTCCTGTCCACTTTGCTCCACTCTTCATCAAAGATGCCCTTTAGGGATGAGCTTTGTGTTCGAGTCGAACATACGTTCGACTCGAACATCGGCTGTTCGATCGTTCGACGAAGAACGAACGATTTGGGCCGTTCGCGCCAAATTCGAGTGACGCGAATGGCCCACAATGCACTACGCCATCGCAGTGTCATCCAGGCACTGTGATTGGCCAAGCATGCACTGTGACCCCGCATGCTTGGCCAATCACAGCGCCGGCAGCGAGGAGAGCAATGATTGGCCACAGGCAGGGTGCCTGTGGCCAATTATTGCTGAGGGGGTTTAGTACACGCCCCACACTATAAAAGGCCGCCAGCGCGGCGGCCTTGTGTAGTGTGTTCCGGAGCAGGGAAAGAGAAGCATAGGCAGGGACAGTGTCATTTTTTTTCCTTTACTAATCCTGGATTCCTTGTGTTTAGGGACAAATAAGGATAGGTAGGGAGAGTGTCAGTGTGTCATTCTGTGCTAAACCTTGTTTGTAGGGACAGAGAAGGACAGTGAGGGAAAGTGTCAGTGTGCTATTCTGTTCTAAACCAATCTTGCTGAACCATATTTGAAATCCTTGAGTTTAGGGACAGAGAGGTACAGTGAGGGAAAGTGTCAGTGTGCTATTCTGTTCTAAACCAATCTTGCTGAACCATATTTGAAATCCTTGAGTTTAGGGACAGAGAGGTACAGTGAGGGAAAGTGTCAGTGTGCTATTCTGTTCTAAACCAATCTTGCTGAACCATATTTGAAATCCTTGAGTTTAGGGACAGAGAAGGACACTCGTGGAAACTATCAGTGTGCTATTCTGTGCTAAATCTTGTTTGTAGGGACAGAGAAGGACAGTGAGGGAAACTATCAGTGTGCTATTCTGTGCTAAACCAATCTTGCTGAACCATATTTGAAATCCTTGAGTTTAGGGACAGAGAAGGACACTCGTGGAAACTATCAGTGTGCTATTCTGTGCTAAATCTTGTTTGTAGGGACAGAGAAGGACAGTGAGGGAAACTATCAGTGTGCTATTCTGTGCTAAACCAATCTTGCTGAACCATATTTGAAATCCTTGAGTTTAGGGACAGAGAAGGTGTCACGTACCTTTGGTGTGAGCCTGACGTGCAGAGGGAGACCTCCCGTACAACCCCGGCTCGGAGACCACTGGAGTGGGGACAGTGGTGGTAAGAGCGCGGTGAGGTAAGGGTGCCTGCTTGGTCCTCTTGGCTGGGTGTAGTAAAGCCAAGCGAAAGCTGGAACAGCTGGAACTGGGAGCAGCGGATGCAGGTCAGCAGGTGCAGGTATGCAGAGCAGCGGATGCAGGTCAGCAGGTGCAGGTATGCAGAGCAGCGGATGCAGGTCAGCAGGTGCAGGTGTGCAGGACCGCGGATGCAGGTCAGCAGGTGTAGGTGTGCAGGACCGCGGATGCAGGTCAGCAGGTGTAGGTATGCAGAGCAGCGCAGTCAGACAAGCCAGGTCTTTCACATCAGGGTAAACAGCATAAACGGCAGGCAGAGAGTAGTCAGAGTCCAGGCTGGGTCTTGGCAACAGATGATCAGACAGGTAACTTAGCAGGGTCAAACAAGCCAGAGTCAGGACTGGAGATAGGAGGGAGGTCAGGAAGCCGGGTCATACACAGGAACACGATACAGGCACAGAGTCAGGAACAGAAGCAGATCAAACCGCAAGGGGCAACATCTCTGGAACGTCTTTTATAGGAAGTTCATGGGAGGAGCAAGGGGTTCAGGGTTCAACATCAATCAAGACACCAAGCAGAGTAGTCTAATCCATTAGATAGGTTATCCAGCAGATCAGGCAGGGAGCTGTCCAGCATCCCAGATAGCTCAGTGGGAAGAGTCAATGCCAGACACAGACGAGGTCCCAGGTTCAAGCCCAGTATGTCCCTGACAGTGCCCCCCCCTTAAGGGCAACCTCCGGGTGCCCAAGAGAGCTCTTTTCTGGGGGTGACTGCGAAAAAATGCCTGGATTAACTCTCGGGCATGAATGTTCCGTTGGGGTTCCCAGGAGTTCTCCTCCAGACCATACCCCTTCCACTTAATCAGGAATTGAAGTTGGTTCCCCCTTCTTCTACAGTCCAAGACGGCCTCCACCTCAAACTCCTCATCCCCGTCAACCATTACAGGTTCAGGCGGTCCTGATCCCCTGTTTGGGAAGGGATCCGGCACTGTAGGTTTCAGTAGTGACACGTGAAACACTGGGTGAACCTTCAATGAATCTGGTAAAGAAAGTTCATAGGAGACTTCATTTAATCTCCGTTTTACTGGGAAGGGGCCGATGAACTTGGGTGCCAGTTTCCTTGCGGGGCAGGTCATCCTAAGGTTGGCGGTAGACAGCCATACTTGATCGCCTTGTTGAAGGCATAACTCCCCTCTCCTCTTTCTGTCAAACATCCTTTTTTTGGTTGCCTGCGCCTTGGTCAAGGCTTCCTGTAATATTTTGTTGTTACGGGTCAGGAAATCAACGGTACTCTGGACTGCTGGGACTGTTGAATCAGAAATTAGATCAGGTAGGAAGGTCGGGTGGAACCCATAGTTGGAGAAAAACGGAGACTGACCTGTAGCCGAGTGACTGGCATTATTAAAGGCAAACTCCGCCAGGGGTAGTAGTGTTACCCAGTCATCTTGAACAAAGGTGGTAAAGCATCGGAGATATTGCTCGAGCGTTTGGTTCGTCCTCTCGGTTTGCCCATTGGTCTGAGGGTGATAGGCAGAGGACATGGACAGCTCGATCTTCAGGACCTTGCACAAAGCCTTCCAGAAGCGAGAGGTGAACTGCACCCCTCTGTCTGAAACAATGTCTGTTGGAACCCCATGTAACCTTACTATCTCTTTTATGAAGACCTGGGCAGTTTCCATGGCAGATGGCGTGCTCTTCAGTGGCACGAAGTGGGCCATTTTAGATAGACGGTCGACCACTACAAAAATGGCTGAGCAACCTTCTGACGGGGGAAGTTCCACTATGAAGTCCATAGCAATCCTTTGCCAGGGTCGATCAGGAACTGGTAAGGGTCTGAGAAGACCCCAGGCCTTGCTTCTAGCGGTCTTACTACGGGTACAGGTGGCACATGAATTTACATACTCCCTGCAGTTCCTTTCAAGATCCGGCCACCAAAATGTGCGTTGAATTAGTTCCTGGGTTTTATGCATTCCGAAGTGGCCGGCCAGGGGATGATCATGGCACAGATTTAATACGGTTACTCTGACATCTTCTGGTACAAAGATCTTGTTGTCTTTCCATAGTAACCCATCCTTGGGTAACAGGGTAATCCCAGGAGGCCCTGACATATTTGCTGAAGCTTGTTTCAAGCCGGACATTAGATTTGTTTGCAAGAGTAGAAAGTTACCTTCCGATAGGATGGTATCAGGAGCTGACACTTCTTTCGGATCATCGAACATGCGAGAAAGGGCGTCTGGTTTGGTGTTCTTTGAGCCGGGCCGGTAAGTTATGTGAAATGAAAACCTAGAGAAGAATAAGGCCCATCGTGCCTGGCGTGGTCTCAGACGCTTGGCAGCTCTCAAATACTCCAGGTTTTTGTGGTCTGTATAAATGAGTATACAGACCTTCCAACAGATACCTCCATTCTTCAAGGGCGGACTTGATGGCCAGGAGCTCCCGGTCCCCCACGTCATAGTTCTTCTCGGCGGAGTAAGCTTACGAGAGAAGAAGGCTATTGGGTGCATCAAGTCCTTGAGACCCTGGCGTTGAGAGATAACGGCTCCTAACGCTGTCTCTGAGGCATCTACCTCGAGTAGATAAGGTAGAGCAGGGTCAGGGTGACTCAGAATAGGAGCTGACGTGAACAGTCCTTTTAAATTTGTGAAGGCAGCCTGTGCCTCGGGATTCCAACAAAACCGGACATTCTGCTTGGTCAGCTGCGTAATCGGGGAAATAATAGCGGAGAATCCCTTGATGAACCTCCGGTAGAAGTTGGCGAAGCCAACGAAGCGCTGCACCCCCTTCTTGTCTGAAGGTGCAGGCCAATCCAGAATAGCTGAAACTTTTTGCGGATCCATCTTGAATCCCTCTGTTGAAATTACCAAGCCGAGGAACTGAATACTCTGTCGCTCGAATTCGCATTTTTCTGGTTTTGCGTACAGTCCATGTTGACGGAGTCGACAGAGTACGATCTTGACATGTTCCCGGTGCTGCTCAATTGAAGTGGAAAAAATCAAAATATCGTCTAGATAGACAATTACGTAAATGTCCAGGCAGTCCCTAAAAATGTCATTGACTAGATGCTGAAAAGTAGCAGGGGCGTTACATAGGCCAAAGGGCATTACTAGGTATTCGTAATGGCCGAACCTGGTCCGAAAAACAGTCTTCCATTCATCCCCTGCGCGGATGCGGACCAGGTTGTACGCCCCCCGCAGGTCTAGCTTGGTAAACACAGAAGAGGTCCTGAGCCTCTGAAAGAGTTCGGGTACCAGGGGCAGAGGGTACCGATTCTTGACCGTAATTTTATTTAATTCCCGGTAGTCCACACAGGGCCGGAGAGAATGGTCCTTTTTCTCCACAAAAAAGATTCCCGCCCCTGCTGGAGAAGTGGAAGGACGGATGAACCCCCTCTTTAGGTTTTCGTCAACATACTCTTTCAGAACCTCTAGCTCCCGTTCAGATAAGGGGAAGATCCGTCCAAAGGGAATTTCAGCCCCAGGGAGAAGCTCGATTGGACAATCGTATGGACGATGAGGCGGAAGGGTCTCAGCTCCCCGTTTGCTGAAAACATCCAGGAATCCATGGTATTGTTTGGGCACAGCTGCGCGTACCTCTGAATCCGGTTCCAGGCATAACAGAGGACCAGAAGTGCTGAGACATGGAGGCATGCAGTGGTGTTGGCAATAAGGCGACTGGAACCTAATACTCCCGGACCCCCAATCGATCTGTGGGTTATGGGCCTGAAGCCAGTGTAGACCCAAGATGACTGGAAACGGAGGGGATGCAATGGCATTCAGGCTTAATAGTTCCTTATGATCTGTAGAGGTGGTTACAAGCAAAGGAGGGGTTTCTTGAGTCACTACTCCTGACTTAATACGGGACCCGTCTGCTAAAAAGATGGAAAGTCCCTGAATCTTTGGCTGGAGTGGGATGTGCTGTTGTGCTGCAAAGTTAAGATCGATGAAACAATTACATGCTCCTGAGTCAATTATCGCGGTGACTGGTATTGTCCTTCCTGGCAATTGGAACGAGATAGGTAGGGCCAGGTGGGTGGTGTTGGCAGAGGGAGGTGGACCACTTGGAGAAGGGGTAGCTGGGACCTTGCGCAGCTTAGCAGGACATGAGGAAACGTAATGGCCGGCTCCTCCACAATATAAACAAAGATCATTCTGTCGCCGGCGAAGTCGTTCTTCGGCCGACAGGGAAGGTCTCATCAGTCCAAGCTGTCTCGGCTTTATGGTAACAGAAGTCTGATTGGCAGGTAAGGAGTTAACTGGAACTGAACTGGCAACAGCAGGAGATACCCGGGGTAGCATCCAGGCTGGACGGAGATGCTGGGTAGCCCTCTCTGTTCTGCGCTCCCGGAGTCGTCGGTCTATCTGAATAGACAGGGTGATTAAAGTCTCTAGGGCATCAGGAACACCGACCCGGGCTAACTCGTCTTTCAGTCCCTCAGAGAGACCGAGACGGAACTGGTGCCGTAGGGCTGCATCATTCCACTGGGCATCCGCGCTCCAGCGTCTGAAATCAGTCACATAGTCCTCGACCGCTCTGCGGCCTTGCTGGAGCGCGTGGAGGGCAGCCTCGGCGGTGGAAGTCCGTTGAGGGTCATCATAGAGTCGAGCCATGGCATCAAGAAAAGATGAGAGAGAGTCCAGAGCTTCATGGCGGACTTCCAGCAGATGGTGGGCCCAAGCCTGAGGTTCCCCCTGTAGTAGAGCGATAACAAACCCTACTTTGGTGACCTCTAATGAAAAAGTCAGAGGTAGTAAGGAAAAGTATAGTTCACATGCGTTGCGAAATGCCCGGAATTTGCTTCGATCCCCAGAAAACTTATCGGGAACGGGGACCCTAGGCTCAGGAGGTGGTGGCGTTCCAGAGGAGGAAGTTGGGACTGAAGGTGCATCTGCAGTGATGGTCTGGGTTTGCGTCTGCCTATCCACTTGAACGTAACTGCCTTGTAGAGACTTCACGACCCGGTTGAGGGCTGCGAGGTGCTGACTGACGTCATCCATAGGCGAGGTCCCTCTTGCAGGCTCAGACATGGCGGTTTGATACTGTCACGTACCTTTGGTGTGAGCCTGACGTGCAGAGGGAGACCTCCCGTACAACCCCGGCTCGGAGACCACTGGAGTGGGGACAGTGGTGGTAAGAGCGCGGTGAGGTAAGGGTGCCTGCTTGGTCCTCTTGGCTGGGTGTAGTAAAGCCAAGCGAAAGCTGGAACAGCTGGAACTGGGAGCAGCGGATGCAGGTCAGCAGGTGCAGGTATGCAGAGCAGCGGATGCAGGTCAGCAGGTGCAGGTATGCAGAGCAGCGGATGCAGGTCAGCAGGTGCAGGTATGCAGAGCAGCGGATGCAGGTCAGCAGGTGCAGGTGTGCAGGACCGCGGATGCAGGTCAGCAGGTGTAGGTGTGCAGGACCGCGGATGCAGGTCAGCAGGTGTAGGTATGCAGAGCAGCGCAGTCAGACAAGCCAGGTCTTTCACATCAGGGTAAACAGCATAAACGGCAGGCAGAGAGTAGTCAGAGTCCAGGCTGGGTCTTGGCAACAGATGATCAGACAGGTAACTTAGCAGGGTCAAACAAGCCAGAGTCAGGACTGGAGATAGGAGGGAGGTCAGGAAGCCGGGTCATACACAGGAACACGATACAGGTACAGAGTCAGGAACAGAAGCAGATCAAACCGCAAGGGGCAACATCTCTGGAACGTCTTTTATAGGAAGTTCATGGGAGGAGCAAGGGGTTCAGGGTTCAACATCAATCAAGACACCAAGCAGAGTAGTCTAATCCATTAGATAGGTTATCCAGCAGATCAGGCAGGGAGCTGTCCAGCATCCCAGATAGCTCAGTGGGAAGAGTCAATGCCAGACACAGACGAGGTCCCAGGTTCAAGCCCAGTATGTCCCTGACAGAAGGACACTCGTGGAAACTATCAGTGTGCTATTCTGTGCTAAATCTTGTTTGTAGGGACAGAGAAGGACAGTGAGGGAAACTGTCAGTGTGCTATTCTGTTCTAAACCAATCTTGCTGAACCATATTTGAAATCCTTGAGTTTAGGGACAGAGAGGTACAGTGAGGGAAAGTGTCAGTGTGCTATTCTGTTCTAAACCAATCTTGCTGAACCATATTTGAAATCCTTGAGTTTAGGGACAGAGAAGGACACTCGTGGAAACTATCAGTGTGCTATTCTGTGCTAAATCTTGTTTGTAGGGACAGAGAAGGACAGTGAGGGAAAATATCAGTGTGCTATTCTGTGCTAAACCAATCTTGCTGAACCATATTTGAAATCCTCGAGTTTAGGGACAGAGAAGGACACTCGTGGAAACTATCAGTGTGCTATTCTGTGCTAAATCTTGTTTGTAGGGACAGAGAAGGACAGTGAGGGAAACTATCAGTGTGCTATTCTGTGCTAAACCAATCTTGCTGAACCATATTTGAAATCCTTGAGTTTAGGGACAGAGAAGGACACTCGTGGAAACTATCAGTGTGCTATTCTGTGCTAAATCTTGTTTGTAGGGACAGAGAAGGACAGTGAGGGAAACTGTCAGTGTGCTATTCTGTTCTAAACCAATCTTGCTGAACCATATTTGAAATCCTTGAGTTTAGGGACAGAGAAGGACACTCGTGGAAACTATCAGTGTGCTATTCTGTGCTAAATCTTGTTTGTAGGGACAGAGAAGGACAGTGAGGGAAACTGTCAGTGTGCTATTCTGTGCTAAACCAATCTTGCTGAAGCATATTGCAAATTCTTGTGTTTAGGGACAGAGAAGGATAGGCAGGGGACAGTGTCAGTGTCATTGTTGCTAAGCCTCCTGCACAGTATACACCTGAAGGTAGCCCTTATTGCTGTTTTTCCCATCTCCCTGCAGGCCATCCATTAAAATGTCTGGAAGGCAAACAAGGAGAGGCAGACAGTCAGGAGGCAAAAAAAGAGGGCAAGCAAGCTCTGTGTCTGGGGGCAACAGTGCTGGTCGTGGACGCGGTGCATTGTCATCAGCACATGGCCATGGGACACGCTTGTCCTTCTTTTCGGCAGCTGGACATGTTGAGCCACATCATGCCGAAGACTTGGTAGAGTGGATGACCAAGCCCACCTCATCCTCCTCATCCTCTCTCACCCAGGCTCAGGGTACTGGCAAAGCAGCTGCCAAAGCGTCCTCTTCTCTGGTATCATTATCTTCATTAGTCAATCCTTCCCTAGACCCACCATGTCCTCCTCCTGAGGAGTCCCCCGAACTGTTTGAGCACAGTGTTGGGTACATGCTCCAGGAGGATGCCCAGCGTTTCGAAGGATCTGATGATGATACCCAGATAGAGGAAGGCAGTAGTGTGAGAGCAGAGAGAGGGGATGCTCAAGAAGGACACCAATCTGGCAGTCATGCTCCAGCAGCTGCAGCATACTGCCAGATTGGCTCCAGTGATGAGGAGGGAGGGGATGATGAGGTCACTGACTCCACGTGGGTGCCTAATAGGAGAGAGGAGGAGGAGGAGGATGAGGAGGAGGCACATCTCCAACGAGGCAGGATGCCCTTGAGTGGCCAGCGTAAGGGCAGTACACCGACGGAATCACACCACAGAGCTCCGCCTGTGCAGGGCGCTGCCTCTGCCCGTCATTCAAAAAGTTCTTTGGTGTGGGCCTTTTTTGAGGCGAGTGCATCAGATCGCACAGCTGCTGTTTGCAACATATGTCTCAAGCGTATATCGCGTGGCCAAAACATCAGCCGCTTGGGCACCACATGCTTGATCAGACATATGTTGACCTGCCATGCAGCTCGTTGGCAAGCCTACCTTAAAGACCCACACCAAAGAACAAAGCGGACCTCTCCTTGCACCGCATCAGCTGGGATCTCCAACCCCACTATACCTTCAGTCCTCTCTGAAACCTGCACTGAGAGGAATGAAGGTGTAGAATTAGGTGTGTCACAGCCAAGTACTTGCGGCCACTCTGCTAGCAGTACACCGACGTCCGATTCTAGCAGGCAAATTTCCCTGCCCCAGCTGCTGGACCATCGAAAGAAGTTCACTCCCAGCCATCCACATGCCCAGCGGTTGAATGCTAGCTTGGCTAAATTGCTAGCGCTTCAACTGCTGCCTTTTCAGTTGGTAGACTCGGCCCCCTTCCGTGAGTTTGTGCAATGTGCGGTTCCTCAGTGGCAGGTTCCCAAACGCCACTTTTTCTCACGGAAGGCGATTCCGGCTCTCTACAGGCATGTGGAAGGCAATGTCTTGGCCTCGCTGGACAGGGCGGTCAGCGGTAAGGTGCATATTACCGCTGACTCATGGTCCAGCAGGCATGGACAGGGACGTTACCTTTCTTTCACGGCCCATTGGGTCACTCTTTTGGCAGCTGGGAAGGATGCAGGACAAGGTGCAGTAGTGTTGGAGGTTGTTCCACCTCCACGCCTCCAAAATGCTACTACTGGTTGTGACACACCTCTCTCCTCCACCCCCTCCTCTTCTTCTTCCTCCATGGCCTCTTCCTGTGGTTTGTCCTCGGAACCAGCGGTGCTCCATAGGCGTTCAAGGGGCTACGCAAGTACGCAGGCAAAAAGATGCCATGCCGTGCTTGCGCTGGTGTGTTTGGGGGACAGGAGCCACACTGGGGCAGAGGTCCTGTCTGCTCTGCAGGGGCAGGCCGAGAGGTGGTTGACGCCACGCCAGCTTAAGCCAGGAATGGTGGTTTGCGACAATGGCACCAACCTCCTCTCCGCCCTCCGACAGGGACAACTGACCCATGTGCCCTGTGTGGCTCACGTCCTTAGCCTGGTGGTGCAGCGGTTCTTGGGCAGGTACCCGGGCTTACAGGATGTCCTGAGGCAGGCCAGGAAAGTCTGTGTGCATTTCCGCAGATCTTATAATGCCAGTGCTCGCCTGGCTGAGCTGCAAAAGGAGTTGAACCTGCCCAAGAACCGCCTTATATGTGACATGCCCACCAGGTGGAACTCAACGTTGGCCATGCTGCAGCGGCTGCACACGCAGCAGAGGGCCATCAATGAGTACCTGTGCGACTACGGCACCAGGACAGGGTCAGGGGAGCTCGGGTTTTTTTCACCACGCCAGTGGGGCATGATCAGGGATGCATGCACTGTCCTGGCACCATTTGAGGAGGCCACGAGGATGGTGAGCAGTGACAGTGCATGCATCAGTGACACTGTACCTCTTGTCCACCTGTTGGAGCACACGCTGCGTGGAATAATGGACAGGGCACTTGAGGCAGAACAGAGGCAGGAAGAGGAGGACTTCCTTGCCTCTCAAGGCCCCCTTTACCCAGACAGTGTTCCTTCTGTCCCACCCATCGCACAGGAAGAGGAGGAGGAGGAGGAGGAGGAGGATTGTGTCAGCATGGAGGTGGAGGCTGGCACTCAGCATCATCAGCAGCAGTCTTTTAGGGATGATTTACAGTCCCAAGAAACCAGTGGACTTGTACGTGGCTGGGAGGAGGTGGCTGCGGATCATGTCGTCCTTAGTGACCCAGAGGACTCCGGACTGAATGCCTCAGCTAACCTACGCTGCATGGCCTCCCTGATCCTGCAAAGTCTGCGGAAGGATCCTCGTATTCTTCGGATCAAGGAGAGGGACCATTACTGGCTGGCCACTCTCCTTGATCCACGGTACAAGGGTAAGGTTGCGGACCTTATCTTACCGTCGCAGAGGGAGCAGAGGATGAGACAACTCCGGGAGGCCTTGCAGAAAGGTCTGTGCAACGCGTTCCCAGAGACTGGGAGGTTACAAACTCCTGGTCCTGGACAACGAGTTGCTGAGGCTTCGGCCAGTCAAAGAAGGAGCGGTGGGGAAGGTGGCCGTCTGACCGATGCGTTCAGACAATTCTTTAGTCCGCAGCCCCAAAGTATGATCGGTTCCAGCAACCATCGCCAGCGTCTGATATACATGGTGCAGGAATACCTAGGGGCAAGGTCAGACTTGGACACCTTCCCCACCGAAAATCCTCTGGCTTACTGGGTCTTGAGGATGGATCACTGGCCAGAGCTTGCACAGTATGCAATTGAGCTACTGGCCTGTCCTGCATCCAGCGTTCTTTCAGAACGCACATTCAGTGCTGCTGGAGGATTTGTCACGGATCACAGGGTGCGCCTGTCCACCGACTCGGTTGGTCGACTGACTTTCATCAAGATGAACCAGTCTTGGATCACCACCAGCTACCACACACCTGATGCTGATATAACAGACTAATTGATTTTAAAATGTCACATCCCTTCAAGACTGATGCTGATGCTGAGTGCCTGTGCTGTTATGTTGACTGGCTATCCTCCTCCTCCTCCTCAATGATCCGATTAATGATGATAGCTTGGAAGATCATTTTGGTTTATGGGTGCCGCCACCAGTGGCTAAGGCCCAATTTTTCAGCCCCTGTTTAACAGGGGCGTGTAATTACAATTTTTGATGCAATACTTTGCAACAGGCCTCATTGCTGTGCTCCAAGTACAGTATCTGTGAGGGGTTGCAGTGTTGTGCCACCAGTGCCTAAGGCCCAATTTTTCAGCCCCTGTTCAACAGGGGCATGCAATTATAATTATTGATCTAATAATTCACAGCAGGGCCCATTGCTGCGCCCACCAAGAGTAACTGTCAGGCCTTACAGTGTTGTGTCAACACCACCACCACCACCAAAGGCCCAATTTTTCAGCCCCTGTTCAACAGGGGCATGCAATTATAATTATTGATCTAATAATTCACAGCAGGGCCCATTGCTGCGCCCACCAAGAGTAACTGTCAGGCCTTACAGTGTTGTGGCACCAGCACCACCATCAAAGGCCCAATTTTTACTACCACTGTTCAACAATTATATGTTATTACAATTCCTGATATAATAGTTGACAGCAGGGCGTTCCAGCACCCACCAAGAGTAACTGTGAGTGCTTACAGTGTTGTACCAACACCAACACCTAAGGGGCCAATTTCTGCAGAGTATATACGGCAGGTCCCTACTTTCAAACATCCAACTTACAAACGACTACTACTTGCAAACGGAAGAAGACAACAGGAAGTGAGAGGAAATCTACCCCTTGGAAGGAAAATTCTCTCCTGTAAGAATTAATATGGGAGAAAGGTGTCTCCTCTCTACTGATGCTTTATCACCAATCCTTGTTTCAATAAAAACACCACATTTCAAAAACAGTTGTTATTGGGACGCAAAGTGAGGTGAAATGTTCTGAACAGGGGCACAGACAGCAAAACAAATGTTACAGGGGTGATAACCCTTCCCTATGTTTTCCAAAAAGCTTAAAAATAGGTATTTGGGCTGGAGCTACACTTAAACAATGTAGCTGTTCAAAATTACAAACAGATTCTACATAAGAACAAACCTACAGTCCCTGTCTTGTATGCACCGCCTGTATACGGCTGTTCAGAGTATATAGGGCCTTTTTTATTTTGTGTGCGGGGTTCCCCTTAATATCCATACAAGACCCAAAGGGGCTGGTAATGGGCTGGGGTAGGGGGGGGGGGGGTTGATGGGGTAGCTATGCCATTTTTCTTAAAGATTTTCATCCATATTACTGGGACCAGACATTACATTAAAGCCGCAAGCAGTTTTAAATGGCTTTTTTTTCCTTTAGAAATGTTATTTTGTGCAGGGACAGTTCTAAACAGGGGAAACACGTGGCACTTCACAGGCATACATTAGACACCCCCCAGGTACAATATTTAAAGGAATATTTGACTTTTTTTTTTCACTTTATGCATCATTAAAATGACTGCTCCCGGAAAACGTCAGTTTTTAAAACGTCTTTTTGCATTGATACATGTCCCCTGGTGCAGAACCCGGGTTCCCAAACTCTGTTTAGGACAATAACATGGATAATAGTCATTATAATTAGCACTTTAGAATCTGAACGTTCGCATCCATTGTATTTAATAGGGTTCTAATGTTCGTGCGAACTTTCGGTCCGTTCGCGGGTTCTGGTGCGAACCGAACCCGGGGGTGTTCGGCTCATCACTAATGCCCTTTAGTTCGGCTAAAAGGGGAAAGCTTGGGCGCTCTTTCCCCAGGCTCTTGAAAAACTTTTTCTGTTTAGCTGGGGGAGTAGAAGGGTCTTCCCACATAAGGGCCTCTTTGACCGCTTTAATGAGCGGAGTAACTTGAGAGAAATTAAATTTCACACTCTTCATCACTCTCTAATTCTCCTTCCGAAAGAAGAGGCGAGGATGCGTAGGGCTGGGAAGGACCTGGAACTTCACAGACCACATCAGCCAGGGAGCCAGATCGAATAGTGCTGGACTGGCTTTGTGCGTGGGAAGCATCCATCTCCTTAAGAGAACGTTGCACCACCTGTTTTACTAGAGACTCGATCCGTTGGTCTTCTGTCTCTTTTTCCCCAACCGCATGGGCATAGCAATGGCTGCATAATGATTTGCCCTCTGGGACTCGTGAGCCGCATCCCCAGCAGGCTCTCTGATCAGAATAACTGTCCTGGCGGTGGGAGCGGTGTCTGGAGGAGGAATGGGAACTTCTCCTCTGGTGGTGAGATGCAGACGGGGAATCACGTCTGTGTTTTGATTTTGATGGATGCATGGCAAGGTCTGAGTCGAGATGAAGATCTGCGGAAGGGCTAAAAAAAGGAAAAAAGGGGGAATTGGGGAAAAGAGATAAGCCGTCAAGCAACAATACTTGCGACTGAACCCCGCTCCCTCCCCTCTCCTGCACATACCTTGTGCGTGAGGGCTGGCCACATGTAAGCGGTGAATTGTCCATAACTTCTGGACTAAGGAGTCACAATAGAGACAGGTCGACCAAAAAAAACTACAGTATTTATACAAAAAAATAAATTGGTAACTTGCCCTTTAAGGAAAGTGCACTATATAATGATAAGCGATATATGTTGAAAAGACACATTATGGACATATACACCTATATGTATAACCAAAGACTATGATTGGAACAGACAAAAAAGAAATCCGCACTGCCTTTAAGTCTTTTAAATAGTGCACTGACCTGTTTGAGAGACAAGAGCCTCAGCAGGGAGATCCAAGTAGCCTCTGCTCGCCTGTCAGGGGAGATCCCAAAATGACACAGACGAGCCTAGCTTTTAAATTCCCCGCCCGTGACATCACCGCTGTCAATCCAGCTCACCTGCGTGTAGGAGGATCTCCTATCTGCGCCTGTGCAAACGCCTAGCGACCCGCTGGACCGCGCATGCGCATGCGCGAACCAAGCCTCGCTCAGGGAGCGAGCACTGCGAATGCGCGAATGGCGGCGGCGCCCGAGAATTGGGTCACCGCTGTGGGCTGGAACGCAGAGCGTTCCAGCCACCATTAGGGAGAGCAGGGGCATGTTTTAACAAACAAACAAACAACAAATATAACAAAGATGCGACTGCCATGGAGCATGGAAAAAATAAGTAGCAGACCTGCCAGCCGGGGGAATTCAGGGCACACCGCAGCAACTTCCATTCAATCCTTCATGGTTGCTGTAAGCTCTCCACCCGCCCATGGCTGGGTTCCGAGCTGCACCGCTAAAGGTGTGCCAACCATCCATCGATCCATCCATCTGGAAATCTGCACAGCCGTGCGTGCTTCAGGTCCATTAGAGGAGGACAAAAAAGGAACACAGTGCTGAGAGGTGAGCTTACTTTTATGGGTATGGGGTCCTATAGCATTGGAGAGGAGGTGGGGTTAACCCACACGTAGGCTGCCATGGAGTCAGTCAGGAAATAGAAGTTTTCCTATGTGTTTAAAGGTGAAGGCTCCGGGGCTGGTACTTACAGTGTACCCAGGGCCGATCCTAGGGTCACAGGCACCTGGGTGCAGAAATATTTCTGGCGCCCCCACGTGGGCGTGGTTATCTTACAAACTCCTCCCCTTACACATGTTTCTATGGCAACGACTCAAACACAGAGATGCTCCCCTAAGAAGTCGTCGTTACCCAGGGATCCTCCCATGATCCTTTAACAATAAAGAAAATACAGGAAGAGCGTACACTAATGAGACCTGGAGGATAGTCTCTCTGATGCACACAGAGAGGGCTTCTGTTAGAGAGTCTGTTAGGAAGAGCCCCCAGACATAGTACAAGAGACGGTCAGAGAGTGCAGACATATTACAGGAGATGGTCAGAGACTGTAGACATATTACAGGAGACAGAGACTGCAGACATATTACAGGTGATGGTCAAAGAGTGCAGACATGATACAAGAGACGGTCAGAGAGTGCAGACATATTACAGGAGATGGTCAGAGAGTGCAGACATATTACAGGAGATGGTCAGAGAGTGCAGATATAGTACAGGAGACGGTCAGAGAGTGCAGACATATTACAGGAGATGGTCAGAGAGTGCAGACATATTACAGGAGATGGTCAGAGAGTGCAGACATATTACAGGAGATGGTCAGAGAGTGCAGACATATTACAGGAGACGGTCAGAGACTGCAGATTTAATACAGGAGACGGTCAGAGACTGCAGATATAATACAGGAGACGGTCAGAGACTGCAGATATAATACAGGAGACGGTCAGAGACTGCAGACATATTACAGGAGAAGGTCAGAGACTGCAGACATATTACAGGAGATGGTCAGAGACTGCATGGGGGAATCATGCAAGTTTCTTTCCTGCAATCTGTGGTTGCTGGAAAGAAATTTGTACTGTATATTACCAGCCTAAGTGAAAGTTAGTGAATGTCTTTGCAATTAATAAGCATGAAGGAGTTGGGGCAGTTTAAATTTCTTTTAAATTGTATTTTATTTATTTTATTACACAGAAAAACAAATCTTACACTGTATCTTTAATTTTTTTTTTTTTCATTTTTGCTTTCACAAGAGATGAACAACATCCCTTGTGATAGCATGGGCCATGACATGTCCTCTTTATGGAGGGATCTGGGGTCTTTTAGACCCCATATCTGTCCTCTGGCCTCCAAAGCATAAGATAAAACCGAGATCAGTTTGATCAGATACTTGTTCAAGCCGGTAATGGTTTCATTAAATGAGCCCGAAACCGAAAGTGATCAAATCCTCATCACTTCTAGTTTCTGACATCACACGGTGGGCGGAATGACATCCATCCCTCTCACTGTGTCCCAGTAACCAGATGCTACTGGTCACATCTAGCAGTAAAGGTGGTGGTGGAACCCCCTTCCACTGCCTGTAAAAGTAATACAGGGGCTTCTTAGCCACTAGGACTACTTTTACTTTGTGCAGAATTCCTGGTGTTAAAAAATTATATCTTGATCATTGCTGTAGTGATGACCAAGATATCACCCTTCCAATCCAGCGACGTACTGATACATCGCTGGACATGAAGCAGTTAAAATGAAGTGTAAATTAGCATTACACCGTTTCTTATTATCATCAGCATTACAATTATCACACAGGCAGCACTGTAAGCAGGTGCTCTATCATGTCTCTATGTCACATTGCCTTTGGGTGCTGACTTTGTTATGGCTGTTACATACAGTAAGTACAGCAATAAGTTAACAGCCATAACAAAGTCAGCACCTAAAAGCAATGTGACATAGAGACATGATAGAGACATGATAGAGCACCTGCTTACAGTGCTACTGCTACCTGTGTGATAATTGAGATGCTGATAACCTGCTGTGCTGTGAAATACATAATAGGACACAGTGAGTACTTTATCCTCTAATCCCCACTCACTGTGTCCAGTGCAGCCACCATCTCCTCCTGCTCTTCTCTGTCAGCCCTCAACTTCTTCACATCTTGCTAGGATTGCAGCCGAGAGGCGAACGGAGAATTGCAATATCACTCCGCCAGCCGGGACTAACAGAATAGTGGGGCGGCATGATGTACATGTGCCCGAAAATAAGTGTAGCGATACCTCCAACTAAGGAGGCCGCAGAATTAGATTTGGGCCCTGAGTACAGCTCCGCCAACCCCCGGCAATAGGCTCTACCCCCTTCTGGCACAGCTAGTACTAATAATCAATGATATATCCTATGCAATATAATAACTAAGCAAGGACACAGTAATAAATTGTAATAGGTAAAGTGTTTTACTTATATTCTCAATAGAGATAAAGGGGGTAACAGTAATCACAGTTCAAGATAATCACTTCTAAGGGCAGCGTCCTGCCACTCTAACACACTATGTAGTAACACACGCTACAGGTGCGCCATGCGGGCAATCATTAACTAAGTGCCCTATGGCGCAGTAATCAAACACGCTAGAATCCCCACCAGGCCTGGTTCTAATATTTAACTTAGTCCTTCTTTCTTCACCGGCAGGTCTGTAATGGTGGTGCACTTTAAACAGAGTATAACATTTGTAATCCAAGGGGTATAGAACTTGGTTAAATAAAGCCGCAGGCTCAGTTCTGACAAGGCTCTTCAATAGGGGTATAAAAATAACTTGTAGGCCACGGCAGTCTATAGGCCTATATACAGTAACAGTATCTTAGCTGGGCTTATGCCCTCTCACCCGCCGGACTACAGATCCAGTCCGGGAAACTTCCACCGGCCGTGTCCCACACACTTGATCTCTCCAACGATCGGGCCCCCCCGATCCGACAAGGCTGTAGCTCACAAAGTCAGATGCCACCCAGGCTCGCAGAGGGGGGTGGAAGGCTCTTTGGTCGGAGCAAGGCCCCAGGCTTCAGGCCCTGCGCTCCGACACATCCGCGCAGCAGGATCCGTCTGTCAAGTCTCGTGTCCCAAAGAGGCCGAGCCCGGCCTCGCCCTCCTCCTTTTATAACCCCTCCCATGAGTCTCTGCGGTGGAACATCACAAGAATGGGGTTATGGGTAATGTAGTTTCTTCCCAATATAGGGGAATACCCCGCTACACACTCCCCCCACTTCGAATCTTTGGTCCCCAAAGACATTTTTAGATCTACAAAACATTTTAGATTCAATGCGGTTGCATAGGATTGACAGAGGAGCCTCCCACCAATCATCATAGGATGGGGAGCTGTCCTGTCTACAGGTCGCTTCAGTGGGGGCGACCTGTCTAACTGTGCCAGAGAGTGAGCTGGGGTTGCCCTCCACTAAATGGACAGTGGAAGGATTCGGATTCTCAGCATTCCTTCTAGCAGTAACTACAGAGTCTTCCGAACTGTTCCCCATTTGTGGGTAGGTCAGCTTCTTAGGAGGCCGGATGACTCTTCGAGCCCTTTGCTCTCTTGGGATTTCTGGCTCTGGCGCCTCAGGTACCTCTTCCTCTGAACAACCATCCTGGGCATCTTCCCAGTATTCTGCTGAAGGACTAGAAGGGATGAACTCTGTGGCTTCTGGGTTCAGTGTTCCATCTTGAGTGTCTTCAGTGGCTGGAAGATCAATATTAGAAGTTTCTGGAGTTGGGGAAGGCCACAGCCAATCAAGTTCTCCTTCTTCATTTTCACTAAGTTGTGAGGCCTCTCCCTCTTCAGCTCGGGAGGTCTGTGACCGAGTGTTCGGCCTAGGAGTATCCAGGATAGAGGCCCGTTCAGGGGAGTCTCCCGCAGGAGGTATTCTAACTGCCTCAGCCAGTGGGAGCAGGTGATTCCGATGCCACATCTTCAGTGGGCCTACCTTTCCTTCTGGTTTCAACTTATAGACAGGTAGGCCAGGCAACTTCCTACAGATGACATAAGGTTCAGATCTCCATCTGTCTGCAAGTTTGTGCTTCCCAGGGATCCCCAGGTTGCGTAACAGCACTCGATCCCCAGGCTGTAGGTCTTGCACCCGGACCTTCAAGTCAAAGTTTCTCTTATTTCTAGCCCCCCTTTGGTCGGAAGCTGCTTGAGCTTGCTCATAAGCTACTTTCAGGCTTTGTCTGAGCCTGTCCACGTACCCTTTGTGGGATGTGACTGAGGAATGGTCCAGAGAGGTGCCAAAGGCCAGGTCCACAGGTAGTCTCGCCTCTCTCCCAAACATGAGTCGATATGGGGAGTAGCCTGTAGCATCACTGGTGGTGCAGTTGTAAGCATGTACTATGGCTGCTATGTGTTTGCTCCAATGTTGCTTTTTCTCACTTTCCAGAGTCCCCAACATGTTGAGCAAGGTTCGGTTGAACCTTTCCGGCTGAGCATCTCCCTGTGGATGGTAAGGTGTAGTTCGAGTCTTTTTGATTCCCAAAGAATCCAGTAGCTTCCGGATCAGTTTACTCTCGAAGTCCCTCCCTTGATCTGAATGGAGTCGCTGTGGCAGCCCATAATGGACAAAGTACTTCTCCATAAGTACCTTGGCTACGGTGGAGGCCTTCTGGTCTTTGGTCGGGAAAGCCTGGGCATACCGGGTGAAATGGTCGGTTATCACCAGAACATTTCCTAGTCCACTCAGGTCGGGTTCGAGGCAGAGAAAATCAATGCATACCAGATCCATTGGGCCTTGACTTTGTAGATGGCCCATTGGGGCAGCTTGATGGGGCAAAGTCTTCCTCTGGATGCATCGGGCACATAAGTGGCAGTACTCCTCTACCTCTGCCCTCATGCAGGGCCAATAGAACCGACTTCTGACAAGTTGAAAGGTCCTTTCAGCCCCTAGGTGGCCATGATTGTCATGCAGGGCAATCAGAACAGTCTCCCGATGTTTCTCTGGGAGGAACAGCTGCCATTTATCTTCTGAGTCATCAGAGGGGCCCCTTCGGTAGACCACTCCCTGATGTAGCTGCAACCTATCCCACTCCTTCCTCAGCAGGCGAGCTTCTTTTGAAGGTTGACGCATGAGTCTGTTTGGATCCTGATTCTCCAGGGCCTCCAGGACCAATCTCCCCATGGGGTCTTCCAATTTGTCACACCTCAACTCCTTCTTGGACAGTCTTGGCAGGTTGTCCTCTCCCAGTTGAGCTACTCCACAGTAGTGTTTGGGGACTCCCACCATGGTAACTCCTATTTCCTCTGCTCTGGAACCTCCTCGAGCTTGGAATTCAGCTCCTTGACAAAGGGCCCGCACCCCGTCCGGTGCCACTTGGGTCCAATCTTCTATTTCAATGGTGGGGAGATGAGATCTCCTGGACAGAGCGTCTGCGTCTCGATTCCCCACTCCTGGTCTATACTTAAGGCTGAAGTTGAATCCAGACAGTGCGGCCAGCCACCTGTGTCCAGTGGCGTCCAGCTTGGCCGTGGTGAACAGGTAGGTCAGGGGGTTGTTGTCGGTCTTCACAGTGAACTCCGCTCCATACAGGTAGTCTTTGAGCTTGTCTACTACCGCCCACTTGAGGGCCAGGAACTCCAGCTTGTGCGTGGGGTAGTTCTTCTCCGAGGGGTTCAGGCTCCTACTCACGTAGGCAACAGGCCGCAGTTGCCCTTCATGTTCTTGGTAAAGTACTCCTCCCAGACCGTCATGACTAGCATCCACGTGCAGTTCATAGGGTTTGGTTGGGTCTGCGTAGGCCAAGACCGGGGCAGTGGTTAGGCTCTCCTTTAATGCCTGGAAGGCCTCTTCACACTTCTGGTTCCACTGATCTCTGACTGACTCTCCCGGCTTCCTGGGCCCTGAGTCGTCCTCTTCCCCCTCGGTCTTGAGTAGTTCATTCAATGGTCTAGCAATTCGGGCGAATCCTTCCACAAACCTCCTGTAATAGGAGCAGAACCCCAAGAAAGATCTGAGTTCTGTTACTGTGGTGGGTCGTGGCCAGGAGGTAACTGCCTCCAATTTCTCAGGGTCTGTGGCCACCCCCTCTTCAGACACTATGTGCCCCAGATAGTTCACAGAAGACTGGTAGAACCGACACTTCTCAGGCGAAAGCTTGAGTCCTTCCTCACTTAGTCTTCTCAACACTTTTTCCAGCCTCTCTTCGTGTTCTTCCAAGGTTCTCCCAAAGACAATGACATCGTCCAGGTATACAAGGACTTCAATAAGGTTCATGTCTCCTACAGTCTTCTCCATGAGACATTGGAAAGTAGCTGGGGCTCCAGACAGACCTTGGGGCATCCGATTGAATTCAAAGAACCCCACTGGGGTTATGAAAGCTGTCTTTTCCTTGTCTTCTGGATGCATAGGGATCTGATAATACCCGCTCTTGAGGTCCATAACGCTGAACCATTTGGCTCCAGACAAGCTCTGTAGGGCATCCTCTATCCTCGGAGTGGTGTATTGGTCGGGGATGGTTTTCCTGTTGAGAGTCCTGTAGTCTATACAGAGCCTCAATGACCCATTCTTCTTTCTGACCACCACTATGGGAGAGGCATAGGGGCTCCTGGACTCCCGTATCACACCAGTCCTCTTGAGTTCTGTAAGTTGTTCCCTTAGATCCTCCAGATCTGCTAGGGGGACCCGCCTGACTCTCTCTCGGAAGGGCTTGTCTTCCTGGAGGCGGATCCGATGGGTGGCACTCCTTGCACACCCCACATCGAACTCATCTCTGGAGAATATCTTCTCCCATCTAGTCAACTGGGCCTTGGCTCTCTCTTTCCAAACCCTGGATAGATTCAAGTTTTCCATGGACAGCTTCTCCCAAAGATCTCCTCTTTCACCCGTCCCCTTTACTTCTGACAGGGTAACCGGGGCAGCAGGGCTCACCTGGCCCAGCAGCATTCTGGCAGGGATTTCCATGGGGCCTCTGGTAGTGTTTCTAACACTCACTGGAACTCTACAATGGGCCTTCTTCAGAACCTTCAGCGGAATCACTTCTGGTATCACTTCCAGACCTGAGGACTCTCCTTTTGGGTCGGACTCCAGCACAACAAAGGGTCCAGGCTGCTCCCAAGTAAGCTTCACAGTGGCTCTGAGACAGGTTACTTCGCTAGGCTGCAACACTACCCCTCCTCTTCCAAGTCTCCACACCTTCCCTATCCCCTCCACCGGGGTCTTCTGCTCTAGGACCAGCCTTTGGTAAGCCGTCCTCAGCATGGGATGGATCTTGGTGGCTGCTTGCCCCTTCTCTTCCACTAAAGGGGTCAGGAGTCTTCGGACCAGGTCCGTGTTTGTCCCTATTATAAGGGAGCTCTTGTTGGCTCCTGGCGGCCGAGGGCACACAACTGCCAGGGTGTCAAACACTTCGGCCTTCCCAGCCACAGATGGGTCAAAGGTCATCCGGATGGGCAGATAGCCATCATAGGGGAAGCTCTGGGTTCCAATTCCCCATATTTCCAGCTCCTCTATTTTCTGGATGGGCAGATGACTCAAGTGCTTATCGTAGAAATCCCGGTATAGTAGGGTCACTTGTGCCCCAGTATCCAAGATGGCTCTGGTGTAGACTCCCTCCACTTGAATGGGCACTACAGGAGATGGGCCTACCAGTTTCTCCGGATATGGCCTGGCAGGAGTCGCCTTCTTCTGGTCCTTTCCCTTCGGACTCTCTCTCGTCCATCTCCCTTTTGACTTTAGTCTTTCTTGGGCCTGGTATGCATCGATTTCCCTCCTTTTAATGGGCGTACAGACCTGCTGAGGGATATTATAGTTTTTCTTAGGTGTGCATTCCCTTTGGGGAATGCTGTGCCTCTTCTGAGGGGTCTGGCCCTCTCTCTTTGGGGTGTACCCCTGCTGAGGGATACTATAGTTCCTCTGAGGAGTTTTGTCTTTTCTCTTCCTTAGCTTCTCATTCAGTTTGGAACTCACTGAAAATGATGGGCACCCGGTCGGCTCCTTCACCGGGGCCCGCTGAAGTTTCCCGCCAGCTGTTTGGACTTTTCCTCAACTACCAGGCTTGGGCATACTCGCCTGAGATGTCCTTTTCCCCCACATTTGAAGCAGGCTCTCTGTATTGGTTTCATAGAGCGGTTAGTGGTAGGGGTCTTTGGTGCCATGAGTGGTGAGACCTCTTCTGTCTAGGGTTTCACCAGACGAGTCATCAACATCGTCATCATCTCTAGTATTTCTTTCTGGGTCTGTAACAGCTCCTCCAGTCCAGTCTGACTTGTGGGGAAATGGTGAATAGGTGAAGACCATGATCCCTGTTCAGTGCTTGCTGTCAGTACACTAAGCTCCCGAGTGTCTGAAGGGACATCTATCTGTTGTACTTTGGCACTTGTGGTGCTAGGAGATTGAAGTTTCCTCTGTTTTTGGTCCTTCTCAATCTCCATCTTATCTGCTTCATTCATTTTCTCAATGAGGACCTCATCCGGAGTTGAGGGATCTTCCAAATGCTGCTTCAGCTGTAGCTTGATGTAGTCACTCCTCAATCCCGTAGTCACAGATCTCCGAAATTTCTTTTGGACTAGCTCGACTCCAAAATGCTCCCCATTTCCTTCATCCTTGGATGCAAACAACAGGCGGTCCTTGAGCTCAATGGCCCGGAATAGGAAGTTCTGAGGAGTCTCTCCACTCTCCTGGGTCATATTTATCAGTCGATGAAATAACTCAGCAGCATCTTCCTCCTCATAGTAGCTTTTCAGTATCCTCTTTAGCTGGTTCAGGGTCAATCCACCCTTCCTCTCTAACATGCCCCTGACACTTGAACCTGGGTTGATGGCATGGATTACAGCCTCTCTAATTTCAGATTCCTGATATCCTTTCTGTAACCCCAACTCTATTTGGTGTAGGAGGTTGGTGTAGGACAGTTTGTCCTTCTGCCCTCTTTCTCCTATCTGGCCATCAATGCGGAAATCCTTCCGGATGGTTACTTCCTGCAGGCGACCCTGAGCTTGTTTCTTCGGTACCTTCCCAGGTTTGGGCTTTATCTGACCATCTTTCTGATCCTCAGGAGCGACACGTAACTCCTTAATGCGTTCAGCTATCATACTGGAAGTCTCCTGAAACCTCTCTTGTATGTCACGGTACTGTCGTTTCAGATCAATCAGCTGTTGCTCTGCCTGCGATTTAACAGCAGCCCCTGCTTTCCTGTCCAAGGGTTCTAACTGCTTCTGACTAGGATGTGTCAGGTGGAACTCAGTCTTTTCAGACAATTTTATACTGGCACCGTGGAAGTTTTCAGGGACATCCTGTCCCCACTCTATCAGTGCATAGGTGCAGTTGGTCCTTGAGTCTGGTCTCATTGCGACCACGTAAGCCTTTCTATCTGGGGACAATATTTGTACCACCTCTTTAATTTGTTTCTCTCTCCAGTCACTCCCTGGAAGTTCAATGGCCACGCTCGCTTCTGAGCGTGTCCCTTCTGCTTCGCACCATTGGACTACTTTGATGGGGTCCATGCCGGCACTTCTGGCATTCACCTGCTGTATCAGGATCCCGGACGAGAACCCCCACGTGTAGCGATACCTCCAACTAAGGAGGCCGCAGAATTAGATTTGGGCCCTGAGTACAGCTCCGCCAACCCCCGGCAATAGGCTCTACCCCCTTCTGGCACAGCTAGTACTAATAATCAATGATATATCCTATGCAATATAATAACTAAGCAAGGACACAGTAATAAATTGTAATAGGTAAAGTGTTTTACTTATATTCTCAATAGAGATAAAGGGGGTAACAGTAATCACAGTTCAAGATAATCACTTCTAAGGGCAGCGTCCTGCCACTCTAACACACTATGTAGTAACACACGCTACAGGTGCGCCATGCGGGCAATCATTAACTAAGTGCCCTATGGCGCAGTAATCAAACACGCTAGAATCCCCACCAGGCCTGGTTCTAATATTTAACTTAGTCCTTCTTTCTTCACCGGCAGGTCTGTAATGGTGGTGCACTTTAAACAGAGTATAACATTTGTAATCCAAGGGGTATAGAACTTGGTTAAATAAAGCCGCAGGCTCAGTTCTGACAAGGCTCTTCAATAGGGGTATAAAAATAACTTGTAGGCCACGGCAGTCTATAGGCCTATATACAGTAACAGTATCTTAGCTGGGCTTATGCCCTCTCACCCGCCGGACTACAGATCCAGTCCGGGAAACTTCCACCGGCCGTGTCCCACACACTTGATCTCTCCAACGATCGGGCCCCCCCGATCCGACAAGGCTGTAGCTCACAAAGTCAGATGCCACCCAGGCTCGCAGAGGGGGGTGGAAGGCTCTTTGGTCGGAGCAAGGCCCCAGGCTTCAGGCCCTGCGCTCCGACACATCCGCGCAGCAGGATCCGTCTGTCAAGTCTCGTGTCCCAAAGAGGCCGAGCCTGGCCTCGCCCTCCTCCTTTTATAACCCCTCCCATGAGTCTCTGCGGTGGAACATCACAAGAATGGGGTTATGGGTAATGTAGTTTCTTCCCAATATAGGGGAATACCCCGCTACATAAGAAAATAGTCCCTCCACTGCGCTCCCCTCCACACTCACTCACATTTCCAGGCTGGAAGCAGAAATCCTTCAGTCTCACAGAGGAATCTGCAGCTGCTGTTTTCATATTTCCCGCCCACACATCCTTTCTCCAGATACAGCTGTACGCCGGAGATAGTGTGGGCGGGCGGGAAGTCACTGGAGGAGCAGAGGTGGGAGGAGCTGTATTCCTCACTGATCTCCCGTCAGTGAGGAGGGGGGGGGGGTGGTGGTGTGTTCGCTGGGCTGTGTAAGTGTCACTGTCACAGACACTTTACAGAGCTGCAGCCACCAGTCATCTCAGAATCTACAGACTGATTTCTCAGGTTACTGACATAGAGGGAGGCTTGTCCCCCCCCCCTTTCTGGTGGAGCCCTTCCTGAAGTCGCTCTCCTCCCTGCCAATGAGGGTGCAGGGGGAGGGAGCAGATTGGGTGACCGTGGCAATGCGAGGCTCTCATATTATGCACAGAGGGAGGGGGAGAAATCCGCCCCCTCTTACTCTCCGCCCAGGGCACCCGCTCCGATCTCCTCTGACAGGAGGATGGATGGGGGATGGGCTTGGGCGGGATGAAATAGCAGCGGTGAGCGACCTCTGAATACCAGCAAGAAGGAGGAGGAGGGAGGGGAGCACTCTGGCGCTTGAGCGCCCCCACGTCTGTGGCGCCTGGGTGAACTGCACCCCTCGCACCCTGTCTAGGATCGGCCCTGAGTGTACCTACTCTGGGTACATACATCTTGTACCAAACTGATAGCAGAATAGGGAAACCTGTAAGCTTGTCATTGTCTCTTAGATTGTAAGCTTGTCATTGTCTCTTAGATTGTAAGCTTGTCATTGTCTCTTAGCTTGCAAGGTCTAACAAGCAGGGCCCTCTGGTTCTTACTGCATTAAATTGGATTGTAACTATTCTGTCTGCCCTTATGTTGTAAAGCAGTAAACTGTTGGCGCAATATAAATCCTGTATAATAGTAATAATAATTAGAGGCAGAATTTAGAAACCAAAACTTGCCTATTTCTAACTAACCTCTAGCAGGTATTTTGAAATCTTATTAACCACTTTAGGACCAGCCGCCACAGTTTTACTGCGGCAGGTTGGCTCCCCTGAGCAAAGCAACGTTAACTTAAAGCGACGCAGTGTCGAATCGCAAAAAATGGCCTGGTCATTGAGCAGCCAAATTTCTCCTTATGCCTAATATGTCCATTGAAGAATGGCATAACATATGCTCTTCCCATAGAGGGACTGCACAAAATGGAACATATACCCACTTCTAATTGTTTGGGATATGCTCAACCCAAAGCCGATTTTGTTCATGTTATTTGAAGTTTCCCAATTAAATCGGACTTTTAAAGACTGGTAGTCAATATTTTACTTATTTTACTTCCCATCTCCTGCACGCTTGTGTAGCACACAGATCCCTGGCCTTATCTCCTCAAGGCAGGACACACCGTACCACAATGCCCAGGTTCCTTCTTGAATAAGAGGGTGAGCGGTGTTCAGAAATTGTTAGGTCCCGCAGCGAGTTACCTTCCCTCGGTTGGATCTCACCCCTAGAGTGTAAGGAAGAGTCTGTTGTAGGTGCACCAATAAGGCCAATGTCCAGACAAGGTTAAACCTTAGTGAAGAAAGGTTTATTTTCTTTATGCTGACAACTGGATAGGAAAGTTGGAGTTGAAGAATAAAGAAACAGGAGACAGGTTCAGGCACTTGGTATCACCACTAAATCCCGAGTGGGCTCTGCTCACTTGGATAGTCCCCTCTCACGGTACTAGCAGCCGGAGTGATGCACAAACTTTATTTCTCTTGATTTTCCCTTGGAGATACGATCGGGAGATTCTCTGCCATAGAATCTCTGAGCCCCGATCCTCTCAGCGCTTGTAATTAAAGAACAGGTGCAAGTTGCTGCACATTACAAGGCCTCAGATGATTAGTGAAATCCCTCCAGAAGTTTACCGGGTCTCTCTTTCACCGTGAAACTCTCACCGGTCCCTCAGAAAGGTCCTCCCCGGTCTCCTCTTCTTAGAGCGGGTCCCCTCTCAGGGGCACCCTGGGATTCCTCCTCTTAGAGCTGAGCCTCAGCAAAAGGTGCTGGGCCCAATGGCGAAGTTGCAGCCCCATGCTAAAGGTGCCTGGAACCGATGAATAAGCGCACCCCTGGCCTGGCGGGCCAGGTCACGCGACCCGAACTCCGGAGCCCCGGAACTCTGGAACAACAACCTCCAGGCGGCGTCTGCCCCTTATGTATCCTCTCCCGGCATGCACAGCAGGTTGACCACGCCCACTGTACTACTGCCGAGAGAGGACACACTAAGGCACAGCACTGTTACCAGTGGTTCAACCCTGACCTGTCATGGCAGTGTCACCTACAGGCCACAGGGAAGTGCACACCAGTACAACACCCGAGGAACACAATAACCGTACCTATCAATAAAAGCGGTCTGAGCCTGGCTACTAGCTCAGACCAACCCCTAAATTTAGGCTAACAGCACCCCTCAAAGTAGAGGGGCGCTACATACACCCCCTCCTAAAGTAGACACTGTCCCCAGTGTCTGAAATAAGCTCGAGCCTTCTCAAGCCTGAGTAGGCAAGAATTTATTTCCGAACCTATATACAAATTTGAACATTGGTGCCTGAACCAATATAAAGGGAAGGGACAGAAAATAAATGATAGAAGAACAAAGAGTACAAAAAATACTTTGACATCCCATTCTCAATGCCATATTTGTGAAATACACATTATACAATCCACCCCCTCCTGACTAACTACTCCACCCCATTCTCAGTAGAGTTGCTTGCAGTTTCACCTGTAGAGGGAGAGAAAACAATTCACACAATAAAACATCCTATCTTTACACTATCTACAAGAAGTGATCTATCTCCAAAAGAGGGAGATAACTTCCTTCCATAAGAACTACACATACTAAGCCTAGTACATGCTATAAGATTTCCCTAAGTGCAGGCTATTGAAAAGTTCTGCAGAACACTGCCATCTGGTGGCAGCGCAAAGTCACTGCAACCAACACTTGTTCCATAGAAATGCGGCCAGAAATCAAGCATTTCCTATCTTGAACACGACGGGTTTCCAGCCTTTGCCCTAACTTATCTACCCCAAAGTTCAGTTCTTAGTGGTGCTGCAGATGGAGTGAAACAAACAGCAACAGCTCTCCTTTTCCTCAGCAGAGTAGATCACCCCAAGTAGTGGAGGGCAAAGTTATGAAGTTCCGGAACAACCCCCAGAGTAGGCTCAAAAAAAAAACACAAGCTCCCACTCTAGAGATAGTAATGAGGATCTGGCAAGACAAGAAGTTTCCACTTTGTGTTGAAAGTTTCAATAGAGTACACAGCGTTTTCTCGCTCCTTGTTGCAAACTACTACTCGGTCTGCACGTATATGCCGACCATAGTTCCATTCTTGCTGGCATCCTTTAAAACGATCCGCCTTAGCAGCTGAACATATAAAGTATCTGCGGGCTGCAGGCACTTTCAAGGGTTCCCAGACAAAATCAGCATACCACCTCTGACCAGGGATGAGCCGAACACCCCCCTGTTCGGTTCGCACCAGAACCTGCGAAGAGACAAAATGTTCGTGTAAACTTTAGAACCCTATTAAATACAATGGACTCGAACGTTCGAAATCTAAAGTGTTAATTATAAAGGCTAATATGCAAGTTATTGTCCTAAAAAGTGTTTGGGGACCGGGGTCCTGCCCCAGGGGACATGTATCAATGCAAAAATAAGTTTTAAAAACGGCCGTTTTTTCGGGAGCAGTGATTTTAATAATGCTTAAAATGAAAAAATAAAAGTGAAATATTCCTTTAAATTTCGTACCTGGGGGGTGTGTATGATCTGCACGTGAAGTGGCGCATGTTTCCCGTGCTTAGAACTGTCCCTGCAAAAAATTTCATTTTTGAAAGAAAAAAATGCATTTAAAACTGACTCGCGGCTATTAATGAATTGTCGGCTCCCGGCAATACATACAAAAGTCATTGATAAAAAAAAAAAAAAAAAAGCGTGGGTGTTCCCCAGAATTCAATTACCAGGCCCTTCAGGTCTGGAATGGATATTAAGGGGAACCCTGCCGCAAATTAAAAAAAAAAATTGACGTGGGGTTCCCCCAAATATCCATTCCAGGCCCTTCAGATCTGGCATGGATTTTAAGGGGAACTCCACCCCAAATTTTTTAAAAAAATGGCGTGGAGTCCCCCTAAAAATCCATACCAGACCCCTTATCCGAGCACGCAACCTGGCCGGCCGCAGGGGAAAAGGGGGGGACGAGAGAGCGGCCCCCCCTCCCTCCTGAACCGTACCAGGCCACATGCCCTCAACATGGGGAGGATGTCCCCATGTTGATGGGGACAAGGGCCTCATCCCCACAACCCTTGCCCGGTGGTTGTGGGGGTCTGCGGGCGGGGGGCTTATCGGAATCTGGAAGACCCCTTTAACAAAGGGGACCCCCAGATCCCGGCCCCCCCTATGTGAATTGGTAAGGGGTACATTGTACCCCTACCATTTCACGAAGAAAGCGTAAAAAAATGTTTAAAAAAACACACAAACACCTTGAAAAAGTCCTTTATTTAAAAAAAAAAAACAAAACATTCCAGCGGTGAAATCCAGTGTCCCGCGGCGATCCCGATGTCCAGCGCTGTCCGTCATTGGTTGTGCCTGAGCGGACCTGATGGGGAACTCCCTCTCAGTATTTTAAATGTATAGACCCGCCCCTTCTAAAGTTCCCCATCAGGTCCGCTCAGCGGACTAGATGCGGAACATGAGAAGGGGCGGGTCTATACATGTATTACCAAAGTGAGAGCAGTCCCCCATCAGGTCCGCCCCCTCGGTATGTCAGACCCGCCTACGTCATTGGCTTGAGCGGGGAACTTCCTTCACTATGTAAATTTAAATTACACAGTGAAGGAAGTTCCCCGCTCAAGCCAATGACGTAGGCGGGTCCGACATACCGAGGGAGCGGACCTGATGGGGAACTTTAGAAGGGGCGGGTCTATACATTTAAAATACTGAGAGGGAGTTCCCCATCAGGTCCGCTCAGGCACAACCAATAAAGGACAGCGCTGGACATCGGGATCGCCGCGGGACACTGGATTTCACCGCTGGAATGTTTTTTTTTTTTTTTTTTTTTTTTTAATAAAGGACTTTTTCAAGGTGTTTGTGTGTTTTTTTAAACATTTTTTTACGCTTTCTTCATGAAATGGTAGGGGTACAACGTACCCCTTACCAATTCACATAGGGGGGGGCGGGATCTGGGGGTCCCCTTTGTTAAAGGGGTCTTCCAGATTCCGATAAGCCCCCCGCCCGCAGACCCCCACAACCACCGGGCAAGGGTTGTGGGGATGAGGCCCTTGTCCCCATCAACATGGGGACATCCTCCCCATGTTGAGGGCATGTGGCCTGGTACGGTTCAGGAGGGAGGGGGGGCCGCTCTCTCGTCCCCCCCTCTTCCCCTGCGGCCGGCCAGGTTGCGTGCTCGGATAAGGGGTCTGGTATGGATTTTTAGGGGGACTCCACGCCATTTTTTTTTTAAATTTGGGGTGGAGTTCCCCTTAAAATCCATGCCAGATCTGAAGGGCCTGGAATGGATATTTGGGGGAACCCCACGTCAATTTTTTTTTAAATTTGCGGCGGGGTTCCCCTTAATATCCATTCCAGACCTGAAGGGCCTGGTAATTGAATTCTGGGGAACCCCCACGCTTTTTTTTTTTTTTTATCAATGACTTTTGTATGTATTGCCGGGAGCCGACAATTCATTAATAGCCGCGAGTCAGTTTTAAAAGACTTTTTTTCTTTCAAAAATGACATTTTTTGCAGGGACAGTTCTAAGCACGGGAAACATGCGCCACTTCACATGCATATCATACACACCCCCCAGGTATGAAATTTAAAGGAATATTTCACTTTTATTTTTTCATTTTAAGCATTATTAAAATCACTGCTCCCGAAAAAACGGCCGTTTTTAAAACTTCTTTTTGCATTGATACATGTCCCCTGGGGCAGGATCCGGGTCCCCAAACACTTTTTAGGACAATAACTTGCATATTAGCCTTTATAATTAACACTTTAGATTTCTCCCATAGATTTTTCGAATTTGCCGCGAACACCCCAATTTGTTCGCTGTTCGGCGAACGGGCGAACAGGCAATGTTCGAGTCGAACATGAGTTCGACTCGAACTCGAAGCTCATCCCTACCTCTGACAGTAGCCTCAATCTCAAACCAAAGTTCCCTGGGAACATAGGGGTATTCCCAGCCATATTCAATGGCAACTTTCTTGTTAAGGAGCCGCTGCAACCTAGCAATAGGTGGAAGGGTTGCACGGTCTCCTCTACCAGGCAAGACAATTGCATCCGGGGATCTAGGCACTTTCACTGCCTCAAGCTCCGGCAAAGGTGCCCGGAGAGGTACAAGTCCAGCTGTAGTGGCAGGCGCTGGTGATGCGGGAACGGGCAATGTAGGTGCGGGAACAATTTCTTCCTCATGTGTAGGGACATCCACCCGGGGTGTAGTTTCCCCAGAGTCCATGGGTGATCCCTCTATAACGCTTTGGCATGAGGTTAACGAAATTCTGTCCCAACCCTTCTTTACAAACAACTCGTCCACCTCAAAATCATCCCCCACGTCTGAGGACGAGTCCAGGTCGGAGGTGTCGTACTCCTCCGCTGGCAGGCAGTCTCTTGTAGACACAGACTCACTGTCTTTTAAAAGTTTCTGCGGGTCAGGTATCCAAGCATCCCCAATGGTACGGACACTGAGCTTCTTCTCCTTCCCTGGCAAACTTTTCACCACAATGTCCCCAGCCTCCTTACCGTCCCCAGCTGTGGATCTCCTGGAGGTCCCTCTGGGCTGTATCTCCGGTTGAGGCAGGCGCTGGGGTGGACCTTGACCGCGGCCGCGGGAGGCTTTCACGTAGCCCACCTTTCTCTTGGCAGGCGGGATGGACGTCTCAGTAGTGACGGAGGCAGCATCCGCTGTAGCTTCCGTCGCTGGCTCTGCAGTGGCTGGGACTTCATCCTTTACATCCGCTATGGCCGTAGTGATGCGCGTGGGCCCGGCCACTGGGGCGTGTTTCCCTTCCTCGGAAGTAACCATCCCCATAAGGAAGTTGACCTGAAAAACTCGGGGTGACTCGGTGGGTTGTTCCACTTTGAACAAGAACTCTCCACAGGTCCGGCATCTTCCGAATGGCCGTATCTGCACGGTCAGTCCTTGGCAACTCAGACAGAGCTTGCCCAGGGCCTCCGCATCCCTGCAGGTATAGAGCGCGAAGCGGCCCCGGGCTTGAGCCGGATCCCTGTATCCATCAGGGGGGCAGTGATGGAAGCGATATCCATGGTTGAAGCAGTCGGGAACATTCGGGGTCCCGGTGGAACTGGAATCCATGGAGTAGTAGCGGACATGTTGCTTCTTCTTCACTGATTTGGCTCGTACTGTCCCTTTGGCGCCAAAGACACCACGTGCAACACACACTTGGCAGGGGCTCCTCCCCCTTTTCCTTTTATGCACGCAGCTCGCTGGCTTTTCCTAGCTCTGGACACGCCCACGAACTATGCACCTGGAAAAAACTCAAACACAGTCCTGTACCTCCATTTTCTTCAATAAAACGTGGCACAGTCCAACTTTCACAATGGCCGAAAAACAGTCCAACCTCTGAGGGGGGTAGCTGCAGAAATCCCGGACTCGAGCCCCCACGTGTAGCACACAGATCCCTGGCCTTACCTCCTCAAGGCAGGACACACCGTGCCACAATGCCCAGGTTCCTTCTTGAATAAGAGGGTGAGCGGTGTTCAGAAATTGTTGGGTCCCGCAGCGAGTTACCTTCCCTCGGTTGGATCTCACCCCTAGAGTGTAAGGAAGAGTCTGTTGTAGGTGCACCAATAAGGCCAATGTCCAGACAAGGTTAAACCTTAGTGAAGAAAGGTTTATTTTCTTTATGCTGACAACTGGATAGGAAAGTTGGAGTTGAAGAATAAAGAAACAGGGAGACAGGTTCAGGTACTTGGTATCACCACTCAATTCCGAGTGGGCTCTCTCACGGTACTAGCAGCCGAAGTGATGCACAAACTTTACTCTTGATTTTCCCTTGGAGATACGATTGAGAAATTCTCTGCCACAGAATCTCTGAGCCCCGAACCTCTCAGCGCTTGTAATTAAAGAACAGGTGCAAGTTGCTGCACATTACAAGGCCTCAGATGATTAGTGGAATCCCTCCAGAAGTTTACTGGGCCTCTCTTTCACCGTGAAACTCTCACCCGTCCCTCAGAAAGGTCCTCCCCGGTCTCCTCTTCTTAGAGCGGGTCCCCTCTCAGGGGCACCCTGGGATTCCTCCTCTTAGAGCTGAGCCCCAGCTAAAGGTGCTGGGCCCAATGGCGAAGTTGCAGCCCCATGCTAAAGGTGCCTATGACCGATGCATAAGCGCACCCCTGGCCTGGAGGGCCAGGTCACGCGACCCGAACTCCGGAGCCCCGGAACTCTGGAACAACAAACAACAGGCGGGGTCTGCCCCTTATGTATCCTCTCCCGGCATGCACAGCAGGTTGACCACGCCCACTGTACTACTGCCGAGAGAGGACACCCTAAGGCACAGCACTGTTACCAGTGGTTCAACCCTGACCTGTCATGGCAGTGCCACCTACAGGCCACAGGGAACTGCACACCAGTACAACACCTGAGGAACAAAATAACCGTACCTATCAATAAAAGCGGTGAATCCACCCCCCTTGGTGTGTCTCAAGGGAAATTGTTAATTAACCAGATTATCCTGTTTGAGATAGTTATGTAAGGCCAAAGAAACCAAAGTTCCAGGAAATCTGGGATCTGTGGTGTGAATTAGCTCTCACTCGGAATTCATGATTGACGTCTACATTCATTTATATGATTACTATGCATGTATTAATAACCTGTCTGGGTCTGTTATTTGTCAGTGCTATGTTATTATTCATTTTGTACCATCACACAGATTGAATTCATGTACACTTTTCATTTGATACAACTGTTTGAGTTCAATAAAGAAAATGAAAACATACACATATACTGTATATATACTCTACATAAATAAACCTTGTATTCTAGAGCAGAGTTTGCCATCATACTTCTGCCATATCCATAAAGAGGTTAAATAAGGACCCTGGCACAGCAGGCTTTAGTGCATAATGCAAGCCATATAGCTGCTGTGCGTTCAACAGCTGTGGAGGTGCTAGCTTCTGTGACACACGCTGCCAGCAATCATGCCCTGGAACATCTCCAACTTGGCTTCATTATTCAAATTAACCTGATATTACAGTGCAGGAAAATGAAAGAATGCCCAAAAGATAGCATTGTGGATTAACAGCAAATGATCTGCAAAAAAATTTTTTATTCCAGTTTAACACTTTATGAGATCAACCCTGATGTTCTTGAAAGACACTTGCTAATTAGGTATATAAGGTCAGTGAAGGAAGCTACACATAGTATTACTCTGGCCCCATCTATTTCCCAGGTGCCACACCACAAGCAACCATCTGCAAAAACGATTACAGCTTGAATAATGAGCACAGGCAGCTGAGCTGTATTTCAAGTATTTCTAATGCGCTAACAAAAATTTCACCGTAAGACTGATTTTGGAAAATGTAATTTGGAGTCCTTGTTCAGACCAGTAACAGAGAAATGATATCTATTTGTATATTCCATATTTACATATAACAGACACTATCAGGCCTACTGTATTTAAAAAAAGCTGAAATTGATATGTTCCATTTTTCCCAGGCATAATCTGTTATGCCCCATACACACGACCGTTTTTCACGACGTTAAAAATGCCATTTTTTAAATTGGGCATTAAAAACGATCGTGTGTAGGCTCCAGAGCATTTTTAACGACGTGAAAAACGGCCTAAAATAATGAGAACCTGCTCTATTTTTTCACGTCGTTTTTCACGTAGTTTTTTTTAACGACGTGAAAAACGGTAGTGTGTATGCTTTTACGAGGGGAAAAAAAACGCGCATGCTCAGAATCAAGTATGAGACGGAAGCGCTCGTTCTGGTAAAACTAGCGTTCGTAATGGAGATAGCACATTCATCACGCTGTAACAGACTGAAAAGCACAAGGCTGAAAAGCGCGAATCGCCGCTCAACAAACTTTACTAACATGAAGCCATTCGAATGGAACTTCCCCTTTATAGTGCCGTCGTATGCGTTGTACGTCACTGCGCTTTGCTCGAGCGTTTTTTTTCATGAACGTGTGTATGCAAGACAGGCTTGAGAGGAAACAAGAAAAATCACGTTGAGAAAAACGTTGTTTTTTAAAATGACATTAAAAACGAACGCGTGTACGCGGCATTACTATCAGTAGAGGGATGATGGCAAAGGAAATTTCCTAAAGTGGGGTAATTTTCCATTCCCCCGTTTTGACACATTTCACTGATTTTTATCCTTTGTATGATAGAATGGTCCTATTTTCCTTTTTTCCCCAAGACCTTTTCCAGATATTACTTTTCTTAATGCTGGAGAAATTATAGAGGCAACATTGGGTAATGTGTCTAAATAAATAACATTCAAATAATATATCCATATTGGTTAGTGAAATGATAACATTTTATATATTGATTTTATAAAGTGTCTAAGTGGTTAGCGCTGCCGCCTAGCAGCACTAGGGTCATTGGCTTGAACCCCTTTGGCACTACCTGCACTGAGTTTTCATGTTCTCCCTGTGCCTGCATGGGTTTCCTCCCACACCCCAAATAAATGCTCATAGGTAAATTGGCCCTAGTATTTGTATGTTTGAATGTAAGTTAGGGACCTTAGATTGTAAGCTCCTTAAGGGCAGGGCCTGATGCGAATGTATAATATACGTGTAGCGCTACCCCCAGTTAAGAGAGCCGCTGGTTGCTTTTCTCGGGCCCTGTATACAGCACCACCAACCCCCGGCAATCTGACTCGACCCACTCTGGCACAGTTAGTCTAGGGATAGCTTCCTATCACTCTCAGGTGTATGATACTTAACAGTTCCTAATTAGACAGACAACACTCTGAGGCAGGAATATGAATAGGTAATAGCTTTACTATGAAATGGTGGCATAAAAACATGACATGCAACACTTACATGGGTCTGCAGAACCCTGTATCAACCAATGCTACAGAGGCAGCACTATAAAATGGCGCCGCGCAGTATCCACCACGCGGAGCTATTATGGCGTGCGCGCCCTAAGACACAGCAACACAAACTTTATAACTTTCCCCACCTATGTCAGGCCTGACAGTGTATGAAATAGTCCCCTTTCCCTAAGGGAGTAAGATTTTCTTCACCGGCCAGCTTTCGTTGGTGCACTTGAAGAAATGAACCAATTGTAATCCAAAAAGGTGGTAACTCGTAGCAACAGTATGCAAACAGGGGGGGGTAGGCACTTCAACTCTGTCCCAACTATCCGACCCCCAAAGAACACTGGTGAGCGAACAGTGGGCCTAGGCAGTCTATAGGCCTGAATATAACTCAGTCTATGGATATGGGCAGGTGCCCGCTCACCGTTCCAGGCGCGATCCCAGCCTGGGTCTTTCACCGCGTGTGTCCGTCGCACACAGCGTCTGCAACCGATCGGGTCCCCGATCCAACTGGAGTCCTACACTGACGATCCAGGATCCACTCAGGCTCTACAGGACGGTGAAGGGTTTTCGGACTTCGGGTAAGGCCTTAGGCTTCAGGCCTTACCCCACAGCAGATCCGCGCAGGATGACTTGTTGCTTGAAGCACGTTGTCCCAAGAGAGCAAGCTTCCCCCCGCCCTTCTCTTAAGTAACCTCTCCCATGAGTCTCTGCGGCGGAACCTCCGCCCTGGGGCCGAATGGGGCTCTGGGTACTGTAGTCCTGGGGCCTTAAAGAAGACCCCGCTACATACAGTATATGTAAAGTGCTGCGTAAATTGACGGCGCTAGATAAGTACATGTAATAAATAAATAAAAGAACAAGGAGTAGCTTACAATCTGTGCTAATAAGACTGCAACAAACACATTTGGAATGTAAGACTATTGGATGAATGTTATAACCACCAAGCACAAAATCTGGAACGTACATTTATGTTAATTATTAGGCTTGTGCAATTCGTTTCGTAACGAATCGAAATTCGTCCGAATTTAGCAACTTTCGGACATTCGGAAGCATTTGAATTTCCGAACAAAGCAATTACGAATAAAACCGAATCCGAAATAAATTATATAGCAAAGAGCGAATGCCCGAATGTCTTCGGCATAATTCATTATGAAAAAAGTTACGAATGTACGAATCCATTCGAAGCACAATAACACTCTGCTCTGCTCTCTGCTTCTCCCTCACCGTGCTTAACTCCCTCTCAAAATGGTGTACAGGTGCGGAGGCTATAGCCGCATGTTAAAAACGAACGTAAAATACGAGATTTAGAATCGTTACAAATAACCGCTATGTATTTAGAAAAGTACAAATCCATTCGAAGCACATTAGGCATAATAGGCAGCGTTGTTGTGAGAGAGACACGGAAAATTACGAATCAACGAACCCAAAAAAAGTTACGAAAGTAGGAGTTGTGTCCAGAATCAACGAAAAACAATGTACTCTACCGGAAATACGAATTATAATTCAACTAAAAATAAGGTGTAGCGGGCAGTTCCTCCCCTCTCCCCGTTCCCTCTATTAAAGTTCTGCTCGCAATGTCTCTGGTCTAGGGGTATGATAGGGGAGGGAGAGGGTGCGCTACGCCTGGCTTCCACCACAGATGTATAAGTGGTATTAGCAATGCCTTCTTTTACCTTCGGGCCTGTGTTGTGCATCGGATCCTCCCTCCAAGAGTCTCCAAGAACCTCGTCTGCCAGAAACTTGAGCCACACACCATTAAAGTCCAACACTCCTTTATTTAGCACATAACATGGACTCCCTTGGCTATAGAACAGAAAAGGAGGTGTGTGTACGAATAGGCCCAGACACAAGTTCGATCCTCCACTCTCCTCCAAAGAGTGGGTTATGGTCTCCGCACGAGGGAAATTCACCTTCCGGACGGTCTCCGACAAGAGGCTCACCCGTCACCGGCAGTATGCTGCACCAGGTCTTCAGATGAGGAGCTCTTCCCGGTCCATTACGTCCACCTCGGATTCAGGCATCCATCTCCGGAGTACCTTAGGATCCTTCCCTCGCGGAACTCAGTGTTGGGCACTGAGCTCCGGACCGCCGTCCGAGTACCTCACCCTAGGCTAAAGGTCCCAAGGGTGGAACACGATCTCCGGTGGTCCTCTAGGCCTAGTCCGCCTAGAGGACAAACACGAACTCCGTCCGCAGGCTAAAGGTGCCAGGGACCAACAACCCCGTGACCAAGATGGCCGGCCCCAAGCACGGCGGGTTCCCTGCCCCACCATACCGCTGCCCAGAGAGGACAAAAGTAAGCTCAGCACACAGCGGTATCCGTCCGTCGGCCCACAGTGACAGCGCCACCCAGTGGACCTCCGGAGATACACCACTGGTGTCTATGAAAAATTCAAAAACTTACGGCGGGAAAGTAAGTACCCGCTACGTACTCCCCCCTGGTCCCCAGTGTCTGGAGTAAACCACATCTTCAACAACTGACATGGTTCAGTCCAGAAACCACTAACAATTGAAAAACAGAAAAAAACTTTTGGAAACTCTCCTAACGAAGAAGTTGTGTCTGAGACCCTGTAATAAAAGAGGAGTAAAAGACAACACATTCAACATGAAATCACATTTCAACATTTTACTTTTCCCCCCCATCCTAACTAAAGACCTCCTCAGAGTATATAATCTTGCTGGGATGTCCTCCTGTAGAGGGAAAAGAAATAAAATTTAACATGTAAAACCCTGACACATGTATCCGTGTGTATGAGGAAAATAAATTTCTCCTAAAAGAAATTCCTGTTTCTCCAAAGAGTGAATGCGTGAGAAGTGTTTGTAACGTTGCACGACACTGCCACCTGGTGACAGCCTTGCGGTAACTGCACCCGTGGAACTTCTCCTTTCTCTCTAACCCTATCCACCCCAGAGTCCGTGATCTCCTTGCAGGAAGATAGAAACAAACAGGAACAGTTCTTTTTTCTTTCTTCTCTCTTCTGTGGGCACACAAAACACAATTTCCCCAGAAAGTTCAGCAGCATGATAATATTGGAGCCTCTCTCTCCTACAGGTAGAAGCGGGGATGTGGCAGAATCAGTGGCTTCAAGTGCTGATCCATAGTCTCTAGATGGTACTCTACATCTTCGCCTTCTTTGCGTCTGATCACTACTTTATCTGCGTGGATGTGTCTTCCCACCATCCATTCTGCCTTGCAGTCTTTGAAGCGCTGTGAAGCCTTTGGAGAACATGTTAGGTATCTGCGAGCGTGTGAAACTTTGAGGTGGGTCCACACAAAGTCATTGTACCAGCGCTCCCGGTACACTTCCACCTCATATAGCAAGTCCTTCGATAAGTAAGGGTACTCCCAGCCGTACTCCGCTGCAACCTTTTGACTGAATAAACGCTGTAATCTTGCCAAAGGAGGCATAATAGCTTTTTCCCCTTCACCAGGCAAAACAACTGAATCTGGATGACGAGGTGCCTTGACCACCTCCATTCTGGGCATTGGGGGCCGCAGCAACAGTCTCTTGACCCCAGTGTCAGATACAGATGGTGCCGGGGATGCAGGGACAAGTTGAGGAAGGGATTCTTCTTCAGGCGCTGACGCCTCCACCCTGGGTGTGCTCTCTCCTATGGACATAGGTGAATTCCCACTTCCACGGAATGAAGCAAGCGGTATCTTGTCCCAGCCCTTCTTGGCAAACAAGTCATCTATCAGGGCATCATCTCCCGTATCAGAAAGAGATTCCAGGTCGGAGGTGTCACACTCCTCCGCAGGTATGTAGCCCTGTGTGGAAACAGAACATCCACACTCCGGGGACTTGCTAGGCCATGCCTTCTCGACACCTCCTCCCTCACACCAAGTCTTCTCTGCCGGCTTACCTTGACCTTTTCTGGGGCGTCCGGAACTCCCGTCAACGGATCCCTCTGGGTCTGGCGTAAGCATGCGAGACGGGGCTACCACGCTGGTTCTTTTCTTCGGTGGCGGACGCTGTGAGACAATGGTGACCGAGTCAGCATCCTCGGATTTCTCCTGTTGATGTTTCACGACCTCCTCCGCGGTCGTTGCAGTGTGCGCAGGGGTGACTCTCACAGCCGCGATTCCTCCCTTCTGAGTGACGGTACCTGAAGCCCGGCCTGGGTAGATGGTCTTCGGCCTCTCAACCTCCGGATCCACTTCAAACGTGAACTCCCCACAGGCCTCACAACGTCCGAACGGCTTCAACAGGCATACCAGTCCCGAACACCCGGGGCAAATCATACCCAGGGCCTCAACGTCCATACATGAGTATAGGGCGAATCGACCCCTCGGCTTCAGTCGGATCCCCGTATCCGTTATCGGAGCAGCAGCAGTCAATGTTGTAGTTGCCGGGTGAACCGGAATCCATGAGGCGGGTCCAAACATGGCGACCTGTTGCTGTTCCATCTCACACTGCAGTTTTTTTCGCGCCAATGTCCCACGTGTAGTCCATCACACGTATTGGACTCCTCCCCTTTGCTCCAGTTCGTGGGCTTTTCCACTTTGCTTGGTTGAGACACGCCCACGAACTAAGCGGTGGGGGTTGTGTCTGGTGGCGCAGTGCAATTAAAAACCCCCACGTGTAGTCCGTTACACGGCTGGGTTTTCCCCCTTTCACCACTCTTTCTGCGCGGGCCTTTCCCCTTCTGAGGTCATGTCCACGACTTTCGAGCCTGGCTGCACTTTGGCCTATTCGCTTAACTCTGTCTGGCAGACACCTTCTACAAAGTGATGCACAACACATATCCCGGACCCGAGCCTCCACGTGTAGCGGGCTGTTCCTCCCCTCTCCCCGTCCCCTCTATTAAAGTTCTGCTCGCAATGTCTCTGGTCTAGGGGTATGATAGGGGAGGGAGAGGGTGCGCTACGCCTGGCTTCCACCACAGATGTATAAGTGGTATTAGCAATGCCTTCCTTTACCTTCGGGCCTGTGTTGTGCATCGGATCCTCCCTCCAAGAGTCTCCAAGAACCTCGTCTGCCAGAAACTTGAGCCACACACCGTTAAAGTCCAACACTCCTTTATTTAGCACATAACATGGTCTCCCTTGGCTATAGAACAGAAAGGAGGTATGTGTACGAATAGGCCCAGACACAAGTTCGATCCTCCACTCTCCTCCAAAGAGTGGGTTATGGTCTCCGCACGAGGGAAATTCACCTTCCGGACGGTCTCCGACAAGAGGCTCACCCGTCACCGGCAGTATGCTGCACCGGGTCTTCAGATGAGGAGCTCTTCCCGGTCCATTACGTCCACCTCGGATTCAGGCATCCATCTCCGGAGTACCTTAGGATCCTTCCCTCGCAGAACTCAGTGTTGGGCACTGAGCTCCGGACCGCCGTCCGAGTACCTCACCCCAGGCTAAAGGTGCCAAGGGTGGAACACGATCTCCGGTGGTCCTCTAGGCCTAGTCCGCCTAGAGGACAAACACGAACTCCATCCGCAGGCTAAAGGTGCCAGGGACCAACAACCCCGTGACCAAGATGGCCGGCCCCTTTTATCCCCTCTCCCAGCAAGCACGGCGGGTTCCCCGCCCCACCATACCACTGCCCAGAGAGGACAAAAGTAAGCTCAGCACACAGCGGTATCCGTCCGTCAGCACACAGTGACAGCGCCACCCAGTGGACCTCCGGAGATACACCACTGGTGTCACCGAAAAATTCAAAAACTTACGGCGGGAAAGTAAGTACCCGCTACAAAGGCTTACATTAATACGAATCATTCCGATTCAACTAAAAATGTCGCTTGCGAAAATACGAATTAGTCCGAACACGAAAAATCCCGTCTAGCAAAATTACCAACAATTACGAATCAACAGGACCGAAAAGAAACGAACCGAAACTAAACAAATTTTTCCATTGTGCACAAGAAACGAACCGAAACTAAACAAATTTTTCCGTTGTGCACAAGTCTATTAATTATAGCTATACATATTTCCCAACCCATTGTAAACCTATTTATTTTGTGTAGCAAACAATTAAAGCACCATTTAAAGAGTTTCAACCAAAATATTTTGCAATGCTGGATAGAGTGAGAAAGGAGTAGAACATTTCTAATGGTCTTGGGTATTTTTTTAAGTCCACATTTTTATTTTCTCTCTTTTACTGGCAAAATCTCCAGGCCATAGTTCCCATCACTTTCCTTCCTTATTCCTGCACCACCAGCCTTCTTTTCTCCCTCAGCCTTGGGCATTTCCAGATTTCTTGGCCAATGGCATAATCAGAACATCTGTTTAAAAGAATGTAGCCCCAGCTTATGGTGTCTTAGCAGGGTCGGTACTACCACTAGGCGAACTAGGCAGCCGCCTAGGGTGCACTGCCACCTAGGGCGCCCGGCCGCTGGTTTCCCTACTCCCTGTCTCTCACTGGTCTCTGCGTTATGTAAGTGTTCGGTGCGGGTGCTGTGCTGTATAATGCAGGGGATGCCGCCTCTGTAGTTTGTTACATGTACTCAGGCAGACAGGCGCTCCGTCCAACTGTAGTATTAGAGGCGCCGCGCAGCACTGGAGAACATGTTCTGAGTCTCCCGATGGAACGGAAGCAAACACATCCCCTGCCGCTGCGCGCCTCTATGATTATTTCAGTGACCTGTCTATGTATCTGATCTCTTCCAGTACTGCCAGCTCTCCCCATACATTATTCAGTGACTGAAAGTCGTATTCTGAGTCTAGTTATGTGACCCCTGACCCCGCCCCCCCTGTCACCGTCATTTGTAGAGGCCAGTTCTCCCTCCCGGTGTTCTGTCACCTGTCCTGTACAGCGGTTGTCTCACGTGCAGAAATGCTATAGTCGATCGGAGTAGTCGGTACCTGGTGAGTGGTGACAGCTGGAGGCATCAAGGCAGGGTTTGTGCTAGACAGAGTCATTGGATTGAGTCTGCAGAGCCCCAGTGAGTGAACTTGAAGTACTGTATAACTGTATTGTGTGCATAGACTGATCTGACTCCTCACATGTGTGATGTCATGATCGTACCTAGTACATGGTCTGGATGTAAGGGTCCCTCTCTTCCACCTTCTCCTCCCCCTCTCCTCCTCCCCCTATCCTCCTCCTCCCCTCTCACCTCCTCCCCCTCCCTGCTCCTCCTCCTCCCCCTCTCCTCCTCCTCCTCCTCTCCCCCCTTTCCTCCTTCTCGCCTCCATCTCCTCCTCCCCTTCCCCTTCCTCTCCTCCTTCTCCTCCCCCTCCTCCTCCCTTCCTCCTCCTCCTCCTCCCTTTCCTCCTCCCCTCTGTCCCCTCTCCTCCTCCCCCTATTTTCCTCTTCTCTTCCTTCCCCCTCCCCCTGTCTTTCTCTCCTCTCCTCCTCCCCCCTCTCCTGGGACAGCAGCCACCAATGGAATCCCACCGGTAGTACCAGCCAGCAGTACCTGCCCTGGAGGACAGACATCTGCAGCCACCAGCCATAGCCGCCTGGGGGACAGCAGTAGCCGCCAGCCATAGCCGCAGGGCAAAGGGGGTGGGGTTGGGGGTGGAGCCAGGGCCCGCAAAATTAGGTTTCGCCTAGGGTGTCAAAAATCCTTGCACCAGCCCTGTGCCTGAGCAATGCTCCAGTTTTCCTCTGAATTCCCACTTGTGACTCCTCTTCCTGCCTGCTGTCTTCTATGATTAATCTCATGCGTACCAACCTCAGCTTTCTCTTAATCTGATTCATTTGTCTGCCTCTGACCTGACTCTTGCACTGTTTTCCATATAGTTTTTATCGTCCTTGCCTGTTTCCTGTACTCCTGCTTGCATGGATTAGTCTCTGCACATTGAACAGGGTGAACCTGGAGGTCGCAACCTGGCCCCAGCATCCAGTGAAATCTATTCCTACCATCAGGAGCTCAGCTGACAACTGGTATTTTATGCAAAACATTAGAAGCTTATACCACACATCACCCACTCTTCTAACCACTTGAAGACAGAGCCCTTTCTGACACTTTTTGTTTATATGAATAAAAAAAAAATTTTTTGCTAGAAAATTACTTTGAATCCCCAAACATTATATATATATTTTTTTATAGCAAATGCCCTAGAGATTAAAATGGTGGATGTTGCAATTTTTTTTCACACAGTATTTGAGCAGCGATTTTTCAAAAGCAGTTTTTTTTTTTTTACAAAAAACACTTTTTTGAATTTTAATGCATTAAAACACACAATATTGGCCAAATGTTTGGTAAAATATAAAAGATGATCTTATGCCGAGTACATAGATACCAAACTCGACATGCTTTAAAATTGCCCACAACCGTGCAGCGGCGACAAACTACTTTATATACTCGAGTATAAGCCGAGCTTTTCAGCACATTTTTTTGTGCTGAAAATGTCCCCCTCGGCTTATACTCGAGTCTGTGTCCATCTTCAAATTTGTGCGCCTGATCCCAGCCAGCCGTAGGTCCCCTGGACTCCAAACTTGGCACACATGTAGCCCCACTCTTCATCTATATGTGTTAGGGGTGCAGAATTTAATCGCTGCATCGCGATTCGGGCGTCCCCGATGCGGCACCGATGCATGCAAACCTATTAATCAATTACCGCAATGTATAGCCCCGCCCCCTCCTCTCGGGAGAGCTGTTACCTCATTTGTTTTTTGTTTTTCCTATGACGCGCTCATGTGACTGCCCGGCCCGCCTCTCTCCTCTCTGCTTTCACGTCTCACGTCTCTCCTAGCGTCAGAGACGTGAAAGCAGAGAGGAGAGAGGGCAGTCACATGAGCGCGGCATGTACACAGTCACACTGTTCCCCCGCCGGATTCTGTTCCCCCCTGTCTCTCGGCTACTATCGGAACTCCGCCCCCTCCCCAGCCCTGTACATTGCCGCTCCCTCTTACTCACGAATGCAAATTCTTCTAATACCGCCCCGCCTCTCCAGCGCCGCTCACACCTACTGTTTTTTCACGAATGCTAATGAGCAGAGGGCTGGAGATGCGGGGCGGTATTAGGAGCATTTGCATTAGTGAGGAACAGTAGGAGGGAGCGGCAATGTACAGGGCTGGGGGGGCAGAGTTCCGATAGTAGCCGAGAGACAGGGGGGAACAGAATCCGGCGGGGGGGACCATTCTCGGCACAACAGGTATTCTTTTTTTATACTTACCTGCTGATCTCCTGTAGCATGTTTGCAGTCTGACCATCTCCTGTAGCATGTCCGCAGTCACTGACCATCTCATGTAGCATGTCCGCAGTCTGACCATCTCCTGTAGCATGTCCGCAGTCACCGACCATCTCCTGTAGCATGTCCGCAGTCACCGACCATCTCCTGTAGCATGTCCGCAGTCACCGACCATCTCCTGTAGCATGTCCGCAGTCACCGACCATCTCCTGTAGCATGTCCGCAGTCACCTACCATCTCATGTAGCATGTCCGCAGTCACTAACCATCTCCTTTAGCATGTCCGCAGTCTCTCTGACCATCTCCTGTAGCATGTCCGCAGTCTCTGACCATCTCCTGTAGCATGTCCGCAGTCTCTCTGACCATCTCCTGTAGCATGTCCGCAGTCTCTGACCATCTCCTGTAGCATGTCCGCAGTCACTGACCATCTCCTGTAGCATGTCCGCAGTCACTGACCATCTCCTGTAGCATGTCCGCAGTCACTGACCATCTCCTGTAGCATGTCCGCAGTCACTGACCATCTCCTGTAGCATATCCGCAGTCACTGACCATCTCCTTTAGCATGTCCGCAGTCTCTCTGACCATCTCCTGTAGCATGTTCGCAGTCGCTAATCATCTGTAGCATTTCCGCAGTCTCTGATCATCTCCTGTACTAGGTCTGCACTCTCTGACCATCTCCTGTACTATGTACAAGTTGTTGTCTGCTTTGTTTAGACTTTGCTACATGCAGGGAGTGTTGTCTTTTTTCTTTTTTTTCCATAAAGATTTTATTCAAGTTTTCAAAAAACAGTACAGAAATTTCAATAGTAAAATGGGCTGTGGTCCCGAAAAGAGTGCAGGCACATGTACATTTAATGGACTTAACTACTCAGGCACTCCCAACATGTACAAGCAATAACCTATCCAACAGGGGAAAACATAAGGTGTACAACAAAATGTCTTTGCGGTAGCCTATAACATAAAGTAAGCTGGTGCGTATTACCCTATCAGACTTATTAGTGGTCCAGAGCCTTTGTCAAGGTTCTCAACAGAATTTCTGTTTGTCTGCAGCTCATGAGAAGAGTGGGCAGAGAGGCCAACAAATAAGTCAGCCCCTCGTCTCAATCCCTTTGCTTAATCAGGATTGGTAAGGAAAAAACAAAACCAAAACCAAAAAAAAAAAAAAAGGGGGGGTAGTAGAAGGAAAAAAAAAGGGGGGGGAGTGGGATCTAGGGAGAAAAGAGGAGGAGAAAGTGTAAGAAAAGGCTAATGCCCAGAGAGGGGGTGGGGCGGCCACCATCATACCCTCTCCATCTATTTCTGGTAACAGAACGTAAATCTTCAGAACCTGCCATGACTTCAGATCGAATCTAAAAAGGGGAGCTGCCGGGATACATCAGCTAATCGTCAGCCTGTATCAGATCTTGGTATCCTTGGGACTCACGGTATTTAAACCAGGCTTCCCAAGTATTCGAGAAGATGGGTATCCTATCCTGGGCAATGTATATCAGCTCCTCTATCGCTGCAATGTGGTTGATGCGTGTCGTCCATTCTCTCATTGAAGGTGGTGATGTGGACCTCCAATGCACCGGCAGGCATAACCTAGCAGCGTTAATCATGTGCATAGCCACTGATTTATGGTATCTTTTCCTGGAAATTTTGGAAAGGTGAAGGAGGTATTGTGCTGGTGAAAACTCCAAAGGGAGCAGGGAGATCGCAGTTGTCGCATCGTGTACCCTACGCCAGTATGGCTGAATCCGAGGACATGTCCACCATATGTGGAGGAAGGTACCTAAGTCCTGTCCACACCTCCAGCATCGATCTGGTACTGTCGGGATAAATTTATGCAGTAGATCTGGCATCTTGTACCATCTTGTTTTAATCTTATACACATTTTCTTGGGTGTTCACGTTCATCGATCCCTTGTGGATAAACCAGTGGACATGGTCCCAGCCTGATTCCTCGGTCACCATGTCCAGCTGGGCCTCCCAATAGGCATGCTCCGCTTGCAGAGACGTGTAGGGTTACTTAAACATTAATGCATACAGCAGTGAGACCACATGCCTCTGGGGAGACGACCTGGAGCACAATGACTCAGCAGTAGGAGCTTTTGTGAAGCCTCCTCTGTTCGCCGGGTTATCAAGATAGTGTTTCAGTTGGATATAGGTCCAAAAAGGGAAGGATTTGGTCAGAGACAACGCTGCTAGCTCACTTTGGCGCATAAATCTGCCCCTGACAAAGAAATGTTTAGCTTGTATCTCGGCATAAGGCCATTCAGCCGCAAGGTAAGCTCTGCCCATACCTGGAAGGAAATCTGGATTACCTTTAATGGGAGTGATCACACATTCTTTAGCTGAGAGCGCGTGAGTTTTACATGCCCTTTCAAAAGCCATGAGAGTTGCCCCAATAAGGGGGTGAGACTGAATGTTAGGTGTTAAGTGTTTTTTAGAGAACCAAGGGACTAAACGGTTGTCTTTTTTTTTTAAAAGAACAGATATAATAAAAAAAATGGAGTTCTCCTGACTGCTTAAATTTTTTAGGTGAAAACCATGCGCACTTGCGCTGTAATCGTGATGCATCGTGATGCATCGCGGAATCAAATCAAATTGAATCGTTGACCTGATAATCGTAATCAAATTGAATCGTGAGGCCAGTGAAGATGCGCACCTCTATGTGTGCAAAGTTTGTTGTCCAGGGGACCTACAGCCTGGGAGCACTGATTTTTCAAATCCGGGCACCCCTTCCATAGACTCCCATGTTAAAAGTCAGTCTAGTCACACAGCGCCGGAGATCAGGTAGGGAGATTGGGCACAGTGAGGCATGGACACAGGGAGGCATGGGCACAGTGACAGTGAGGCATGGGCACAGTGAGGCATGGGCACAGTGAGGCATGCACATGGACGCATGGACACAGTGAGGCATGCACATGGACACAGTGAAGCAAAGTGAGGCATGCACATGGACACAGTTAGGCACAGTGAGGCATGCAGATGGACACCCTAGGCTTATACTCGAGTCAATACGTTTTTTGTGGTAAAATTAGGTGCCTCGGCTTATATTCGGGTCGGCTTATACTCGAGTATATACGGTACACACATTTTTAAAAGCCTTTACAGGTTACAACTTTAGATTTACAGAGGAGGTCTACTGCTAAAATTACTGCCCTTGATCTGACGTTTGTGGTGATACCTCACATGCATGGTACAATTGCTGTTTACCCATGACACAAGACCAATGCTTGCGCGCTTTGCTTTTTTATTTTATTTTTACACTGTTGCTTTCATTTTTATCATTTTTATTGGTATCACAGAGAATGTAAATATCCCCTATGATAGCAATAGGTAGTGACAGGAACTCTTTAAAAAAAAAATTGGGGTCTATTAGACTGTAGATCTCTCCTCTGCCCTCAAAGCATCTGACCACACCAAGACTGGTGTGATCAGATGCTTTCCCAATTTCCCAACGGCGAAACTGAAGTCATGAAATGCTCGTAGCTTCCGGTTTTTTATGCCGCATACACGCAATCGGAATTTCCGACAACAAATGTTCGATAAGAGCTTTTGGTCAGATATTCCGACCGTGTGTGTGCTTCATCGGACATTTGCTGTCGGAATTTCCGACAACAAATGTTTGAGAGCTGGTTCTCAATTTTTCCGACAAGAAAAGTTCTTGTGGGAAATTCCAATCGTGTGTATGCAATTCCGACGCACAAAATTCTAAGCATGCTTGGAATCAAGGAAAAGAGCCGCACTGCCTATGCCTATTGAACTTCATTCAAGATTTGTGTGACCGTGTGTATGCAACACAAGTTTGAGCCAACATTCCGTTGGAAAAAAATCCACGGTTTTGTTGTCGGAATGTCCGATCGTGTGTATGCGGCATTAGGCCATAGAGATGATTGGAGTCGTTCTGGTCTCCAATCAGCTCTATGTCAGCTGGCGGAACCACCGGCTGCATTATCAGGTTCCCCGGTGGGACAGGAGAGCCCAGAAAACCATGGAAGACGGCTAGCCGCTAGGATTGGTTTTACATGAAAGCCGACCGCTGGCTGAAAAGAATGATACCAAGATAATACCTAAACCTGCAGGGATCATTCTGGTATAACCACTCAGTACGTTGCTGGTCCTTGTTAGGCATGCATTGTAATGTGTTTTTTTTTTATGCAGCCTGTGGGCTGAATGAAAAAAAGAGATTGATCGGTGGGTATGCCCACCATTAGAATAACGCCCTGCATCCACCCACTTCTAATGATGGGCATATATGTACTTTTTTTTTTAACTGTGGTGGTGAAATCACACTTTTATTTGTAACTGTAAAGGTTCCAGGTTCTGGTCTCTAAAAATGCAATGGCATGTTTGGAGACCCTGTGAAAGTGTGTCATATGACTGTGTAGGTCTGTACCCTACGCTAATACTCAACTAGTGTGTGGTAGCGTTGGAAACATTCACTGATGCAGAGACCAGGTTGGTTAGGACAGGAGGGACAATAAAAGTGTGTGTCACGCCTGTATCTGCGTTTTCTACAGACACAACATATTTTTTGAGGTGTTCTTTGGCCTGAGGTACCACGGAGGTGGGAAGTGCCTCTCATGCAGCTGGCTCACTGCATTTACATTGGGAAGTTGGGCCACAGCATCATCTGGAAACAAAAGGGCTGTGATCATCTCTTCCTTGAATTTAAAGGAGCACTAAAGCTTTTTTTTTTTTGCTTAAAAATAACAAACATGTTATACTTACCTCCACTGTGCAGCTCGTTTTGCACACAGTGGCCCCGATCCTGGTCTTCTGGGGTCCCTCGGCGGCTGTCTTGGCTCCTCCCCGCAAGGACTCCACACCTTAATGCGAGTGAGCTCGCATGGTGTGGAGTGATTGCGGGCGCGCTCCCGTGATACAGCGGCGGCCATAGCCTCCGACTGTATCACTCGGCCCCGCCCCCCGGCGTGCCGCGTCATTGGATGTGATTGACAGCAGCGCCAGCCAATAGCTGCGCTGCTTTCAATCTATCCAGTGTAGCCAATCGGCGGCCAGGCAGAAAAACGAAGAGGATGACGGGGACGAGCATGGGACTTTCGAGGGGCCAGGTAAGAAAAACGGGGGCTCGGGGGGGGGCGGAATTGTCGAATGTTTTTTCACCTTAATGCATAGGATGCATTAAGGTGAAAAAACATGTAACTTTACTACTCCTTTAAGGAAGGATCCAGTTTGTCCTGACGCCTTGTATAACACAAAAGCATTCAGCAGAGCTAATTGAAATAGGTATACAGACACTTTTTTGTACCAGCATCTGGCCTTACGGGCAATTAAGTACAGCGCCAACAACTGGTCGTTGAGGTCTACCCCTCCCATATTTAGGTTGTATTCGTTGACACAGAGGGGTTTCTCCACAACACCAGTCACCGTTGGAATTTGGACAGTCGTATCTGCGGAAAGGGAGGACAGAACAAAAACATTCCGATTATCCCTCCACTTCACTGCGAGCAAATTATTACACTTCAAGCAGGCTCTCTCCCCCAGTCTAAGACGGGACTCTACAAGCCGCTGGGGTAAGCCCAGGCAATTAGATCGCACAGTGCCACATGCGCCAATTCCATGATCAAATAAGTGACTAAAAAGTGGCACGCTCGTGTAATAATTGTCCACGTACAAGTGGTACCCCTTTCCACATAAGGGTGACACCAAGTCCCACACAATCTTACCAGCGCTCCCTATGTAGTTTGGGCAGTTCTCGGGCTCCACGTGACTATCTTTTCCCTCGTAAACCATAAAACTATATGTATAGCCTGTTGCCCTGTCACATAGCTTATACAACTTGACCCCATATCTGGCACACTTGCTGGGAAGATAATGTTTGGAAGACAAGCGGGCAGAAAATTTAATCAGGGACTCATCAACACAGACAACTTGATTGGGAGTAAACAAGGCTGAAAACTGTTGGTTGAAATGGTTTACGAGGGGCCGAATTTTGTAGAGCCGATCAAATTCAGGGTGACCCCAAGGACAACAGAGTTTATTGTCATTAAAATGCATGAACCATAAGATCTGCTCCAGAGGCAGCTCTAGGCTTTGTGAGGCCTTAGGCAAACCTTAGACATGAGGCCCCACTAACTCCCATAATGGGGAAAATAATTCAAGCGATAAAAATTAACGGTATAAATTGCATATATAAAGAGCTTTAAATCCTATGAACTATGAATTTACAGTTTCTAGAACTCTCTCTAACCAATTCTTCTTTAATCAAATATATATACTACATATATATTATATTACACGCACACAAATATAGATAACATTTGTGCAGCTGCTACTAGCAATATGTTTAAGGTATAGCAAGAGTCAGGTTAATATAACCCAACACAGAGTTCCCCCTTACATCAGAGTGTGCAGGATTCCCCCTTACAGTGTAAGGGGGGAACTCTGATGTAAGGGGGGGCTCTGGTGATGAGATCACCTTATATCAGAGTCCACTGTATTCCCCTTTACATCGGAGTTACCCTTTATGTCATTGTCCACAGAGTTCCAACTTGCATTTAAAATGGAAACTCTAATGTGGGAAGGACTCTGGTCACCATAGAGCACCTTCCGCAGAGTAAACGCACTAAGGTAAGGTACTGATATAACTTACTGATATAACGGGGAACCTTTATATCAGTGCCCCCTTACTTTACTGTATTCACTGCCCCCTTACATCAGTGATCCCCCCTCAGACTGGCCTTGCTACGCTGTTACTGACCACCACTCAGGTGCACCGTGCAGGGCTCAGTCAAGTGGTCCTCTCTGGGCTCCAGCTTGATGGCTCTCGTTTCATCCTATATTACACTACGAGACTGTGAGGACATGATCTAAGATATGGTCAGAGACTGTGCGGCCATAATACAACAGATGGTCTGGGCCTGCAGAAATACTACAGTAGATAGTCAGTAGATGGTCAGAGAGTGTGCGGACATGATACAGGAGATGGTCAGAGACTGCATACATGATACAAGAGATTGTCAGAGACTGCATACATGATACAAGAGATGGTCAGAGACTGCATACATGATTCAAGAGATTGTCAGAGACTGCATACATGATACAAGAGATGGTCAGAGACTGCATACATGATACAAGAGTCTCAACACCTCAACAACAGAAGAAGAACGGGGTCGGGTACGCCTGACCATGGCAGGGATCACTACTCCGTCGTCAAAACTATCTGTCAGGGTGTCGCTGCTGTCTACTGGATCGTATTCTGAGCCTGAATCTGAGAGATGGGTGACTTCCTCTTCACTCATCTGTCATGCTCAGAAATGTGTAGGCCTCTTCACTAGTGTACCTTCGATTGGACATTGTGGCCTCTAAATTTACTGGTACAACTAGTGAGACTCACAGGCAAAAAAAGCACCTGGTTGTCAGCAACTGCTTCAATCGCTACCAAAAAAACTGTTAGCGCTCGCAGGGATCAGGCCTGATTCTGGGAAGGCTGCAGTTATGTGTGTTTTGTTTTGTAAGTGACAGTAATCAATGATTACTGCACTTGGGTGGGCCTGGCTGGGCTGGGCAGAGGGGCTAAGCGCAAGTGCTAGAAGGTACCTGGGCTAAACCCGTTTTTTTTTGGGAACCCTAAACTACTGAGGACGCTAGTATAGATCTGATCAGATCAAAGATATTGATCCGCTCAAACACTATACTAGTAAGGGAGGTGAATGGTGCGTGTGTGGGTGTTAGCGCTACTGGCACTAATCTGACTCTTGCTGGGGCTGACGCTGACCCTGATGCTAAAACCTGTACTGGGGGGTGATCAGTGGGTTAAACCTTTATTCAGCAATATATGGCGGGTACCCTGACGTTATAAAAACCTGACGGTGACAGTAACTAGCTAACTGGCTAACTAGCGTCACCCGTGACACTAAATACAGCGATCAGAAAAGAGATCTGTACACTATAATAGTGACACTAGAGTGACAGGGGGTGAAAGGGTTAACTGGGGGTGATCAAGGGGTTAAACCTTTATTAGGGGGGGTTAGGGGGGTACCTGGGCCTACTAATAACTACCCTAATGCTGATTAGTGTCACAAATGACACCAGTACAGCACTTGGTGATACTGTGACAGGGAGTGAAGGGGTTAACTGGGGGCGATCGGGAGGTGGAAAGTGTGCCTACGTGCAGGGCCAGATTAAGAACATCATGGGCCTGGTGCTGAGGATTTTGGTGGGCCTTTTATAAATAATAAATAAATAAATATGCAAACAATTTTTTGTTATAACAAATTAAATTAGAGAGAGAGAGGGAGGATGAGAAAGAGAGAGAGAGAGAGAGAGAGAGAGAGAGGGTGAGAGAGGGGTGAGGGGTAAGGGAGGGAGGATGAAGAAGAAAGGGGGGATGAGAGAGAGAGGATGTGCATGAGCATGCGTGGGAATGACATCAACGCAGCCCAGCCAAGGCAAGTGACCGAAGGCACAGAGCCCAGAAGGAAGACCGGGTGAAAATGGAAGCGCTCAGGACCCGCCGGATTGATCACAGCGCTGGAGGGCTCAGTCTGACAATTTAAATGTACCCTAATGTGTTAATATGCTGTGCATACTTGTACATTATGGCAAAACCTACCTCAGGGCCTCTAAAAAGTAGTAATGTTAGCGAAGTTTACTACCGCTTTATTATCACAGGATCCCAGGAGCCTCTCATGGGGCCCCCTACTGACCCGGTGGCCTTTGGTCAGTGCCTAAGTGCATAGTTGCCAACATTTCAAAAATATTTTTAAGGGCCACTTTTTTCACCAGTGCTATATTTAGAGTAGCTGAGAGCCCCATTGTTCCTCTATACATCACAATAGTAATCACAAAATTAAATGAGTACTAATAATGGGGCAGAACAAATATGAGGACTGAGAAGATTTCCTTCAGTTGAACTAACAAAATTGTGCCTATTCTAGATCTGGTAACATTGAGGATATTCTGTATAATTTTAAATAACTGTTTTTTGTGGGTAAGAGGCTTAGGGGAGGAGTATGGACGGTATAAAACTGGGAAGTATGTGCAGGTAATGGAGAGGAGTGTGGAGGGTCTAACAGTGGGCACTATGTACAGGAGAGTAGTGTGGAGGGTATGGCAGAAGGCACTATGTACAGGAGAGGAGTTTGAAGGGTATGACAGTGGGCAGCATGCACAGCAGAGGAGTGTGGAGGGTATGACAGAGGGTGGTATGTACCGGAGAGGAGTGTGGAGGGTATGAAAGTGGGCAGTATGTACAGAAGAGCAGTGTGGAGAGTATGACAGTGGGCAGTATGTACAGGAAAGGAATGTGGAGGGTATGATGGGGGCAGTATGTACAGGAGAGAAATGTGGAGAGAAAGATAGTTGGCAGTATGTACAGGAAAGGAGTGTGAAGGGTAAGGTTAGGTTACAGTATGTACAGGAGAGGAGTGTGGAGGGTAAGGTTGGGTTACAGTATGTACAGGAGAGGAGTGTGGATGGTATGATAGTGGGCAGTATGTACAGGAGAGGGGTGTGGAGGGTATAATGGGGGCAGTATGTACAGGAGAGGAGTGTGGAGGGTATGATAGTGGGCAGTATGCACAGGAGAGGAGTGTGGAGGGTATGACAGTCGGCACTATGTACAATAGAGGAGTTTATGAATGTGGGCAGTATGTACAGGAGAGGAGTGTGGAGGGTATGACAGTGAGCAGTATGTACAGGAGAGGAGTGTAGACGGTATGATACTGAGCAGTATGTACATTAAATGTGTGTGGAGGGTAAGACAGTGAGCAGTATGTACAGGAGAAGAGTGTGGAGGGAATGACAGTGGGCAGTATGTACAGGTGAGGAGGGTATGACAATAGGCAGTATGTACAGGAAAGGAATATGGAGGGTATGAGAGCGAGCAGTATGTAAAGGAGAGGAGTGTGGAGGGTATGACAGCGGCACTATGTACAATAGAGGAGTTTATGAAAGTGGTCAGTATGTACAGGAGAGGAGTGTGGACAGTATGATACTGAGCAGTATGTACATGAGATGAGTGTGGAGGGTAAGATAGTGAGCAGTATGTACAGAAGAGAAGTGTAGAGGGTATGACAGTGGGCACTATGTATAGGAGAGAAGTGTGGAGGGTATGGCAGTGAAGAGTGGGGAGGATATGACAATGGGCAGTATGTACAGGATAGAGGTGTGGAGGGTATGACAGTGGGCACTATGTATAGGAGAGAAGTGTGGAGGGTATGACAGTGAACAGTATGTACAGGAGAGGAGTGTGGAGGGTATGATGGTGGGCACTATGTATAGGAGAGAAGTGTGGAGGTATGACAGTGGACACTATGTATAGGGAAGGAGCGTGGAGGGTATGACAGTGAGCAGTATGCACAGGAGAGGAGTTTGGAGGGTATGACGGTGGGCACTATGTATAGGAGAGAAGTGTGGAGGGTATGACAGTGGGTACTATGTATAGGAGAGGAGTGTAAAGGGTTTGACAGTGGGCACTATGTATAGGAGAGGAGTGTGGAGGGTATGACAGGGGGCACTATGTATAGGAGAGGAGTGTGGAGGGTATGACAGTGAGCTGTATGTACAGGAGAGGAGTGTGGAGAGTACGACAGTGGGCACTATGTACAGGAGAGAAGTGTATGACAGCGGGCACTATGTACAGGAGAGGAGTGTGTAGGGTATGACAGTGGGCACTATGTATAGGGAAGGAGCGTGGAGGGTATGACAGTGAGCAGTATGCACAGGAAAGGAGTGTGGAGGGTATGACGGTGAAGAGTGGGGAGGATATGACAATGGGCAGTATGTACAGGATAGAGGTGTGGAGGGTATGACAGTGGGCACTATGTATAGGAGAGAAGTGTGGAGGGTATGACAGTGAATAGTATGTACAGGAGAGGAGTGTGGAGGGTATGACAGCGGGCACTATGTATAGGAGAGAAGTGTGGAGGGTATGACAGTGAAGAGTGGGGAGGATATGACAATGGGCAGTATGTACAGGATAGAGGTGTGGAGGGTATGACAGTGGGCCCTATGTATAGGAGAGAAGTGTGGAGGGTATGACAGTGAACAGTATGTATAGGGAAGGAGCGTGGAGGGTATGACAGTGAGCAGTATGCACAGGAGAGGAGTGTGGAGGGTATGACGGTGGGCACTATGTATAGGAGAGGAGTGTGGAGGGTATGACAGTAGGCACTATGTATAGGAGAGGAGTGTGGAGGGTATGACAGTGAGCTGTATGTACAGGAGAGGAGTGTGGAGAGTACGACAGTGGGCACTATGTACAGGAGAGAAGTGTATGACAGCGGGCACTATGTACAGGAGAGGAGTGTGTAGGGTATGACAGTGGGCACTATGTATAGGAGAGAAGTGTGGAGGGTATGACAGTGAGCAGTATGTACAGGAGAGAAGTGTGGAGAGTATTTACAGGTGAAGAGGATAAAGGGAATCTGGGAAGGAAAAATGTAAAGGTTTGTGGAAGGATGTTTAGAGACTGCGTAGTGGTTAAGCGGGCCATACATGGATTGAAATTACGCCAATTAAGCAGAGACCAGCCATAGTCGATCTATGTATGGGCTAGCTGGTTTTACACAAGTCAATCTATTATCTGACTTGAGTACAACCAGCCTGTCAGGTTTTTCCCAAAACAATTAGTGCTGCCAGCTATAGTTAGCAACACTAATCATTGTATTCGCAGGCAGAACACAATAACACTGCAGGAGTTATTCCCCCATCCACAGGTCAGCAGGTGAGAGGGTGTGTGGGGACAGGCTGGGGAGAGATACTAGTCAGTGGCTGGGTAGGCACTGGCTAGTATCAGAGCCAGATACACACAGGTTACATGCGCCACGATCGTTAGAGCGAGAACAATAATTCTAGCACTAGACCCCCTCTGTAACTCTCAACATGTAACCTGTAAAAAAATTTAAAGCATCGCTTAGTATACAACAAAATAAATCGTGATAACTTTAGTGTTTTTTTTTTTGTTTTTTTTTTATGAATCAAACAGTCTCTTTAAAAAAAAAAAACAGGTTTGAAAAATTGCTGCGCAAATACCGTGTAACATAAAAAGTTGCAAAGACCACCATTTTATTCCATAGGGTCTCTGCTAAAACAATATATAATGTTTGAGGGTTCTGAGTAATTTTCTAGCAAAAAACAAATGATGATTTTTACATGTAGGAGAGAAGTTTCAGAATTGGCCTGGGTGGCAAGGGGTTAATTACTATAAGACCCCTTTAACACTGAGGGCGTTTTGCAGGCGCTATAGCGTTAAAAATAGCGCCTACAATCCACCCTTAAACAGGTGCTCTATTCACACTGGAGCGGTGCGCTGGCAGGGCGTCAGAAAAAGTCCTGCCAGCAACTTCTTTAGAGTGCATTAGGAGCGGTGAACTCACCGCTCCTAATGCGCTCCTGCCCATTAAAATCAATAAGCAGCACCGCCGTATGCCGGAAATACGCCGCTGTAGCGGCACATCTCGGGCGTTTTTTACCCTTTCTCGGTCGCTAGCGGGGGTTAAAAGCGCCCTGCTAGTGGCCGAAATGTGCCGCAAATCCGACGGTAAAATAGCAGCGTTTTACCGCTATTTTACCGCCAACGCTCGGGGCGGCATAGTGTGAAAGCAGTCTTAGTGATATACAAATAATTATTATAAGCACTGTGAGCTCATCCTCTCTGCTGCAGAGTGTGTCAGCTTGTATTTAAACTGGCCGTTCTGTATATAGCTTCTGACAGGCTGCGCAAGCATCCTCGTATCTCCGGAACCCTAAATGATAGCAGCCCCATATTTTGACCAGTGGTGGGGTGGTTCTTCAGCTGCATACCCCCCAAATATGGGGTCTCTGTGGCCCCTGGTCGCCGAGCTACAATCCTCGAAGCCGATTTTTTTTTTTTTTTTTTTAGATTTTTTTTTTTTTTTGGGCAAATGGGCCTATCTTGAGGAAGGGGCCTGGAGCTGCAGCTCCAATAGCCCCTATGTTAATCCGGCCCTGCCTACGTGTACTAGTGTTAGTGCAGTGTTGTGCAACTCACTGTTATGCCGCGTACACACGATCATTATTCACGGCGGTTAAAAAAACGCCGTGAATAATGTCATTTAAAACAGGGGAACAGCTTGTTCCCCACACACGGTCGTTTTTCACATCATTTTTTCTCTTGATGAGAAAAACGACCGTCTGTGGGCTCCGCGGCAGTGTTTCCCTATTTCTATCATCCAATCATGTTTTCTTTCATTTATCCTGTACCTGATTGGGCATTCTTTACAAAGTGAAGCTTTACCACATTTACATTTACTAAGACCCCTTTTACACTGGGTCGCATTGCAGGCGCTATAACGCTAAAAAAAGCGCCTGAAAAGCGACCTGAAACAGCCGCTGCTGTCTCTCCAGTGTAAAAGCCCTCAGGGCTTTCACACTGGAGCGGTGCGCTAGCAGGACGGTAAAAAAAGTCCTGCTAGCAGCATCTTTGGAGCAGTGAAAGAGCGGTGTATATACCGCACCCCAACCGCTCCTGCCCATTGAAATCAATGGGTCACCGCGGCAATACCGCCATCAAAGCGCCTCTGCAGAGTCGCTTTGCAGTGGTTTTTAACCCTTTCTCGGCCGCTAGCGGGGGGTAAAACCACCCCGCAAGCGGCCGAATAGCGCCGCGAAATTGACGGTAAAGTGCCGCTAAAAATAGTGGCGCTTTACCGCCGCCGCCACCCCAGTGTGAAAGGGGCATACACACGGTCAGATTTTCCGATGGAAAAGGTCCAATGGCAGCTTTTCATCAGATATTCCGACCGTGTGTATGCCCCATCGGAAATTCCGACAGACTTAGATAGAGAACATGTTCTCTATTTTTCCAACGGAAAAAATTCCTATCGTAAAATCAGTTCGTCTGTATGTAATTCCGGCGGGAAAAAAACACGCATGCTCGGAAACAATTCGACATGCACGGAAGCATTGAACTTCTTTTTCTCGCCTCATCGTAGTGTTGTATGTCACCATGTTCTTGACGATCGGAATTTGGTATGACCGTGTGTATGCAAGCCAAGCTTGAGCGGAATTCCGTCGGGTTTCTGTCGGAAAAACCATCCGAGTTTATTCCGACGGGAAAACAGGTCGTGTGTACAGGGCATTAGGAAACTTAGTCAAAATGCATCTGCATTGTGCACAAGTCTCTTTGTTTTTAGTAAATGAACACCAAGGTATCTAGAAGGAAACATAGTAATTAGCATTGCAGAAAGGCAGATTTTTTTTCCTTAGTAAACACATTTGCACATAAGGACTTCGGAATGGTTTCATGAAATCATCTGTTATGAGTGTAGAATTGTAGCACATCATGGTTACACAATTTATTTACATATGTAGTACACCTGCATTTTATGATATATAATAAACCAGGCTTTTCTGGATTTATTTATTGATAGATTTCATAGATTTCACTTTTTTATATTGCAGTAGAATATATTTAAGTTTTTTTGCCATTGCTTCCTTTTTCTGTTTCTATCTCTGATTGCAGATTTTTTTTTTTTATCCCACACAAAAATATTTCTGCTTTTTTTCAGGGAAAAAAATGACTTACCGTATATTATGCTAATACTGCAAAGGCAGATTACCTCAAAGATTGCATTATGCAGGAATTGGTTTCATTTACATACTGTATGTATGTGCATTAGTTCTAGGTGTGCTAAATTGACAAAAACTAAAATAAAAAAGATACATACAGTACCTTTCTCATGAGCTGCTTAGTTATATGGCATCCCGAACATCACATCTCCATTACTCGGTCATGCCTCATTATATTAGACAAGGAATGCTCTGCCAGTTAAAACGTTCTTGGCCAGTCTCCATGGAAAAGTATTACAATTCCTTCATCTGCTGGATTTGAAATTGTTCACACTAAAGGCAGGATCTTTATAAGAGATGCTGGCTGGTTTTTGCTACTTCAAGGCTCTGATAGGTCACTGCTGGGAGCATGGTAGAAAACCACATTGGATATTACAATAATAATATTATTACGAGTATCTCTAGACTAAGGTGACCAGATTTTTAAAATGAAATCCGGGGACATATATATTTTTTTTTACTAGTATTGGAGGCAATCAGTGACTCTCTGCCCATCGCCGCCGCCCGCCTCACAGCCTGTCAAGTCTTACTCTCCGGACCCCGGCTACTACTGGGTCACTCCACCAGGGAAGGCAAGGAGATAAGCAGGCAGGCGGCTGGCTGGGACTTGAGCAAAGGCAGAAGAACATCCGAGCGAAGCTGAAATATTCCCTCCGCTCCGACCAGCACATGATCATCAGAAAGGGGCACAGATAATGGAAAAATATACCCCCCCCTAATCTAGTAGGAGCGGCAGAGAAGGGGTGTGCAATTCAGATTTTTTTTTTTTTTTAATTCTGCACTGACTCTTTGAAATTGCCCCAGCCCCTGTTCAAATCCAATCCGGGGACAAAACCGGGGACAGATTTGGTCCGGGGACAGTGTCCTCAATCCGGGGACTGTCCCCTGAAACTGGGGATGTCTGGTCACCCTACTCTAGACAGCGAACCTAGAAAATACCAGTGGCCTATATGATATTGCTTACTGCACAGCAGCTCTTTGCTGAAAAACAAGACCATCCAATTATGAAGTGGAATTATAATGTAACGGGGTCTTTAAATTTAGTTGGGGTACACCTGGGGGGTAGTGTGACCCAGGTGTGTAATTGTGAGAGGTTTTGGACCCCTTTGTATTCGTGGAGGATTGGGTGATGTATTATTCTCCTTGGCCTGTGGGTGGCGGGGTACTCACGGGCTCAAGGTAGAATCACTGCCACAGTGCTACCCTTTTTGTCCCTTTCCGGAGATGGTACGGCGAGGGCGGGGAACCTGCCGTGGTGTCAATGGGAGGATATAAAAGGGGGAGACGCCCCAACCACGAGGTCTTCGTCGTCTTGAGGAGGATCTTCTTCACGCACCCAGGCACCTTAGGCCTGGGTGCGGGCGGTTCAGAGATCCGGCCCAGGTGCCCTAGGCCTGACCGGAATGGAGTTGGAGTCCATCCCAGGCACCTTCAGCCTGGGGTGAGGTACTAAATCGTAGGCCTGGGGCCCAGTGACTTCGACTGGGTCCTGCAAGGGCGAAGTGATCCGAGGGTCCCTGAGGTGGACGGGACCCGCATCTGAGGTGAGGAGGCCGGGGAGGTCACCCGTCCGGAGAGTCCGGAGCAGCATCAACCCGGTGACGGATGGGCCTCCGGTAACTCCCTTAGAGGGACATCTTCCCCTGATAGGGGCCACAGCGCAGCGAAGGTACTCCTAAATATGTTCTCTTGAGTTGCTGGTAGAGACTCACAAGCTCTATGTTCTGTACTAATCAAGGCTACGATAACCGCTGGTGAAACCACAGTGGTTTAGATTGAAATCAGGATAGTGCCTCGACCTGCTCATCCCACCGTATCAGGCTGTTATAACGTTCCAACCAGTTGGCTACTGAAGCACTGTTTATTGTGGAGCTTGCAATAAAACAAGAGTTGGACTGTGATCGGTGTGTGGACTCTGGTTAATGGGAGCAGAGGGAAGTGTCAGCATAGCAGGACTGAGTTTCATAACTAAAACACATTGGCCCGAGGAAGATACTGATACTGGCCTTCACCTCACCCACAGCTATGGGGAGGACATGGGCCGTAGCGCATCTCACCCTGTTGTGTGACATACCCCTAGACAAAGGAGATGGGGTGAGGCCGCTACACGTGGGGGCTCGTGAGTCCGGGATGAAATGTGTATTGACTTTGAAATTTGGAATGGCTGTGTCTGGACTTTGCTGCCCGGAGGAGTTCCGAGCGGGTCGGCCATGTGATTGGCCAAAGTGCGTCCCTGCTCAAAGTCGTGGAAATGACCCCAAGACGGGAAAGGCCCATGCAGAGGAGTGAGAAAAGGGAGGAGTCCAGCCGTGTGAAGTACTACATGTGGGGGCTTTTGCTGCACTGCGCCATGAGGCACCACGTGACTGCGCAATTCGTGGGCGGAGACTGGAAGCCCGAAAAAACGTGCAAGTCGTGGGAGGAGTCTGGCCATGTGAGGAGATACACGTGGAGACTCCGGCGCGTGGTCAGTGCGTCATGGAGCAGCAGATAGTCGGGATGGCCTCAAGCTCCCCGTGGATTCCGGTTCCCTACCCCATGAAGATGACTGCTTTTGCTGCTCCCCTTACAGACACGGGGATAAGACTCAGGCCCTGAGGACAGTTGGCTCTGTACACATGCAGAGACACGGAGGCCCTCGGCGTGATCTGTCCCGGATGCTTGGGACTGGTGGTCCACCTGAAGTCATTTGGGCGTTGTGAGGCGTGTAAAGAATTCCTGTTCGAGGTGGAACCAACCACAGTAAGGCCCCGGGCCCTCCGCCTCAACAGCCTCACAGGTACCGCTACTCCGGAAGGGGAGATCCAGGCCTTTGCGGAGGTCCCCGTAAGCACTGACCAGGGCGACGTGACTGCCCAACCAGAGACTGAGAGAGAAAAATCCGAGGATGCTGCTTCGGTCACCACAGATTCCCTGCTCCCACCTCTGAAGAGGAAAGTCGGCCTAGTGCAGGCCTCCTATGGTCGTGGAAGAGCTTCACCCCATTGCTTGCCGGGCCTGGATGGATCCGGTTGGAAGAGTCCTGGACATCCCAGTGCTTCAGAAGGTCCAGGTGAGCCAGGGGCTGGGACTGTGGTGGTGGTTGGAGGTGTCGGGAGTTCACAGTCGGTGGAGCCCGCAAGGGAGAGTAGTTCCACGTCTACTAGAGACTACCTTCCCGCCGAGATGTATGACACCTCCGACCTAGAATCGCTGTCAGACTGCGGAGATGACGGGGAAATAGATGAACTGTTTCGCCGGAAGGGCTGGGACAAACGCCCGTTACCCGTGCTACGTGAACCGCAGGATTCCCCTATGTCTATAGGAGACAGCACACCCCGGGTACAGGCCCCGGAGCTTATGAGGAAGTCTAGTCCTCCGATCAACCTTCCACATTCCACAACATCACCCGTTTTGGTGGCGGGGATGCAGCGCGCTTCATTGCGAGCACCGAGAGCAAAGCCATCTGAGGTAGTGAAAGTACCTCGGCACCCGGAGGCCATCGTCCAGCCAGGAGAAGGTGAGCGGGATGTCATGCCTCCTTTGGCCAGATTGCAAAGACTTTTATCCCAGAGAGTCGCCCGTGAGTACGGATGGGAATATCCCTACTTGCCTCGGGACTTACTTTATGAAGTTGAAGTCCTGCGACAGAGATGGTATGACGAATTCGTTTGGGAAAAACTCAAAGTGCCTCATGCCCGGCGATATCTGTCCTGTTCGCCACCAGTGTCGAAAAAGTTCAAAGACTGCAGAGCAGACTGGATGTTGGGGTGCCACATTTATGCGGACAAGGTGCTTATTTGCCGGAAGGATAAAGAGGACGTTAACTATTCGATTGAGGTTTTCGATAGACACCTAAAGCCTTTATTCTTGCCTGATCCGAAGTTCTATCTGTGAGAAGAGACTCACTTGTTTTTTCCTGCAGCTTCTGAAAATGTCCTTGCCGGAACATTTGAACTGTACCCTGGGTTTTTTATTTGGGTTTGTTTTCTACTCTTTGGAGGAATGAGAGCAGTTTTTTTTTGTTTGTTCTCTCTTCTTCCAGAAATCAAAGACAGAGACTTTGGGGGTAGAATCAGTGTAGGGACGCAGGAAGATTGAAGACTTCACCAAGTGTCATTACCGCGGCACTGTCACCAGGTGGCAGTGTTGCGCAACGGCTGTTGTGATTCTACACTTGCACTACTTTGCTCATTGAAGCGAATGGGTTTCTCGGCTGATAGACTCATTCGTTTCAAGTCAATACAAATTGTTAGGATGTTGTGTTTTCTTTTGTTTCCCTCATGCAGGAGATTCATCCGTCAAGACTACTGAGTATGGGGTGGTTCTTAGACAGTGAAGGGAGGGATTGTATATGTGTATATGTTCAGATGGTTTTATGGAAAAGTTTTATTGTGTTATATTCCCCTTCCCTTGAGCAGGTCTTGGCACAAACAGGGTTTAAATTTTTAGGGATAGCCTCTGGGGTCAGGCTTATGTCACCACTCCATGGGAGACATGGGTTTGCACCAGACGCTGGGGACCAGCGTCAAATCACAGGGGGGAGTATGTAGCGGGGTCTTTAAATTTAGTTGGGGTACACCTGGGGGGTAGTGTGACCCATGTGTGTAATTGTGAGAGGTTTTGGACCCCTTTGTATTCGTGGAGGATTGGGTGGTGTATTATTCTCCTTGGCCTGTGGGTGGCGGGGTACTCACGGGCTCAAGGTAGAATCACTGCCACAGTGCTACCCTTTTTGTCCCTTTCCGGAGATGGTACGGCGAGGGCGGGGAACCTGCCGTGGTGTCGATGGGAGGATATAAAAGGGGGAGACGCCCCAACCACGAGGTCTTCGTTGTCTTGAGGAGGATCTTCTTCACGCACCCAGGCACCTTAGGCCTGGGTGCGGGCGGTTCGGAGTTCCGGCCCAGGCGCCCTAGGCCTGACCGGAATGGAGTTGGAGTCCATCCCAGGCACATTCAGCCTGGGGTGAGGTACTAAATCGTAGGCCTGGGGCCCAGTGACTTCGACTGGGTCCCGCAAGGGCGAAGTGATCCGAGGGTCCCTGAGGTGGACGGGACCCGCATCTGAGGTGAGGAGGCCGGGGAGGTCACCCGTCCGGAGAGTCCGGAGCAGCATCAACCCGGTGACGGATGGGCCTCCGGTAACTCCCTTAGAGGGACATCTTCCCCTGATAGGGGCCACAGCGCAGCGAAGGTACTCCTAAATACGTTCTCTTGAGTTGCTGGTAGAGACTCACAAGCTCTATGTTCTGTACTAATCAAGGCTACGATAACCGCTGGTGAAACCACAGTGGTTTAGATTGAAATCAGGATAGTGCCTCGACCTGCTCATCCCACCGTATCAGGCTGTTATAACGTTCCAACCAGTTGGCTACTGAAGCACTGTTTATTGTGGAGCTTGCAATAAAACAAGAGTTGGACTGTGATCGGTGTGTGGACTCTGGTTAATGGGAGCAGAGGGAAGTGTCAGCATAGCAGGACTGAGTTTCATAACTAAAACACATTGGCCCGAGGAAGATACTGATACTGGCCTTCACCTCACCCACAGCTATGCGGAGGACATGGGCCGTAGCGCATCTCCCCCTGTCGTGTGACATACCCGTAGACAAAGGAGATGGGGTGAGGCCGCTACAATAAAAAGGTGTGAGTACTGTGAGGGTGCGACTTTGTGCGACCTTCAAGAGGGTTGGTTTATGGCAGATTTGGTAAAGAAAGACACGCTGATGGAACAGCTGTGTCTTGGGCTATTTAGTTCAGAGGTGATTATGGAACAGGGCTCCACCCAACAGAGAGGAAGTCTGTGTGCATGGGGTTCAGCTGGACTCTCATCCTCTGAGTGGAGTCAAAGGCGGTGCATGTCTGCAGGAGGCAGACACCGTTAGTGATACAGCAACAAAGGTGCTGACCAGGAGAAGCTAGGAGAAAGCTGAAACTCTTGGACACTGTTTGGGTCTGAGGAACAGACCGTCAGGCCTAGGCTAAAGGCCTGGATCACTAGAAGGTAAAGCTATGAGGCTACTGCTAGTATGAAAGATACAGGAATGGTGGAACCCCCCCTGTGAATACTACAGATGTGTTTGTGAACTTTCGTGCTTTTAAATAAAAATGGGCTACCATGTCCTTAAACAGAGTTGCTGACTGGCTTGCATCACTGAAAATACGCATCCACCACAAGAGCTAAGAACCCCCAATCTTACAAGTGGTGGAGAATGCGGGCAGTTTTTGGAAGGGTTCCAGATCCTCGCATACCAAAAACAGTGAGTAAAAAGAAACTGTGTGTTTAACAGCAATACTGTGATGAACAGCCTATATGAAAGAAAAGTTAAAGTTTTCTGCGGTGAACTGCTGCTAGCTGTGTGTGGCAGCCAGGCAAACTGCATTGCACAGGAGTTCAATTAATGGACTGTGTTGTATACAGGTGATGTGCCTGTGGAAGTGAGCTCAAGCAGAGAGTAAAGTCTACATGTGAAAGCTCAAGCAGAGAGTAAAGTCTACATGTGAAAGCGTGCTGTTTGCAAAGTCTTGGAGATAGTACTTTAAAATTTTCCTGTGTGAAAAGGAAGCAATGTTTGCTGAAATGAGAGACAGAGCGGGTGTTGGTCCTAGCAACACCGGTGCAAGGAGTGCACAGGTGACTGCAAGTATGGAGAGTTCGCCAGAGTCTGAGTCTGCAGTGGATTGGTGCAGGCGACACTTGGCTGCACTGAACCAAGTTAAAAGGGAAGGACATGTTGTTGCCTCTGGCAACGCTGGTGCAAGATGGCCAGCTATCAATGTGCAAAGGGTTAAAAACCAAGTGCGCTGTTAGCGGTGCAGTGAGTGGGGGCATGAAGTTTCTAAATGCCCTTTGTCCCAGGCTTCACCAAAGCAAAGGTATGAGAAGCCTGCTCTGAGTGTAAAGAGTGAGCAGATGGGTGTGGTTGCCCATGGCAACAAAGCAGAAATCCGTACAGCTGACTTCATACGGCCTATGTTGCCTTCTGAATGTGTTGAGGACTTTTTGGATGAGTTTGCGATGATTGCTTCCTACAGAAGATGGCCCAGAAATCGCTGGGTTGAGTTGGTGCAACCTTTTCTGATCGAGGAGTACCAGGAGGTGTACCGTGGGATGCATAGTAACCAAGATGACTACGATAATTTTCTAGGAGCAGTCCAGTCTAGAGAGCGCTACAAGAGATCAGCGGGGAGAAGGTGGTCTCCCATAGCAACAGGAGAAAGTCGCCAAGTGCCATGCCTGGAATATGGTCAGCTGGGCCACGGGATCTTTTCTTGTCCAAGCTTGTGGAATACAGCTGCTGATTGTGTTGTTGGGCTTAATGCTTTGCCTGCAGGCGATGATGGAAAATCCAAGAGGGATGTATTGTTACCCTGTTTCCAGGAGGGGGCGTCAACTTGTGAGAGCATGGCAAAGAAGGGACAACGCCCTCAATTGAAGTCTTCAACACATGCTAAAGAGAATGGTAAGACTGTTCCTGTTAAAATCATGGGAAAGGCTGACTGTGTGATTACTTACAAGGAAGTGGAAGTGACCCCAGAGCGGAGATCCACTGAAGGTGAAAAAATGAACTTGCTGCAGTGTGCTACCCAGATCAGTGGGGAGACACAGGTTAAAACCCAATAAGGTCAATAATTGAAAGGGACATATGGACTCTGGGTACAGCTAAGGTAATCCAGCGGAGTGCTGGAAAGGATGTGCTAGGGGTGACCAAAGCAGTTGGTATGCCATGTTCCCTAGTGACAGGTGCTGTGCAGTTGCCAAGGGAAACCACCAAGGAGCCTGCAGTGGTGAGGCAAGTGGTTTCCCAGGACAACTGTGAAGACGCCCTAGTGGGCAAAATAATTCCTTTGGAGAGGAAGGGTGGTGTGCTGAGTGGCACGCAGGGTGCCATGCGTTTTGACAAAGGACAATTTGATAGAGTTTATAAAACTGCTATGTTTATGAATGCTGATGACACATGTGCTAATGGTAATGTGATGCTTAATGAGGTAGGGGTGATCGCTAAGCAGGATATGCGATTCCCCTTGGCAACAGTATCTAAGGCTGCAGAGGTGTCCTTAGAAACCTCCAGGGAGCTCTGTGTGCTGGAGCCAGAGGTTGCCTGGGACAACTGTGGTGCCGCTCTGATAGATAAGAGGGTACTTGACCATGGTGATGAGAAAAATGGTAAAACTCAAATGTTTGAAATTTCTTGTACTGATAATGAGTTGTTACGGTCTGTCACTGCTGACAGTCCTCATGGGTTTAGTGAAGCGCCACCCGAGCAAAGTGGTGAAGTTGTGTTATTGCAGCCTGTTGTGTTTGAAAATGTTTTGCCACAAGTGCATTTAAACAAGGAAGGCTTAGTGGGTAACAGTGGAGTGGACACAATTTCTGCTATGCTAAATAGAGAGGCTGCAGGGCCGGTAGACACGGGTGCGTTGGCTTTTGCAGAAATTAACCCTCTCCAGTTGGAAGGATCTGAAAAGTGCGCATACATAGCAGAGGTTTGGTCCACAGCAAAAGAGATGAGTAATGTTGAATGTCAGATTGATTAGGTAGTGGATAGCGATTTGGAAGGGCTCAGTGTTGCTGAAGGTGAGAGGATGAGGGTGACACATGCGATTGGCAGTGCTCAGCGGGAGCCGCAAATTTTGTTAGTTGCCTCTGAGGTAGAGGTCCTTTTAAGTGTCCCGGCCTCTCACGCCTTAGCAAATCAGTCCCTCCACATTGTTGGTAAAGGTCAAGTTCCTAGAGTTCTGTGTTTAGATACGGCATGTCTAGAAATTTCAGAGATGTTGTGGGAATTGGTGAGAATCTTTCCAATATACACCTGCATGTATCCACAGCAGAAGGGCGACATGGTACTGCATAATACCAATCGGTGGACGCAGGTGATACATGCGTTGTTAAGCAATGTTGATGAGAATTGGTTGCTACACTGTTGGTTGCTTTTGTGGAAAGTTGTCTCGCAGTTCTCCGCAAGAGTACTTCCAGCGGCGGTTATGTGCAGAAGGCGCTCAGGGGAATTGTTTGAGAAATTAGAGATATTAGACATAGTGGAAGTCTCTCCGTATGCGGGTGTGATGGGGTGTATTCCTGCTGGTGCGGTCCGAGGTGCGGCTGAGCAGTGGTTGGTACGTGGCGCGCGTACTGTCTCACCCGCTACACCTCATGTAAAGGAAGGGCCCGGAACGGACGTGGCGGTAGTGGGAATTCAGTTCATCATGCGCAGAGAGGTGCAGTTTGAGGTACCCGGAGACATTTTGACAGGAAATAACAGTGATGGTAACTGTAACGGAAATATGTATGAGAAGCACTGTGGAGCACTGTCAGACAACTCTGAGCTATTGGTTGAGGTACCAGTGGACACAGAAATGGTTAAATAGATTGGTGTGGGAAAATGTGGTGGAACATATGCGTTGGTAGGACAATGGTTATTGGAGTGTTGGACAACAGGGGGCGATGTGAAACTACGGGACTGTCCCATAGGGAGTAACTGCTTGCCTGTAGATGGTCCCTCCATAGACACTGTCCTAGCAAACAGGACAAGAGGTCCGAATGACAATATTGTGTTGAATAACCCCTTGTGGAACATTGCTATTGAGGATATGGTATTAATCACAGATGGTTTGGTGGCCAAGAGTAACCACACAGGGGTTAGTGAACCGGAGAAACAAATGTTGTTGGTTAATGTTGTGTCAGGTAGTGAAAGTAGCCAGTCCCTGACAGATGTCATGAAAGTGGGTCCCCAACAGTCCCGGGAGAGTAGGTCGGTGGGAGGAAAAAGAAGGGTCCTGAGGCCAAAAGGTAGAAGGGATAGAGAGATTAGTGGGAGCCCATGGTTCAGGAAGAAGGGCTGGTGGAAGTACACCCGGAAGAAGATGTGGGTGGAGTGCCCCTTTAGAGAAAAGGTTGGGCAGGTTAGGACTACTGCTACGGATAGTTGGCACAGAGGCGCCAAGGTGAAGTGCTGGTGGACACATACCCCGAAAAAGAAATGGGCCTACACAGCCAATGGCTGGCACAGAGGTGTCCCGTTTATGGTGACGGGATCATGTGTTCCTCCCTCCGGTTCGAAACAAGGGGGGAGGGTATGTGAGGGTGCGACTTTGTGTGACCTTCAAGAGGGTTGGTTTATGCCAGATTTGGTAAAGAAAGACACGCTGATGGAACCGCTGTGTCTTGGGCTATTTAGTTCAGAGGTGATTATGGAACAGGGCTCCACCCAACAGAGAGGAAGTCTGTGTGCATGGGGGTCAGCTGGACTCTCATCCTCTGAGTGGAGTCAAAGGCGGTGCATGTCTGCAGGAGGCAGACACCGTTAGTGATACAGCAACAAAGGTGCTGACCAGGAGAAGCTAGGAGAAAGCTGAAACTTTTGGACACTGTTTGGGTCTGAGGAACAGACCGTCAGGCCTAGGCTAAAGGCCTGGATCGCTAGAAGGTAAAGCTACGAGACTACTGTTAGTATGAAAGATACAGGAATGGTGGAACCCCCCCTGTGAATACTACAGATGTGTTTGTGAACTTTCATGCTTTTAAATAAAAATGGGCTACCATGTCCTTAAACAGAGTTGCTGACTGGCTTGCATCACTGGAAATACGCATCCACCACAAGAGCTAACAACCCCCAATCTTACAGTACTTAAATTATCAGATGTAAAGGATCACTCTGCCTATGGATATTTAGATTTTTTGTTTAAATCAACCACTGGCATCTCATAACTTTTGCTCACCCTAATGGCAACTTCCTTCTGCAGGAAATGTAAACTCACCACCCACCTCTGGGTGTGGAGTCCTAATTTTCATGTTTGAGTTGGGATATCCTTAGTGCCTTTTCTGCAATCTAACAATAAAGATAATCTGTTGCATGGAAGTATCAATGTTTGCATTGCTGGCCTATCCTGCTGAACATTGTTTCCTGGCCTTCGTTAAGATCCAGTGGTTTCAGTACTTTTTAAGTAAGAAAAGCATGCAGAATAGGAGTCCTGATTTTACTTTGACTTCCCAGATCTGCATACCTATTCCATGATATTGACACCAGAGACAGTCAATCAACTTGAAACATAGAAGGTTACAGTAGCGGCTGGTGCTCAACATTTTGCCCCCCCTCCACTCACACTACCACGACCGCCTGCCTCCCCCCCTTGCCGTGGGAGACAGACAGGAAGGCGGCGATCAGTGGCCTTACCTTAGGCTGCTCCTCACTCCAGGTTTTTGTGGGAAGTGCCGTTGCTTTTATTCCTGCGACCGGGAGAGACATCGGCGACCGGGAGAGACAGCGGCGGTAGAAGATGGCACCGGGAGAGACGGCGGCGGGAGAAGATGGCTAGGGGAGAAGACAGAGCTATTTTTTTAATAAAGGACTTGTCAAAAACCGACTCTTGTTTTTTTTACATTTGAATTTTTTGGGTGAATGGGTAGGGGTACGATGTACCCTATACCTATTCACATAAGGGGAGGGGTGGGATATGGGGGTCCCTTTGTTAAAGAGGGCTTCCAGATTCCGATAAGCCCCCCACAGCAGACCCGGACAACCACCGGCCAGGGTTGCCAGGAAGAGGCCATTGTCCCCATGAATATCATCAAAGCACCCACCCTCGTCCCCTCCCTTTCCTGACCTACCGGGCTGCATGCTCGGATAAGGGTCTGTTACGGATTTTGGGGGGTACCCCAGGCCATTTTTTTTGGCGTGGGGGTGTCCCCTCCTAATCCATACCAGACCAAGGGTCCTGGTATGGTCTTGGGGGGGAAACCCCACACCGTTTTTTTTGTGAATTTTTTTAGCCGTCAACTTTTTTTTTATATTCAGCTGTCAGCTGATGACTCATCGGTTGTTAAGGATGCGGCCGCCAGCTTCCCGACCCGCTCCCTAGCATTTTTTACAGTGAATGTAGAAAAAAAAAACCCACACAAATCAATGCAATATGCATAGATGTGAATCAAGCCTGGGTCCGTAGGGTTCAATATTGAGTTGGCCCACCCTTTGCAGCTAAAACAGCTTCAACTCTTCTGGGAAGGTTGTCCACAAGGTTTAGGAGTGTGTCTATGGGAATGTTTGACCATTCTTCCAGAAGCAAATTGGTGAAGTCAGGCACTGATATTGGACGAGAAGGCCTAGCTTGCAATTTCCGCTCTAATTCATCCCAAAAGTATGCCTAAATGTACCTCTGGAAGAATGGTCAAACATTCCCATATACACACTCCTATACCTTGTGGACAGCCTTCCCAGAAGAGTTGAAGCCGTTATAGCTGCACAGGTTGGGCCAACTCAATATTGAACCCTACGGACTAAGTCTGGGATGCCATTAAAGTTCATCTGCGTGTAAAGGCAGGTGTCCCAATACTTTTGATAATATAGTGTATATTTGTACAAGCAATCCTACATACATCTTATTGTGCAAGTCCAATACATAGTGGTGCTCTGCAAATGAGTAGAATCAATAGATACTGAATAACATTGCTCACACCCAACCAAAATAGGTGGAAAGGGATTTATGCCCAACGATTTGCACTAATGTTCAAAGGGTTACATATAAACACACTATCAGCAATAGATAAAACAATGATGCAGTGCCAAAAGTGAGACTAATGAATAGATAAAATACAAATTCAGTCCCAAATCTGTGACTAATATTATATGACCCCTATTCCAAGATGAGAAAATTATAAAGTCCTTATGTTGATACGTGACTCCAGGAACGACCAGAAATGCCACCATTCATCAGAAGCATCAATCACATAAACTCCAATCAATTTATATCCATTTGTGAAGATCCCATCACTAAATCAACTGCACACTTATCAAATAATAAACCTCATTATTTTAGAGGTGAAAATCGCTTTATAATCATTAGCCACGACACAGAATTCTCTCAAGACAGAGCTTTTTTTTTTGCAGACTTTTTATTTATTTCTTTTATCTTTGTTTCATTTTAATAAATTGAAATTTGCTACACTGTGTGAGCGTCCAATCTCTTGATGTGATTCATTGGGGGAGAGTGTATTTTCCTCCACATAGAACTATCAGTCTATCCAGCTGTGGATATTTAGTTCTCTGGCCTGTTTTATACTGTATATTCCTTCCACCAAGAGGATCCTGTGATGTGATTTTTCCAGCAGAGAATGGCCTAATTGTGAGCATTCTGTGTCGTGGCTAATAATTATAAAGCGATTTATTAACTCTACGATAATGAGGTTCATTATTTGATGTGTGCAATTTATTTAGTGATGGGATCTTCGCAAATGGATGAACATTGATTGAAGCTTATGTGATTGATGCCTCTGATAAACTGGCATTTCAGATTGTGGGTGGAGTAAAGGAATTGACATAAGGACCACATAATTCTTTCATGTTGAAAAAGATAATATTAGTCTCACTCTTGGTGCTGAATTAGTGTCTGTTCTATTTCAATAGTCTGACTTTTGGCACTGCATCTTTGTTTTATCTATGTGCTTGAGGGATTTAAATACGTTTTTTTGTCAAAAGTATTGGGACACCTGCATTTTACATACACACAAACTTTAATGGCATCCCAGTCTTAGTCCATAGGGTTCAATATTGATGTAGCGGGGTGTCGCTTTAATGAGTATAAAGACTACTATACCCAGTATGCAGCAGGACACCCACAGTGCATTGCCCGGTGCAAGGTCTGCTGGGGTAGGACTATTTAAGCAGGTAGGAGCAACACGTGGGTCTCTTTGGACACCGCCCTGCTAGCAAGTGGAGCCTACATTGGGGCCTGTTGCTTTGGACTAGGCCGGAGAGTCTGGGCTTAGTGAATCCAAAGAGCTTGTTGATCTTCACGGGGGAACCCAGAGTCGACTCATCCATCAATCTCCCTCGGACGGTCGGGAGGATCGGAGACTACGGGTTTCATGAGACTGTGTGCTGAAGCCCAGCTACGGAAGTCGGTTGTACGGACTGGTCCAGTCGGGTGAGAGAGCACTTGCTCAGGAATCATTGTTTATCTTTTTAGGCCTAGTGTCCCTTGGTCTAGGCCCACCATTACCGGAGTATTATATTGCATGCCAGAGGGACAGTGTGTTGTGCAGCCGGAGTTAAGTTCTTATTGCATGCAGAGTTATTAGCTACTGAATACCTTTGGATTACAAATAACCTTTAAAGTGCACCACCATTGCTAGCGAAGACCCTTCTCAACGGAATAACTGTGTGTGAGATAGTCAGGCCTGACTGTTGAGCAGGGAGATATTGTTGGGCGCCATATTGGCCACGAGAGGAAAGCTCGCAAGCGTAGTTACTAAAGACATTCATTGTGTATAAGACTGTTATACTTTAGTCCTCTGCATAGGTAAAGGTACTATTGTCTAATTTTATATTTTTCTACTCAGTAAAAGTATTTGTGGTTAAGCAAACACGTGTGGTGTACTGTCTATTCCAGCTGAAGCAGCTAGCTCAGGTAACTTGATATTAACGGACTGTGTGTGTTTTACTGCGGAGTGGTGATTCCTATAGCGTAACGGGTTTCACACTTCCATTTGAGCTAGCTGTGCCAAGGGAGGTTGGAGCCAGTTCCTGGGGGTTGACAGCAGTGTGTTACAGGCCCAAAATTATATCAGCAGCCCTTTTAAGTAGTGGTGTTGCTACATTGAGTTGGCACACCCTTTGCAGTTATAACAGCTTCAACTCTTCTGGGAAGGCTGTCCACAAGTTTTAGGAGTGTGTCTATGGGAATGTTTGATCATTCTTCCAGAAGCGCATTTGTGAGGTCAGGCACTGATGTCGATGAGAAGGCCCGGCTCGCAGTCTCCGCTCTAATTTATCCTAAAGGTGTGCTATTGGGTTGAGGTCAGGACTCTGTGCAGGCCAGTCCAGTTCTTCCACCCCAAACACGCTCATCCACGTTTTTATAAATGTGGAATATGGCTGCAATGGATGAGTGTCATCATCCCTAATAAATGTAAATGGAGGAATCCCTCAAGTGGTGGGACTGTAGCGGCACTGGTAGATTAAAATCAAAGAGGTAGTAAGAATTGTAAAAATATTAAATTTTATTACGAACTGTACATATTTGTCTTTTTTTTTTTTGGAAGCGGTGTTAAAAATAACAAAAGGTAATATAAAATAGATGTTTGCATGAGGGCCCCAACACAGAATTAAGGGTATTAATATAGAGATTAGTTATGACTCAAATATAAATGTATTTTTGAACAGGTATTTTCGACTGCTTTTTATACTTCCCCCCACCTTCATGTGCAAGCTAAAACACTTAACATAGGATCCTGGAATGTTAGGGGCTTAGGGACATCGGCTACAAAAGCAGCAGTATTCTCCATGCTAGAGAGATATGGAGTAGAGCTGGTCTGTCTGCAGGAAACACACGTAAAAAACCATACAACCCAACAACTAAAGAACAGGAAATATCAACTTCAGTATCACTCGGTGTACTCCTCTTACTCCAGGGGGGTAAGCATTATGGTGAGAGCAGGGGTGACCTTTTCCTGCAGACAGACCAGCATAGATGAGAATGGCCGATATATTTTTATGTACTGCTCAATTGAGGACAGAATGCAATTGTGGCAAATATTTATATCCCTCAACCATTTAAAATGGATGTTATGTTAAGATTAAACAAATGTATGTTAGATAAGGAAGATGTACCGGTCATAGTAGTAGGAGACTTCAATGAGGTCCTGGATAAAAAGGTGTATAGGTTTCCCATCTTGATACACTCAGGGCCTACAGAGAAGAGCCGATTGAGCCATTTCCTGGATGAAACAGGGTTAATAGATACAGGTATGTGGAGAGCGCGGAATCCGGGCGTCCTGCATCACTCTTGCTACTCAAGTATGTACTCCACACTGTCCAGGATAGACAAGGCTATGGGAAACGGTAGAGCATTGCAAATTACAGAAAAGATCATATACATGCCAAGAGGGGTATCAGATCATTCCCCAATGGTGCTCACATTGAACCTAGGGGGTAAAAGAGTTCAGAGAGAGTGGAAAATAAATTCATACTGGTTCGAATTAATAAAGAAAACAGATGAAGTCCTGCCCTAATTGAGAGAATTTGTAGAATTCAATGAAGGCACGGTGGCTGCTGGGATGCTTTGGGATGCCCTGAAGGCATATCTCAAAGGCATCCTGATCCAGCAGGTTGCCAAATTTATTAAAGAAGCCAGAGCATGGGAGGAAAACATCCGAAGAGAGGTGCTAGGGGCCGAAAATAACTATGTAACAGACCCAACCCTGGGAGGAAAAAAATATGGCTAGATAAACAACAAGAATATAAGATAGCAATGATACAGAAAGTTGAGACTAGACGACTTCTCCTGCGGCAATCTTCCTTCGCAGTGGGTGAAAGCGTAGGGAGAATACTGGCACAACTAGTGAAGTCTAATCCCCCCCCCCTCCACCATCCTTACTATTAGACCAACAGGAGGAGAGATTACATCCACCACCTCGGAAATAGTGGAGACATTTAGGGCTTATTACAAAAAACTCTATTCAGCACAGAAGGTGGGACTGGAGGGAATAATGGAGGATTTCTTGGGGGGACTGGAGATACCGACCATCACGCAAGGGGAAAGAGACGAATTGGAAACCCCAATAACTCTCGCAGAACTCCAACAGGCAGTAGCTGGTATGGCAAACCAAAAGTCTCCTGGCCCAGATGGGCTTCCGACGGAGACGTATAAATATTATGGAGAAATATTACTCCCGGAGCTCCTAAAAGCTTTGAGGGGAGCAACTAAGGAGGGAAGACTGCCTGCTTCGATGCTAGAAGCAACCATCATAGTTATACAGAAGGAGGGGAAGGACCCGCTGGACACAGCCTCATATAGACCAATCTCCCTCCTATGCTCGGATGCCAAAATACTAGCTAAGGTCCTGGCAACTAGGTTGAACAGAATTGTTTCAAAACTGATCCATCCAGACCAGATGGGATTCTTTGCTAATAGATCCACTAGTATGAACATTAGAAGGACATTCCTTAACCTACAGACCCCGACGGAGAATGAGGGATCAAGAGCCGTGTTGTCACTGGATGTGACCAAAGCTTTTGACAGTTTGGAGTGGGGATATATCTGGAGGGTTCTGGGGAAATTTGGATTTGGTCCCTCCTTCACTGGTTGGATAAAAATGCTTTGTGACAAACCTAGTGCTAAGCTTAGAATTAATAACAAACTCTAGGAAAAGATCGAGCTGGAGAGGGGGACGAGACAGGGGTGCCCATTGTCACCCGTGCTCTTCGCCCTCGCGATGGAACCTTTGGCCATCTCTATAAGATCAAGCTCTGAGATAACTGGTTTCCAGAAGAAGACAGGAGAAGAAAGAATCACGTTATACGCGGATGATATCCTGCTCTTCCTGGGTGATACAGGGCAGACGCTGGCAAAATCAATGAGTATAGTGGAGGAATTCGGCAGATTTACAGGATTAGAGAAAACTGGGAGAAATCTGAGCTCCTACCTGTGGACCCTATCAGAGATTTAAGAATACCAGGAATGTTACAATTGGCGGTAGTGGAGACATTGAGATACTTGGGGATATCTTTGACGAAAGACCCCAACCAATATATAAGTAAAAAACCTAATACCATTATTGTCCAAATTTAAACAAAAAAATTAACATCTGGAAGCGATTCCCTCTGTCGGTTACAGGTAGATGCAGTCTAATTAAGATGATCTGGCTGCCACAAGTAATGTACCTTTTGCATAACTCTCCAGTGTGGATATGTAAGAAATGGTTCAACAAAATTGAAACACTTTTTAGGGAGTTAATATGGAAAGGAGGACAAGCCAGGATCCGACTTCGAACAATGCAGCTGCCGACAGGGGAAGGAGACCCGGCAGTACCCCACCCCGAGAGTTATGACCTATCGGCACAGCTGCAACACCTAATGGGATGTGACATCTGAGGAGGAGGTACCTCTAATGGGAGAATAATGCTAATTGGAGCTTTACATAATACAATCATTGATGCACTAGAGGCGGACTCTTTCTGTTATAGGAATCCAACAATAAAAATGATAACCAAAATATGAAAAATAGTTCAAAAACAGATGGGATATACTGGGTTAACTGAACATACCCCCCTTTGGAACAATAGAAATCTGCAGGAAATCCTCCCGATACGAAAGCTTAAAGAATGGGAAACACAAGGCATTAAAAGGTTGAGACAGCTGTATGACGGTAACAACTTAAAAAAATTCTTAGACTTGAGACGAGAATTTAACATCTCACAACATTCATTTTATACTTACCTACAGGTGGGGCATGCCCTTGAAGCCCAGTTTAGGACACAAGCCTTAGAGTGGAAAAAAACACCTCTCTTTCAAAATATACTCCAGGCAGGCACAACTAAGGGACTTATATCCAAACTATATGGTCAGATAAGCAAAAGAGTTAACATCGGATCGAAACCCCGTAAGGAAAGAGAGAGATGAGAAGAGGATATAGGGGAAATAACACAGGAGCAGTGGAGGAGAATCCTAGAGATGGGACCGTTGGTATCGGGAGGAGAGGAAGAGCACCACAGTTGCAATTTTAACATGCTTGTTTCAAGCCAGAAAAATTATAGCAATGAGATGGCAGTCAACGACACCCCCGGCAGTGAGGGATTGGATTAGTGTAGTAAATGAGACCATTTGTAAAGAAAGAGCAGTTTATACAAAAAGAGGTAACCTCAAGGAATTTGAGAGGTTGTGGAGGCCCTTGTTGGAAAAAATGGGCTCCCTTCTTAAGCCCAGGTTCACACTGGGCTGCGGGAGTGAAGCCGTGCGAGTTCAGCTGAACTCACACGATTTCACTCCTGCCTGTCAGTCCCGATTTCGGCCGCGATTACAGGGACATCTGTGCAGGTTTCTGCACAGATGTCAATGTAAATCGCGGCCCGAAATCGCAAAAAGTAGTACAGAAACTACTTTTTGAAATCGGTGCAGCGCTGCAGATGCGGCGTCGCACCGATTAGGACGGTGCCATTGCCCGCAATTTGCGGCAAATATCGCCGATTTGACATGCGATTTGACATGTCAAATCGCACCAGTGTGAACCAGGGCTTAGAGCGGAAAGTATTCAGCAGGACTGGAGAACCATTAAAATAGTGTATTCAATAGAAAATCTATATATTAGACAATTTAGCTGCAATATGTCTCTTGGGTTTATTAAGCGAAGCAATGTGAAATGAAAGAAACGGTCGAGAGAAATGATCTATGAATTTACATACATCGAGACTAATTGAATATTAATAGGAAGGGGGAAAGAACAGAGGGAAAGGGATAAGGAGCATTGCCAGGTATACAATCTTGGAACTAGGAAAGGTAATTGGGATAAATGTGTTTTTTGCCGCCTTTTTTTTTTCCTTCTCTATTCCTAGTTCTCTTTTTGCTGTGTTCTTTTCTTGTTCATACATCACGGGACACAGAGCAGCATAGTCATTACTATGTGGGTTATATAGAATTACCTTCAGGTGCTGGCACTGGCAACTTCCAAAACAGGAAGTACCCTCCCCTATATAAGCCCCTCCCATCCGGGAGTACCTCAGTTTTTTGCCAGTGTCTAAGGTGTTGGCCAAGGTTAACATGTATTCATCTGGGCTTGTGTACAGGTTCTCTGGGCCTTAGCAAGCTATTCCGGATCCGACCAAAAAAAGCTTCATAGCTAAACGGTCGGTACCCGGGCCTTGCAGAGAAGAGCAGGGTTTTGCCTGTAATGCCTCTCTTAGGAGGGCTGGACCCTGGGATCCAGAGCTCTGGTCATACCCAAAACCAAGAGGCTATCTGTGCTGGGTGCTATACAGGTCCAGGGGAGTGGAATCCTTGGGAACCCGGTCCCTGAAGGTCTAGTACAATGCCTGCCGTGAGAGGTGAAGTTTGGGCTTCTGTGGACCAAACAAAGTCCTGCGGCGGGGAAAAGGTAAGTGGGGGCCCCTCAGGAACTTGGTTCTATTGAGGGGACCCCCAAGCCTAATATGTCTTTCTGCCTGTTACCTAAAGGGTATTCCCGCTAATAGCTGTATATGCCTAAGAAATCCTAGAAATGTTTTTTCATAAGGGAAATTTTAAAAAAACTGTAAACCTGGAAATGTTTTTTCATAAAGGAGGTTTTAAAAAAAAAAAAAAAAAAGACAAAGGTGCGGTACCTGTGTTTGTCCACTAGAGGCCGCTGTGGAACGTCTTTTTTCTTGGGACTATTCCTTCCATGGTGAAAGTCCAGGCAGATGAGTGAGCTCTCTATCAGGGAAGCTGCATTCCTCTGTCATGCTGCCAAGTAGTTTCCTTCCATCCCTGAGTCCTGGTGAAACAGGGACCCTGGCTCCTCTCCCTACATGGCGCCAAGAGCGCACACGTGCACGCGCGCGCGCGCGCACACATGCTTTCCTTTTATAAGGTTTAGCTTCAAAAAAGGGGGCGGAGCCTGGCGGATGACGCGCTCTGTGCGCCCAGCGCTTCTGCGCATGTGCGGGCGTCCCAGCAAGATAAAAGGACTCAGTCCACGCGGCTTGCTATGGACACAGAGCATGAAAAGGAGCTGGTAGCATGGTATAGGGGCTTACAGCAGGCGGTTGATACAGGCATCCCCAGAAAGACGCATTAGTAGACACCCACTGATGTACATAGCAGCAAATTGCATTAGACTATTTCAGTAAGGGGTGTATTGCGGCTGGAATACCTCAGCTTTGAACTAAGGAATATGCCGCCTAAAAAACTCTGAGATATACCTCTCAGGAAGTGTAGGGGGTCTCCATCGGGCTCTGAGGATCTGGAGCAGTCATCTGCACCCTCCTCCCCTGAGAAATCAGAGGTTAATACCCATAAGGAACCCCCGGGAGTGCCAGGTACTGCGGCTGTCCTCAGTCCACCTGCTCCTGCATATATAACAGAGGAGGTTTTTTCCTCAACTCTGGAGGGATTGGAGCAGAGATTGGCTGCATTGATCGCTTCTTCTCTACAGGAAAGAAAGCGCGCCAGATCTCCATCACCTCCATTAGAGTGCCTGTTGGCAGAGCAACAGTCCCAGGAAGGGACCGACCTACCTGAAGGGGATCAGGAGGAGGTTAGCTCTGTTTTTGAGGAATCGACAGTAGATGAACCATTTTCAGCATCACAGACTGAAAGATTGTGGGTCCAGACCCTAACTGACATGGTTCGATCTGCATTTAAAATGCCTCTTGTTGAACCATCAACTACTGCTGTCTCCTCATTGGGGTCGCTAAAAGCTCCCCAGGTTAATTGCTCCTTTCCAATACATCCATTATTGGAAGGACTTATATACCAGGACTGGGAACATCCTGATAAACTATTTGTTCCGCCTAAAAGGTTTCCGGTGATCTATCCCATGGAGGGAAAGTTCACCCAGAGATGGAATGTTCCTACGGTGGATGCAGCCATCTCTTCTGTGAACAAATCACTGACATGTCCAGTAGATAATGTTCAAATGTTCAAAGATCCAGTGGATAAAAAATTGGAATCTTTATTAAAATCTGCTTTTTCCACAGCAGGGGCTGTTACACAGCCAGCAGTGGCAGCTATTGGGGTCTGCCAAGCTTTAAAGGATCAAATGAAAATGGTCCTGAGGGATTTGCCAGACCAGCAGGCCCAGGCTCTGGCTGATCTGCCTAGAGCATTATGCTTTGCGGTTGACGCCATCAAGGATTCTATCCATCAGGCCTCCCGCCTCACGCTGTCTTTGGTACATATGCGTAGGCTTCTGTGGCTCAAAAACTGGTCTGCTGAAGCTCCCTGTAAGAAGCTCTTAGTTAGCTTCCCATTTCATGGGGAACGCCTTTTTGGCGAAGACCTTGATAAGTATATCCAGAAGATTTCCAGTGGTAAAAGTACTCTCTTACCGAGTAAAAAGAGGTCTAGGGGTCCATCTTTTAAGAGGACTACCTCTCCTATCCCTGCGACGTCTGCTACTAAGCAGTTCCGACGGCCTCCTCGGTCAAACTCAGGAGGTAAAAATCAGGGACAGCCACAGGGTAATAAAAAGCCCTGGATCCGAAGAGGTACTAAACCAGCCTCCAAGTCAAGCCTATGAAGGGCTGCCCCCACTCAAACGGGTGGGGGGAAGACTTCAGTTGTTCGCAGAGACCTGGCGGGAGACGATCAAAGACAGATGGGTGCTCTCCGCAGTAACTCTGGGATACAAGTTGGAGTTAAAAGAGTCTCCTCCGTCCCATTTTATGTGGTCAGGCATGCCAAGAGACCCTCTGAAAAGAGGGTCTCTCCTATTGGCGTTAGAACAACTATTGCTCCAAGGAGTAATTATGGAGGTTCCTATGGAAGAGTGGGGGTTGGGTTTCTACTCAAACCTTTTCACAGTCCCGAAGCCAAACGGGGACATAAGACCCATATTGGACCTAAAGAGTCTAAACAAATTTCTAAACGTCCGGTCTTTCCGGATGGAGTCGATCCGATCGGTCACCGCTGCCCTACAAGGGGAGGAATGGTTAGCCTCGATCGACATCAAAGATGCTTACTTGCATGTTCCCATCTTTCCAGGTCATCAAAAATTCCTACGCTTTGCAGTAGAAGGGCGCCATTTTCAGTTCAGAGCCTTACCATTCGGTCTGGCCACAGCACCACGAGTGTTCACAAAAATTCTGGCCCCACTGTTGGCCGATCTAAGAACACGGGGTGTAACGATAATGGCATACCTAGACGACCTGTTGTTGATGGACCACTCAGTTGCCAAGCTAGAAGTGGTAATTGTCGATACAATCAAGTATCTAGAATCTCACGGTTGGGTCATCAACCTGGACAAGTCAGCCCTACAGCCAGTGAAAAACCTGGTATATCTAGGGCTACGGCTGGATTCAGACCAGAGGAAGATTTTCTTACCTCTAGACAAGGTATCCTCTTTGAGGGCCTTGGTCCGTCTGCTTTGTGCAAAAAGACAGCCGTCCATACGCCTGTGCATGAGGCTGCTAGGAAAGATGGTAGCATCATTCGAAGCTGTGCCATACGCCCAATTCCACTCAAGGAATTTACAAAGGGCCATATTGTCAGCCTGGAACGGAAAAGTTCAGGCTCTAGACTTCCCGATGGCTTTGTCCCCTTCCGTTCGGAAGAGTCTCTGCTGGTGGTTGATCCCCCAGAATCTCCAGAAGGGAAAACCCTTCAGCCCGATATCTTGGAAGGTGGTCACTACAGATGCCAGCCTTATAGGCTGGGGGGCAGTACTGGAGCAATGGTCTCTCCAGGGCAGATGGTCAAATGTAGTAAAAACCCTGCCCATCAATCTCTTAGAGATACGAGCAGCCCGGTACGCTCTAGTAGCCTGGACATCCAGACTCCAAGGGTCCCCTGTCAGAATTCAATCAGACAATGCCCCAGCAGTGGCATATATCAATCATCAGGGAGGCACCAGGAGTCGTGCAGCCCAGAGGGAAGTAAGTCACATCCTGGAATGGGCAGAAAAGCATGTCCCATGTATATCAGCTGTCTTCATTCCAGGGGTGGAGAATTGGAAGGCGGACTTTCTGAGTCGCCAACAGTTATGCCCAGGGGAATGGTCCCTTCATCCCGAGGTCTTCCGAGCAATATGTCAGCGGTGGGCAACACCGGATGTAGATCTGCTAGCATCCAGATTCAACGCAAAGGTGGACAGATTTGTCTCCCGGACAAGGGATCCCCTCGCTTGCGGCTCGGATGCTCTGGTGTTCCCTTGGGATCAGTTCAGACTGATATATGCATTCCCTCCGCTACAATTGTTGCCTCGACTCCTTCGCAGAGTCAGGTTGGAGAAGAAGCCGGTGATCCTGGTGGCTCCAGCGTGGCCCCGAAGGGCCTGGTACGCGGAGATCATCAAAATGTCTGTGGGGAGTCCTTGGACCCTTCCACGTCGTCCGGACCTGCTTTCGCAAGGACTGATATACCACCCTTCCTTACTAACTCTAAGTTTAACGGCCTGGCTATTGAATCCCACATCCTAAAGAAGAGAGGTCTCTCTAACTCTGTGGTATCAACTATAATCAATGCCAGGAAGCCTGTATCCAGGCAGATCTACTATAGAGTTTGGAAGGCGTACATCACTTGGTGCGAGGCCAGAAAATGGCATCCACGTAAGTACGTTATAGGCAGAATTCTGGACTTCCTGCAGTGGGCTGTAGACAGGAAGTTTGCCTTAAGTACTATCAAGGGCCAGGTTTCGGCCTTGTCAATACTATTTCAAAGGCCCCTGGCTATGCATTCACTTGTCAAATCCTTTATGCAAGGTGTGACTTGTATTATTCCACCGATTAAGGCTCCCATATGCCCATGGGATCTAAATTTGGTTCTGTCGGTTCTGCAGAAGCAGCCATTTGAACCTTTGCGGCACATTTCCTTGGTTCTACTCACCAGGAAATTGATATTTTTAGTAGCCATATGCTCGGCTAGAAGAGTGTCGGAATTAGCCGCCATGTCCTGTAAAGAGCCATATCTGGTTATCCATAAGGACAGAGTAGTATTACGTCCTCACCCAGCCTTTCTTCCTAAGGTGGTATCGAGGTTTCACTTGAACCAGGATGTGGTTCTTCCTTCTTTTTTCCCCAAACCAAGCTCGGTAGAGGAAAAGTTATTGCATTCTTTGGATGTAGTAAGAGCAGTTAAAGCTTATCTAAAAGCCACTGCTCAGGTTCGTAGAACGGATTCTTTGTTTGTTCTGCCGGAAGGCCCCAGAAAGGGTCAGGCAGCATCAAAATCTACTTTAGCCAAGTGGATTCGACAGGTCATAATACAAGCCTATGGCTTGAGAAGTAGACCGCCTCCGTTCAAAGTTAGGGCGCACTCCACGAGAGCAGTTGGAACTTCATGGGCAGTGCATCACCAGGCCTCCCTGGCGCAAATTTGTAAGGCCGCAACATGGTCTTCAGTACACACGTTTACTAGGTTCTACCAGGTGGACGTTAGAAGTCAGGAGGATGTCGCCTTTGGGCGCAGTGTGTTGCAGGCCGCAAAAGATCCTCATGCCTGATGGCGCCCAGCTTATGTATGGTGTATCCCCCCCCTCATGTGGCATTGCTTTGGGACGTCCCACATAGTAATGACTATGCTGCTCTGTGTCCCGTGATGTATGAACAAGAAAGTAGGATTTTTAAAACAGCTTACCTGTAAAATCCTTTTCTTGGAGTACATCACGGGACACAGAGCTCCCACCCCTCTTTTGGGGACACGTATTGCTTTGCTACAAAACTGAGGTACTCCCGGATGGGAGGGGCTTATATAGGGGAGGGTACTTCCTGTTTTGGAAGTTGCCAGTGCCAGCACCTGAAGGTAATTCTATATAACCCACATAGTAATGACTATGCTGCTCTGTGTCCCGTGATGTACTCCAAGAAAAGGATTTTACAGGTAAGCTGTTTTAAAAATCCTACTTTTCTTTGCTTCACTTATTGATTTTATGATGAAGTTAATGGCTATTTTTGCTACTAAATTCGTAATACTTGAAAGAAAAAAAACGAAAAAAAAACTGTACATTAGATTAGATACAGACACTAACGCGTTTCGGGACTCCTTCTTCAGAGAACCCTGTTCTTAAGCTTCACGATATGATTTATCACTCAAAAATCTGGAAAGTTGTATGTACTGTATATTGAAGACACCTCTGAAGAAAGAGTCCCGAAACGCGTTTGTTGTCTGTATCTAATCTTTCCAATATTCATGTATGGTTGTCATACACAATTTTCAATTGATGTTTTGTATATGTACAGTTTAATCTACCAGTGCCGCTTTAGTCCCATCCATGTTTTTATGGACCTTGCTTTGTGCACTGATGCGCAGTCATGTTGGAACAGGAATTGGCCATCCCCAAACTGTTCCCACAAAGTTAAGTTGGAAGTATGAAATTGTCTAAAATGTCTTGGTGTGCTGAAGCCTTAAGCGTTCCCTTCACTGAAACTTAGGGGCCAAGCCCATCCCCTGAAAAACCACCCTACACCATAATCCCCCCTCCACAAAATGATTTGGACCAGTGCACAAAGCAAGGTCCATAAAGACAAGGATGAGTGAGTTTGGGGTGGAGGAATTTGACTGGCCTGCACAGAGTCCTGACCTCAACCCAATAGAACACTTGTATAACAGTGTAAATTTTCTGTCCCCTCAAAATAACTCACACACAGCCATTAATGTCTAAACCGCTGGTAACAAAAGTGAGTACACCCCTAAGTGAAAATTTTCAAATTGGGCCCAAAGTGTCAATATTTTGTGTGGACGCCATTATTTTCCAGCACTGCCTTAACCCTCTTGGGCATGGAGTTCACCAGAGCTTCACAGGTTGCCACTGGAGTCCTCTTCCACTCCTCCATGATGACATCACGGAGCTAGTGGATATTAGAGACCTTGTGCTCCTCCACCTTATGTTTGCGGATGCCCCACATGTTGGAATACTGCCCTGCGACCCAGTCTCTGAAGGGAGAGGCACATGCTCTGCTTCAGTATGTCACAGTACATGTTGGCATTCATGGTTCCCTCAATGAGCTGTAGCTCCCCAGTGCTGGCAGCACTCATGCAGCCCCAGACCATGACACTCCCACCACCATGCTTGACTGTGGGCAAAACACACTTGGCTTTGTACTCCTCACCTTGATGCCACCACACATGCTTGACACCATCTGAACCAAATAAGTTTATCTTGGTCTCATCAGACCACACGACATGGTTCCAGTAATCCATGTCCTTAGTCTGCTTGTCTTCGTCAAACTGTTTGCAGGCTTTCTTGTGCATCATCTTTAGAAGAGGCTTCCTTCTGGGACGACAGAAATGCAGACCAATTTTATGCAGTGTGCGGCGTATGGTCTGAGCACTGACGGGCTGAACCCCCACCACTTGAACCTCTACAGCAATGCTGGCAGCACTCATACATCTATTTCCCAAAGGCAACCTCTGGATATGACGCTGAGCACTCAACTTCTTTGGTCGACCATGGCCAGGCCTGTTCTGAGTAGATCCTGTCCTGTTAAACCGCTGTATGGTCTTGGCCATGGTGCTGCAGCACAGTTTTAGAGTCTTGACAATCTTCTTATAGGCTAGGCCATCTTTATGTAGAGCAACAATTATTTTTTTCAGATCCTCAAGCCGTGTACACACGATCGGTTTTACGGATGAAAACAGTCCTATGGACTGTTTTCATCGGACGAACCGATCGTGTATGGGCCCCATCGGTCTTTTTTCCATCGGTGTGAAAAAATAGAACATGTTTTAAATTTATCCGATGGGAAAAAAAAGATTACAAAATCCGATCGTCTGTGTGGAAATCCATCGGATAAAAAACCCACGCATGCTCATAATCAAGTTGACGCATGCTCAGAAGCATTGAACTTAATTTTTCTTGGCTCATCGGAGTGTTTTACGTCGCCGCGTTTGAAACGGTCCGTTTTTTGACTGATGGTGTGTAGGCAAGACTGATGGAAGACAGTTTCATCAGATTTCCGATGGAAAAAACCATCGGATTAGAATCCATAGGATATCCAATCGTGTGTACAGGGCTTCAGAGAGTTCTTTGCCATGAGGTGCCATTATGAACTTCCAGTGACCAGTATGAGAGAGTGAGAGCGAAAAAACCATATTTAACACACCTGCTCCCCATTCACACCTGAGACCTTGTAACACTAAGGAGTCACATGACACTGGGGAGGGAAAATGGCTGATTGTGCCCATTTTGGACATTTTCACTTAGGGGTGTACTCACTTTTGTTGCCAGCAGTTTAGACATTAATGGCTGAGTGTTGAGTTATTTTGAGGGGACAGCAAATTTACACTGGTATACAAGCTGTACATTCGCTACATTACATTGTAGCAAAGTGTAATTTCTTCAGTGTTTTCACATGAAAAGATATAAAATATTTACAAAAATGTGAGGGGTGTACTCACTTTTGTGAGATACTGTGTATATTTTACATTTCCAACAACCAAACACATATATAGCAATTAAACAACACAAATATAAAAGATACCTTATCAATTATATAAATCCTCCCATCCCCTCTGTACCATAATTATAAGTGTCCCTGTGCCTGTGTAATGTAAAAAATCTGCCGGATTGTACCTATATAAGCTCGGCTCCCGGCGCTCAGCTGACTTGTCAGATCTCTTCTCTCTGGGCTCACAGTTTCAGTGGGCGAGGCCAAGCCCTCCCGCTGACGTCAGTCAGGGAAGAGGGGGAGAGAAGAGAGAGAGAGAGAGCCGACAGCTAGCTGAGCGCCTGGAGCCACGATCATATCTATCAGGTACGGATCGGCAGATTTTTTACATTACACAGGCACAGGGACACTTATTATTATGGTACAGAGAGAATGGGAGGATTTAGCTGCAGATATGAGAGCAGTGGGGGCAGGCACTGGTATGAGCAGACAGGGAGGGGAGGAGGGATGAGGACAGTGAAGACACAGGAGAGCAGGGCAGCGTATGATGGAGGCACGTACGCTGACAACAGTGTCAGGGCTCGGCAGCCCTGATATATTGAAGGCAGTGTACAGGGGGAAGGGTATAGCCAGGCAGAATTAGCCAGGTATTTCAGGTGTTATAGGGGGCCAAATTACACAGCTCAAGCACTGTGCTGTATAACATGCTTTAAGGGAACAGGATCTGTCAACACTTTGTGTGAGTCACAGACAGTCTGTCACACAGTGTGATAGAAAACCCATTTTTCCTGTACACTCAGTGCACTTTTGTACCATGAGTCACCACCTGGAAGTAACGTTTGACAGGTAGTGCAGAAGGGGTGCAGGAGTGCACAGGGAACAATAGTATATATTAGGCTGTCCCCTTATATCAGGTGTCCCTATCAGAGCCCCCCTTACATCAGGTGTCCTTATCAATGTCCCACATTACATCAGGGGTCCTTATCAGAGTCCCCTCCTCCCACATCAGGTCCCCATGAGAGTCCCACCTCACATCAAGGTCCCCATCAGAGTCCAATCCCACATCAGGATCCCCATCATAATTCCCACCTTACATAAGGTATCCTCATCAGAGCCCCCCCTTGCATCAGGGTCCCTGTGAGAGTCTGCCCTTACATCAGGTGTCCCCATCAGTCTGGCTCATAGATTAGTGGATGTGTTCTCAGAGACCTGGGGAGGCACAACTAAAATCTGGGGGAAGGGCACTACTCAACACAGCACCCCCTAGATCTGGACCTGATTAGAACGCAACCACCAGATCCCCTGTGAACTTCTCTGAAAGCTGAACTAAAGTCCCCAGAATACTTACCTCTGTTCCAGCGACACAACTGGATCACTCACTGGCCATTGACATCTTCTTCCTGGGCTTCTTCAAGTTTTCTTCATTGGCTGGCACTCATCCCGGCTCATAGCCACTGTGCCTAGAATGTATGCTGAGCTGCACATGCTGAGCTCAGTGTACATTCAGTAGAAGATTATGAACAGGCAGGCATTGTATGTGTCTTCTGCAACAAAAAGCTGCTTGCTTACAATTAGTTTTCCTGAGGGTTTAGATATACTTTAAAGCGGAACTAAACCCTCCTATCCTTTACAGCCAAGTTGCCATCTTAGCCTTTCTTAGATTTGCAGTTGGTACGGTGCTGCACATACAGTATGATCATTTATGACACTAGCAATTTGATGGCTTGATATTTCGATTGGGAGCACAAGCAACTGTGACAACTGTTATTTACAGCATGCCTTGAATGTATTCATTTTGGAAAACAGGTATTCCATGGGTTTAGTTCTGCTTCAAGATCCTGTCTGCCTTTCCTCCGATTGAATTTTTTGCCTTTCTGCTGCCATTCACAGCTCAGGCCATCAAGATCTTCCTTTTCACTGGGTAGAACTCTTTTTCCGCGTACACACGATCAGAATTTCCGACAAGAAATGTTTGATGTGAGCTTTGCTGTCAGAATTTCCGACAACAAAAATTTGAGAGCTGGTTCTCAAATTTTCCGACAAGAAAAATTCAGAATCAAGCAGAAGAGCCGAACTGCCTATTGAACTTCATTGATCATGGCTCGTCGTACGTGTTGTACGTCACTGCGTTCTTGACGTTCGGAATTTCCGACAACATTTGTGTGACCGTGTGTATGCAACAGAAGTTTGAGCCAACATTCTGTCGGAAAAAAATCCACGGTTTTGTTGTCGGAATTTCCGATTGCGTGTACGCGGCATAACTGTTACCAAGTGTTCCAGATTCTGTGAGACAGTTCAGGAATTTTGGACCCCATCCCACAGTGTCTGTGTCCCCCAGGCTGTCCAGCAGAACTCAGGACACTTAGAATCTACAGAGTGACAGGGGATGCCAGGTGCTTGAATACTCTTTTTAGCACCCTGCACTGAGATACTGATAAAATGCCCTTAACTGACAGCGGGTAATAGGGGGTGGACTTTAGAGTCTCCAACATTAAAGACTGGTTTATGAGGCAATATGGTTAGCCACGGAACCTGAGCGGTGATGTAGAATGAGAGATCCCCATCAGGCCCGCTCCCCTTTTTTTGATAGCTGACGTGCTGTCCTGATTTGGTTTACCAGCACATGAGGAATCTAGCAATCTGTATCTGTAGATTGCTGAGGCGGTTTTAAAAGAAATGCTTCATCTGGCTGCACTAAGTGCAGATTGGTGCATGAGAATAATTTATATTTTTAAATAAATTATGTGTTTTATAAGGAAAATGTTAGGTAGTCCCCTTCTTTTTTGCTTTGCCTTGAGTTATATATGAGTTGAGAGAGAAGGAGATGAGGAAAAAACATCACCTTTGGACCCCTTGAGGAAAAAGCTTGTTTTGACCTCTATAATGTACAGGTCATAATAAAAGGTGAGAGCACATCTGCAGTGGAGCACTGGGTGAAGGGGTGATAATATGGTGAAGTGATATACACGAGCACAGAAGATTTGTATAATGAAGCAAAGAATAATATTTACACATATATTGTCCAGCACAAGGGACTGAAATATTATTTATTAATTTATTCAATTTTTTTTGTGTACATAAAAAGATTGTGGTTTTGGATGGACTTTTTTATTATGTTTTTTGATGTGTACATTGGAAATTGTTTTTGAGTAGCACTGCACTTATATATATTCATATATTACAATGCCATTCATTTGCAGAAAGAAGCCACCAAAAGTATGTTGTACCTAGCTTCGCAGTAATAATTTGTAAAAGGCCCAAATTTGAGCACCTCCAATGTACATTTAAAAATCTTCCACAAAAACAGGAAAAACACCTCAAAAGATAATCTGCATCTAGAAATCAAATTCAGAGTGTAATTTTTTGCAGAAAAAGCCCCAAAAGAATGTTGTGCCTACACTTGCTGCATTTTATTTGAATTAGGCCCCTATTTGAACAAGACCCCAACAACCATAGTAAAATCTATCAGAGTTTAATTTATTTAAAGATAAAAATAGCCCAAAGACTGTAAAATTACCTATGTGAGTAGTAAAAAATTATTTGCACTAGGGCTTGTTTTTACACAAACATGTTTTTATTGTTTTTCAAGCAGATATTATAATGAAAAACAAAGATAATACACCATAACTTTACAGGAGGGTACTCCAGCCGTATACTACAGAGAGAGTTTAGAGGTACAAAAATAAAAAATAGTAGCAGAAGTGAGACATGTTGGGTAATTGAGTATGTCAGAGTAATCTAGAGGAGTGGAAGGGAAAGAATGTACCATGAATCTCTGCTTATAGGAGCATCATACCCTCCAGGTGATAAGGTCAAAAGAAGAGAATAAAGAGAAAGTGGAAAAGGAAGGAGAAGAGAAGGAGTGAAGAGCAGGAATAGAAAGGTCGTAGATCTGTAAAGTTCCCAAGTTGGCAATGGATCTCGCACTGTGATGAGGATGTTGGGGGGGAATACCTAGAAACAGCAAAAAGTGCTAAAAAAGCAGTGGTCCGTGAAATTAGTAAGCAGGTAAATGGGACCACAACAGTGGAATACAGTGAAGGTCTTCCAGAAAGTTATGTAGTTGAGGACAGTCCTTGAACACTATCTCACACTATCCAAGTCAGCTAGAACCGTTTAAACTTCTTGTAAGTATCATGATTTTCCGGCCACCAATTTGTCCATATGCATAATGTTGTTGAGAGTCTTAAGGCATTCAGGGAACAAAGGTGTGGTAGAAGATTTCCAGTTTATAGGAATCAATTGTCTAACCACAAAAAAGAAGAGAGTTTTTTGCTTGAGGTAGCGATTGAGGTAAAAGGGTTAAGAGGGCAAGTTTAAGGGTATTGGAGGCCAATTCCTGGGTAAATAGGTTGTACATTATTATTATACAGGATTTATATTTTTCCAACAATTTGTTCAGCACTTTACAATGTGACGGCAGACAGTACAGTTACAATACAGGAGGAATCAGAGGGCCCTGCTTGTTAGAGCTTGCAATCTAAATGGGAGGGTCAAGTGATATAAAAGGTAATAACTGTGGGGGATTCGCTGATGGAGAAAATAATGTACAGTTATTAGGTGAGACAGGATAAGCTTCTCTGAAGAGAAGGGTTTTTAGGGATCGTCTAAAAGTAGACATAGTAGGAGACAGTTGGACAGATTGGGGTAGGGAATTCCATAGGATGGGAGAGGCTCAGGGAAATGTCCTGGAGGTGAGCATGGTTGGGGCAGGACAGGGGTAAGATTTTGTCATAGAGTTGGTCAGTAGTAGAGTAGAGAAGGGTGAAGGTGGAGGCGGTTTCTGCGTGTAACTGGTAGGCGGTGGGAGGGAGAGGAGGTAGAAGACAGGGAGAGAGTGAAGCTAATAATATGGTGATCAGAGAGGGGAAAAGGATTGTTAGAGAGGTTGCACGGAGTGTATATGTAAGAGAAAACAAGGTCAAGGGTGTTGCCGTCAGAGTGAGTAGAAGCATGTATCTATTGCTTCAGGTCAAAAGAGGAGGTTAGAATGAGAAGTTTAAAAGTAGCAGGAGTGTTAGCACTAAAAGGGATGTTGAAGTTGCCAAGAATGATTGTGGGAATTTCAGAAGACCTAAAGTAGGGCAGCCAGGCAGAGAAGTCATCGAGGAAGGCGGCTACTGGTCCAGGGGGCCAGTAGATCAGAGCAATTCCTAAAGAAACTTGAGAAAATTGACGAATGCAATGTGCCTTAAATGAGGAGAGTGACAGAGAGGGAGGAGGGTGAAGTAACTGAAAGGTGCTATGTGGGGATAGAAGGATTCCCACTCCACCTCCCTTTCATCCACTGGATCTGGGGAATAAGTCCAGAGAAGGCTGCCACGGGAGAGGAAAGCAGGAGAAGCAGTGTCAGATTCATGGAGCCAGGTTTACGTAATGGCAAGTAGATTAAAGGAGTTAGCGAAAAAGAGGTAGTAGAGAGAGGGGAGTTTGTAACAAACAGAGCGGGCATTCCAAAAGGCGCAAGAGAAGGAGAAACTGGTTTTGGGAAGAAAAGGAATAGAAACTAAGTCGTGTTGATTGCGGCTGCTGCCAGAGGGTGTGGGGTGATGGGAGAATTGAGAAAAGGTAAATGATGAAGGCCCAGGGTTTGGGGATATATGTCCAGAGATTAGGAGAAGCAGAAGGGTAAGAGAGTTTGATTTATATGAAGGTGCAGTACATGACCCAGCGTTGTGGAGGTTTTATTATGGGGGTTTAGAATTTGCACTCAGTGCAGTAATAGGAAGAGTACAGAAGTGAGGGTGATATATATTGGCTGTGGGGTGGAGATGAGGGGTTAAGAAAAGAGAGTTTTAGGAGAGAGGACACAACTGTCAGAAGGAGTGGTAGCGGGTGCATGTTACAGCGAGGATGGGGAGCTGAGTAGGTAAACAAGGTCACCTGCAGTCTGGTGTTTTCCAAAATAGTTTTCTGTGTATTTTCACTTCATGCTATCACTGAAGTGCAGAGCCTGAAGTGCTCCCACTTAAATTAATAACCCCCAGCAAATGTGTTTCTTCCATAAAGGTGGGTCCCAAAATTTATGGATGGAGGGGCATGCCCACCAGATATGAAATAAGGTGCTGGGGAGGCTTGGCAGCTCCAACAAGAATCCTAGTGGGATGGGAAAATATGGTGCACTCTGGAGGTGTAAGGTACAATCTTGAGAGTATTTCAAAGTTACATTCTTGGGTGGCACAAACCATGGACCATTTTTGAATTGTAATTAAAATTTGTGTCCATTAATCATCAGAAAATTAACGGCCAAGTTCAAGCATCGATTTGGCCATGTAGGGGGGAGGCCAGAGGATAGATAGGTAAAGAGCAGGGCATATATCTTAGAAATGATATGAGCAGAGGGTGAGGAAGAAATACAAAATTGCTTAAACTGTGTTAGAGAACAATGTATGGCAGTTTTAGGTAGGGGAGAGTAGTAGAAACTCTGCAACTAAGGATACGAGAACTATAGGCCCCTAGTATTTCTATGTAGGGCTTGGAATTGCGAGAATAAAAGGAGGGAGTCAACAGCAATAACATGTCAGAGTTGGATTTTTTCCAACTCAAAAAAGCATCCAAATGGAAACCAATCAAAAAGGAAGGATTATCCAATAGCGGAGTGAGATGGTGTCTGTCTTTCAAAATGAAGTCAATCTCAGATGTAGCTGAACTTCAATATGGAGCCCCTCAATTGTGACGAATCTTCAATGGTTCTCCTTAATGGTCCTCTCCTCTCTTCTGAGCTTGCTTATTTATTTCCCCAGAGACTGCATTCATTTAGGGATCATCCTAGAGGGCGTAGCTTGTAGTAATCACTCACTCCTGAATGGAGGGTGATATTACCAATTACTATTTGTTTGTACAAACAATAGCTTAACTTGACCACCAGATGGCAATCTGACACTGGCAATCCCTTGAATCAGTTTCCTGGGAGAAAATGGGTTCATTGAATTCAATAGAATAAAAGTGTTTTTCCGAGGGGTTGGTGGAATTATTTGTGATTATTAATTTTTGATACGCTCTAAAGGGATAGAATCTTTAAACAACGATCTTGTAGAAATATGTATATAAACTAACAAGTGTCTAGATACTTTAACCTTTTACAGTCTTTTTCAAAAGTGTGCCAAAAGTATCAAATATTTTATCTTAGAAAATTTAGTACAGAGTGCCAAAGTAATTAGTAAATTCCTGCATTATACTAGAGGGGTCTGAGGTCAGGGTATTGTCTGCAAATCTTACATAGTTACACAGTTTGTGTCCTAGCATCTGCTACCAGATTAGCCAGCATTTTCCACTTTTTTTTCCCCTGGATTTGAAGACTCTGCCAGACAAGGAACGCAGATCCAGGTGCGTTGCAGAGGTTATATGAAGAGACAAATCACGTCTCGTCTGAGCAAGTAAACCAAAATGATCCGAAGTTGGGGATTCAGAAAAGGCTGCAGCCGCCTTAACCTCAACCTCTTCCAGCTGTCGTATCTGTGAGGATAGCTCAGATCTGACAGCATTAATTGTGGATATGTATTCTCCTCAGACATGCACTTTAAAAGCATCCCACATCACTGGGAGTGAAGCTGAGCCATCATTAAACTCCCAATATTGTGTCATCTTAGGAGAGACTAACTCCCCAACCTTCAGGTCCTGCACCCACCTCGGCACTATTCTCCAGCAATTTGAGCATCTGGCGTTTTTCAACATGACAAATAATTCCAGTGGGGCATGGTCAGACAGGCCCAAAGGCAGGTAGGATACACTCTTACCACCTGCCAATGCCCGGGCGTTACCAAAAACCATATCAATTCGAAAACCAGATTTTGTGTGTAGATGAAAAACATGAATAGGCCCTGGTCCCCAGGTGCTTTCAGTGCCACAGCTCTGTGAAGTCAAAGGCCTGGGCTCATTGGTGTAAATCAGGATTATATGCCCTTAGAGGGTTGGAGAAGTCAATCGTTGCATCAAGAGTTAAAATCCCCAGCAATGTATAGCTGGGAGAAAGTTAAGGGGCCAGCTTTCTATAAATGTCATACGGGACCCGCTGGTTAAAGGGAGGAGGAACATACACATTGACAAATGCAAAAACCGTTGCCTGAATGTCAAGCAATAGAACAATATATCTCTCTAGCGGATCAGTGATAACGTGCAAAATCTTATACACTAGTGATTTGTTTAAGAGGATAGCCATACCCCTAGCATATCTTGAGTAAGTGACGTGGAAGGCTTGTTCTACCCATAACCTGTGTAATGCCAGTATTTTGTTACCTACCAAGTGAGTCTCCTGCAAAAACAATACATGTGGCCTGGTACGGTTTAGGTATTTAAACATAAATGCTCTCGTGAACTTATCGTTAAGACCCCTAACGTTCCATTAAATCAATTTTAAAGTCATATCTTAGATATAGAAATAGGTAACCGCACCAGGAAAATATTATCGCAATATAACATGGACATTTGGGAGGAATAAAAATTACATCTTTGAAGACCCTAAGAAAGACATACCGGCTTATGCTGCATATGTTGCGTAGAAGTAAAGCAATATAAGCTTGGAGTGTACTCTAATAAAATATAATAATAATAATAATAAAAATAATAATAATAACACAATTATAAACGCCTTACTGACCATTAGTCCCTGTGACAGGAGTGACTTTGGGTCGGGGGTTTGTGTGGCTCAGCTTGCCCTGGAGAGTTCTGGAGGCTCCTTGTCCAGCTTCCTGGACGCCTCTTATGTGTAGATCACCCTGTGTCTCTAATAGGGGCACAGGGTGAATGAGGAACCCAGTCTGATCTGTGCTAGTCAGACTCAATGCTGTATACATTGTATATATTGTGTGTTGGCTGTTGTGGACTATTTGCTGTGATGGGGTAAGGTGTGACTATTCTATTGTCTATTGTGGCTGCCTTAACTATTATGGGATGTGTAAGTGTCTTGCTGTGAGGAAATAGGGGGGATTCCTTCAGTAGCCCCCCTGCTAAGACTATTTACTGATGAGAAGTTGGAACACACCTGACCTGTATCACCATTGTCATTGGACAGTTTAATCCGCCCTGTTTTCCAAGGGTGGGGGGAGTGTTTTGAAGTGAGAGATCTGTTAACATGTGCTTGAATAAAGAGTCTGTTGGTTTTACCCTACACTGAGGTGTTGTCTGATGACTGGGATGGCTGGAGAGTCTGGGATAAGTGCTGGTTCTTAACAGAGGAAGCATTGACGGCGGACCTAGATCTGTTTGAGGACAGGGGGTTCGTCACAACTGGTTGGCAGCAGCGGGATCGTGTTTCCTGGCCATAAAGACCTCCACCTGGATCCAAGATCGGATAGCAGCCTTCAGTCACCCCAGCGGAGATATGGATCTGGCATCAGAATTCCCGGGGCTGCTGCAGATCATCCTTTCAGCATACACCAGGTCTGTGTCTGCCTATGAATACCTGGAGGTTAGGCAGCAGATTCGAGTAAGGCACTGGATTAGATGCCTCCAAGTTGCTGGTATGCAACAAGTCAAGTGCTTTCCAACCCCAGAGCAGCAGGCCAGTGAACAAAGGGAGTTACGGATGCAATTCCTGGGAGGGCAGCCCCAGGAGCAATGGATAACTGAGTTGGACAGGCTGGTCCAGCAGGAGATAGAGCTGGACAATCGGTATCGGGCTCGCGAAGGAGGAATATTTAGGAGAGACAACAGGATGCTCTCTGAAGGGATATGACTTTGGTGGCCCTGGATTGCTGTGGGATAGCCTTACAGATTGTTTTGTGTTTGGCGATGAAGGTGAACCTACCCTTGAGGACCTGCGAGAACACAGAGGCTATGCTCAGTTTTGCAGGGGTCTCAGAGCTTAAACCTGATCTAGATTATTTAAGGAAGGAACATCATCTGGAAAGGGCATACAGGAAACTGCTAAAATGCGTTCAGCAGCATGCCAGAGAATCGGCAGTGGAAACTCCGGAGATTGCGGTCTCCAAAGCTGAAGTGCTGACAACAGGGCAGAGCTCTGCTAACCTCTGCCCAACAGCAGCTTCAGCCTCCCTGAGAGAAGAGGTAGTCGACCTTTCTCCCACAATACTGCCAGAGACCTGGGATTTTCTGCCAGCAGCATCAGCGGAGTTACCAGAATCTTCTCCAGCTGAAGCACTGGCAACCGAACACAGGGTCCAAGACCTCTTTCCCACACTTTTAGCAATTCCAGAGACTGGGGATTTAGTAGACATTTCTGTAGAGGAGGAACCACCTAGCAAAACCCCAGCAGAAGTGCTGGCAACAGGGCAGAGTGCTACAAACTTGTGCCCAGCACCGGCAACAACTACAGAGTTCCAGGGAGCCGGGGCAGTCAGCCTCCCCCCCCCCAAGAGTTAGCCGGAGTGGATGATGTGGGGTCCTCAGCTGAAGTGCTAACAGGGCAGAATGCTACTGGCCCCTACACACAACTGCAGCTTGAGCTGATATCGGGGGATGGGACTGCGGTCTCCACTAACAGAAAACCAGCAGATGTGCTGGCAACAGGGCAGAGTGCTACCAAACTCTGCCCAGCACCGGCAACAACTGTGGAGTTCCAGGGAGCTGGGGCAGTCGGCCTCTCTCCCCTACAGTTAGCTGGAGCAGATAATGTAGGGAAGCCCCTACGCCCAGCTGAACTGCTGGCAACGGGACAGAGCGCTGCTAGCCTCTGCCCTCCACTAACAAACTATGGATTTCCTGTAAAAGTGGATGGGACTTCAGTCTCCACCTGTATACCCCAGGGATGCTGGGCAGTCGGCCCAGATCCCCAACAACATGATGGAGTGAGCCCAGTCACCCTGTCTTCTCTTCAGCGGCTGAAAGGACTCCAGGGAGAAGGGCCAGTCCAGGCCTCTCCCCAGCGGCGGGTATGTTCTCTGAGAGAGGCAAAGGTTGGCTGGGTAAGTAATGCTCTGTTTGGGACAATTTATTTGGGGTACTGTGTGGGTACCGGCATTGGGGGACTGGAACTACTGACTAACTTCGGAGTCAACACGTCTGGGGTCTCCTGCTGCATTAGTCTCCTGTCGAAAGGGGAGATGTGTGACAGGAGTGACTTTGGGTCGTGGGTTTGTGCGGCTCAGCTTGCCCTGGAGAGTTCTGGAGGCTCCTTGTCCAGCTTTCCCGACGCCTCTTATGTGTAGATCACCCTGTGTCATGGAAACCCTGTCAGGAACAGACGCCCTGGACTTCCTGGTTCCTGTCCACTCACCTGCTGTAGTTCCTGCCTCCTCACCTGCTGGTTCCTGATCACCTGCGGTAGTTCTTGATCCTGCCAGGCACTCGTACCCCTTCCACCTCCGTGCTTCCTGTTATATCACCAGGGGCCGCCGGTGGGAGCCGTAAGGGAGGCCTCCCTCTGCTAACCGGGCTCGTCACCGTCAGGTACGTGACAGTAGCAGACAGCCATGTCTGAGCCCGAGCAGGGAGCCTCACCTATGGAGGAACTATGCCGACACCTGGCGGGACTGACCGAGGCCGTTAAGAGCCTCCAGCAAGGCTACACTCACCTGGAAGGACAAGTGCGGGCCCTCACCAACCCCGATGGAGCTCAAGGGGGTCCACGTGCCTCCACTTCTTCCGCCGGGGCAGGAGCTGCGCCCACGGTGGTCATGCTTCCCCCTGAACCCAGGGTCCCTACACCCGAAAGATTCTCCGGGGACCGGAGCAAGTTCAGGGCTTTCCGGAACTCTTGTGAGTTGTACTTTGCCTTACAGCCCCGCACCTTTTCCTTAGAAGCTACCAAGGTGGGCTTTGTAATTTCGCTGCTTTCCGGAGACCCACAGAACTGGGCCCACCGCCTGCTAGAACGCAAAGATGCGTCCTTGGACAGCCTTACACTTTTTTTTTACGCCATTGCCCAATTGTACGAGGACCCTCAGCTCTCGGTCACTGCAGAGAACGCCCTGCGGACCCTTCAGCAGGGACGCAGAGCAGCGGAAAATTATGTAGCTGAATTCAGGCGCTGGAGCGCAGACACCAGCTGGAATGACGCTGCCCTCCGTCACCAGTTTCGCATAGGCCTTTCTGACCCATTGAAGGACGAACTGGCTAGGGTAGGAATACCAGAAAATTTGAACCTACTGATCGATCTGACAATTCAGATCGACCGACGCCTGAGGGAACGGAGGGTTGAGAGGGCCACAGGCTTCACCCGGCCGACCTGGATGCTTCCCCGGGTCCCCAGTCATCTGCACCCAGCTTCTGCAGCACCCTTGACCCCCTCGTACGATGCTCCTGAACCCATGCAGCTTGGGGTCCTCCGCCCTTCCCTTACTCCGGAGGAACGCCAACGCCGACGCGCGCACAACCTGTGCCTGTACTGCGGGGAGCCCGGTCACTTCGTTAGGAACTGTCCCCTGAAGTTCCGTAAGGGCTTGTCAGTATTCCCTGCTGTGATCAACCCTCAGACTAAATCCTCCTCTCACTTCGCTCTTTCTATCTCCCTGCAGCTCCCAGGAAGGACCCTGCAAGTCGTCGCAATTATTGACTCTGGGGCTTGTAGTTGCTTCATGGACTCAACTTTTGCCCGTACTCAACTTATTCCTCTACTTCCCAAGACCCATGGACTACGGGTTCACCTGGCTGATGGGTCCCTTATCAAGTCGGGGCCCGTCTTCGAAGAGACGGCTCCCCTACCTGTCACTGTCTTCTCCTCTACCGGGGTGCACCGAGAATATCTACGGCTGGATATTATCTCCTCTCCACTGTTCCCCATAATTCTCGGTATGCCCCGGCTACAAGCCCATAATCCTACCATTAACTGGGTCATGGGGGTGATCACGTTTCCTTCCTCCTACTGCCAACGGTCCTGTGGCTCACACAAACCCCCTGGGCCTGCCACCTTAATGTGTACCGACACTGAGGCCGGAATACGTCAGGCCATCCCTGACGCTTACCTGGACTTTCTCGATGTGTTTAGTAAACAGGGGGCAGAGACACTACCACCCCACCGAGCCTACGACTGCCCCATTGATCTACTTCCCGGAGCAGCTATTCCTTTCGGTAGGATTTTCCCTTTAACGGAGGTGGAACAGGGGGCCCTGAAGGACTACATTGATGAGAACCTTTTAAAGGGGTTCATTCGCCCCTCTACGTCGCCAGCAGGCGCAGGCATTTTCTTTGTAGAAAAGAAGGACCATACCCTCAGGCCATGTGTGGACTACCGTGAACTAAATAAGGTCACCATTAAAAATCGTTATCCTCTTCCTCTGGTACCAGAGTTGTTCCAAAGATTGGGAGCTGCCGTTATTTTCACTAAGCTTGACCTCCGGGGAGCCTATAACCTGGTCCGAATCAAGGAGGGCGATGAGTGGAAAACCGCCTTCCGCTCCCGGTTCGGACATTTCGAATATTTAGTGATGCCCTTCGGGCTGTGCAATGCCCCTGCCACCTTCCAGTATTTAATTAATGATGTTCTTCGGGACTTTTTAGATCTCTTTGTGATTGCTTATTTAGATGACATACTAATCTTCTCTTCCTCCCTTGACTCTCATCGCAGGCATGTCAGAAGTGTGTTAGACCGGCTTCGGCAGCATAAACTATATGCAAAGGCTGAGAAATGCGAGTTTGAGCGGGAGAGCATAGCATTTCTGGGATTAATCATCTCTGGCGAAGGCATCAGGATGGACCCACAGAAGATCACCGCAATCTTGGACTGGCCAGCGCCAGTGGATAAGAAGGGAATCCAACGGTTCGTTGGATTCGCCAACTTTTATCGTAAATTCATCCGGGGGTTCTCCGCCATCATTGCACCCATTACTCAGCTAACCAAGCAAGGTACCCGCTTCCACTGGTCCCCTGAGGCCCAAAAGGCCTTTGAGGATCTCAAAGGGCTCTTCACCTCTGCATCCATCTTAAAACACCCAGATTCCTCCCTACCATTTGTACTTGAGGTAGATGCTTCTGAGGTTGCAGTAGGGGCAATATTGTCACAGAGGCAAGGAACCAAGGCTTTGCTTCATCCGGTGGCTTTCTTTTCTCGCAAATTATCTGCGGCAGAAAAGAACTATGACGTGGGAGACCGGGAACTCTTGGCGATTAAGTCCGCCCTGGAAGAATGGAGGTACTTACTTGAAGGTGCTGCTCACCCGATCTTAGTATTCACCGACCATAAGAACTTAGAGTACCTGAAAACTGCAAAAAGACTAAAACCACGACAAGCCAGATGGGCCCTGTTTTTTTCCCGGTTCTCCTTCCATGTGACATACCGCCCCGGTGCCAAGAACACTAAACCTGACGCCTTGTCCCGAATGTTTCATGGATCCAAAGAACTCTCCTCACCCGATACAATCCTCGCTCCTGGGAATTTTCTCCTACTTCAGGAGGACCTACTCTCCCGGATCAGACAAGCCACCACTAGACAGGAACCCTCTCCTGAACTGGATCTGCAAACCAAGGATGGATTACTCTGGCACCAAGACAGGATATTCATACCAGAAGAACTAAAGATAACCGTGCTAGAGCTCTGCCACGATCATGCCCTTGCTGGGCACTTTGGCGTGGCTAAGACCACTGAGTTGGTACAACGTACCTTCTGGTGGCCTCGACTACGCGAGGATTGCAGGAGGTTCGTGGAGTCCTGTACTACATGTACCCGGAATAAAGGGTCCAGATCCAAAGCCTGGGGACTACTGAAGCCCTTACCCGTTCCAGAGAGACCGTGGAAAATGCTTTCTATCGACTTCATAGTTGAACTCCCCCCGGCTGAGAATCACACCACCATCTTTGTGATTGTGGACCGTCTGTCCAAGATGGCACATTTTGTTCCTATGAGAGGGACCCCCTCGGCCCCGGAAACTGCACAAATGTTCATTAAAGAAGTCGTCAGGCTCCATGGGGTACCTGCTAATATAGTCTCCGATCGGGGGGTACAATTTACCTCCCGGTTCTGGAGGTCCCTCTGCAAGACTCTGGGAATAGAGCTATCATTCTCTTCGGCTTACCACCCTCAAACCAACGGACAGACTGAGAGAACAAATCAGACCCTCGAGCAATATTTGCGTTGTTTCTCCTCCTTTGCTCAGAATGACTGGCTCTCCCTGCTTCCGCTAGCGGAGTTCTCTTACAATAACTCCATCCACTCCGCAACTAACCAGACCCCATTTTTTGCGAACTTCGGGTTTCACCCCACATTTCTGCCCAACTCTCTCCCTGAGTGCTCAGTGCCCGCAGTTCTGGAAAAAGTGAATTTCTTCTCCTCTAACAACCAGCTTCTACGCGAAGCCATGGCAAGAACTCAGGAGTATAACAAGACGGTCTACGACAGGAGGAGACGGGGTGAATTAGCGCTGGCACCGGGCGACCAAGTATGGCTTTCCACCATCAATCCAAGATTGGCTTGCCCGTCCAAGAAATTGGGCCCCAAGTTTCTAGGGCCTTTTCCTATCAAAAGGAAAATCAACGAGGTGGCCTACGAGCTGGAGCTCCCCGACTCCCTGAGGGTCCACCCTGTTTTTCATGTTTCTCTATTGAAACCGTCAGTCTCCAACCCATTCCCAGGTCGGACCCCGACTCGCCCTGATCCCGTCATCATAGACGGGGAACAGGAATTCGAGGTAGAAGCTATTTTAGACGCACGAAGAAGAAATAGCCAGAGTCAATTTTTAATAAAATGGAAGGGTTACGGACCAGAGGAGAACTCCTGGGAACCCGAAGAGAACATTCACGCCAAAGACCTGATACAAGCCTTCAGGAGGTCTCACCCCGAGAAGTTTGCTCCTAGGGGCATCCGGAGGCTGCCCCTTGGGGGGGGGGCAATGTCATGGAAACCCTGTCAGGAACAGATGCCCTGGACTTCCTGGTTCCCGCCCCCGCAGGTGACGCCCGAAGGGCTATTTAAACTCCTCACTTGCAGACAGTCCCTGCTGTCTGCTCTACAGCGTTTATCCCAAGTGACCTGATCTGCCTTGTTTACCTGTATCTGACCCGGCTTCCTGTGACCCTCCTGCTATCTGCCTGTACCTGACCATCGGCCTGTTTTCTGACTTCGGTATTGCCTGATCCTTTTGTGCCTCGCTGCCTGCCAGTTTACCCGACCCCGGCTTGTCTGACGATCCTGCCTGACCTTGGCTCTTGTTCACCTGCTGCTGCCTAGTGGTTCCAGTTTACCTGCTGTGCCTCCCGGTCCGGGTCATCTGCTGAGTTCCTGGTTCCTGTCTGCTCATCTGCTGGTTCCTGTCTGCTCATCTGCTGGTTCCTGTCTGCTCATCTGCTGGTTCCTGTTCACCTGCTGCTGCCTAGTGGTTCCAGTTTACCTGCTGTGCCTCCCGGTCCGGGTCATCTGCTGAGTTCCTGGTTCCTGTCTGCTCATCTGCTGGTTCCTGTTCACCTGCTGCTGCCCAGTGGTTCCAGTCTACCTGCTGTGCCTCCCGGTCCGGGTCATCTGCTGAGTTCCTGGTTCCTGTCTGCTCATCTGCTGGTTCCTGTCTGCTCATCTGCTGGTTCCTGTTCATCTGCTGCTGCCCAGTGGTTCCAGTCTACCTGCTGTGCCTCCTGGTCTGGGTCATCTTCTGAGTTCCTGGTTCCTGTCTACTCACCTGCTGTAGTTCCTGGTTCCTGTCCACTCACCTGCTGTAGTTCCTGGTTCCTGCCTCCTCACCTGCTGGTTCCTGATCACCTGCGGTAGTTCTTGATCCTGCCAGGCACTCGTACCCCTTCCACCTCCGTGCTTCCCGTTATATCACCAGGGGCCGCCGGTGGGAGCCGTAAGGGAGGCCTCCCTCTGCTAACCGGGCTCGTCACCGTCAGGTAAATGCACCCTGTGTCTCTAAAAGGGGCACAGGGTGAATGAGAACCACAGTCTGATCTGTGCTAGTCAGACTCAATGCTGTATACATTGTATATATTGTGTGTTGTGGACTATTTGCTGTGATGGGGTGGGGTGTGACTATTCTATTATCTATTGTGGCTGCCCTAACTATTATGGGATGTGTAAGTGTCTTGCTGTGAGGAAAGAGGGGGATTCCTCCAGTAGCCCCCCTGCTAAGACTATTTACTGATGAGAAGTTGGAACACACCTGACCTGTATCACCATTGTCATTGGACAGTTTAACCCGCCCTGTGTTGAAGTGTTTTGAAGTGAGAGATATCTGTTAACATGTGCTTGAATAAAGAGTCTGCTGCTTTTACCCTACACTGAGGTGTTGTCTGATGACTGGGATGGCTGGAGAGTCTGGGATAAGTGCTGGTTTTTAACAGAGGAAGCATTGACGGGGGACCTAGATCTGTTTGAGGACAGAGGGTTCGTCCCAGTCCCCAACCGTTAACTAGGTCAGTTTGATTCCCTTAACAAATTTACAGTTGCTTCAATGGTGTATTCCACACAAAAAGGGGGAGGGGTAAAACTTGACATCCCCAGGCACAAACTTTCGTTACTACCGAGGTAAGCCAGTGGAAGGGGGGACAGTCTTTCTTGTAGAGACTCAGGTGAACTGCTCCCTTAGTGTAGGAGCTCTTGGACAGGAAGGATGAGAATCTGACAACTGGGGAGAGTCCCAAGTTGGCCAGAAATCATGAACCCCCCGTGTACCCATCTGGAAGGTGATATCCTGAGGCTAAAGTCATGTTCCCGGGCTAATCAGTAGCTAGGGGCCAATACTCCAGACCCCATAGAGGGAGATGAAGAACATATTAATATAAGCAAAGGGAGATAGATGGTAACAGTGTAGAATGAATGGTACCTCCATTACTCAGTAAAAACGAGCTGTATAGTGTACCCCCAGATTCACGTGATAGAATAGCACAACACATCTCATCGCAGCATGGTGAGCCAGGCATCAGCGATCCCCTCGGATCCTTCCGGCAGCCCCAGAACTCTAACATTATTATCTCTCATGAGATTTTCTGCATCATCGGACTTTGCTACTAGAAATTTTACTGTGTTTTGCAATTCCGTATGTTGCCCTGTGTGATCCTCCGCCTCCGAGATCTGAGTCTCAGACTCTGAGAGGCACCCCTGCATTTTATCTAGATCATTCCAGGTAAGGATTGCATTCTTCTGCCAAGTGATCAATCCTATTTTCTGCTTTCAATTGCAGCTAAGATCATGTTTGTATCACCCGTAGGAGACAAGGGCAAGGGGGATACAGAGGTGGCTGCAGGGGGACATTCCTCCATGTTAGCCAGTAAAGCCTGAAGCCTCTGAAGTAAGATGGAGTCTATGTGGGATAAACCTTATATGGAGGGTCAGGAAAGCCGAGGATGGTTGCTGGTATCCAATATGAGGCAGATGGTTGCTACACATGGTACAGGAGCTGAGACCTTGGCCCTTCCAAGATGTGGCTGTGTGCTGGCCTCAAATGACACGCTGGCAGGTTAGGCAACACCAGTGCCTGTGAGGGAGGTGTGCCAGAAAGGATACCTCAAAGGGTAATGGCAGCCTTAGGAGGACACATGATTGCGACACTAGGCACCGGAGCTGGAGTTGCGGCCCTCTCGGATGTTCTAGCAGGGGAGCACCACCTCAATGACCCCAGGCAGTGTACTGACAAGCCAGGCAACTCCGGCATTTGAGCGAGATGTGGGCCAGGCACGGAGGATTCAGTCGAGTGTGATGGCTGAGCCAGAGCTAAATTTGCAGCCCGATTGGGTGTTCTAGCAGCAGAGCGCCTCCAAAATGTCCTAGGGCTAAACATGGACAGATCGAGCAGCCCTGTGAGGAGGCGCGCCAGGCACAGAGGACTTGGCCGAGAACGATAGCCGGCAACAGTGGGAAACAAGATGGCACCAGAGCAGGAGTCTCAGTCCGTACAGCCACCTCGAGCAGAGGAGCGCAGCTGTGATGATCTCGGGCAAAGCTCCGACAAGCGGGGAAATTCCGGTGGCTATGTAGGAGGTGAGCTGGGGGTGGAGGAATAGGGAAAACCTAGGATGGTTGCAGGGTGACAGGACCTCTTCACGGAGATGTCCTTTCTGGTCTCCATCCGGTCACGCCCACCGTGCTCTATTTTATTTTATTTTTTAACAACTCATAAAGCTTTCTTGAGGGAATCCAGGAAGTTGTGGAAAGAGATGGCCATCAGACAGGTAGCACTCACAACATAAAAGAGATTTTTCAAGTAAGCTTATACTGTATTGTTAAATATATCTATTATTTGTATTGCTATTAAAATGCTGATATTATGCGATGAACGTGTATGCTGTAACTATACAACTCCTTTTATTTTCATTCTGTGTGTACATTTTAGTTTGCACTTTTTATATGCATTATTTCTTTTTTACTTGATTAAAAAAACAAAGAAAAAAACAATTTTTTTTTTTTTTTTAAATGTAGTCCTGCCCATAGTAAATAAGGAAAAATTCAAAATAATTATCCATTTTATTTAAATATATGTTTAGCCTCAAAAACACTCTACAGTGGGGAAAATAATTATTTGATCCCCTGCAGATGTTGTAAGTTTTTCCACTTAGGCCCCTTTCACACGGAGGGTCCGTTCAGGTCCGCCTGTCAGCTTTTTAGGCGGACCTGGACGGACGCTCCATGTAGCCCTATGGAGCCACGGATGTCAGCGGTGACATGTCTGATGACATCCGCTCCGCTCCGCCAAAGTGTGATGGAGGAAAACCCTATTTTTCCTTCCGTCGGCGGAGTGGATCGGATGAACACGGACAGACGGTCCGTGTTCATCCGATTCCCCCATAGGGGAGAGCGGCGCTCTGACAGGGCGGTCCCTGCACAGTGTGCGGGGACCGCCCAGTCATCCGCCGGCTCAGCGGGGATCAACTGAGCGATCCCCGCTGAACAAGCGGAGCTTCACGGGGCGGATCTTCACGGATCCGCCCCGTGTGAAAGAGCCCTTACAATGAAATTAAGGGTCTATCATTTTTATCACAGGTGTATTTTAAATGATAGAGACAGAATATCTACCACAAATCCAGAAAAAACACAATACAAATGTTATAAATTAAGTTGGAGTTCAGTGAGTAAAATAAGTATTTGATCCCCTATCAGCCAACAATCATTCTGGCTCCCACAGACTGGCTACAGTATGTGCTCCTGTGGTACACAGATTAGTCCTGTCAATTAGTGGTGCAACGGATCGGTGACGATCCGTGATCCGAACGGGTCACCCCGTTCGGATCGGCACACACCGCGATCCGCGGCCTCTGCCTCAGGAAAGGCCGCGGCTTCGGCCTAGCTCCGGAGCCGCGGCCATCTTGGTACACCCGGGGGCGGCGGCCGCCTTGTGACGTCATCACCCCTCGCTGCTCGTGGATTTGAGCTGGCCGGCGGGAGAGACTGGTAAGTGGGGGAGATGCCCATTACTGGGGGAGATTGTGGATATTACATACGGGTGGAGATTGTGGATATTACATACAGGGGGAGATTGTGGATATTACATACAGGGGGAGATTGTGGATATTACATACAGGGGAAGATTGTGGATATTACTGGGGGAGATTGTGGATATTACTTGGGGAAGATTGTGGATATTACTGGGGGAAGATTGTGGATATTACTGGGGGAAGATTGTGGATATTACTGGGGGAAGATTGTGGATATTACTGGGGGGAGATTGTGGTGGGGAGATTGTGGATATTACAGTGGGGGGGGGGGATGACGTGGATATTAGTAATTTTTTTTTTTTGCCGATCCGAAAATGATCCGATCCGTGGCTCTGGTCCGAGGATCGATCCGATCCGTGAGTTTTTTGATCCGTTGCACCCCTACTGTCAATGTAAGAAGGTGCTCCTAATGACAACTCATTATGTGTATAAAAGACACCTGTCCACAGAATCTTTCTTCCATTCAAACCTCACCATCATGGGCAAGACAAAAGAGCTGTCAAAGGACATCAGGTAAAAGATTATAGACCTGCACAAGGCTGGAATGCGCTACAAGACCATCAGCAAGAAACTTGGTGAAAAAGGAGACAACTGTTGGATCTATTATTCGCAAATGGAAGAAATACAAAATAACCATCAATCGTCCTCGGTCTGGAGCTCCATGCAAGATTTAGCCTCATGAGGTAAGGATGATCATGAGAAAAGTAAGGGGTTAGCCCAGAACTACACAGCTGGCGCCTGAGAATGATCTCAAGGCAGCTGGGACCGCAGTCACCAAACAAACCATTGGTAACACAATATGCCGCCATCGATTGAAATCCTGCAGCACCCGCAAGGTCCCCGTCCTCAAAAAGGCACATGTACATTCCCGTTTGAAGTTTTCCAGTAAGCATCTAAATGATTTAGAGAAGGATTGGGAGAAAAGTGCTGTGGTCAGATGAGACCAAAATTAAGCTCTTTGGCATTAACTCAACTTGCCGTGTTTTGGAGGAAGAAAAATGCTGACTATGACCCTAAGAACACCATCCCTACAGTCCAGCACGGAGGTGGAAACATGATGCTTTGGGGCTGTTTCTCTGCTAAAGGTACAGGCTGACTTTGCCACATTGAGGGGCCAATGGACAGGCCATGTATTCTAAAATCTTGGATGAGAACCTTCTTCCCTCAGCCAGAACACTGAAGATGGGTCGTGGATGGGTCTTTCAGCATGACAATGACCCAAAACATACCGCCAAGGCAACAACGGAGTGGCTCAAGAAGAAGCACATTAAGGTCATGGAGTGGCCTAGCCAGTCTCCAGACCTTAATCCTATAGAAAATGTTTGGAGGGAGCTGAAACTTTAAGTTGCCAAGTGACAGCCAAGAAACCTTAAGGATTTAGAGAAGATCTGTAAAGAAGAGTGGACTAAAATTCCTCCTGAGATGTGTGCAAACCTGGTCACCAACTACAAGAAACGTCTTACTTCTGTGCTTGCCAACAAGGGTTTCTCCATCAAGTACTAAGTCATGTTTTGCTTGGGGATCAAATACTTATTTTGAATATATGTAGCGAGGGGGGCGCATGCACGGCGTGAAACTGGATAGACGTGAGTAAGCAGAGCTCCGTCTAGCTGAGTCCTCCAGGCACGATCCCCGGGGCTATACTATCACCAAAGACGCTTAATTTCTACCATCACCCTGGTGGGAAAGTCCGGTGCATGTCTGCGGGCAAGAAGGGACACAGGAGCCGCTCCCAGCGCAACTTTACCAACTATCTCCTGGGACTGGAAAACTCAGCAAGGAAGATGTCCCAAGATGGCGCCGTCCCCCACGAGGCAGCTGAGCGCTCCGGACACTCTCAATCTACTTCATCCAAAGACAGTGAGTACATATCTCATCTCACTAAAGCAGACCTAGATGCCAGTCTGTCTGCAATTCATGAAAAATTGGTTAATAAGCTAGAGAATGAGATACATAACTCCACAAGCTCACTCTCCCAGGAGATGGCCTCTATTGGTAACCGCACTGATAAGCTAGAAACTAAACATGACAAACTAGCTCTTGCACATAATGACCTGAGGAAAGATTATGAAGTGCTGGCATATAGCTTTTCATTTATGCAAGCCCATATCGAGGATTTGGACAATCGTAACAGAAGAAACAATATTAGGGTACGTGGCATCCCCGAATCTGTTATATATCTGAATCAGGCCATCAAGAAATTATTTCATGGCCTTCTGCCTGATAAACCTGTCTCAGCCTTTGCATGTGATAGATTACATAGGGCGCTTCGCCCCAAACCTACACCTGACAAACCCCCAAGAGATGTCATAATGTATATGAAGGATTTCCTAACGAAAGAAGATATCATGAGAGCATCCAGGAATACTCAGAACATTGAACTGGAGGGTATTAAGCTGCAAATTTACCCAGACATTTCCCCTGCGACCTTGGATAGGAGACGTAGGATGAAGGAGGTAAAAAATGTTCTTCAATCTGCTAGAATTAAATATAGATGGGGTTTTCCATTTAAATTGTCCATCATGCATAATGGTACCAATCACACAGTCTTTAATGTGATTGAGGGTAAGGAGCTGTTGATCAAACTGGGCCTACTTGAACAACCCCCAGCTCAACGTTATCCTACAACACCAAGACCTTCTCCTATTTGGTCCACCCCTGCACCAAGACGCCCCCCAAGAGAACAGGGCAGATGGCAGCATTCATTTCAGGATCAAGCCCCCTAAACTCCCCTTCTTTTAGGATTCATACAGGTTGTTTCATCAGCCTTTTACGGCCGTTACACATACCTTCTCCTCAATTGTAACAGATAGGAGGAGTGCAAGATGCAATAGTTGAGGAGGACTATTCTTCATTGTTGCCACTTCATGTGTGTCTTTATTTTCCACCCCATCCGGGACACATAAAACCGCAATGAAGTCAGAAGAGACAGAGGAAATGGACACACAGCTTTACCTTTGCCCCTTGGGTATATTTGTTTGCCCCCCCTTTCCCCTCCCCTCTCCCATTTTCCCCCCCTTTTTTTTCCTCTCCCCCTTCCCTCCCCCTACTACCTCCCCCCCTTTTTTTTTTTTCTTGAGGGGGTCCTCCATCCACATTTTGCAGGAGGGGCTCCTCCAGCTAACCCAAACTTCCCACTTTTTACCGGGGAGGTGTTAATTTTTTCCTACAGTGGAGAGTCATTATTAATAATGCTTATTGGTTGTGTTCTCTTTACCTGCTGCGTACCATATATGATGATAACTATTTACTTGCAGTTGCAGAATTACTGGATTTTAGTTTTTCTCTCTTTCTCACTCACCTTTCCCGGAAAGCCCCCTACTTTCCCGAGTGGACTCGATTGAACTTCTTGAACCTCTGAACACTCCACTCTAAGGCTCCTGAGCTAAGGTTTTTTTTTTTTTGTTACACCCTGATTTATATTTCTAATTATGCCTTGTTATACCATACCTATTGCACTTATGAGCTTTTATTAATTATATAATTATATAGTAATGTCAATTTGCCTGGAGGTTTCCGCTAGCGCTGGTTTGTCCCCCATTCTTTCCATAGGACCCTCTACCTCGTCCCTTCTGTGGCGATGTGCGGGGCCATGCGGACAGAATTAGGACGGTTTTGTCCTTTTTGGATACAACTTTGGTTGGGAGTACTTTTTTCTCCCAACCCCCATAGAATGTTAATATTTTTGATTATCTTCACAGCCATGTTGGCTTTTCATTTAGATAATATATATATATACTGTTATATATGCTACATACACTGAAAGACATACGGTTTTATATGTTCCATCACCTTTAGGCCTCATGCCCACGGACGTTTTTACAGCCACGTTTTTTACAGCTTAAAAACGCCTGTCCACGTTAGTCTATAGCTTCATGCCCACCTAGACGTTTTTGAGCTGCAAATAGCATAGACGTTTTTAAGCTGTAAAAAAAACCCAGGACCAGTGCGTTCCTCAGCGTCGGCGTTAGGCATAAAAAAACACGAAGCGTAAAAAAACACGCAAAAACGCCGCAATTGCATTTTTGAGCTCCGGCGGGTTTTTTTTTCTGTTTTTTTTTCGAAAAAAACTAAATAAAAAAAATTATACAATAACATGGACAGGCGTTTTTAAGCTGTAAAAAACGCGGCTGTAAAAACGTCCGTGGGCATGAAGCCTTAAGATTAGTTAAAATGATACAGTTCTACAATCGCTACATTAGCTTACTTATCTTTTTTTATGTGTGGATAATTTACATGGGTAGTCCATATTTTATGATAGGAGTGACACCTTGTAATCCTTGTGTAGCTTCGGATTCTATAGGCTTGATGTACACATCACATATGATTTTTCTATCCTCATATTCTCACCAAACCCCCCCATTCCCTCCCCTATAAATGGGTATCAAGATCTTCTCACACAATGTGCAGGGTTTCAACTCCCCTAACAAACGCAAAAAAGCTTTCAGGCACTACAAAAGTATAGGTGCAGATATTATCCTAGTACAGGAAGCACACTTTGCTGAATCCAACCACCCACAGTACTACGATAAAACTTTCAATCAAGTTTATTTCACTACTTTTTCAAACAAATCTAGAGGCACAGCTATTTTTATCAGAAACTCAACAGTATTTGAGCCACACAGTATATTTAAAGATGAAGATAGTAGGTTTATTATTTTAAAGGGTAGCATTAATAGACGAAATATCACAATAGCGTCAGTTTATGCCCCAAATGATGCCCAAACCTCTTTTTTTTCTAGGTTTTTTGACACCCTAGAGAAATATACTTCCCCTCATGTTATTATGGGTGGGGATTTCAACCTCTCCGCCCATCTAACCCTAGACAGAAGCAGACTTACCCCTTCTTCTAAGGCGTTCTCCAAGACAATGAACCGCTCCTTAAGCAAATTCCAACTAATTGATTCATGGAGGTCCCATAATATTGGCATCAAAGCTTACACTCATTACTCCAGCCCTCATGATAGCTACGCCAGAATTGATTATATATATTGCACCCCTATACTTTTGGCTAATTTCTCTACAGCATCAATCCTTCCATGCCCTTGGTCTGACCATAATATAGTATCCTTTGAAACATCTCACATCAAAATGTCCCCAACCCCCTTTAATTGGCGTCTTAATGATTCCCTTCTTTCTGACCCCAACACCCAACTTCAGATTAACACACATCTGACTGAATATTTTTCTAAAAATACTTCAGATGATGTCCTTCCAACCTCTGTGTGGGCTGCACATAAAGCGGTACTTAGAGGCCACTTGATTAGTATAGCAGCAGCCAGGAATAAAACTAAACTCAGAGACATCACAGGTCTTACGAAAGATCTCAACAGCCTCTATAATAAACTTATGCCGCGTACACACGACCATTTTTCTCGTCGGGAAAAATTTAATTTTTTCTCTTTGACGAGAAAAATGACCGTGTGTGGGCTTTTGGTAATTTTTCCCGACGAGAAAAACGGCATTAATCACGACGAGAAAAATTAGAACATGCTCTAATTTTTCTCGTCGTGATTCACAGCATTTTTTTCCGCGGCAGTTTTCCCATAGGGAAACACTGCCGGGGAGCCAACACGGTCATTTTTCTCGACCAAGAGAAAAAATGACGGGAAAAACGGCCGTGTGTAGGGAAACGTTTTTCCCGTCTATTTTCTCAACAGTGTTTTCACCGTCGAGAAAATCGATCGTGTGTACGCGGCATTAATCTTTCCCAGTCCTCAGAAATTACAAATTTGATTCAGACTAAACGCGCAGCCCTCAATGCATTGTTATCAGAAGATACAGAAAAATCATTGAGATTTTCTAAAGCCAAATTTCTTTTGCAAGGTAACTCCGCCTCTGCGATGTTTGCCAGGAAACTCAATCAAGATATTAAACCCCCCCCCCCCCATGTATATAAGCTTAGAAACCCCAAAGGGAATTTTGTAACTCATCCTCAAGATGTTCTGTAAATCTTCACCGCTTTTTACAAAGATCTACTTTCAGGTCCACAAACTCACCCTCAGCCCTCTTCAACAGAATGGCTGGACTCTATTCAACTGCCCTCCCTGAATGATCATCAAATTTCATTGCTTGAAGAACCTTGCACAGAAACTGAAATAGCTAATTTAATAAAATCCCTTAAACCCTCTACGGCACCTGGCCCAGACGGCTTCACATCAGCCTATTATAAAAAAAAATCTCCCTCCTTAGTCCCCAGTCTCACAAAGATGTTTAATTATATCCTCCAAGGGGGCCATTTCCCAGTAGACATGCTTTTTGCAAATCTTTCTCTAATTCCTAAACCCCATAAGGATCATACCCTACCCCAGAACTTCCGCCCCATCTCGGTCTTGAATAATGATGTCAAATTATTCGGTAGATTGCTTGCTGACAGACTGGCCTCGGTGATTACCTCACTGATCCACACAGACCAAACTGGATTTATCCCCGGCCGACAAATAGTTGATAATATCCGTCTAGTCACTAATTTGATACAAGATGCCAACCTTCATTCTCGCCCTCTATGTTTATTAAGCCTGGACATCCATAAAGCTTTCGATAGTGTTAGTTGCTCCTATCTAAACCTCCTTCTCCCAAAACTTGGGTTCTCTGACAAGTTTATTCATGGCTTTAACGCCCTATATAAATCCCCAATGACTCGAATCAGAATTCCTGGTAATAGCTCAGACTTCTTCACCGTAAGTAGGGGCACTAGGCAAGGGTGCCCACTATCCCCTCTCCTTTTCGCCTTAGCATTAGAACCCCTCGCCCAGGCCATCAGAAATAAGGATACTATTAAAGGCTACCACAAAAACTCTGACCAGTATAAATTAAGCCTTTACGCAGATGACACCTTTCTATTTCTAACTGACCCTCTCATATTCCTGCCTAACCTCCTTATGGAACTCAAAGATTTCCATAAAATCTCAGGTTTAAGAATTAACCTGAAGAAATGTTCAGCCCTACCCATTAATCAACCCCCCGACTTCTGACGAGTAAATTTAAACTTAATTGGTCCACACACTCCTTCAAATATCTTGGGGTAAACATTACAGCATGCCATAACAAATTATATAATGCAAACTACCCCCCCCCCCTTTTTACTCACATTAGCTCACTACTAAAATCCTGGTCTTCCTATCACATTTCCTATCTAGGTAGAATATGTGCCTTTAAAATGCCTTTACTTCCAAAACTACTCTATCTCTTCAGATCACTCCCAATAACAGTTCCTAAAACTAGACTGGAGGCCCTACAGAGAGAGATCAATAGGTTTATCTGGAATAATAAAAAGCCTAGAAGTAGCTACTCCCTAATGCATAGATCCCAAAACAAAGGAGGATTGGGCCTCCCCAATCTTTGGCTTTACTATCTAGCAACTAAACTCACCCAATTAGCACAGTGGTTCTCCTCTGATCCCCAAATCTAATGGCTGAATTTTGAGTCTAAATCAATTTTCCCTCTAAACATCAAGGGAATATTATGGTCCAACTTAACCACTTAACGACCGCTCACTGTATATATACGTCGGCAGAATGGCATCGACAGGCACAATCACGTAGAGCATACGTGATCGCCTTTGTACAGTTGGGGGGTCCGATCGGACCCCCCTCCTATACAGTGAGCGGCCGTTTATCATTGGGGAGCGATCAGAGATGAGGGGGTGACCATTCAATTTCGGCCACCCCCTCGCGATCGCTCCCGGCGAATGAAAATGCTTCCTCCGCCATGTGATGTAAACACAGGCAGGAGGAAGTGATGTCATCTCCCTTGCGGCGGTCTTTTCGATTCCGGCGCCGAGGAGAGAAGAAGCAGGTTAGTGCACCAACAGTCCACTGACACATAGGTACACATAGGCACACATTTCACCCCCCAGTCACCCCCAGATCACCCCCCAGCCCCCAATCACAGTGTCACTGATTGCAGTGATCATTTATTTTACTGATCACTGCATTTAGTGTCATCTGTGATAGTAAAAAGTTGCAGGGCAGTTAGGATTAGGCCCCTTTAGGTCCAGGGTAGCCCCCTAACCCCCCCTAATAAAGGTTTAACCCCTTGATCGCCCCCCAGGTAACCCTTTCACCCCCTAACGCCAGCGTCACTAAGCGATCATATTTTCGATCGCTGTATGTAGTGCCGGTGGTGCCCTAGATAGCCAGTTATTTATTTTTAGTTTCGCCGCAGGTTTTTAGAGCGTCAGGTACCCCCATATATTATTTTAACCCCCTGATTGCCCCTAGAGTTAACCCTTTCACCAGTGATCACCGTATAAGCGTCACTGGTGACACTGGTTACCCAGTTAGTTATTTAGTTATTTAGGTAACCTGTCAGGTTTTTATATAGCGTTGGGTACCCCCATATTTAACCTAATAAAGGTTTTGACCTCCTGATTGCCCCTAGTTAACCCTTTCACCAGTGATCACCATATAAAGGTTACGGGTGACGCTGGTTGGTTAGTTTGCTTTTTATAGCATCAGGGCACCCGCCGTATATAACCCAATAAAGGTTTAACCCCCTGATCGCCCGGCGGGTGAGATCAATTAGGTTTTAGCGCCAGAGAGGGTCTGCGTCGCCCCAGGCAGCGTTTGGTTAGTGCCAGTAACGCTAACACCCACGCACAAAGCATACACCTCCCTTAGTGGTATAGTATCTGATCAGATCTATACTAGCGTCCCCAGCGGTTTAGGGTTCCCAAAAACGCAGTGTTAGCGGGATCAGCCCAGATACCTGCTAGCACCTGCGTTTAGCCCCTCCACCCAGCCCAGCCCAGCCCACCCAAGTGCAGTATCGATCGATCACTGTCACTTACCAAACACAAAACACATAACTGCAGCGTTCGCAGAGACAGTCCTGATCCCTGCGACCGCTAACAGTTTTTTTTGTAGCGTTTGATATATTTGCTGACGACAGTCAGGTGCTTTTTTTCCTGTGAATCTTACTAGTGTACCCCTAAATTTAGAGCCCAAAATGGCAAGTCGAAGGTACACTAGTAAAGAGGCCTACGAGATTCTGAGCATGACAGATAGTGAAGAGGAGGTCAGGTATCTGTCACATTCAGGCTCAGAATATCTTCCCGTAGAAGACAATGACGTCAGCGGCCCCACGTCAGATAGCTCTGACGACGAAGTTGAGGTCCCTGCTAAGGTCAGGCGTACCCGATCCCGATCTTCTGAGGTTGTTGAGGAGCAAGAACCGCAGGGCTCTTGTATCATGGAGCTGAGTAGTACTAGCGCCGCTATTCCTTCTGGTGAATTGGCAAGCACCAGCGGCCTAGTACAGCCTGGGCGTACACCCAGCACTGCAGTATCACGTGGTGACGTGGCGAGTCCCATAAGTGCAGTTCAAGCTGGCGAGGTGGCAAGCACAAGTAGTGTCCCGCAGCCACCAATAAGAAGACAAAGGCAGGCCCGTCGTGCCCATAGTGCCCTTCCTGCAGAATTCGCCTATCCTGATTGGGTCCCCACCACTTCTGCAGAACCCGTACTTCCCCCATTCACCGCCCAACCCGGTATTCAGGTGGAAACAGCTGATTTTATGCCAATCGATTATTATTCGCTGTTTTTCACGGAAGATCTCTATAGATCTATTGTGGACCAGAGTAATTTATATGCTGGTCAATTCATCGCCGCTAATCCCCAGTTGCCTTCCATTGCCAAAGATTGGAAACCAATTACGGTTTCCGAATTTAAGACCTTTCTGGGCCTTTCCCTCAACATGGGCACACATAAATTCCCGTCATTGCGTGCTTATTGGTCCACGCACCCAATTGACCACATGCCCGTGTTCTCTGCCTCCATGCCCAGGAAACGATACGAGCAGATTTTGCGGTTCATGCACTTCAACGACAATGAACTTTGTCGTCCACGTGGGGACCCTGAATACGACCGGCTCTATAAAATTCGGCCCCTCATAAACCACTTCAACGAACGTTTTGCAGCCTTGTTTATTCCCGATCAAGCTGTCTGCGTTGATGAGTCCCTGATTAAATTTTCTGGCCGCTTGGCTTTCAAGCAGTACCTTCCCAGCAAGTGTGCCAGATACGGGGTCAAGCTCTATAAGTGCTGTGACAGGGCAACAGGCTATGTATGGAGCTTTATGGTTTATGAGGGAAAAGATAGTCAGGTTGAGCCGGTCAACTGCCCGGATTACATAGGGAGCGCTGGCAAGATAGTGTGGAACTTGGTGTCACCCTTATTCGGAAAGGGGTACCACTTGTATGTGGACAATTATTACACGAGCGTGCCACTGTTTAGTCACTTGTTTGATCATCAGATTGGAGCATGTGGCACCGTGCGACCTAATCGCCGGGGCTTTCCCCAGCGGCTTGTAGATGCCCGTCTTAGGCTGGGGGAGAGAGCCTGCGTAAAGTGTAATAACTTGCTCGCTATGAAGTGGAGGGACAATAAGAATGTTTTCCTTCTTACCTCCCTTCATGCAGACACGACAGTCCAAATTCGTACGGCGACTGGTGTTGTGGAGAAACCCCTCTGTGTCCACGAATATAACAAAAATATGGGAGGGGTGGACCTCAACGACCAGTTGATGGCGCCGTATCTAATTGACCGTAAGGCGAGACGCTGGTACAAAAAAGTGTCTCTATCCTTATTCCAATTGGCTTTGCTGAACGCTCATGTGCTATACAGAGCTTCAGGCGGGACTTTATCTCTTCTAAAATTCCAGAATGAGATAGTCACAGAACTCCTGTATCCAGGCGGTTCTGCACCTCACCATCCCCTACCAAATGCAGTAAGCCGGCTGCATGAGAGGCATTATACACATCTCCTCCCGAGTACCCCTACCCAACGAACCCCCCAAAAAAGATGTCGTGTCTGTAGCAAGCGCAGATTTAGGCGTGACACCCGTTATTATTGTCCACTCTGTCCTGACAAACCTGGTCTTTGCCTTGGTGAATGTTTTGAACGCTACCACTCAAAAGTGAAGTTTTAGCGTAGGGTACAGCATTTCACAGACTAGGACACACTTACACAGGGTCTCCCAAGATGCCATTACATTTTGAGAGACCCGAACCATTACAGTTGTTAAAGTTTAAAAAAAAGTGTAAAAAAGAAAAAAAAAAAAACTTAAAAAACAAAAACACAAAAAAATATAAAATAAAAAAAACAAAAATAGTTGTTGTTTTATTGTTCTCTCTCTCTCTCTCTCTCTCTCTATTTTCTCTCTATTGTTCTGCTCTTTTTTACTGTATTCCATTCTGCAATGTTTTATCATGCTTTCTTTTCAGGTATGTAATTTTTGGTTTTCAGGTGCGCCATTCAACTGCAGTGCGGAATTATTTATCTTGACAGCAACAGCGTTTGCTCCCACGATACATAAAGCCGTGACTCCAGTGCTGTAGGAGGTGATTTCACCACCACAGTTAAAAAAAAGAGCATATATGGTGAAGCATGGGGGCAGCAGGGGCGGAGGAGCGATTTTGCTCCTAATGCCGCGTATATACGGTCGAAATTCCGACGGAGGCTTGCCCGTGGAAAAGTCCGACCGTGTGTACGCGGCATAACTTTTTTGCGGGAGGATGCCCCCATGCTTCGGCATATATATATTTTAGGCACAGGTTGCGTTAAAAAAATGTTTTATTTTTTACTAGGTTTTGTTTTGGTATTTGCTTTGCAGGTATGGTATGGTAAGGTCTTACTGTTGTACTGTAATGTTACTTTGTTTTAATGTTAACCATCATTTGCTTAGCAGGTACGCCATTCAGTTGCATCGCGGATTTATTTATCTTGACAGCAACAGCGTTTGCTCCCACGATACATAAAGCCGTGACTCCAACGCTGTAGGAGGTGATTTCACCACCACAGTTAAAAAAAGAGCATATATGCCGAAGCATGGGGGCAGCAGGGGCGGAGGAGCGATTTTGCTCCTAATGCCGCGTATATACGGTCGAAATTCCGACGGAGGCTTGCCCGTGGAAAGTTCGACCGTGTGTACGCGGCATAACCTTTTATGCCGCGTACATACGGTCGAAATTCCGACGAAGGCTTGCCCGTGGAAAAGTCCGACCGTGTGTACGCAGCATAACTTTTTTGCGGGAGGATGCCCCCATGCTTCGGCATATATGCCCATCATTAGAAGTGGGTGGATGAAGGGAGGTATTCTAATGGTGGGCATACCCACCGATCAATCTCTTTTTTTCGTTCAGCCAACAGGCTGCATGAAAAAAAAGATTACAATACATGTCCAACAAGGACCAGCAACGTACTGGTATGTTGCTGGACTTTGAATGTTTATACCAGATTGATGCCTGCAGGTTTAGGTATCATCTTGGTATCATTCTTTTCAGCCAGTGGCCGGCTTTCATGTAAAAGCAATTCTAGCAGATAATTAGCCTCTAGACTGCTTTTACAAGCAGTGGGAGGGAATGCCCCCCCGGGATATAAACAGCGCCATTGGGAAATTGGGAAATCATTTTATCACACCGATCTTGGTGTGGTCAGATGCTTTGAGGGCAGAGGAAAGATCTAGGGTCTAACCCCCGATTTTTTTTCAAAAAAAGAGTACCTGTCACTACTTATTGCTATCATAGGGGATATTTACATTCCCTGAGATAACAATAAAAATTATAAAAATTTTTTTTATGGAAGGAACAGTTTAAAAATAAAATAAAAAAGCAAAATAAATAATAATAAAAAAAAAAAAAGCACCGCTGTCCCCCCTGCTCTTGCGCAAAGGCGAACGCAAGTGTCGGTCTAGCGTCATATGTAAACAGCAATTGCATCATGCATGTGAGGTATCACCGCGAAGGTCAGATCGAGGGCAGTAATTTTAGCAGTAGACCTCCTTTGTAAATCTAACGTGGTAACCTGTAAAGGCTTTTAAATGCTTTTAAAAATGAATGTAGTTTCTCGCCACTGCGCGTTTGTGCGCAATTTTAAAGCATGTCGTGTTTGGTATCGGCCTAAGATCATCTTTTTTATTTCATCAAACATTTGGGCAATATAGTGTTTTTTAGTGCATTAAAAATAAAAAAAGTGTGTTTTTCCCCCAAAAAATGCGTTTGAAAAATCGCTGCGCAAATACTGTGTGGAAAAAAAAAATGCAACACCCACTATTTTAATCTGTAGGGCATTTGCTTTAAAAATATATATAATGTTTGGGGGTTCAACATAATTTTCTTGCAAAAAAAAAAAATGTTTTCATGTAAACAAAAAGTGTCAGAAAGGGCTTTGTCTTCAAGTGGTTAGAAGAGTGGATGATGTGTGATATAAGCTTCCTAATGTTGTGCATAAAATGCCAGGACAGTTCAAAACCCCCCCAAATGACCCCATTTTGGAAAGTAGACACCTCAAGCTATTTGCTGAGAGGCATGTTGAGCCCATTGAATATTTTTTTTTTGTCCCAAGTGATTGAATAATGACAAAAAGAAAAGAAAAAAAATGTACAAAAAGTTGTCACTAAATTATATATTGCTCAAACATGCCATGGTTATATGTGGAATTGCACCCCAAAATACATTCTGTTGCTTCTCCTGAGTACGGGGATACCACATGTGTGAGACATTTTGTGAGCCTAGCCGCGTACAGGACCCCGAAAACCAAGCACCGCCTTCAGGATTTCTATGGGTGTAAATTTTTGATTTCACTCCTCACTGCCTATCACAGTTTCGGAGGCCATGGAATGCCCAGATGGCACAAACCCCCCCCCAAATGACCCCATTTTGGAAAGTAGACACCCCAAGCTATTTGCTGAGAGGTATGTTGAGTATTTTGCAGATCTCGCTTTTTGTCACAAAGTTTTAAAAATTGAAAAAAGAAAAAAATAAATTATGTCTTTCTTCATTTTCAAAAACAAATGAGAGCTGTAAAATACTCACGATGCCTCTCGGCAAATAGCTTGGGGTGTCTACTTTCCAAAATGGGGTCATTTGTGGGGGTTTTGGGCTATCTTGGCATTTTATGGCCTTCAAAACTGTGATAGGTAGTGAGGAGTGAAATCAAAAATTTGTGCCCTTAGAAATCCTGAAGGCGGTGCTTGGTTTTCGGGGGCCCGTACGCGGCTAGGCTCTCAAAAAGTCCCACACATGTGGTATCCCCGTACTTAGGAGAAGCAGCCAAATGTATTTTTGGGTGCAATTCCGCATATAACCATGGCATGTTTGAGCAATATATCATTTAGTGACAACTTTTTGTACATTTTTTTTTTGTCATTATTCAATCACTTGGGACAAAAAAAAAAATATTCAATGGGCTCAACATGCCTCTCAGCAATTTCCTTGGGGTGTCTACTTTCCAAAATGGGGTCATTTTGGGGGGTTTTGTGCTATCTTGGCATTTTATGGCCTTCAAAACTGTGATAGGTAGTGAGGAGTGAAATCAAAAATTTATGCCCTTAGAAACCTTGAAGGCGGTGCTTGGTTTTTGGGGTCCCGTACGCGGCTAGGCTCCCAAAAAGTCCCACACATGTGGTATCCCCGTACTCAGGAGAAGCAGCAGAATGTATTTTGGGGTGTAATTTCACATATGCCCATGGCATGTGTGAGCAATATATCATTTAGTGCCAACTTTGTGCAAAAAAAACAAAGTTTGTCATATTCCCGCAACTTGTGGCAAAATATAAAATATTCCATGGACTGAAAATGCCTCTCAGTAAATAGCTTGGGGTGTCTACTTTCCAAAATGGGGTCATTTGGGGGGGTTTTGTGCTATTTTGGCATTTTATGGCCTTCGAAACTGTGATAGGTAGTGAGGAGTGAAATCAAAAATTTACGCCCTTAGAAATCCTGAAGGCGGTGCTTGGTTTTTGGGGCCCCGTACCCGGCTAGGCTCCCAAAAAGTCCCACACATGCGGTATCCCCGTACTCAGGAGAAGCAGCAGAATGTATTTTGGGGTGCAATTCCACATATAACCATGGCATGTGTGAGCAATATATCATTTAGTGACAACTTTTTGTACATTTTTTCATTTTTTTTTCTTTTTGTCATTATTCAATTATTTGGGACAAAAAAAAATATTCAATGGAATCAACATGCCTCTCAGCAAATAGCTTGGGGTGTCTACTTTCCAAAATGGGGTCATTTGGGGGGGTTTTGTGCCATCTTGGCATTTTATGGCCTTCAAAACTGTGATAGGTAGTGATAGGTAGTGATGAGCCGAACACCCCCGGGTTCGGTTCGCACCAGAACCCGCGAACGGACCGAAAGTTCGTACGAACATTAGAACCCTATTAAATACAATGGATGCGAACGTTTGAATTCTAAAGTGCTAATTATAATGACTATTATGCATGTTATTGTCCTAAAAAGGGTTTGGGAACCCGGGTTCTGCACCAGGGGACATGTATCAATGCAAAAAGAAGTTTTAAAAACGGTCGTTTTTCGGGAGCAGTCATTTTAATGATGCATAAAGTGAAAAAAAAAGTCAAATATTCCTTTAAATATCGTACCTGGGGGGTGTCTAAAGTATGCCTGTGAAGTGCCACGTGTTTCCCGTGTTTAGAACTGTCCCTGCACAAAATGACACTTCTAAAGGAAAAAAAAAACATTTAAAACTGCTTGCGGCTTTAATGTAATGTCTGGTCCCGGTAATATGGATGAAAATCTTTAAGAAAAATGGCATAGCTACCCCATGACCCCCCCCCCCCCCCTACCCCAGCCCATTACCAGCCCCTTTGGGTCTTGTATGGATATTAAGGGGAACCCCGCACATAAAATAAAAAAGGCCCTATATACTCTGAACAGCCGTATACAGGCGGTGCATACAAGACAGGGACTGTAGGTTTGTTCTTATGTAGAATCTGTTTGTAATTTTGAACAGGTACATTGTTTAAGTGTAGCTCCAGCCCAAAAATCTATTTTTAAACTTTTTGGAAAACATAGGTAAGGGTTATCACCCCTGTAACATTTGTTTTGCTGTCTGTGCCCCTGTTCAGAACATTTCACCTCACTTTCCATCCCAATGACAACTGTTTTTGAAATGTGGTGTTTTTCTTGAAACAAGGATTGGTGATAAAGCATCAGTACAGAGGAGACACCTTTCTTCCATATTAATTCTTACAGGAGAGAATTTTCCTTCCAAGGGGTAGATTTCCTCTCACTTCCTGTTGTCTTCTTGCGTTTGCAAGTAGGAGTCGTTTGTAAGTTGGATGTTTGAAAGTAGGGACCTGCCGTATATACTCTGCAGAAATAGGCCCCTTAGTTGTTGGTGTTGGCACAACACTGTAAGCACTCACAGTTACTCTTGGTTGGTGCTGGAACGCCCTGCTGTCAACTATTACCGTATTTATCGGCGTATAACACGCACTTTTTTCCCCTTAAAATCAGGGGAAAATCGTGGGTGCGTGTTATACGCCGATACTCCGTCGAATTCCCCTGCTGAAAACGAGCGAGAGGAGCGAGCGGAGCCGAAGCCGAAGTACAATCGGCTTTACTCGGCTCCTCTCGCAGTTCCGCCCATCTCCACTGACTGCGCTGCTGACATAGAGAAAGCCGAGTGTACTTCGGCTAGTCTCGGCTCCTCTCGCAGTCCTGCCTGTGACTGTGAGCAGAGCCGAGTCTAGCCGAAGTACACTCGGCTTTCTCCGTCAGCGGCGCAGTCAGTGGAGATGGGCGGAACTGCGAGAGGAGCCGAGTCTAGCCGAAGTACACTCGGCCCCGCTCGCTCCTCTCCACAGAAATCGGCGCCAAATTTTAAAAACCGCCGGGACTGACACGATCGCAAAGGCACTGGGCAAGGCTGCAGATGGACAGATGGACACTGGGCACGGCTGCAGATGGACAGATGGACACTGGGCACGGCTGCAGATGGACAGATGGACACTGGGCAAGGCTACAGATGGACACTGGGCACGGCTGCAGATGGACAGATGGACAGATGGACACTGGGCAAGGCTGCAGATGGACAGATGGACACTGGGCACGGCTGCAGATGGACACTGGGCAAGGCTGCAGATGGACACTGGGCAAGGCTGCATGCTGCATTTAAATGTAAGTTTTTTTTCCTTGAATTTCCCTCCTAAAAGTTTTTTTCCTTAAAATTCCCTCCTAAACTTGGGGTGCGTGTTATACGCCGGTGCGTGTTATACGCCGATAAATACGGTATATCAGGAATTGTAATTACATATAATTGTTGAACAGTGGTAGTAAAAATTGGGCCTTTGATGGTGGTGCTGGTGCCACAACACTGTAAGCCCTGACAGTTACTCTTGGTGGGTGCAGCAATGGGCCCTGCTGTGAATTATTAGATCAATAATTGTTATTGCATGCCCCTGTTGAACAGGGGCTGAAAAATTGGGCCTTTGGTGGTGGTGGTGGTGGTGGTGGTGTTGCCACAACACTGTAAGCCCTCAGAGTTACTCTTGGTGGGTGCAGCAATGGGCCCTGCTGTGAATTATTAGATCAAGAATTGTAATTACATGCCCCTGTTGAACAGGGGCTGAAAAATTGGGCCTTAGGCACTGGTGGCACAACACTGCAACCCCTCACAGATACTGTACTTGGAGCACAGCAATGAGCCCTGTTGCAAAGTATTGCTTCAAAAATTGTAATTACATGCCCCTGTTAAACAGGGGCTGAAAAATTGGGCCTTAGGCACTGGTGGCACAACACTGCAACCCCTCACAGATACTGTACTTGGAGCACAGCAATGAGCCCTGTTGCAAAGTATTGCTTCAAAAATTGTAATTACACGCCCCTGTTAAACAGGGGCTGAAAAATTGGGCGTTAGGCACTTGTGGCGGCACCCATAAACAAAAATGATCTTCCAAGCTATCATCATCAATCGTATCATTGAGGACTCGGAGGAGGAGGATAGCCAGTCAACATAACAGCACAGGCACTCAGCATCAGCATCAGTCTTGAAGGGATGTGACATGTTAAAATCAATTAGTCTGTTATATCAGCATCAGGTGTGTGGTAGCTGGTGGTGATCCAAGACTGGTTCATCTTGATGAAAGTCAGTCGATCAACCGAGTCGGTGGACAGGCGCACCCTGTGATCCGTGACAAATCCTCCAGCAGCACTGAATGTGCGTTCCGAAAGAACGCTGGATGCAGGACAGGCCAGTAGCTCAATTGCATACTGTGCAAGCTCTGGCCAGTGATCCATCCTCAAGACCCAGTAAGCCAGAGGATTTTCGGTGGGGAAGGTGTCCAAGTCTGACCTTGCCCCTAGATATTCCTGCACCATGTTTATCAGACGCTGGCGATGGTTGCTGGAACCGATCATACTTTGGGGCTGCGGACTAAAGAATTGTCTGAACGCATCGGTCAGACGGCCACCTTCCCCACCGCTCCTTCTTTGACTGGCCGAAGCCTCAGCAACTCGTTGTCCAGGACCAGGAGTTTGTAACCTCCCAGTCTCTGGGAACGCGTTGCACAGACCTTTCTGCAAGGCCTCCCGGAGTTGTCTCATCCTCTGTTCCCTCTGCGACGGTAACATAAGGTCCGCAACCTTACCCTTGTACCGTGGATCAAGGAGAGTGGCCAGCCAGTAATGGTCCCTCTCCTTGATCCGAAGAATACGAGGATCCTTCCGCAGACTTTGCAGGATCAGGGAGGCCATGCAGCGTAGGTTAGCTGAGGCATTCGGTCCGGAGTCCTCTGGGTCACTAAGGACGACATGATCCGCAGCCACCTCCTCCCAGCCACGTACAAGTCCACTGGTTTCTTGGGACTGTAAATCATCCCTAAAAGACTGCTGCTGATGATGCTGAGTGCCAGCCTCCACCTCCATGCTGACACAATCCTCCTCCTCCTCCTCCTCTTCCTGTGCGATGGGTGGGACAGAAGGAACACTGTCTGGGTAAAGGGGGCCTTGAGAGGCAAGGAAGTCCTCCTCTTCCTGCCTCTGTTCTGCCTCAAGTGCCCTGTCCATTATTCCACGCAGCGTGTGCTCCAACAGGTGGACAAGAGGTACAGTGTCACTGATGCATGCACTGTCACTGCTCACCATCCTCGTGGCCTCCTCAAATGGTGCCAGGACAGTGCATGCATCCCTGATCATGCCCCACTGGCGTGGAGAAAAAAACCAAGCTCCCCTGACCCTGTCCTGGTGCCGTAGTCGCACAGGTACTCATTGATGGCCCTCTGCTGCGTGTGCAGCCGCTGCAGCATGGCCAACGTTGAGTTCCACCTGGTGGGCATGTCACATATAAGGCGGTTCTTGGGCAGGTTCAACTCCTTTTGCAGCTCAGCCAGGTGAGCACTGGCATTATAAGATCTGCGGAAATGCACACAGACTTTCCTGGCCTGCCTCAGGACATCCTGTAAGCCCGGGTACCTGCCCAAGAACCGCTGCACCACCAGGTTAAGGACGTGAGTCACACAGGGCACATGGGTCAGTTGTCCCTGTCGGAGGGCGGAGAGGAGGTTGGTGCCATTGTCGCAAACCACCATTCCTGGCTTAAGCTGGCGTGGCGTCAACCACCTCTCGGCCTGGCCCTGCAGAGCAGACAGGACCTCTGCCCCAGTGTGGCTTCTGTCCCCCAAACACACCAGCGCAAGCACGGCATGGCATCTTTTTGCCTGCGTACTTGCGTAGCCCCTTGAACGGCTACGGAGCACCGCTGGTTCAGAGGACAAAGCACAGGAAGAGGCCATGGAGGAAGAAGAAGAGGAGGGGGTGGAGGAGAGAGGTGTGTCACAACCAGTAGTAGCATTTTGAAGGCGTGGCGGTGGAACAACCTCCAACACTACTGCACCTTGTCCTGCATCCTTCCCAGCTGCCAAAAGAGTGACCCAATGGGCCGTGAAAGAAAGGTAACGTCCCTGTCCATGCCTGCTGGACCATGAGTCAGCGGTAATATGCACCTTACCGCTGACCGCCCTGTCCAGCGAGGCCAAGACATTGCCTTCCACATACCGGTAGAGAGCCGGAATAGCCTTCCGTGAGAAAAAGTGGCATTTGGGAACCTGCCACTGAGGAACCGCACATTGCACAAACTCACGGAAGGGGGCCGAGTCTACCAACTGAAAAGGCAGCAGTTGAAGCGCTAGCAATTTAGCCAAGCTAGCATTCAACCGCTGGGCATGTGGATGGCTGGGAGTGAACTTCTTTCGACGGTCCAGCAGCTGGGGCAGGGAAATTTGCCTGCTAGAATCGGACGTCGGTGTACTGCTAGCAGAGTGGCCGCAAGTACTTGGCTGTGACACACCTAATTCTACACCTTCATTCCTCTCAGTGCATGTTTCAGAGAGGACTGAAGTTATAGTGGGGTTGGAGATCCCAGCTGATGCGGTGCAAGGAGAGGTCCGCTTTGTTCTTTGGTGTGGGTCTTTGAGGTAGGCTTGCCAACGAGCTGCATGGCAGGTCAACATTAGTGATGAGCCGAACACCCCCGGGTTCGGTTCGCACCAGAACCCGCGAACGGACCGAAAGTTCGTACGAACATTAGAACCCTATTAAATACAATGGATGCGAACGTTCGAATTCTAAAGTGCTAATTATAACAACTATTATGCATGTTATTGTCCTAAAAAGGGTTTGGGAACCCGGGTTCTGCACCAGGGGACATGTATCAATGCAAAAAGAAGTTTTAAAAACGGTCGTTTTTCGGGAGCAGTCATTTTAATGATGCATAAAGTGAAAAAAAAAAAGTCAAATATTCCTTTAAATATCGTACCTGGGGGGTGTCTAAAGTATGCCTGTGAAGTGCCACGTGTTTCCCGTGTTTAGAACTGTCCCTGCACAAAATGACACTTCTAAAGGAAAAAAAAGCCATTTAAAACTGCTTGCGGCTTTAATGTAATGTCTGGTCCCGGTAATATGGATGAAAATCTTTAAGAAAAATGGCATAGCTACCCCATGACCCCCCCCCTACCCCAGCCCATTACCAGCCCCTTTGGGTCTTGTATGGATATTAAGGGGAACCCCGCACATAAAATAAAAAAGGCCCTATATACTCTGAACAGCCGTATACAGGCGGTGCATACAAGACAGGGACTGTAGGTTTGTTCTTATGTAGAATGTGTTTGTAATTTTGAACAGGTACATTGTTGAAGTGTAGCTCCAGCCCAAAAATCTATTTTTAAACTTTTTGGAAAACATAGGTAAGGGTTATCACCCCTGTAACATTTGTTTTGCTGTCTGTGCCCCTGTTCAGAACATTTCACCTCACTTTCCGTCCCAATGACAACTGTTTTTGAAATGTGGTGTTTTTCTTGAAACAAGGATTGCTGATAAAGCATCAGTACAGAGGAGACACCTTTCTCCCATATTTATTCTTACAGGAGAGAATTTTCCTTCCTAGTGGTAGATTTCCTCTCACTTCCTGTTGTCTTCTTGCGTTTGCAAGTAGGAGTCGTTTGTAAGTTGGAAGTTTGAAAGTAGGGACCTGCCGTATATACTCTGCAGAAATAGGCCCCTTAGTTGTTGGTGTTGGCACAACACTGTAAGCACTCACAGTTACTCTTGGTTGGTGCTGGAACGCCCTGCTGTCAACTATTATATCAGGAATTGTAATTACATATAATTGTTGAACAGTGGTAGTAAAAATTGGGCCTTTGATGGTGGTGCTGGTGCCACAACACTGTAAGCCCTGACAGTTACTCTTGGTGGGTGCAGCAATGGGCCCTGCTGTGAATTATTAGATCAAGAATTGTAATTGCATGCCCCTGTTGAACAGGGGCTGAAAAATTGGGCCTTAGGCACTGGTGGCACAACACTACAACCCCTCACAGATACTGTACTTGGAGCACAGCAATGAGCCCTGTTGCAAAGTATTGCTTCAAAAATTGTAATGACACGCCCCTGTTAAACAGGGGCTGAAAAATTGGGCCTTAGGCACTGGTGGCACAACACTACAACCCCTCACAGATACTGTACTTGGAGCACAGCAATGAGCCCTGTTGCAAAGTATTGCTTCAAAAATTGTAATGACACGCCCCTTTTAAACAGGGGCTGAAAAATTGGGCCTTAGGCACTGGTGCCACAACACTCCAACCCCTCACAGATACTGTACTTGGAGCACAGCAATGAGCCCTATGGCAAATTATTGCTAAAAAAATTGTAATTACACGCCCCTGTAAAACAGGGGCTGAAAAATTGGGCCTTAGCCACTGGTGGCGGCACCCATAAACAAAAATGATCTTCCAAGCTATCATCATCAATCGTATCATTGAGGACTCGGAGGAGGAGGATAGCCAGTCAACATAACAGCACAGGCACTCAGCATCTGCATCAGTCTTGAAGGGATGTGACATGTTAAAATCAATTAGTCTGTTATATCAGCATCAGGTGTGTGGTAGCTGGTGGTGATCCAAGACTGGTTCATCTTGATGAAAGTCAGTCGATCAACCGAGTCGGTGGACAGGCGCACCCTGTGATCCGTGACAAATCCTCCAGCAGCACTGAATGTGCGTTCCGAAAGAACGCTGGATGCAGGACAGGCCAGTAGCTCAATTGCATACTGTGCAAGCTCTGGCCAGTGATCCATCCTCAAGACCCAGTAAGCCAGAGGATTTTCGGTGGGGAAGGTGTCCAAGTCTGACCTTGCCCCTAGATATTCCTGCACCATGTTTATCAGACGCTGGCGATGGTTGCTGGAACCGATCATACTTTGGGGCTGCGGACTAAAGAATTGTCTGAACGCATCGGTCAGACGGCCACCTTCCCCACCGCTCCTTCTTTGACTGGCCGAAGCCTCAGCAACTCGTTGTCCAGGACCAGGAGTTTGTAACCTCCCAGTCTCTGGGAACGCGTTGCACAGACCTTTCTGCAAGGCCTCCCGGAGTTGTCTCATCCTCTGCTCCCTCTGCGACGGTAACATAAGGTCCGCAACCTTACCCTTGTACCGTGGATCAAGGAGAGTGGCCAGCCAGTAATGGTCCCTCTCCTTGATCCGAAGAATACGAGGATCCTTCCGCAGACTTTGCAGGATCAGGGAGGCCATGCAGCGTAGGTTTGCTGAGGCATTCGCTCCGGAGTCCTCTGGGTCACTAAGGACGACATGATCCGCAGCCACCTCCTCCCAGCCACGTACAAGTCCACTGGTTTCTTGGGACTGTAAATCATCCCTAAAAGACTGCTGCTGATGATGCTGAGTGCCAGCCTCCACCTCCATGCTGACACAATCCTCCTCCTCCTCCTCCTCCTCCTCTTCCTGTGCGATGGGTGGGACAGAAGGAACACTGTCTGGGTAAAGGGGGCCTTGAGAGGCAAGGAAGTCCTCCTCTTCCTGCCTCTGTTCTGCCTCAAGTGCCCTGTCCATTATTCCACGCAGCGTGTGCTCCAACAGGTGGACAAGAGGTACAGTGTCACTGATGCATGCACTGTCACTGCTCACCATCCTCGTGGCCTCCTCAAATGGTGCCAGGACAGTGCATGCATCCCTGATCATGCCCCACTGGCGTGGAGAAAAAAAAACAAGCTCCCCTGACCCTGTCCTGGTGCCGTAGTCGCACAGGTACTCATTGATGGCCCTCTGCTGCGTGTGCAGCCGCTGCAGCATGGCCAACGTTGAGTTCCACCTGGTGGGCATGTCACATATAAGGCGGTTCTTGGGCAGGTTCAACTCCTTTTGCAGCTCAGCCAGGCGAGCACTGGCATTATAAGATCTGCGGAAATGCACACAGACTTTCCTGGCCTGCCTCAGGACATCCTGTAAGCCCGGGTACCTGCCCAAGAACCGCTGCACCACCAGGTTAAGGACGTGAGCCACACAGGGCACATGGGTCAGTTGTCCCTGTCGGAGGGCGGAGAGGAGGTTGGTGCCATTGTCGCAAACCACCATTCCTGGCTTAAGCTGGCGTGGCGTCAACCACCTCTCGGCCTGGCCCTGCAGAGCAGACAGGACCTCTGCCCCAGTGTGGCTTCTGTCCCCCAAACACACCAGCGCAAGCACGGCATGGCATCTTTTTGCCTGCGTACTTGCGTAGCCCCGTGAACGGCTACGGAGCACCGCTGGTTCATAGGACAAACCACAGGAAGAGGCCATGGAGGAAGAAGAAGAGGAGGGGGTGGAGGAGAGAGGTGTGTCACAACCAGTAGTAGCATTTTGGAGGCGTGGCGGTGGGACAACCTCCAACACTACTGCACCTTGTCCTGCATCCTTCCCAGCTGCCAAAAGAGTGACCCAATGGGCCGTGAAAGAAAGGTAACGTCCCTGTCCATGCCTGCTGGACCATGAGTCAGCGGTAATATGCACCTTACCGCTGACCGCCCTGTCCAGCGAGGCCAAGACATTGCCTTCCACATGCCGGTAGAGAGCCGGAATAGCCTTCCGTGAGAAAAAGTGGCATTTGGGAACCTGCCACTGAGGAACCGCACATTGCACAAACTCACGGAAGGGGGCCGAGTCTACCAACTGAAAAGGCAGCAGTTGAAGCGCTAGCAATTTAGCCAAGCTAGCATTCAACCGCTGGGCATGTGGATGGCTGGGAGTGAACTTCTTTCGACGGTCCAGCAGCTGGGGCAGGGAAATTTGCCTGCTAGAATCGGACGTCGGTGTACTGCTAGCAGAGTGGCCGCAAGTACTTGGCTGTGACACACCTAATTCTACACCTTCATTCCTCTCAGAGCATGTTTCAGAGAGGACTGAAGTTATAGTGGGGTTGGAGATCCCAGCTGATGCGGTGCAAGGAGAGGTCCGCTTTGTTCTTTGGTGTGGGTCTTTGAGGTAGGCTTGCCAACGAGCTGCATGGCAGGTCAACATATGTCTGGTCAGGCATGTGGTACCCAAGCGGCTGATGTTTTGGCCACGCGATATACGCTTGAGACATATGTTGCAAACAGCAGCTGTGCGATCTGATGCACTAGCCTCAAAAAAGGCCCACACCAAGGAACTTTTTGAATGACAGGCAGAGGCAGCGCCCTGCACAGGCGGAGCTCTGCGGTGTGATTCCGTCGGTGTACTGCCCTTACGCTGGCCACCAAAGGGCATCCTGCCTCGTTGGAGATGTGCCTCCTCCTCATCCTCCTCCTCCTCCTCTCTCCTATTAGGCACCCACGTGGAGTCAGTGACCTCATCATCCCCTCCCTCCTCATCACTGGAGCCAATCTGGCAGTATGCTGCAGCTGCTGGAACATGACTGCCAGATTGGTGTCCTTCTTGAGCATCCCCTCTGTCTGCTCTCACGCTACTGCCTTCCTGTAGCTGGGTTTCATCATCAGACCCTTCGAAATGCTGGGCATCCTCCTGGAGCATGTACCCAACACTGTGCTCAAACAGTTCGGGGGACTCCTCAGGAGGAGGACATGGTGGGTCTAGGGAAGGAGTGACTGATGATGAGTCTGACATTGATACCAGGGAAGAGGACGCTTTGGCAGCTGCTTTGCCAGTACCCTGAGCCTGGGTGAGAGAGGATGAGGAGGAGGAGGAGGGCTTGGTCATCCACTCTACCAAGTCTTCGGCATGATGTGGCTCAACATGTCCAGCTGCCGAAAAGAAGGACAAGCGTGTCCCATGGCCATGTGCTGATGACAATGCACCGCGTCCACGACCAGCACTGTTGCCCCCAGACACAGAGCCTGCTTGCCCTCTTTTATTGCCTCCTGACTGTCTGCCTCTCCTTGTTTGCCTTCCAGACATTCTAATAGATGGCCTGCAGGGAGATGGGAAAAAAGCAATAAGGGCTACCTTCAGGTGTCCTTCTCTGTCCCTTTACTTAAGGATTTCTAAATATGGTTGAGGATGATTGCTTTTGCACAGAATAGCACAACGACAATTTCCCTGACTGTCCAAAAAACAAGGATTTCAAAGATGGTTGATGAGGAATGCTTTAGCACACTATAGCACAAGGAGAATTCCCCTCACTTTCCTTCTTTGTCCCTAGAAACAAGGACTCGCACAGTGAAAGAAACTGACACTCTCCCTACCTAGAGTTTTCTGTCCCTAGAAAAAATGTTTTTTTAAAGCACACTATAGCACAAGGAGAATTCCCCTCACTTTCCTTCTTTGTCCCTAGAAACAAGGACTCGCACAGTGAAAGAAACTGACACTCTCCCTACCTAGAGTTTTCTGTCCCTAGAAAAAATGTTTTTTTAAAGCACACTATAGCACAAGGAGAATTCCCCTCACTTTCCTTCTTTGTCCCTAGAAACAAGGACTCGCACAGTGAAAGAAACTGACACTCTCCCTACCTAGAGTTTTCTGTCCCTAGAAAAAATGTTTTTTTAAAGCACACTATAGCACAAGGAGAATTCCCCTCACTTTCCTTCTTTGTCCCTAGAAACAAGGACTCGCACAGTGAAAGAAACTGACACTCTCCCTACCTAGAGTTTTCTGTCCCTAGAAAAAATGTTTTTTAAAAGCACACTATAGCACAAGGAGAATTCCCCTCACTTTCCTTCTTTGTCCCTAGAAACAAGGACTCGCACAGTGAAAGAAACTGACACTCTCCCTACCTAGAGTTTTCTGTCCCTAGAAAAAATGTTTTTTTAAAGCACACTATAGCACAAGGAGAATTCCCCTCACTTTCCTTCTTTGTCCCTAGAAACAAGGACTCGCACAGTGAAAGAAACTGACACTCTCCCTACCTAGAGTTTTCTGTCCCTAGAAAAAATGTTTTTTTAAAGCACACTATAGCACAAGGAGAATTCCCCTCACTTTCCTTCTTTGTCCCTAGAAACAAGGACTCGCACAGTGAAAGAAACTGACACTCTCCCTACCTAGAGTTTTCTGTCCCTAGAAAAAATGTTTTTTTAAAGCACACTATAGCACAAGGAGAATTCCCCTCACTTTCCTTCTTTGTCCCTAGAAACAAGGACTCGCACAGTGAAAGAAACTGACACTCTCCCTACCTAGAGTTTTCTGTCCCTAGAAAAAATGTTTTTTTAAAGCACACTATAGCACAAGTAGAATTCCCCTCACTTTCCTTCTTTGTCCCTAGAAACAAGGACTCGCACAGTGAAAGAAACTGACACTCTCCCTACCTAGAGTTTTCTGTCCCTAGAAAAAAATGTTTTTTTAAAGCACACTATAGCACAAGGAGAATTCCCCTCACTTTCCTTCTTTGTCCCTAGAAACAAGGACTCGCACAGTAAAACACACTGACACTCTCCCTACCTATCCTTCTCTTTCCCTAAACTAAAGGAATCCAGGTTAAGCAAGAAATAAATAAATGTCACTGTCCCTGCCTATGCTTGTCTTTCCCTGCTCCGGAACACACTACACTAGGCCGCCGTGCTGGCGGCCTTTTATAGTGTGGGGCGTGTACTAAACACCCTCAGCAATAATTGGCCACAGGCATCCTGCCTGTGGCCAATCATTGCTCTCCTCGCTGCCGGCGCTGTGATTGGCCAAGCATGCGGGGTCACAGTGCATGCTTGGCCAATCACAGCGCCTGGATGACACTGCGATGGCGTAGTGCATTGTGGGCCGTTCGCGTCACTCGAATTTGGCGCGAACGGCCCAAATCGTTCGATCTTCGTCGAACGATCGAACAGCCGATGTTCGAGTCGAACGTATGTTCGACTCGAACACGAAGCTCATCCCTAGTCAACATATGTCTGGTCAGGCATGTGGTACCCAAGCGGCTGATGTTTTGGCCACGCGATATACGCTTGAGACATATGTTGCAAACAGCAGCTGTGCGATCTGATGCACTAGCCTCAAAAAAGGCCCACACCAAAGAACTTTTTGAATGACGGGCAGAGGCAGCGCCCTGCACAGGCGGAGCTCTGCGGTGTGATTCCGTCGGTGTACTGCCCTTACGCTGGCCACCAAAGGGCATCCTGCCTCGTTGGAGATGTGCCTCCTCCTCATCCTCCTCCTCCTCCTCTCTCCTATTAGGCACCCACGTGGAGTCAGTGACCTCATCATCCCCTCCCTCCTCATCACTGGAGCCAATCTGGCAGTATGCTGCAGCTGCTGGAACATGACTGCCAGATTGGTGTCCTTCTTGAGCATCCCCTCTGTCTGCTCTCACGCTACTGCCTTCCTCTAGCTGGGTTTCATCATCAGACCCTTCGAAACGCTGGGCATCCTCCTGGAGCATGTACCCAACACTGTGCTCAAACAGTTCGGGGGACTCCTCAGGAGGAGGACAAGGTGGGTCTAGGGAAGGAGTGACTGATGATGAGTCTGACATTGATACCAGGGAAGAGGACGCTTTGGCAGCTGCTTTGCCAGTACCCTGAGCCTGGGTGAGAGAGGATGAGGAGGAGGAGGAGGGCTTGGTCATCCACTCTACCAAGTCTTCGGCATGATGTGGCTCAACATGTCCAGGTGCCGTAAAGAAGGACAAGCGTGTCCCATGGCCATGTGCTGATGACAATGCACCGCGTCCACGACCAGCACTGTTGCCCCCAGACACAGAGCCTGCTTGCCCTCTTTTATTGCCTCCTGACTGTCTGCCTCTCCTTGTTTGCCTTCCAGACATTCTAATGGATGGCCTGCAGGGAGATGGGAAAAAAGCAATAAGGGCTACCTTCAGGTGTCCTTCTCTGTCCCTTTACTTAAGGATTTCTAAATATGGTTGAGGATGATTGCTTTCGCACAGAATAGCACAATGACAATTTCCCTGACTGTCCAAAAAACAAGGATTTCAAAGATGGTTGATGAGGAATGCTTTAGCACAGTATAGCACAATGAGAATTTCCCTCACTGTCCTTCCCTGTCCCTACAAACAAGGTTTAGCACAGTAAAACACACTGACACTCTCCCTACCTATAGTTTTCTGTCCCTATAAAAAATGTTTTTTTTAAAGATGGTTGATGATGAATGCTTTAGCACAGTATAGCACAATGAGAATTTCCCTCACTGTCCTTCCCTGTCCCTACAAACAAGGTTTAGCACAGTAAAACACACTGACACTCTCCCTACCTATAGTTTTCTGTCCCTATAAAAAATGTTTTTTTAAAGATGGTTGATGAGGAATGCTTTAGCACAGTATAGCACAATGAGAATTTCCCTCACTGTCCTTCCCTGTCCCTACAAACAAGGTTTAGCACAGTAAAACACACTGACACTCTCCCTACCTATAGTTTTCTGTCCCTATAAAAAATGTTTTTTTAAAGATGGTTGATGAGGAATGCTTTAGCACAGTATAGCACAATGAGAATTTCCCTCACTGTCCTTCCCTGTCCCTACAAACAAGGTTTAGCACAGTAAAACACACTGACACTCTCCCTACCTATAGTTTTCTGTCCCTATAAAAAATGTTTTTTTAAAGATGGTTGATGATGAATGCTTTAGCACAGTATAGCACAATGAGAATTTCCCTCACTGTCCTTCCCTGTCCCTACAAACAAGGTTTAGCACAGTAAAACACACTGACACTCTCCCTACCTATAGTTTTCTGTCCCTATAAAAAATGTTTTTTTAAAGATGGTTGATGAGGAATGCTTTAGCACAGTATAGCACAATGAGAATTTCCCTCACTGTCCTTCCCTGTCCCTACAAACAAGGTTTAGCACAGTAAAACACACTGACACTCTCCCTACCTATAGTTTTCTGTCCCTATAAAAAATGTTTTTTTAAAGATGGTTGATGATGAATGCTTTAGCACAGTATAGCACAATGAGAATTTCCCTCACTGTCCTTCCCTGTCCCTACAAACAAGGTTTAGCACAGTAAAACACACTGACACTCTCCCTACCTATAGTTTTCTGTCCCTATAAAAAATGTTTTTTTAAAGATGGTTGATGATGAATGCTTTAGCACAGTATAGCACAATGAGAATTTCCCTCACTGTCCTTCCCTGTCCCTACAAACAAGGTTTAGCACAGTAAAACACACTGACACTCTCCCTACCTATAGTTTTCTGTCCCTATAAAAAATGTTTTTTTAAAGATGGTTGATGAGGAATGCTTTAGCACAGTATAGCACAATGAGAATTTCCCTCACTGTCCTTCCCTGTCCCTACAAACAAGGTTTAGCACAGTAAAACAGACTGACACTCTCCCTACCTATCCTTCTCTTTCCCTAAACTAAAGGAATCCAGGTTAAGCAAGAAAAAAAAAAGTCACTGTCCCTGCCTATGCTTCTCTTTCCCTGCTCCGGAACACACTACACTAGGCCGCCGTGCTGGCGGCCTTTTATAGTGTGGGACGTGTACTAAACACCCTCAGCAATAATTGGCCACAGGCATCCTGCCTGTGGCCAATCATTGCTCTCCTCGCTGCCGGCGCTGTGATTGGCCAAGCATGCGGGGTCACAGTGCATGCTTGGCCAATCACAGCGCCTGGATGACACTGCGATGGCGTAGTGCATTGTGGGCCGCGAATTAGGCGCGAATGGCCCAAATCGTTCGTTGTTCGGCGAACGATCGAACAGCCGATGTTCGAGTCGAACACCGAGCTCATCCCTAGTGATAGGTAGTGAGGAGTGAAATCAAAAATGTATGCCCTTAGAAACCTTGAAGGCGGTGCTTGGTTTTTGGGGTCCTGTACGCGACTAGGCTCCCAAAAAGTCCCACACATGTGGTATCCCCGTACTCAGGAGAAGAAGCAGAATGTATTTTGGGGTGTAATTTCACATATGCCCATGGCATGTGTGAGCAATATATCATTTAGTGACAACTTTGTGCAAAAAAAATAAAGTTTGTCATATTCCCGCAACTTGTGGCAAAATATAAAATATTCCATGGACTAATCATGCCTCTCAGTAAATAGCTTGGGGTGTCTACTTTCCAAAATGGGGTCATTTGGGGGGGTTTTGTGCTATTTTGGCATTTTATGGCCTTCGAAACTGTGATAGGTAGTGAGGAGTGAAATCAAAAATTTGCGCCCTTAGAAATCCTGAAGGCGGTGCTTGGTTTCCGGGGTCCCGTACGTGGCTAGGCTCCTAAAAAGTCCCACACATGTGGTATCCCCGTACTCAGGAGAAGCAGCAGAATGTATTTTGGGGTGCAATTCCACATATAACCATGGCATGTGTGAGCAATATATCATTTAGTGACAACTTTTTGTAATTTTTTTTTTTTGTCATTATTCAATCACTTGGGACAAAAAAAAAAATATTCAATGGGCTCAACAGGCCTCTCAGCAATTTCCTTGGGGTGTCTACTTTCTAAAATGGGGTCATTTGGGGGGGGGGTTTTGTACTGCCCTGCCATTTTAGCACCTCAAGAAATGAGATAGGCAGTCATAAATTTAAAGCTGTGTAAATTCCAGAAAATGTACCCTAGTTTGTAAACGCTATAACTTTTGCGCAAACCAATAAATATACGCTTATTGACATTTTTTTTACTAAAGACATGTGGCTGAATACATTTTGGCCTAAATGTATGACTACAATTGAGTTTATTCGATTTTTCTTATAACAAAAAGTAGAAAATATAATTTTTTTTCAAAATTTTCGGTCTTTTTCCGTTTATATCGCAAAAAATAAAAATCGCAGAGGCAATCAAATACCATTAAAAAGCTCTATTTGTGGGTGAAAAGGACGCAAATTTCGTTTGGGTACAACATTGCATGTCCGCACAATTTACAGTTAAAGCAGCGCAGTGCAAAATTCTGAATTCACCTCTGGTCCTTTAGCTACCAAATGGTCCGGGGCTTAAGTGGTTAAAATTATACCATACCCTGATTAAAAAAAACATTATAGTAGCTCATCTCTGGCAGTTGTGGTACAAGATCTACCGTAATTATAAACTTATATCTGAGATACCCCCTTTGGCATCTTTTATAGGAGACCCCAGACTCCCCCAAGCTTTCCTTGATCGGGAGGTCTTTCACATCTGGATCAGAGAAAATCTCACCAACCTGAATTCTATAATTATTAACATGAACTTTCCCCCCTTCTCAGCATTACAAGCCGAATTCAGTCTCCCCTTATCGGCACTCCCACAATACTTACTAATACATAAGTTCTATGCTACTCACTTTTTCTTGTCCATTAACCCCCCAAGCACTCTTTTTGAGCATATCTGTAAATCTGCCTCTAGGGACAGGGGTCTTATTTCCATGATATATAACTTTCTTCTCAATCTAAACCAACCTGAGAAATCAGGACCTATGCTGCGGTGGGAGACAGATCTGGGTGTCTTTATCCCAATAGATACATGGCACAAAATGATTGACAACCTTAGAAAGAGTAATAGGGCCCCTGCTTACAGGGAATCCCCTTTGAAGGTACTCACAAGATGGTATATGACACCAGCGAAAATAAATACATTTTATCCCACAGCTTCCTCTGATTGTTTCAGAGGCTGCTCTGAACGGGGTGATTACTACCACATTTTCTGGAGCTGTGGACGTCTGGACCCAATTTGGAGAGCTATGGCACTCAAACTTGAACACACCTCCAGAATAAAGATAACTATCACGCCTCAATTGTGCCTGTTGTATGCAGACATCCCAGATGTCCCCATCTCATGTAATAGGTTGGTCCACACACTGATTGGCGCTATACAGTGGATGATAGCCTTCAATTGGAGATCTCACAACCTCTGTTGGTCTCAGGTTTTGTCCAGAATGGACTCAGTTAAACTCTCAGAAAGAATACTTCATACATTGGGAGATAGCATGCATATCTATACTAAAAAAATGAGTAATTGGTCCTAGCTAGTTATAACTGCTTCCCTCTCTCCCTCCCTGCTCTTTTTGTCTTGTATAGTTTGCTTGGGATTTTATGTACAACAGATATGATGTAGCCTACCATACACAAAATTGTAATCATTACGCTATCTAATACCATTATACCAAACATGTATTGCACTGTACCCTGTATTACGATGTCTTTCCAAATAAAACGATTTGTAAACAAAAATAATAAATGTAGCGATTTGGATTTAGCAAAATAGATTAGACTCCCCTGCAAGGTTTTTATTGTTGACAATGTTCCAGTTAGGCAGATTCATTACCTCTATTCACCCTGGTCATCATTCTCACCAAGAGAGAAAGTAATGGGAAATGCCAGGTTGTCACCAGAGTTATGCCCCGTACACACAAGCGGAAATTCTGTTGAAAAAACCTTGGATAGTTTTTCCGACGGAATTCCACTCAAGCTTGGCTTGCATACACACGGTCACACAAGTTTTCGACCGTCAAGAACGCAGTGACGTACAACACTACGACGAGCCGAGAAAATTAAGTTCAAAACTTCCGAGCATGCGTCAAATTGTTTCCGAGCATGCATCGTGATTTTGCGCGTTGGAATTGCTACAGACATAAAGAATTTCCGATTGGAATTTTTTCCATCAGAAAAATTCAGAACCTGCTTCCAATCTTTTATTGGCACAAATTCTGACAGCAAAAGTCCGATGAAGCATACACACGGTCGGAATTTCCGACCAAAAGCTCACATCGGACTTTTCTTGTCTGAATTTCCGATCGTGTGTACGGGGCATAAATGGTGAGCGTTTATTTTCCAATGGGTATACCTGCTTTAGTGGCAACTGTCTAGAAGTGGGACTTCCCCACACTTTTAAAGATTTCCTCTTACTCCCTGTTACATCTTCAGAATAGGAAATTAAGGGAAATCTTCCCAGTGAGACACACCAAGCAAAAAATAAACTGACAGGGGTTTTAACCCTTTACTACTGAAATAATTGCTAAAATAAATATTATTCCGAGGGTGGTTACAGATTTCCTCTATTTATTGCATATACCTGTATGTATTAACTTGTCTATCCCTATAGTTAGCTAGTCTATTAAAACTCTGATAAGCACAATGACATAGGGTAAGCTATGAAAACAAACACACTGCTTAGTAAACAAATTCTTATTTATTTCCCAAGAAAATAGGAATCTGCTAACATGAAAACACTAACAGAAAATATACAGAGCTTATAACAAAAGAACATCAAATATACTTATTGCAAGGCTGTCTTTAAGATATTGTCTCGTCAGCTGGGCTCTCAAGATGGTGATAGAGAGAGTTCTCTATCTCCGTCAGCCCTTTTTAAACCCCATTGCCTGCCCATCTAGACTTTTGACGAATCAAAGTATTTATGGGGCAGTGCTCCTGAATATATTATATTACTGTCCGTCCTGCTGTATTGGCCTCTAGGGGCAGAATTGTCCATGTATAATGTCTATGTGCCTTGGGTCGTTTCCAGTGCCTATTGATCCTTTGATCTTTGTAACACACCTTCATCAATCATCCTGGCAGCCATGGCCCTCTTTGAAGCTTGCTTATCACACCAGTCAGGCAGGAGCCAAGCTTTTGTTCAGACTTGCTCTCCTACCAGATGAAGAGTCTGATATGCTACTAAGCTTTGAGATGCAACTTGTTACATTCCAGACAGTCCCCAAGAATGCGGAGGCTTGGTATAGCCATAGTTAATATTTCAAACATCTCTTGTATTATGAAATAAAACATGTTGCCTTCCAACAGCTACTTTATCCAAAACTTAAAAAGAAAAAGTTTTGGCTATATATATGCGTCAATTACCTTTGTTCAGGGTCACATACCTGCTGTATGTGGTAAAAGTGAAAATTTTAAGATGAAAATAGCAAAAAGTTACCTATTCTGTAAATGGGAAATATTTCAAAAATTTATATTTTCCTCTTTAAAGCGAAACTTCAGTCATTTTTTCAACTTTCCATCTATTAAATCTTATGCCCTTGTTGTTTTAACTTTGGATATAATTTTTTTTTTCTCCTTGTAAATACCACATACAGTCTACTTCCTGTTTCTTGTCTGGTTAAAAGCCTAGGCTTATGACATCATGCACAGCTCTCTCTCTCTCAGTCTCGTGAGAGTTTGCCAGGAAGGGAGGGGGGTGAGTCATAAGGGGGCCAATGAGAGCTGCAAAGCTGGAGGTGTGCCTCTGTGTAAATCCAGGAAGTGAACAGGCAGCAGCTTCAGCTGCCCACAGTTAAAATGATTGCAGCCAGACTCAGTGGAGGGAGATTTCTGCAGCATATTTGGCAAGTACAGAATCACAGTATATATAAAATAATATGCAAAGTGGTTGGAGGGAAGCTTTAGAATGGCAAAGATGATTTTATTACAAATTATGTGAGCAGACTGCAGTTCCTCTTTAACCAGCTATAACACAGCTACCGCTTAAAATCAATTACCTTTATATGAATGGGTCAATTCTTGTTGGTATAAAATACAGGCCAAATAATGGCATATGCTAACACTAAAGATAATTGCATATCCATTATCCAGTCTGGAACCCCCTTGAGCACAATATTCCATTAACAAAATACAGTCTCTAAATACATCTAATTTCAGATAAATGACTGACTGCTCTTGCTGGTGCTGTTCATTGCAGTTACAACTGTGTATTTAATGAACACGCGGACAAGTGATACTTTGCTTGATTTGCTGTAATTATGAATAAGTGTTATGTTCCTGCACACAAAGCAAACTCATTTTATCGATATAAATTACTTAATTTAGAAGCGTGCAAGTTAAGACATGGCTTAGCCATATACAGGCACAGTAAGGGGTTATTTCTTCAACCTTGATTTTAGAAGTTCTCTTATGGAAGGAAACACACTTTCTTGCTGGACTGACATTTCCAAATTTGGAGAGCAAGAATTGTAGATTCAAGAGGAATCCATATATGCATTGAAATGAACAGTAAAGCCCTGTACACACGATCGGATTTCCGATGGAATCAAATCCGATAGATTTTTCCATCAGGATTCCGATGAAGCTGACTTCCATCAGTCTTGCCTACACACCATCAGACAAAATTCCGACCGTCCCAAACGTCGTGACGTACAACACCTACAATGGCACTATAAATGCGAAGTTCAAATCCAATGGCGCCACCCTTTGGTCCATTGAACTGTTTTCATTGGTAAAACCGATCGTGTGTACAGGGCTTAACTGTAGTTCATGCAGTCTCCGCTTCACAAAAATATCAGTGTGTCCCAACAGGCTCTTATAGAACTGCAGTGTATTGCCAAAAGTATTGGGACACCTGCCTTTATTCGCACATGAACTTTAATGGCATCCCAGTTTTAGTCCATAGTGTTCAATATTGAGTTGGCTAACTCAATATTGAACACTGTGGACTAAACTGGGATGCCATTAAAGCCACTCTGCAGCTATAACAGCTTGAACTCTTCTGGGAAGGTGGTCCACAAGGATAAGTGCATTTGTGAGGTCAAGCACTGATGAAGGCCTGGCTCGAAAGTCTCCACTCTAATTCATCCCCAAGGTGTTCTATCGGGTTGAGGTCAGGACTGTATGCACGCAAGTCATGTTCCTCCAACCCCAAACTCACTCATCCATGTCTTTATGGACCTTGCTTTGTGCACTGGTGCACAGTCATGCTGGAACAGAAAGGAGCCATCCCCAAACTGTTTCTCACAAAGTTGAGAGCATGAAGTTGTCCAAAATGTCTTGGTATGCTGACACCTTAAGAGTTCCCTTCACTGGAACTAAGGGGCAATTTAGTGTGGATGAGTGAGTTTGGGGTGGAGGAACTTGACTGTCCTGCACAGAGTCCTGACCTCAACCTGATAGAACAACTTTGGGATGAACTAGAGCGGAGACTGCGAGCCAGGCCTTCTCACCCAACATCAGTGCCTGACCTCACAAATGCACTTTTGGAAGAACGGTCAAAGATTCCGATAGACACCACTCCTAAACTTTGTGGACAGCCTTCCCAAAGAGAGTTGAAGCTGTTATAGCCTCAAAGGGTGGGCCAACTCAATATTGAACCCTATGGACTAAGACTGGGATCCCATTGAAGTTCATGTGCGTGTAAAGGCAGGTGTCCCATTACATTTGGCAATATAGTGTATGCATTTTACTGCCCAATCATAATAATAATAATAAAAAAAAGCACACAAAATTCTCCCAGACACTGTACACACAAGGAAACCCAAGTCAGAACATCTCTCCTGTAAAAGGTGTGTAACGTAAATCGGAAAATAAATGTAAAAAAATGGTCACTTCATGATGATACAATTTGGCAGCATTAAAGTGTTTGTTACCCTAAAAATATAAATTGATCCTGTTCCCTTAAGCATTTTTTACAGCACAGTGCTTATGCTGTGTAATTTGGCCCCCTGTATCACCTGACATACCTGGCTGATCCTGCCTGGCTATGCCCTCCCCCCTGTAAACTGACCCTGGTTTATCATGGCTGCTGAGCCCTGACAATGTGGTCAGTTTACATGCCTCAGTCATCCACAGCTCTGCTCTCTGCTCTCCTGTGTCTCCTGTGTCCTCCTCCACCGTCCCCTCCATGCCTGTTAGCTCCGTCCACTACTAGTCTCTTATCTCTACTATAAACATGCCATCCCTTCTGTTCTATAACGCTATGTGTTCCTATGCCTATACTGTATAAAAAAACACAGATTATACCTTATCTCAGAGCATCTCCCGGTGCTCATGTGACTCCTCGGCTCTCTCTCCTCTCTCCTCCCCTCCCCAGCCACGCAGAAGAGAGAGCTGAGGAGTCACATAAGCGCCGGGAGAGGCTCTGAGATAAGCTATAATCTGCATTTTTTTAATACAGCACAGGCTGTAGGGGTGGTATGCTTATACCACTTTAATAGCTGTATAATGAAGGGGAGCTTTCGGAGCATCGGGAAATAAAGAAGTGACAAAATTTTGCCAGACTTTATTTATTTCACTTTTACTTTTTAATATAATTTGCAATGCCTGTCTTCAAAATTCTGTTTTCACTTCAAACCGGTGACTTAACTTGAGTCTAAGTTTATTGGTTGCTTTGAGGCAGTTATGAACAAATGTTCTTCTGACATAAAGGGGTTGTAAAGATTTGTTTTTTATTTTCTAAATAGGTTCCTTTTAAGCTAGTGCATTGTTGGTTCACCTTTTCCTTAGATTTCCCTTCTAAATATTTTTTTTCTTTGTTTTCTTTGTCTGAAATTCTCACTTCCTGTTCCTCCTCAGTAAGCTGTTCAGTAAGCTGTTCTGGCTGACTCCACACCACTCGGATGATGGTGTGAAGTTTAGTGAGGAGAAACAGGAAGTGAAAAATTCAGACAAAGAAAAAAAACATTTAGAAGGCAAATCAAAGGAAAGGGTAAGTGAACCAACAATGCACTAGCTTAAAGGAACCTATTTAGAAAATAAAAAACAAACCTTTACAACCCCTTTAATAATTTTACCATTGAATGGAATTGAAAATATGAGTTGGAACCTACAGTAATGAAGAGGTTATGGGACTACAAGGACCATCACATCAATGTTTCTTGACCCGGAAAAAAATTATTAAGGCCTAAAAGGCTGAATGCCTGACAAACAGCTACAGCATATAATGGAGTAGTTTTAAAAGCCAAAAGATCTGTATTTCTCTCCCTTAATTTCTGAGATTTACACCGTATCATCACAGCACAACCAAGTGTATGACACCACTTACAGTTAAGGAATACAGTAGTTTCCTTTCTCAATTCCCGGGTTCTGAATGGACAGTAAAAGAGCAACAGCAGACTGATGGAGTCATTCCAGGTCCCAGTCCTGCCCCTCTCTGCTGTATAGAAGCTTCTTCCAACTCAAACTTACGCACATACTTCAAGTTGCATTTAAAACTAACAATGACTAATTACTAAGTACAAAGCTGCATTACATTTTTTTAAAGTGGGAGTAAACTCCCATACATTAATTTTACCTATAGGTACTGTAAATATCTCCTAAACGTGCACCGTTTAGAAGGTATTTACTGTACATGCAGCCAGTGAAATCACTGGCACATGCGCTCTGAAGGAATGGCCTCCTGTCCTGTGCCGTAAACGGTGGCTCCTGTGCACATGTATGGGAGTGACATAATCGCGGCTCCGACCACTGACACAGCCAGAGTCTGCGAACCCGGAAGGAAGACGGGTGAAGATGGAAGCCCTGTCAGTGGCGACAGCTCACCACTGGAAGGGCTTCGTTCTAAGGTAAGTTTCACGTAATGTGCTGGTATGTGATGCATACTAGCACATTATAACTTTGCCTTGCAGGTTAAAAAATAAATAAATTGCCAGCGATTTACTACCGCTTTAAATGTGCCTTGATTTTATTTTTAAAGAGCTTTTCAACATGGCAATAAAGGTGGTCGCCGGGTTACGAACCCGTTAGGGACTTTCCTCCTGTTTGTAGATCGGAAATGTTCGTAAGTCGGCCACGCATGCGCAGACCGGCAATTACGGACATTTCCGATGTTTTCCGATGTTCCGTCGAATGCCGCTCTGCGCATGCGCGTCCAATTATGGACATTTCTGACATTTCCTGAGGCTCCGTCTGGCTGCACATGCGCAGAACAGCAGACGGTCCGCCCAAAATGGCAGAGGGTCCCCGCAGCGCCCGGTTCGTAAGTAGGAGAAGTTCGTAACTTGGGCGTTCGTAAGTCGGGGACACCCTGTACAAGTGCTGCCATTGCTTACTTGCTGTGAAAAAAACTTTTGACCTTGGACAAAGCAACAAAGGACAGGAAAGTGTTAGGATATTTGATCTGCAGGACATAGCTGCTCTAGGTTCCAGTAACTCACTAAGTAGTAAAGCAAGAGAAATATGACTACCTTAGAGCCTAAATATTTAAAAATAAAAGTCAACAGCTGTAAAACATTTACTAAATTCTATTTAATTCATATATTATTAACCACTTCAGCCCCAGAAGATTTTACTCCCTTCCTGACCAGAGCACTTTTTACAATTTGGCACTGCATTGCTTTAACTGACAATTGTGCGGTCATTCGACTCTGTATCCAAACTAAATTTGCATCCTTTTTTTCCCCACAAATAGAGCTTTTTATTTGGTGGTATTTGATCACCTCTGCGGTTTTAATTTTTTGTGCTATAAACAAAAAAAGAGCAACAATTTTGAAAAATTATAATATAAATAAATATATAATAAATATCTCCAAAAGTAAAAAAAAAAAAAAAAAATCTTCATCAGTTTAGGCCAATATATATTCTTCTACATATTTTTGGTAAAATCCCTGTACTGGCGCTTGTGCACACAATCGCGCGCGTCCGGCAGCAATCGTGCCTGCCGGACACGCGCATCCGGTCCCCCGCCATGCAGCGGGCGTGCACGCGCCCTCTGGTGGCCAAAAACGGGTAGGACGTACCCACACAGGATTTCGCCCAGGAGAGCCATTGAGCCGCAGTATATCTGCGTGACACAGTCGGCAAGTGGTTAAATGTGTTTTAGAATGATCTCTCTGCAGCTCAACCAGACAAGGTCTTTTTGACTTAAAACAATACACTCCACAGTCTCTAAAGACTGGTAGCCAGGGACCATGTGATCTTAATAGCATAGGCCATGAGTTTGGAATCATCATATTCATAGTAAGCAGAATAAAAGTGTGAATACATATATGACCCAGATGATGACTTTTTAGTTGAAACGCGTCGGGTGGACCCATTCACACACATCGCTCTTGCATTTTGTGATATGCCTATGATGTTCTTCCAAATACTATATGTATTCACACTTCCTGGTGTTTATGGGAATTTGCGGTGCCGATTGATATGCAGATTCAGGACCAGCTGGATACACCTTGCTGACTGATTATGTAAGCCTGTTTTGACTTGGGTGGTATACACCTTACCAAGTCAATACCATCTGGTAAGCCTCCTCCTTATATCGGTGGTGGTGTCTCTATCCTTTCACAGAGAGGGTCATATCCATGTGGGACTCTTCATTTCAACCTTGCAGTTTTTTCTACACTTTTGGACTGTCATTTGTGTGTGGTCACAATAGAGGACTGCTTCGTTCTGATTTATTTGTTACATATATTTTTTTTCACGGATCACACTCAGTCACTTGGTGTCACTGAAATGAATATATATGCATGTTTGCAACATTTGTTATGTGTTGGTAACTGACTCATTCACAAAAATAAGCGCTACACTTTTTGATAATCACCTGAATGACATGTGCCTTACTTTTTTCATGAGAAGTTTTCATGTTAAAGTTATGTTCCTTGTAGACCAAGATTTCAAGAAGAGAAGAGTGTTACTAGGCCAATGCATGGACATTACCAAGCAGAATATGTATGTAGTACCCTCTAGTGTGTGCTAGAAGTAGTGTAGGATGTGTTAGAGTTTAGAGTAGGTAAATTATAGCTGGGTCAGAGCTAAGTCTGAGCCATGGAATCTGGGTCAGGGTTCACTGAAGTTCAGGGCTGGATGACTCATCCTAGCAGCTCTCTGGTGCCTCCCCCTGTTTCTGGGATATTGGAGAATGTTCCAGAGCTAGTGGGTGGAGCCTTGAATAATTCTGAGGCCTCTGCCAATTCCCAAATCCGAGCTGTCAGGTGGGAGATGGAGATACAGTGCTTAGGAGGCTGTCGATGGCCCTCAGGGGTGCCCCCTCATCTGGGGGGTAGTGTCCTGCCTTGGGCTAGGGTTTGGATGCTGGAAGGATCCTGCCATAACACACAGGAGGAAGCCCTTTCTGGAGGCACGGGAGCAAGAGAGGACAGAGTGAGTAGATCAGCACTGCTGGGGACTAACAGGGGGGGGAGACTGCCATATGTAGCCAGTCTCTCTGAAGACATCAGTGTGGTTAAAGCGGAGGTTCACCCACATTTTAAACATTGGTTTAATCATTCCCTTTTAGCATGAATATAAACATATTCCTAACCTTTTTTTTAGCTGGTGTAGTTATCGTACATCAGCGGTCTCCATTCGTACTTCCGCGATTTACTCCTGCGGGAGTAGGCGTGTCGTTTGCTCTCCTATGTCTTGCTGTGCATGCCGGGATGTCTCCTGCAATGTCTCCTGGGAACAAAGTGTCCTGCTTCCCAGGAGTAAAAGAGTAACGCCTTCTATGCAAACATCTCAATATTTGATCCGCCCTCGTCACGTGACCGGGTAGATGAGTCACGTGACGAGGGCGGATCTAATTCCGCCATTTTAAATAAGGGCACGCAGGTGTATTTTGCCATTAAGCACAACGGGGCGTGTACTTTTAATGTTGACGCCCGGTGTGATGGCAACCAGGAAGTGTTGACGGCGCTGCTCACCGTCAACACTGCACATGCGCGAGATCCAGCGGTGAATGCCGGGAGACGCGCATTCACTGCTACCCGGAAGACTATGCTTGTGGGCTTCAACATGCCCACAAGCAAAATGGAAAATCCAGGAAGTGATTTTATAAACTTTTATTTGTTACGAAAACGGACGGGTGATGTTTTGAAGCGCTGGACAAGTGAGTACTACACAGTCATAAGTAATACCATTGAATGCACTGAAGAAAAAAAAATGTATGGACCGCGGAACCTCCGCTTTAAGTCTTCAACCTTCCCTGGGAGATCTCTTAAGAGTCAGTCGGGTGGGCTGGTGAAGAGTCAGTCAGGAGAACTGCTGTCGAGAGTTAGCCTGAAGAGCTAGTGAAAGTAGCAGCTGCAGCAAAGTGGGTGGCATTGCCTGAAGAGGTGGTGCTGAGATCAGTAGCCACAGAGGAGAAGTATAGGTTGTTCACTGAAATGTTTGCTACACAGCAAGGGGCTACAAGTTCTTTCCTGTAATGGGCTATTGCTAAAGTCTGACTGTGAGCATGTCAGATCACCTACAGTGAATCAAGCAAGTGTGTGCAGGAGGAAAGTAAAGATGACTGTATATAGACTGTTTCTAGGAAGATGTCCCTGAAGCTGTTGTCGAAGATTTGCTGAAGTCAAGTGGGCATCCCATAACCTCTCATCCCTATCCAAGTTATAATAACAAAAATAACAAAAACAAAGTCAGTGACTGTTCTCTGACTCTGGAGTGCTTGTGACGATTTGGTGTGCCTGGCTGTGCAGGGGTAGGGGATCCAGTTCATCAGTAGTCCCTACAGGGGTGAGCTACATGTCTGTACGGGGAAGCAATAATCCCCCACAATTTGAGAATATATATATACCGTATATTCTCGAGTATAAGCCGAGTTTTTCAACACATTTTTTTGTGCTGAAAATGCCCCGTCTGCTTATACTCGAGTCATCTTTTTGCGCCTGATCTCCCAGACTTTGGGGACCCGGTACCGGCAAACCTGGCACACATGTAGCCCCTCTCTTCCTCTACAAGTGCAAAGTTTGTTGTCCGGGGGACCTACAGCCGGGGAGCACCGATTTTTCAAACCCGGGCACCCCTTCCATAGACTCCCATGTTAAACAGTAATTTCTCCGGTGACTTTGGGGACCCAGTACTCGCCAGTCGTAGGTCCCCTGAACCCGAAACATTGTACACATGTAGCCCCATTTCTCCTCTACAAGTATGCATAGTTTTTAGTCTGGGGGACCTACGGCCGGGGATCACCGATTTTTCAAATTCGGGCACCCCTTCCATAGACTCCAATGTTAAACGTCAGTCTAGTCATGGGCACAGTGAGACATGGGCACAGTGAGGCATGGGCACAGTGAGGCATGGGCACAGTGAGGCATAGGCACAGTGAGGCATGCACATGGACACAGGGAGGCACAATGAGGCATGCAGATAGACACCCTAGGCTTATACTCAAGTCAATAAGTTTTCCCAGTTTTTTGTGGTAAAATTAGGTGCCTCGGCTTATATTCGGGTCGGCTTATACTCGAGTATATACGGTATATATAATATAATCCGAGGTAATTTTCTCATGATTAAGGGTTTCTTCACACGTAGGTTCTTAGACATGTAAGTATTTGAAGATCACTTTCAAGGAAATGTTTTAATCGACTCCAATAATTTTGCTTTTAATGCACGTGGAGAGCATTTTATCTGCAACTCATGGCACTAATCCTTCTATTGGCACTGAGTAGCACTGAGAGAAAGTAAAGCCTAGTAATATAGCTACCATTGTAATCTTTTATATGGGATAATGTGCTGGTGGTAGTTAACGAGATGTATGGCAACTTTTTTAACCAAACATGGCATATCAGAGTTATGACAGCCTTTATTCTAAGTAAGAAAATATTTATTTTTTTTGAAAAACAAAATTCTAAAGTTTCTGGAGCCATATGATCTTTTGTTTAACAGACATCATAAATTATACAGATTCTGCAAGAGAATTTAACTGAAGTACTATTTTTGCAAGGATACAGCTGCTAAAGTTATTTCCAAAACACAAGTGAGGCCAATATCATTAAAGATTTCAACTGCCAAAGGTTTGCTTGGATTGTGTCCATCATCTTCAGCATCTTCAGTTAGACCTAAAAGCCCATTTTTTTTTTCTATCTGGTTATGGTTTATCTTATCACAATGGTTAGAAGATACATTATTTTTCCTACATAAAACTGAAGTTTTTTTTAGTTTTTTCTTGAGAAATAAGGACAGATGGACAAAACACAAATTTGTTCCAATCAATTTTTGTGTGTTTTCCAACCTCTTAGCATGTATTGTGATTGTCAAACTCTGACTCATTTTTATACAATAAAAACATTGTTTCATGGTGAGAGTCCCTACTTATCCAAAAAGAATAGGATTACATTGGGAGCAGAATGGAAATATTTCTCCATTAAAAGGAAGGGATTATTCTAAAGCCAATCCTTGCTTTGCCTGAAGAGCATTTAATGTCAAATAAACACTTATTTGACACTGATATAAAACTGGGGCAAATAACCACAAGATCTATCCTGCAATGTTTAATGAATGTCAAAAGTTCAATTTGTGATATTACAGAAAATCTGTTTCACAAATCACTAAAACCGGATGCCAGATTAGGGAAATAGTCACCCATAGCAAACTGGAATAAAATATTAGTATTAGTGACTTGCAGAATTGCTGTTCTTAGTATTGTGACAGCAGGAAGGTAAAGTCACCTGGTTGCATCCAGGGGGGTAGATATATTTCGCCCAGATTCAGGCTTTACGCCGACTTATACAACTAGGTGGAGAGTTGTATAAGCCCAGCTAAGGCTAGTGGGCTCATGGATGACTCATACCTCTAGGGAGAGTGTGGGGCGTCGTGCAGACAGGGAGTTGATGAGACCAGCTGAAGCTTGTCAGCTCATTTAGGCCTCTATAAGAACTCCCAGGTTCATTAGATGTTAGCTCATGCCTGGACCCAGACCTGTGTGGACTGTCTAGGGAGAGTGAACCCCTGTGCGGTGAGACAAAGCCTGTGTGGCTATTTGCTTGGACATTTAAAACCAGGGACTTAGGGACTAGGACAGCACTAGGCTGATCCCAGTTGTTAGTTAGGAAACCTGTATGTTCAGTCAGAGGTCAAGTTGACCAGGATTTATTTTGTTTATGTTTCTTTTGGCTTTGCTGTGTTTTGTCACTGTAAATAGAAAATAAACCGCACCTTTGTTTGATTTTGAAAACCACAACCTCCGTTTGCTGGGCCTGTTTTTGTGTGGGGAGCCCATCCCGGGGGTCACACCCACCCGCTGCTGAGCTAACCCCCTCACAGTTGGTGGAGAACCAGTGGCAGTTTTTTTTAAGCCAGCATGGAGGAGATACTGAAGCAGCTGGCTCTAGCAAATGCCAATCAACAGCAGACAAATGCAGGTTTGCAAAAGAGCCTTGCAGCTCATCAACAGAGCCTTGCAGCTCAACAACAGAACTTCGCAGCCCAGCAGCAAGCTCATCAACAGAGCCTTGCAGCCCAGCAGCAAGCTCACCAACAGAGTCTGGAAGCTCAGCAACAAGCCCAGCAGCAATCTGAGGCCCGCTTCATAGACCTGTTACAGAAGCAAGAGCAGAGACTACAACAAATGGAAGCAGTAATGCAGCAACGTCCGCAGACCAGTGAGGAAAGCCGTCCCACTAATACCGCGTCCTTTGGGGTGAGTCGTTTATTGACAAAAATGACTGGAGAGGATGATCCAGAGGTATTTTTGACCACATTTGAAAGGACTGCTGAAAGAGAAAAGTGGCCTGAGGAGCAGTGGGCTGGACTGGTGGCTCCTCTGTTAACTGGTGAATCGCAGAAGGCTTACTATGACCTAGAGCCTGACCAAGCAAAAGACTATGTGATGCTAAAAGCTGAGATATTGGCAAGGCTGGGTGTCACCCAGGCTGTCCGGGCTCAGCGTGTGCATAACTGGACTTTCCAGCTTGGAAAACCCCCCAGGTCTCAAATGTATGATCTCATTCACCTGAGCAGAAAGTGGCTACAGCCAGAGACTTTGTCCGCACCAAAGATTGTGGAACGTGTTGTAATGGATCGGTTTTTGAGAGCTCTTCCTACTGCCATCCAAAAGTGGGTAAGCCATGGAGACCCAGAGACGGCCGATGGTCTTGTGGATCGTGTGGAGAAATACTTGGCTACAGAGAACCTGACGGCCTCTTCCAGAGACACTCGGACTTTCCACCCTAAGACCAGACCATCCCCAGGGGCGGATAAGAGGATTCCAAGGGGTAAGGGTGGAGAGAGTGAGAGGGTGGGAGCTCTACCCCAAGTTTGGCGAGAACAGCCTGGGAAATCAGCGGCTCAAGAGGCGGCAAGAAGGATCGTTTGCTACCGCTGCCGGCAAGCGGGACATATTGCAGCCAATTGCCCGGTTGTGGAGGAACCCATGCAGTGTGACTTTCTGACGGGCAGACGTCAGTCGCTGTGTGCGACAGTCGCATGCACTGCCATTCGAGGAACTGAGAAACATTTATGCAAAATGTGTGTTAATGGTAGAAATGTTGTGGTATTGCTGGATTCAGGTAGCCTTGTGACCCTGATAAAGGCTGAGTTAGTTAAAACAGAGGTCTCTGGGAATAGCAAGGTAGCTGTTATTTGTGTGCATGGGGACACCCGAGAGTATCCAGTGACTACAGTGTGTTTCGAGACCCCCAAAGGTACCCTCTCTCATCCAGTGGGCTTAGTATCTCAGTTACCGTATGACGCCATTGTGGGAAGGGATTTTCCGAAGTTCTGGGAACTGTGGGATGATCCTGAGCCCCCCACTGGTGCCCCTATGTACCAGGAATGTGATAGCCAGAACTCCCCTGAGAGTGGTGAGGACTCTCCGGAATTTCCCTTATCAGTATTGGCAGGGGAGACTCAAGAAACTGGAGAGGAGCCCACCTCCTCAGACGAAAACCTACCGTCTGTGGAGTTTTCTGATCTTGAGGTTCACAGGGAAAACTTTGCCACAGAACAGTTGAAAGACCCCGCCCTAATAAAGGCACGGGAAAACGTAGTGAAAATAGATGGCGAGTTAGTGAACCCAGATAATACCTGCACTTACCCATACTTCAGCGTAGAGAAGGACCTACTGTATCGGGTGGCAAAAAGGGCAGAAGAAACCGTTGAGCAGCTTGTGGTGCCCAAACCTTACAGGAAGTTGGTGTTGGAGTTGGCCCATGGGCACATTCTTGGAGGTCATCTGGGGACAGAGAAAACCCGAGAGAGGGTATTACAGAGATTCTATTGGCCGGGGGTGATGAAGGACATAGAAAATTATTGTTCCTCCTGCCCTGTGTGTCAGAGGTCGGCCCCGATGCCACATTTCCGTAGCCCGCTGGTCCCTCTACCCATCATTGAGGTCCCGTTTGAGAGGATCGCCATGGATTTGGTAGGTCCTATAATCAAGTCCGCTAGGGGGCACCAGTACATATTAGTTATAATGGACTATGCCACCCGTTATCCAGAAGCGATCCCTCTCTGAAATACCTCGGCCAAAACCATAGCCAAAGAGCTATCTCTTGTGTTTAGCCGGGTGGGTATTTGTAAAGAACTGCTTACGGACCAAGGTACACCCTTTATGTCCCGGGTTATGAAGGAGCTGTGTAAATTGTTCAAAGTGACGCAATTACGTACATCTGTGTATCACCCCCAAACCGATGGGCTGGTTGAAAGATTCAACAAAACCCTAAAACAAATGTTGAAGAAAGTGGTGGATAGAGATGGAAAGGATTGGGACTGTCTACTTCCTTATCTGATGTTTGCTATTAGGGAGGTGCCCCAATCCTCTACGGGATTCTCCCCCTTTGAGTTACTGTATGGGAGACACCCAAGAGGGCTGTTGGATATTGCCAAGGAAACTTGGGAAAGTGAGAGTTCTCCCCACAGGAGTGTGATTGAGCATGTCGCCCTGATGCAAGACCGAATTGCACAGGTAATGCCCATCGTGAAGGAACATTTGGCCCAAGCGCAGTTAGCACAGCAGAGAGTGTACAACCGTGGAGCCAAGACCCGTACCTTTTCCCCGGGGGATAGGATACTGGTACTTGTCCCTACGGTTGAAAGTAAATTCCTTGCCAAATGGCAAGGCCCCTACGAGATAATGGAAAAAGTGAGCGAAGTGAATTACAAGGTCAGACAACCAGGAAGGCGAAAGCCCGAACAGATCTATCACGTTAATCTGTTGAAAGCCTGGAGGGATAGAGAGTCCCTAGTCGCAGACACTTGGTCACCAGCTCAAACTGGTTGCGTGATTCCTGAGGTTGGAATAGCAGCCACCTTGTCACAACCCCAACAACAGGAGGTTAAGGAGTTTGTGCTTCGCAACAAGGAGGTATTCTCTGAGCTGCCGGGACAAACATTTGGGGTAGAGCATGACATCATTACCCCGCCCGGTGAAAGGGTGAAGTTAAAACCCTATCGGATCCCAGAGGCCCGACGGGAGGCAATACGGGAGGAAGTACAGAAAATGCTGAACTTAGGGGTGATAGAGGAGTCCCAAAGTGATTGGTCTAGTCCCATTGTGTTGGTGCCTAAACCGGATGGGAGCTGGCGATTTTGTAACGATTTTCGTCAGTTGAACAAAGTTACAAAATTTGACACCTACCCCATGCCACGTATAGATGAGTTGATCGACCGGCTGGGAACAGCCCGATACATGACGACTCTTGACCTCACAAAAGGGTATTGGCAAATCCCCCTGGCCAAATTGGCCAAAGAGAAAAACGCATTTGTAACCCCAGACGGGGCGTTCCAATATAAAAGAATGCCGTTCGGGTTACAGAATGCGCCGGCCACATTCCAGCGGAAAATGGACCAGATGCTGAGGCCCCATCGGAAGTATGCTGCGGCTTACCTGGATGACGTAATTGTCCATAGCACAGATTGGGCCTCACATCTGCCAAAAGTGCAAGCAGTCCTGGACTCTGTTCGGGAAGCGGGGTTTACGGCTAACCCCAAGAAGTGTACCATTGGGCAGGAGGAGGCCAAATATCTTGGGTACACCATTGGGAGGGGAGTAATAAAACCCCAACTCAACAAAGTCGAGGCCATCCAGAGTTGGCCACGTCCCAACAGCAAGAAGCAGGTACGAGCCTTTCTGGGAATCGCTGGGTATTATCGGCGATTCATTCCCCACTTTGCTTCTAAGGCTGTGCCCCTAACCAACCTAACGAAGGGGAAAGGGTCGGTCATGATTAAATGGACCCCCGAGGCTGAGGCAGCATTCCAATTCTTGAAACAAGCCTTATGTAGCCAGCCAGTGTTGTACTCACCCGACTTCTCTAAAGACTTTGTCGTACAAAGTGATGCGTCAGATGCGGGGTTAGGAGCAGTATTGTCCCAGGTCTGGAACGGGGAAGAGCACCCAGTCATTTACCTCAGCAGGAAGTTGAAGTCCCATGAGGTAAATTACGCCACCGTTGAAAAGGAGTGTTTAGCGGTGAAGTGGGCTCTAGATTCCCTTCGGTACTACCTGCTAGGTAGGCACTTTGACATGGTTACGGATCACGCTCCGTTAAAGTGGATGGCTCAAAACAAGGAAACAAATAGAAGAGTGAATAGGTGGTTCCTGGCCCTCCAGGAATTCAACTTCACAGTAAAGCATCGCCCTGGCGTTCAAATGGGGAATGTGGATGCTTTGTCTCGAGTACATGAATGCTTGATTGCTGGTGTTCCAACCCCGAGGTTAAAACAAGAGGGGGGGGTATGTGACAGCAGGAAGGTAAAGTCACCTGGTTGCATCCAGGGGGGTAGATATATTTCGCCCAGATTCAGGCTTTACGCCGACTTATACAACTAGGTGGAGAGTTGTATAAGCCCAGCTAAGGCTAGTGGGCTCATGGATGACTCATACCTCTAGGGAGAGTGTGGGGCGTCGTGCAGACAGGGAGTTGATGAGACCAGCTGAAGCTTGTCAGCTCATTTAGGCCTCTATAAGAACTCCCAGGTTCATTAGATGTTAGCTCATGCCTGGACCCAGACCTGTGTGGACTGTCTAGGGAGAGTGAACCCCTGTGCGGTGAGACAAAGCCTGTGTGGCTATTTGCTTGGACATTTAAAACCAGGGACTTAGGGACTAGGACAGCACTAGGCTGATCCCAGTTGTTAGTTAGGAAACCTGTATGTTCAGTCAGAGGTCAAGTTGACCAGGATTTATTTTGTTTATGTTTCTTTTGGCTTTGCTGTGTTTTGTCACTGTAAATAGAAAATAAACCGCACCTTTGTTTGATTTTGAAAACCACAACCTCCGTTTGCTGGGCCTGTTTTTGTGTGGGGAGCCCATCCCGGGGGTCACACCCACCCGCTGCTGAGCTAACCCCCTCACAGTATGAATAATGAAAATGCATCTTATGAGAAAGTGTTCTAAATAAAGATATAAATATGGCTTGCCCTTTCAAAAACTAAATTAGCACTGTGGTCCCTATTTTGAAAGGTTGTCAAAATATCTTTTTTTAGATTTATGAACATTCACCTATACTGTAGTTGGTTTTGATCAACTTTATTTTATTTTTTCTTTAGGATTACAAATATATAAACTTGGGATTTAAGTCTTTTTACTATTAGTAAATATAATCTTTATTTTACAAGTAAACATTTTTTCTACAGGGTGCATTCATAACAAAATCCTTTTTTTATACAGAAAATAAGCTTGGCTTCACACTGGTTTACTGGAAAGGCTTTCTGGTTTTGGTTACATAAACCAAACCTATTTGCAAAGGTTGTCAAAATATTTGTTTTTAGCTTTACTAAAATGAACCTATAGTGTTTATTATTTTTTAGGATCACAAACAAATACAGAGGGTATGGAAAATAATCAAATTTCGTTGCTTTGCAGCCTGAAATGAAGACAGGCACAGTTTTTGTTTTATCCAGCTGTATTTACAACTTATAAACATCCAAGTAAAAGATATAACACCAATAGTGATGAACCGAACACCCCCGGGTTCGGTTCGCACCAGAACCCGCGAACGGACCGAAAGTTCGCACGAACATTAGAACCCTATTAAATACAATGGATGCGAACGTTCGGATTCTAAAGTGCTAATTATAACGACTGTTATCCATGTTATTGTCCGAAACAGAGTTTGGGAACCCGGGCTCTGCACCAGGGGACATGTATCAATGCAAAAAGAAGTTTTAAAAATGGACGTTTTCCGGGAGCAGTCATTTTAATGATGCATAAAGTGAAAAAAAAAAAGTCAAATATTCCTTTAAATATTGTACCTGGGGGGTGTCTAAAGTATGCCTGTGAAGTGCCACGTGTTTCCCGTGTTTAGAACTGTCCCTGCACAAAATAAAATTTCTAAAGGAAAAAAAGCCATTTAAAACTGCTTGCAGCTTTAATGCAATGTCTGGTCCCGGTAATATGGATGAAAATCTTTAGGAAAAATGGCATAGCTACCCCATCAACCCCCCCCCCCCCCCACCCCAGCCCATTACCAGCCCCTTTGGGTCTTGTATGGATATTAAGGGGAACCCTGCACACAAAATAAAAAAGGACCTATATACTCTGAACAGCCGTATACAGGCGGTGCATACAAGACAGGGACTGTAGGTTTGTTCTTATGTAGAATCTGTTTGTAATTTTGAACAGCTGCATTGTTTGTGGAGCTCCATGCCAAATTCCTTTTTTTTAGCTTTTTGTAAAACATAGGGAACGGTTATCACCCCTGTCACATTTTTTTTGCTGTCTGTGCCCCTGTTCAGAACATTTCACCTCACTTTGCGTCCCAATGACAGCTGTTTTTGAAATGTGGTGTTTTTATTGAAACAAGGATTGGTGATAAAGCATCAGTAGAGAGGAGACACCTTTCTCCCATATTAATTCTTACAGGAGAGAATTTTCCTTCCAAGGGGTAGATTTCCTCTCACTTCCTGTTGTCTTCTTCCGTTTGCAAGTAGTAGTAGTTTGTAAGTTGGATGTTTGAAAGTAGGGACCTGCCGTATATACTCTGCAGAAATTGGCCCCTTAGGTGTTGGTGTTGGCACAACACTGAAAGCACTCACAGTTATTCTTGGTGGGTGCTGGAACGCCCTTGTAAAGGTATGTACTTACCGAGGCCGAGATGCCGAGAGTGGTTCACCTTTGCGACTTGACGCACTCCGCCCCCTGGAGTTGAGACAGGGAGTGGATGGCGAGAAGCGGCACCGGCTACCGGCAGGTGGTGGGTACTTGTAGACGGTCCGGTAGTGCTGAGTAGACTGAAGAAACAGGCTTCAAGCAGGAACTAGCCGGATTGGTAAAGTTCAAACAGCAGGAGATAATGGAAGCCGGTGCAGGTTGAGTCCGGGTTGCAATTGCAAGGTAACAGTCCCGGCTGGGGGTCTAGCACAGTAAAAGGCAACAAGTCCAGAGAATACCGGGAACCAGGCAGGAGTTCAAAGGAAACGCGAAAGTCCAAAAGGTACAAGCAGGAGGTCAAGGATTGTAGACAGGCAGCAGATCCAAGTCACAGGCCGAGGATCAAACACAGGAGAAGGCAGAAGTCCGTATAGCAAGCCGAGGGTCAGGTCCAGGAGAGAGATCAGAGGAGTCAAGCCAGTCCGGGTCACAAGGAGATTTTCAAGATAGTTTTCCAGAGTCTTGGGTATACAGGAAAGCTGACAAACCAGCAACTTGTCAGTGCAACTGGGTCTCTTTAAATAGGCCCGCCTGGATTCCTATTGGTGCGCCGCCGCGCATGCGCGCGCGCCGCTGCGTCGGCGCGCGCACCCGAGGACGTAGAAGCGCCGTCCCGCGCACGCGCCGAAGCATCATTCCGCCGCGCGTGCGCGTTGGGCGCTGATTGGCGCCGTTGGACGGATTTCCCTGACAGTGCCCCCCTCCTAGGGGCGGACTCCGGACGCCCAGACTAGACATCAACTCGGGATGTTCCTGGTGAAAGACTCTAATTAGGCGGGGAGCATGTAGGTTCCTAGATGGTTCCCAAGAGTTGTCCTCTGGGGGATACCCCTTCCATTTGATTAAATACTGCAACTGCCTGCCTTTTTTCCTGCAGCCCAAGATAGATTCCACCACGTACTCATCTTCACCATCAACCTCCACAGGTGGAGGAGGTGGCTCATCCCTTCCCGGGAAGGAGCTGGAGACTACTGGTTTCAACAGAGACGTGTGGAAGACCGGGTGTATCCTGCAGGAGTCGGGCAGTGCCAATTCAAAGGCCACAGGGTTGATTACTCGCTTGATTTTAAAAGGGCCTATAAATCTTGGTCCCAATTTCCGTGAAGGGATCGGCAATTTGAGGTTGGTGGCGGAGAGCCATACTTCCTCCCCAACTTCGAAGACTGGATTTTCCTTCCTACCCTTGTCATAGTGTCTCTTGTAAGACTCCTGGGCGTTTTGCATCATTTCCTGGAGTCTCAGAAAATTTGATTGAACAAAGGCTATCCGATCTTGAACAGCAGGAACAGAGCTCTCCGGAATGTCATCAGGGAGGAAGGAAGGATGGAAGCCAAAGTTGGCCCAAAAAGGAGTTTGACTGGTGGCTGAATGCACCGAGTTGTTATATGCAAATTCAGCGTAGGATAATAGGGAGGACCAATCGTCTTGTGAGGCTGAGCAAAAACAACGGAGATATTGTTCTAGGGTTTAAATGGTTCTCTCTGTCTGTCCGTTGCTCTGGGGGTGATATGCCGATGATAGGCAAATCTTGACTTCTAAAGATTTGCAAAGTTCCTTCCAGAATTTCGACGTGAATTGAACGCCTCTGTCAGAGGTGATGCTCTTAGGCACCCCATGGAGCCTGATTATCTCCTGAAAGAAGGCTTTGGCTGTATCTGCAGCAGAGGGGGTACCGATCATGGGCACGAAGTGTGCCATTTTGGAGAGGCGGTCAATTACGACCAGAATCGTGGTAAAACCTCCAGAGGGCGGTAGATCTACAATGAAGTCCATGGACACATCTGCCCACGGACGTTCAGGGATAGGCAAAGGTTTAAGTAGACCCCAACTCTTGGTTTTGGGTCCCTTATACCGTTGGCAACGGGTACAGGAGGCAACATAGGACTTGCAATCTTGTCTCCAACCAGGCCACCAGAAGGAGCGAGAGATTAGTTCCATGTTTTTTTTGGTTCCAAAGTGACCAGCTAGTTTGTGGTCGTGGAAAGTTTTCAGAATCAGTTGCCTTGTTTCCAGAGGGACGAAGACTTTACCTTGGGACCAGAGCAAGTCATTATGCTTCTCTAGGGAAGAGGTTACTTGGTCAGGACAATGCTTAGAGGCGGCTTTTATGGAGGTTAGTAGATCAGCCTGTGGGATGAGCAGAAAGTTTTGTGCTGATAGGATGGTACTTGGTTCCTCTGCTTGAGGGGTCTCGGGAAACATCCTAGAGAGTGCATCCGCCTTCACGTTCTTGGAACCGGGCCTATAAGAGATATGAAAGTTAAACCTGGTGAAGAAGAGGGCCCATCGGGCTTGTCTGGGTCGAAGACGTTTTGCTGTTCTCAGATATTCTAGATTCTTATGATCCGTGAATATCATGACAGGGTGAGGGGCTCCCTCCAGAAGGTATCGCCATTCTTCCAGGGCGAATTTGATAGCTAATAGTTCCCGGTCTCCGACGTCATAATTACGTTCTGGAGAAGTTAGTTTACGAGAGGCAAAGGCTACTGGATGAAGAAGGGATTTGGGGCCCTGCCTTTGAGAGAGGATGGCCCCAGTGGCTGACTCTGAAGCATCTACTTCCAGAGTAAACGGCAGTAGCGGATCTGGATGCTTCAATACAGGTGCCGATGTGAATGCATTTTTTAGTTTATCGAAGGCATCCTGAGCTTCCGGTGACCAGTGAAAGCGGTAGCCCTGGCGTGTCAGTTGGGTTATAGGTGCCACAATAGAGGAGAACCCCACAATGAACCTCCTGTAGAAGTTGGCGAAACCTATAAACCGTTGTACCCCTTTCTTGTCTGTTGGGGCTGGCCATTCCTGGATAGCTTTGACTTTCTGCGGGTCCATTGCGACCCCATTGGTAGAAATAATAAATCCCAAAAATTGCACAGTGGTTTTCTCAAAGTCACATTTCTCGGCCTTGAGGTAAAGTCTATGTTCTCGGAGAATAGTGAGGACCTTGATGACATGGATTCGGTGCAGTTCAAGGGAGGACGAAAAAATAAGAATATCGTCTAAGTAGACTACTAGGAAGTCGTCCAAGTGTTCACGGAAAATGTCATTGACCAGGTGCTGGAAAGTAGCTGGGGCGTTGCAAAGCCCGAATGGCATGACCAAGTATTCAAAATGACCGAACCTAGATCTAAAAGCCGTCTTCCATTCGTCTCCAGCCCTGATTCGGATGAGGTTGTAGGCCCCTCGAAGGTCCAGTTTAGAGAAGATCCGAGCTGATCGGAATCGTTGGAACAACTCCGGGATGAGAGGAAGCGGGTATCTATTTTTAATAGTAATTTTATTTAATTCCCTATAGTCGATGCAGGGCCTCAGAGTCCCGTCTTTCTTTTCAACAAAAAAGATTCCGGCACCGGCTGGGGAAGAAGAGGGGCGAATGAATTTATTTTCCAGATTTTCCTCAATGTAAGACTTGAGGGCCTTCAACTCAGATTCGGACAAGGGAAAGATGCGGCCGAATGGAATTTTGGAGCCAGGCAGAAGGTCAATGGGACAATCGTAGGGACGATGTGGAGGTAGGCGGTCGGCCTGCTGTTTGTCGAAGACGTCCTGGAATTCTAAGTATGCTGATGGAACATGTGGTAGGTTATCCGGTCGAGGGGTTAAAGTAGCACAGACAGTTGGAAGTGCGGGAAGACAGTGTTGGGAACAATACGAAGAAGTGAAGTTAACTTCCCTTTTGGCCCAGTTTATATGAGGCTCATGTGCTTGTAACCAGGGGAGGCCCAGGATGATGGGAAACATGGGAGATGGGATGAGGTCAAATCGAAGGTATTCTTGGTGGCCTGAATCCGTGATAGCAAGGACGGGTTTTGTTTCTTGCGTAATTACCCCTGAACGAGGCAGGGATCCATCCGCCAGACGAACCTGAAGACAACGGTCCTTGGTTTGCAGAGGAAAGTGAAGTTGGGAAGCAAGTGAAGAGTCCAGAAAGCAGCTGCAGGCTCCTGAATCAATAATCGCCGGTAGGCGGGTTGCTCCTGTTGGTAGCTGTAGAGAAATAGAAAGAACATAAGTCTGTGGTAAGCCAGAAACTTGGTAGTTCAAAGTGTCTTTGAGGGTACACTTACTAGGTCTCACTGGGCAGCTCCGAAGGAAATGGCCAGTACCCCCGCAGTAAAGACACAAATTGGCCTGACGCCTGCGCTGCTTTTCCTCAGGAGAAAGGGGAGGACGAACCAGACCAAGCTGCATGGGTTCAGGCTCGGGAGGAGAAGATGCTGTAGGAACTTGGATGGGTGGGTAGGCAGGAGCTGATCGGGGCAAAGTCCAGTTTGGACGGGTAGTCTGGAAACGCTCAGAACGCCGCTCCCGCAGGCGTCTGTCAAGCTGAGTGACAGACTGGATCAAATCTTCCAGAGTAGTTGGAACACCAATCCTGGCCAGCTCATCTTTAAGAGCCTCAGACAGTCCTTGGCGATATTGGTATTTAAGGGCCGTCTCATTCCAGCCAGTGTCAGCTGACCATTTCCGGAATTCTGCCGTGTAGTCCTCCACCGGCCTTCTCCCCTGGGTTAAACTGTGGAGAACAGACTCAGCTGTAGCTGATCGCTGAGGATCGTCATACAGCTGCACCATACTCTCGAAGAAGGTGTCCACAGAATCTAGTATGGGGCTGCTTTGCTCCATCAGGCCATGGGCCCAGGCCTGAGGTTCGTCGGTTAGAAGGGAGATGACGAACCCCACCTTTACCACTTCTGAAGAGAAAGTCCTGGGTTGAAGGGCGAAGTAAAGAGAACATGCATTTTTGAAAGCCCGATATTTCTTACGGACGCCAGAAAATCGCTCAGGCAGGGGGACCCTGGGTTCCGGGGTAGCCAATCCATTACTACGGTGGGATTTGCCTGATTTTGAGACGTGGAGGCAACATTGGCAACGGTAGCAGCTGGTGATGCTGGTCCTGTAGCTCCAGTAAGTAGCTGAAAGCGGCCATCCATTTGGACATAACCTTCTTGTAATTTCTGAACCGCATCGGTTAGTGCGGTGACTTGCTGACATAGGGTCTCGAACGGTGAACGCACCCTGTCGGCCTCAGACATCTGGCTGGTTTGTACTGTAAAGGTATGTACTTACCGAGGCCGAGATGCCGAGAGTGGTTCACCTTTGCGACTTGACGCACTCCGCCCCCTGGAGTTGAGACAGGGAGTGGATGGCGAGAAGCGGCACCGGCTACCGGCAGGTGGTGGGTACTTGTAGACGGTCCGGTAGTGCTGAGTAGACTGAAGAAACAGGCTTCAAGCAGGAACTAGCCGGATTGGTAAAGTTCAAACAGCAGGAGATAATGGAAGCCGGTGCAGGTTGAGTCCGGGTTGCAATTGCAAGGTAACAGTCCCGGCTGGGGGTCTAGCACAGTAAAAGGCAACAAGTCCAGAGAATACCGGGAACCAGGCAGGAGTTCAAAGGAAACGCGGAAGTCCAAAAGGTACAAGCAGGAGGTCAAGGATTGTAGACAGGCAGCAGATCCGAGTCACAGGCCGAGGATCAAACACAGGAGAAGGCAGAAGTTCGTATAGCAAGCCGAGGGTCAGGTCCAGGAGAGAGATCAGAGGAGTCAAGCCAGTCCGGGTCACAAGGAGATTTTCAAGATAGTTTTCCAGAGTCTTGGGTATACAGGAAAGCTGACAAACCAGCAACTTGTCAGTGCAACTGGGTCTCTTTAAATAGGCCCGCCTGGATTCCTATTGGTGCGCCGCCGCGCATGCGCGCGCGCCGCTGCGTCGGCGCGCGCACCCGAGGACGTAGAAGCGCCGTCCCGCGCACGCGCCGAAGCATCATTCCGCCGCGCGTGCGCATTGGGCGCTGATTGGCGCCGTTGGACGGATTTCCCTGACAGCCCTGCTGTCAACTATTGTATCAGGAATTGTAATAACATATAAATGTTGATCAGTGGTAGTAAAAATTGGGCCTTTGATGGTGGTGCTGGTGCCACAACACTAAGGCCTGACAGTTACTCTTGGTGGGCGCAGCAATGGGCCCTGCTGTGAATTATTAGATCAATAATTATAATTGCATGCCCCTGTTGAATAGGGGCTGAAAAATTGGGCCTTTGGTGGTGGTGGTGGTGGTGATGGTGGTGCTGGTGCCACAACACTGTAAGGCCTGACAGTTACTCTTGGTGGGCGCAGCAATGGGCCCTGCTGTGAATTATTAGATCAATAATTATAATTGCATGCCCCTGTTGAACAGGGGCTGAAAAATTGGGCCTTTGGTGGTGGTGGTGGTGGTGATGGTGGTGCTGGTGCCACAACACTGTAAGGCCTGACAGTTACTCTTGGTGGGCGCATCAATGGGCCCTGCTGTGAATTATTAGATCAATAATTATAATTGCATGCCCCTGTTGAACAGGGGCTGAAAAATTGGGCCTTTGGTGGTGGTGGTGGTGGTGATGGTGGTGCTGGTGCCACAACACTGTAAGGCCTGACAGTTACTCTTGGTGGTCGCAGCAATGGGCCCTGCTGTGAATTATTAGATCAATAATTATAATTGCATGCCCCTGTTGAACAGGGGCTGAAAAATTGGGCCTTAGGCACTGGTGGCACAACACTGCAACCCCTCACAGATACTGTGCTTGGAGCACAGCAATGAGGCCTGTTGCAAAGTATTGCATCAAAAATTTTAATTACACGCCCCTGTTAAACAGGGGCTGAAAAATTGGGCCTTAGCCACTGGTGGCGTCACCCATAAACCAAAATGATCTTCCAAGCTATCATCGTTAATCGTATCATTGAGGAGGAGGAGGAGGATAGCCAGTCAACATAACAGCACAGGCACTAGGCATCAGCATCAGTCTTGAAGGGATGTGACATTTTAAAATCAATTAGTCTGTTATATCAGCATCTGGTGTGTGGTAGCTGGTGGTGATCCAAGACTGGTTCATCTTGATGAAAGTCAGTCGATCAACCGAGTCGGTGGACAGGCGCACACTGTGATCCGTGACAAATCCTCCAGCAGCACTGAATGTGCGTTCTGAAAGAACGCTGGATGCAGGACAGGCCAGTAGCTCAATTGCATACTGTGCAAGCTCTGGCCAGTGATCCATCCTCAAGACCCAGTAAGCCAGAGGATTTTCGGTGGGGAAGGTGTCCAAGTCTGACCTTGCCCCTAGGTATTCCTGGACCATGTATATCAGACGCTGGCGATGGTTGCTGGAACCGATCATACTTTGGGGCTGCGGACTAAAGAATTGTCTGAACGCATCGGTCAGACGGCCACCTTCCCCACCGCTCCTTCTTTGACTGCCCGAAGCCTCAGCAACTCGTTGTCCAGGACCAGGAGTTTGTAACCTCCCAGTCTCTGGGAACGCGTTGCACAGACCTTTCTGCAAGGCCTCCCGGAGTTGTCTCATCCTCTGCTCCCTCTGCGATGGTACGATAAGGTCCGCAACCTTACCCTTGTACCGTGGATCAAGGAGAGTGGCCAGCCAGTAATGGTCCCTCTCCTTGATCCGAAGAATACGAGGATCCTTCCGCAGACTTTGCAGGATCAGGGAGGCCATGCAGCGTAGGTTAGCTGAGGCATTCAGTCCGGAGTCCTCTGGGTCACTAAGGACGACATGATCCACAGCCACCTCCTCCCAGCCAAGTACAAGTCCACTGGTTTCTTGGGACTGTAAATCATCCCTAAAAGACTGCTGCTGATGATGCTGAGTGCCAGCCTCCACCTCCATGCTGACACAATCCTCCTCCTCCTCCTCCTCTTCCTGTGCGATGCGTGGGACAGAAGGAACACTGTCTGGGTAAAGGGGGCCTTGAGAGGCAAGGAAGTCCTCCTCTTCCTGCCTCTGTTCTGCCTCAAGTGCCCTGTCCATTATTCCACGCAGCGTGTGCTCCAACAGGTGGACAAGAGGTACAGTGTCACTGATGCATGCACTGTCACTGCTCACCATCCTCGTGGCCTCCTCAAATGGTGCCAGGACAGTGCATGCATCCCTGATCATGCCCCACTGGCGTGGTGAAAAAAACCCGAGCTCCCCTGACCCTGTCCTGGTGCCGTAGTCGCACAGGTACTCATTGATGGCCCTCTGCTGCGTGTGCAGCCGCTGCAGCATGGCCAACGTTGAGTTCCACCTGGTGGGCATGTCACATATAAGGCGGTTCTTGGGCAGGTTCAACTCCTTTTGCAGCTCAGCCAGGCGAGCACTGGCATTATAAGATCTGCGGAAATGCACACAGACTTTCCTGGCCTGCCTCAGGACATCCTGTAAGCCCGGGTACCTGCCCAAGAACCGCTGCACCACCAGGTTAAGGACGTGAGCCATACAGGGCACATGGGTCAGTTGTCCCTGTCGGAGGGCGGAGAGGAGCTTGGTGCCATTGTCGCAAACCACCATTCCTGGCTTAAGCTGGCGTGGCGTCAACCACCTCTCGGCCTGCCCCTGCAGAGCAGACAGGACCTCTGCCCCAGTGTGGCTCCTGTCCCCCAAACACACCAGCGCAAGCACGGCATGGCATCATTTTGCCTGCGTACTTGCGTAGCCCCTTGAACGCCTACGGAGCACCGCTGGTTCCGAGGACAAACCACAGGAAGAGGCCATGGAGGAAGAAGAAGAGGAGGGGGTGGAGGAGAGAGGTGTGTCACAACCAGTAGTAGCATTTTGGAGGCATGGCGGTGGAACAACCTCCAACACTACTGCACCTTGTCCTGCATCCTTCCCAGCTGCCAAAAGAGTGACCCAATGGGCCGTGAAAGAAAGGTAACGTCCCTGTCCATGCCTGCTGGACCATGAGTCAGCGGTAATATGCACCTTACCGCTGACCGCCCTGTCCAGCGAGGCCAAGACATTGCCTTCCACATGCCTGTAGAGAGCCGGAATCGCCTTCCGTGCGAAAAAGTGGCGTTTGGGAACCTGCCACTGAGGAACCGCACATTGCACAAACGCACGGAAGGGGGCCGAGTCTACCAACTGAAAAGGCAGCAGTTGAAGCGCTAGCAATTTAGCCAAGCTAGCATTCAACCGCTGGGCATGTGGATGGCTGGGAGTGAACTTCTTTCGACGGTCCAGCAGCTGGGGCAGGGAAATTTGCCTGCTAGAATCGGACGTTGGTGTACTGCTAGCAGAGTGCCCGCAAGTACTTGCCTGTGACACACCTAATTCTACACCTTCATTCCTCTCAGAGCAGGTTTCAGAGAGGAGTGAAGGTATAGTGGGGTTGGAGATCCCAGCTGATGCGGTGCAAGAAGAGGTCAGCTTTGTTCTTTGGTGTGGGTCTTTAAGGTAGGCTTGCCAACGAGCTGCATGGCAGGTCAACATATGTCTGATCAAGCATGTGGTGCCCAAGCGGCTGATGTTTTGGCCACGCGATATACGCTTGAGACATATGTTGCAAACAGCAGCTGTGCGATCTGATGCACTCGCCTCAAAAAAGGCCCACACCAAAGAACTTTTTGAATGACGGGCAGAGGCAGCGCCCTGCACAGGCGGAGCTCTGCGGTGTGATTCCGTCGGTGTGCTGCCCATACGCTGGCCACTCAAGGGCATCCTGCCTCGTTGGAGATGTGCCTCCTCCTCATCCTCCTCCTCCACCTCCTCTCTCCTATTAGGCACCCACGTGGAGTCAGTGACCTCATCATCCCCTCCCTCCTCATCACTGGAGCCAATCTGGCAGTATGCTGCAGCTGCTGGAGCATGACTGCCAGATTGGTGTCTTTCTTGAGCATCCCCTCTCTCTGCTCTCACGCTGCTGCCTTCCTCTAGCTGGGTATCATCATCAGATCCTTCCAAACGCTGGGCATCCTCCTGGAGCATGTACCCAACACTGTGCTCAAACAGTTCGGGGGACTCCTCAGGAGGAGGACATGGTGGGTCTAGGGAAGGATTGATGAAGATAATGATACCAGAGAAGAGGACGCTTTGGCAGCTGCTTTGCCAGTACCCTGAGCCTGGGTGAGAGAGGATGAGGAGGATGAGGTGGGCTTGGTCATCCACTCTACCAAGTCTTCGGCATGATGTGGCTCAACATGTCCAGCTGCCGAAAAGAAGGACAAGCGTGTCCCATGGCCATGTGCTGATGACAATGCACCGCGTCCACGACCAGCACTGTTGCCCCCAGACACAGAGCCTGCTTGCGCTGTTTTTTTGCCTCCTGACTGTCTGCCTCTCCTTGGTTGCCTTCCAGACATTTTAATGGATGGCCTGCAGGGAGATGGGAAAAAGAGCAATAAGGGCTACCTTCAGGTGTATACTGTGCAGGAGGCTTAGCAACAATGACACTGACACTGTCCCCTGCCTATCCTTCTCTGTCCCTAAACACAAGGATTTGCAATATGCTTCAGCAAGATTGGTTTAGCACAGAACAGCACACTGACAGTTTCCCTCACTGTCCTTCTCTGTCCCTACAAACAAGATTTAGCACAGAATAGCACACTAATAGTTTCCACAAGTGTCCTTCTCTGTCCCTAAACTCAAGGATTGAAAATATGGAACAGCAAAATTGGTTTAGAACAGAATAGCACACTGACACTTTCCCTCACTGTCCTACTCTGTCCCTCCCTACAAACAAGATTTAGCACAGAATAGCACACTGATAATTTCCACGAGTGTCCTTCTCTGTCCCTAAACTCAAGGATTGAAAATATGGAACAGCAAAATTGGTTTAGAACAGAATAGCACACTGAAACTTTCCCTCACTGTCCTACTCTGTCCCTCCCTACAAACAAGATTTAGCACAGAATAGCACACTGATAATTTCCACGAGTGTCCTTCTCTGTCCCTAAACTCAAGGATTTCAAATATGGAACAGCAAAATTGGTTTAGAACAGAATAGCACACTGACACTTTCCCTCACTGTACCTCTCTGTCCCTACAAACAAGGATTAGCACAGAATAGCACACTGACACTTTCCCTCACTGTACCTCTCTGTCCCTACAAACAAGGTTTAGCACAGAATAACACACTGTCACTGACACTCTCCCTACCTATCCTTATTTGTCCCTAAACACAAGGAATCCAGGATTAGTAAAGGAAAAAAAATGACACTGTCCCTGCCTATGCTTCTCTTTCCCTGCTCCGGAACACACTACACAAGGCCGCCGCGCTGGCGGCCTTTTATAGTGTGGGGCGTGTACTAAACCCCCTCAGCAATAATTGGCCACAGGCATCCTGCCTGTGGCCAATCATTGCTCTCCTCGCTGCCGGCACTGTGATTGGCCAAGCATGCGGGGTCACAGTGCATGCTTGGCCAATCACAGCGCCTGGATGACACTGCGATGGCGTAGTGTATTGTGGGCCGTTCGCGTCACTCGAATTTGGCGCGAACGGCCCAAATCGTTCGATCTTCGTCGAACGATCGAACAGCCGATGTTCGAGTCGAACGTATGTTCGACTCGAACACGAAGCTCATCCCTAAACACCAACATGTAAAAAAAATAAAATAAAATCAAAAACAGAATTTTGGAGTTGGAAAAGGGATCCCCCTCATAAAATAAAGCCTTATGCCGCGTACACACGGCCGTTTTTACAGTCGAAAAAAACGACATTTTTCCCATTCGACGAGAAAAACGATAGTCTGTGGGCTTTCTGTCGTTTTTTTTGACGAGAAAAACGGCATTAAAAACGACGAGAAAAATTAGAACATGTTCTAATTTTTCTCGTCGTTTTTTTAGACATGTTTTCCGCGGCAGTGTTTCCCATAGGCAAACACTGCCGCGGAGCCCACACACGGTCGTTTTTTTCGACCAAAAAAAAAAATGACATTTAAAACGGCCGTGTGTGAGGGGAACAAGCTGTTACTCGTTTTTAACGTCGATTTTCTCGACGGTGTTTTCACCGTCGAAAAAATCGATCGTGTGTACGCGGCATCATACACACGGTCGGAATTTCCGATGAAAAAAGTCAGACGGAATTTTTTCATCGGATATTCCGACCGTGTGTGTGCCCCATCTGACTTTTTCCGTCGGAAATTCCGACGGAGTTAGAAAGAGAACATGTTCTTTTTATCGGAAATTCCATTCGTCTGTATGGAACTCCGACGGCAAAAAAAACATGCATGCTCAGAATCAAGTCAACGCATGTTTGGAAGCATTGAACTTCATTTTTCTTGGCTCGTCGTAGTGTTGTACGTTACCGCGTTCTTGATGGTCGGAATTTGGTGTGACAGTGTGTATGCAAGACAGCTTGAACGGAATTCCATCTGAAAAATCCGTCTGAGTTTATCCCAACGGAAAATCCGATCGTGCGTACAAGGCATAACTTGTAAACTTAATCAGATGTAGCTAATTACCTTCTCAATGGCACACAAAGCCATTTGACTTTAAACAGTGATCAGCTGTGGTCATTTTGATTAGCTCAGCATAAAGAGCTTTCCTGGAGCATTTCAGTCCCTGGTAGTGCAACTGAAGCAAACAATCAACTATGGGTGGCAAGGCACTCTCAAAAGTTGTGGACAGTCACAAGTCAGGAGATAGATACAAAAGAAAATTCAAAGGCTTTATCAATGCCTAGAAGCACAGTGAAGTCTATCATTAAGCAGTGGAATGTATTTGGTACAACACAGACCCTCCCTGGATCAGGACGTTGCTCCAAACTGGAAACTGGTGAGAGAGACTACAAGAGGCCTACAGCAACTCTGAACAGTTGCTGGATGTTATGACAAAGAGTTATCATTGTGTGCATGTGACAACAATATCACAAAATTCAACACAAATGTGGCTTGCATGGGAGGGTTGCAAGAAAAAAGCCACTCCTCAAGAAAGGCCACATGCAGTCACAACTGAGCTTTGCCAAAACGCACCTTAAAGATTCTGAGGCCACATGGAAAAAGGTGTTATGGTCAGATGAGAGTAAAAGTGAATTATTTGGCCTCAATGCCAAACTATATGTCTGGCGGAAATCCAATACAGCTCACCATCCAAATTACACCATTCCTACAGTAAAGCATGGAGGTGGTAATATCCTGTTATGGGGATGTTTCTCTGCAGCAGGGACTGGAGCACTTGTCAGGAATCAGGATAGAAGGAAAATGGATGGGGCAAAATACCATCAAATTCTTGAGGAAAATCTGCTGCCCTTTGCCAGAAAGTTGTCAATGGGAAGGAGGTTTACCTGCCAACATGACAATGACCCAAAGCACACAGCGAAAATTACAACACAGTGGTTTAAAGAGAAAAAGGTGAATGTCCTTGCATGGCTTAGTCAGAGCCCAGACTTCAACCCCATTGGAAATCCATGGGATGACTTGAAGTCTGCAGTCCACAAACGGTCACCATCAAATTTAACTGAACTTGAGCAGTTCTGCAAGGAAGAATGGGCAAACATTGCAAAGTCTACATGGGCTCTAGTTAGTAGACACCTAACCCAACAGACTAAAGGCTGTGATTAAAGCAAAAGGTTGTTCAACAAAACACTGACATAAGGGGGTGATCCGTTTTCTAACTCATTGATTGTGTTTTACATTTTTTACATTTTTTTTTATGACATGTGTCTGTCTTCATTTGAGGTTGAAGAGCAATAAAATGTGATTATTTTAGGGGGAGGGTGATTCTTTTCTATACCCACTGTATATTCAACAACAGTATGTAAACGACTGTGTACCTTGTTGCTGATAAATAAATGTCTGTAATAAATAAATACAATAAATAAATAAATAAGTATATCAACTTGGGACTTACATGGGTTTTTTTTTTAACAACATATATTACGAAGCAAAAGAAAGCCCAGTACTAGCTAATCACTTTCTGACTGCCTCAACCCAACACAAAATGCAGTCCACATAATATTCAGCTATGTGTATAATTTAAACTTTTGTTATTTAGTGCTAATACCAACACAAGAAGGTAAAAAAGGAGAAAGGGGTCTACTGACTGTCTTCCAGTTGTAGATTCATTTGTATATGTAGAAAGGTCTCCAGCTTTGTCCAGTCTAATGAGGACCTCCAAGGCCAAAGATAGCTGACATCCTACAATATGTAGTGGGTTGTGAGGTATGCAAAGATGGTGAAAGTCATTGGGCGCCAGACACTTCTTGGATGTAAAAGAGGTTTTATTTCTTTGACAGTCCTTTTTGTATTTTTGGGGGAAAGAGGGTTAGGGCCAGGACACCCTTAATTAGTCATAGATTCAATTGGCAGACCCTGAGACTTCAATAGGAGGACAGCCGTGCAGGGAAAGGCCCCAGCAAGGTGCCACTTCTGCACATGCAGGAATGCTGTCTCCTATGGCAACAGTCCTTTAACAGTTCCTAACTCAAATGTAACAGTTCTTTCAGCTCCACTACAACGGCCTCTTGTAGTTCTTCAACACTGAGCTCCCGGTTTCTCACTAGAGCCTCTGATTCACTGACTCTGAATCCCTTGAGCTCCTCCAAAGTTGGCGATGGTATCCCCTCAAGCGTCACCCACGCTTCCCTACTGGGTCACTAGCGTGGCACTCTAGATACTTCTCAAGCTTCACCCTTGCTGATCGGCTTGGTCACTAGCTTTACTCACAAGGCTGCTCTGCAAGCGTCACCTCCGCTGGTTGGGTCCCTGACTTGATCACCGTCTGAAGTTTCCCGATTCTCCACCGCGCCTGTTCAGTGAGAATGTTGCTCCGGTACGTTCTTCAGTTACTCACTGGGGTCCCTGGTAAAGTTGATTGGTCCCTTTGGGGTGACAGCTTCCCTTCTATCTCCGACCACTGACAGGTTCTCCGGCTGACAGAACCGTCACTTTCAGTTGGACTGCAAGCCGCAGTCCCAACCCTGAGCTGCCCCCTTACTTCTGGATAGGCCCTCACACAGCCTGGCAGCCAGATGCCCCCCGGAAAGGCCCAATCTCCGGCCTAGCAGCCCAGAGAGTACAACGCACATCCACCCAGACCCGTCCAGGTGGCACAGAACACAGATTCTTTCATACATAGCCTTTGGACTTCCCCTAGTCAGCATAGGCAGCGGGGCACACATGATCACTTTATATTTATTATATCACACCAGAAAATACTACCATCTCTTACTAAGGCCCCCCACACTAGCGCAGGAGAATATCTTTTCTGTTTAAACAGAACACAGATCACCTGACCTCCCCCGAATATATAGGTTCTCCCAGCAGGCAAAGGGATTCAAGAAAACCCCTGCCCATTGGCTGAGATACCCCATATACCCATAACCCTATCTTAGGTTGCCCTTCTCATTTCTAGTACCACCAAGTTCCCGGCCACCTAGTGGTAGAAGAGAAAAAGTGCAACAAGGCCAAACTTCAATAGATCTCTATCAATCGACCAAGATGACTACTCTTGGCAAGTAAATTTGTGAGGAGCTCCCTGACTAAACCCCAGGGTGCTACATATAAATTGGAGAAATTGTGCAAAGCAGCTTTATAACTAGAAAAAAAAATGAATATTGCCCAAAAAGTGCCATAGAAAATAAATATTTCAGTTCTCTTTGTTTCAAGTGCTCTAGAATTTGTGTTTAAAGGGGTTGTAAACCCCCCGTTTTACTTACCTGAGCCCTGGAATTTCCCACGGTGGAGACGCGCTGTCCCTCTGCCCGGGGTTCTCGCCTCTTGATTGGATAAATTGATAGCAGTGCAGCCATTGGCTCCTGCTGCTGTCAATCAAATCCAATGACATGGCTGTTGGGGCCGAGTCCTACATTCGGCGTCTATGGATGCTGAATGATGGACTCGGCAGCGCGCCCGCAAGGTAACCCCCGGGAGAGGGCTTCTCCCAGGGGGTTAAACGATGCAGGGAGGAGCCGCGAGAGCTGCCGAGGGACCCCAGAAGTTGAGGATCAGGGCATTTTTTTGCATTTTACATGTGCTTTTGCAATAAAAAAAGAGTCCCCTGAATTTATTCTTAGTGAATCTACTATGAAGCACAGAAGAACAAATACAGCAAATAAGCTCTGCGTCCATGGTCTTTATGGAAAGGTATTTCAGAAAATAAATACTGTAGTTCTCTCAGTATTTAAAACTTTTTAAAATGTAGGTTTAACTTTTTGCCATTACTAGACATGAGCCAATCAGGGAGAATCCACTCCTCCAGCAGACTGCCTAAGCTCCATTTACAAACTTTTTGCAACTATGTTGATCTGCTGACCTGCCAAAATAATTCATTACCTAATATTCACTGACCTGAACTGTTTTAGCTTCAGATTCATGGAGAATCCTTTTTGTAGATGCTTTAGCTACAGATATCATAGGAACTACAGGTTATTTCCAAGTATAGAGGGACATGTAACTCACTCTCTTTCCTCTCATGTGCCAGTACTGGTGGTTGGCTCAGTGCTGTTACACAGGGCCAAAGAAAGAATCCTCACCTTGTGTGTAACCTCAAACTAACAAAACTCAGAGCTGACACAGGGCCTACTTTACATGACTGGTAACTGGTTATAATTTTTGTTGCTTTCGCAAGTCTTATTTCAGAAGCCATGGTTAAATCTCATGTCCAGGTTAGGCAGCCAGAGAAGATAGGCTGAAGCATCATACACCCTACTTATCAGTCTCTTCAAAGGACTGCTGATAAGACCCTTTATTTTCAAGCATCTCAACCTCACAAATCAAATTCGTATTCTATAATTTCGATTATTCCAAATGTTTTTATTGGATTTTACATTCAGATACAGTAGAGAAAAAGCAGTAATCTCGTACATACTGTATATTTCTACATACAAGAGGTATACCCTTCTTACTCTCCAAAAGGTACAATAAAAACACATTTTTAAACATTGAAAACATTCAATCTTAACAGAGTAGTAAAATGTAGCATAGGCCATCAGACTCAATAAACATAAGAACCTAAGCTTGGAGCATGAACAAACTAGCAAGAGATACTGCCTTCGAGAAAAGTATGAATAAACTATAGTAGGTATAGGCGATGAGACACTCATCCAAACATTTCTGGGAGCAATGAGTGTCTCATCGCCCTAAACTTGGATGAGTGTCTCATCGCCCTAAACTTAAATACTTTTAATCTTAAGTTTACAATGATATCGGACCCAAATACCATAACCTTCCTTGATGTGGAGATCTTCAGAGACAAGCAAAACATGTTATCATGTAAGCTGTTCCGCAAACCAAGTGCAGGCAATACAATCTTACATTCTTCTAGTTTTCACCCTAAATCCCTAGTTGAATCTATTCCCTATGGACAATATTTGAGAATAAAAAGAAATTGCTCTAACGAGGTCGATTATAAAAGAGAAGCCAATAACTTAAGGCAAAGACTTCTAGCAAGGGGATACAGCCATAAGTGCCTCAAAAAGGCCTTTAAACGCACTTCAAATCTAAATCGACACGAGTTACTAATATCTAAATCTAAAAAAGTGAAAGTGATCATCGTATTATCAACACTTATTCTGATGATCACGCTGAACTTCTTAAAATCTACCAAAAGCACTGGCATCTACTTACAGCAGATCCTGTGATAGGACCACTAGTACCCCCCCAGGCCAAATATTACCTATAGACGAGCAACGTCCCTGAAGGACATGCTAGTGCAGAGTGAATTTGAGAACACCAATAGGGGAGATCCATGTAAGGACCTGGGAACTTTCCAATGTGGTAATTGCACATACTGTAAATATATGAACACTAGAAAGAACATTCGGTTACCGAATGGCCAAAAATTTCGACCAAAACACTATGCAAACTGTCAAACTACGGACGTAGTATATCTCATTATTTGCAGTTGTAACTGCTTCTATGTAGGAAAAACTATACAAAAATTGTGGCAGAGAATTTACCGGCATCTAAAAGGGATGAAGGAACAAAATCCTGATCTCCCTCTTGGCAGACATGCTGCCCAAGTTCATGGAGATTGCGTACCAAACCTTGAGGTGTTAGTTTTGGACAGGGTCCACCGCAGCCCCCGCGGAGGTGACCTTAACAAGCACCTTCTTCAAAGGGAGCTGAGATGGATCTCGATCCTCAACGCCACCTCACCCCCTGGCTTGAACCAGGCAATTAACTTTAAACCCTTCCTACCAGGTTTTACATCTGCTAAGTTTGATAGGGATCTGCTAAACTGAGCTCAACAAGCTGTTTATACCTAGTTTGTATTTTTTTTTTTTTTTTTTTTGAAGGAAAAATAAATATGTATGAATTATGCCAGCTGTATAACATGTGTACTAATGTTTCTGATGCATGCCGGTTAGATATTCATGTAAAAACTAAAAAATCCTTTTTAAGTAAACAAGATTGGATCCAATTGGTGGAACTTTACCTGATGATTCGCCCACTGGAGATTAATGCCTAGTTATTATATTGTTGATTATTGTTTATTATTTAGAAATTAATCAAATGACAATTGTACCCTGCACTTTTTGACATATTGGAGCCCGGGGATTTGGGGACCACCCATTGGGCCCACTGACGCTCCCCAGCACAAAAACAGCCCCCGGCTATTTTGATAATCGGGGGCTGACTGCTCATATTTGAGCAAATGGACGGTTATGTGCATATAAATAAATTTCTCTCCCTGTCCTAAGAATCACACACATATGGGACGGAGGGTACTCATGTTACACTGTTTACTACCCATGGGGTTTTGGATTAGTCATTTTTTCCCCATTCCTCCGATGGCGCCGTTTGGCGCAGCACATACAATTGTGCTGCCTTTGCGCTGACCTTTTTGGGTCTGGTGCGGGCAACGGAGTGATCTTCCTTTAGCACTTCCGCCCTTTTCGTTGTGCTGGCGGTCGGGTCGACGTCTGACGTCACCGCGCCGGCGTCGTGGACGTCCTTCACATTTGCATGGGTGCGCGGTGACGCCGGACGCCGCCGGGATCGAGGGCGGCCTCTGTATGCGGTGCCTGTCCGGTAAGAGCCTCTCTATTCATTTTCAATACGTAGTTAACTGGGTTCCTACCCGGACACACAGTCTAGCCCTTTTGTGGCCTCCCACGCTCTACCTCATTGGTTGAATTTCTTCCTTTTGCAGCTTCACCCTTGGCGCCATTTGAACTGATTTGCTGCAACACCAGCGACAGCTCTATAAAAAGTCCCACCTGACTTGGCCAATTGCTGCACAGCCAGAGTGTGGATGTCCTTGCGCCACTTTGACAGGTACTAAGCCCCTTTTTTTCAAACACTTCATCATAGTTATGGGATGCCTGGTTACAGGGCTAGTCTGCGATCTAGAAACTATAATCCATTTATGTATGTTTTTACAGAGAGGCCGTGGCAGTCTTTCCGCTGCAATTTGAGGCTTCCCTGTGAGCTTTGAGGGGCGTTTTTGGGTTGGTCCTCCTACACATTTCCCCGTGGCTCTGTCATCTTGCCTGCAGTGTTTCTTTGGCCGCTGTATTTGTCTTTATGCGACCAGTAAACTTGCACCATATCCGTTTGGGCTTTATATCACTGGGATAATTCCTCCAAACGGCTGATGTTTATATTACCATTGGAAATGTATGTATGCAACACTATTTGATATAGATTTACTGTATCTTATAGATATACAATTATACAATGTATATATGCATTCATGTATTCTTAAATGAACTTTCATGTATATTTATTCTTCTTTTTCTTTTTCTCTTCCTTTGTTTCTCTCCCCCCCCCCTTTTCTTCTTCTCTTTTCTTATTGTTTATTTTAGTTTATTTTATTTTCTCTCTGCAACAATGTCTATCTTCTAGCTGCCCACATATGGGAGAAATTCAAAATAATGTAATCATGCCAATACACTGTTGTGTATTATATAGCTATCACATACTATGTTGTTTTTTTCTCTTATATAGAGACTAAATTGTCTTCAAACTATTGCATGAACCTTGAAGAAGGAAATAATGGAGGCTATCACAGATATAGCTCGAGTATCCGAAACATGTCGGTTGTGTCACCACTAGCTATATGACTTATATGTCTCAAGTAGTAAGGTGTCCTCATGCAATTGTTTCTCAATGACTGTATATGTCTGTTCCTCTCTTTGATTTTAAACCATTTTTGATATATAAGTGTATTATGTATAAATAAAATTCTTTATATTTTTCTATATATACTTGGTGGCAATCCATAATTTACTCCAATCCACACAATCCCAGGGGCACCCCTTTTCCAATTTTTTCAAAATTACCGGGATGTGATTGGTAAAAATGGTAACTTGCCCTGTATCTGCTGGCTAATGGCTTCATCTCCCCCTAATCAATATATTAGTATCTACAGTACATCGTGATTGGTCGCATTGGGGTGGGAATATTTGAGATATATATACTTAGGGTGTCTTATTCAATATTGGGTTTGGTTAGAACTCCTGTAACTTTAGATATCAGTTTTATCAATTTTATAAAATTTCGGCCCAGAAGCTTCTTAAATGTAAGCAGGACCACACCATGTGCACTAATGTGCCTACTTGTCTACATTGCCTCCAACATTTATTAGTTACTCCTTCAGGAAATTTGGCCAATATATATGGAGTAAGATACCACCATAAATTGAGTTTTTGGGCCATTTCCCAATAATTTGAACATCTTGAGTACTGATAATTATGTGAGATAGCTTTCAACTATTGGTGTTTGGTAAAAGTTTGGTTAAGATGTTTCCCCCATTTTAAGAGAGCTGGGGCCTTACTAAAGATGGATTTGGAGTGTAGTAAGTTATAAAATAAGGTGATACCTTTAAATTTGGTATCTTTGGAGTGGCAAAAGGACCAATCTTTCTTTGGTACTTTCACAGATGTCAGTGCATGTTGACGTAAAAAAGATGACAACCTAGCATATGTGAAAAATTCTGTTTTGGGTAATGAAACCTTTGAATCAAGACCTGAAGTGGAATCATTTGGCATTTGACAATGACATCTCCTAAAGTGGTAATATTTAATTGTTTCCACTTTGCGAAAGAGATGCCGGGGATCAGATGTGTTAGAGCAGTGGTTCTCAACCTGGGGTCGGGACCCACTCGGGGGTCGAATGATGATTTGCCAAGGGCCACAGAATCCTGGGCTGTTCCTGAATCTCGCACCGCACTCTCCCAGCCTTTTCATGGCCGCCCAGCTGGGCTGTTCCTGGAGCCTGCAGTCGCCCACTCAGCTTCTTCGCAGCCACCCATTCAGTTCACGGCATGGCTGGGGGGCAGAGACTAGAGGTCAGCTGACTGGTGAGGAATGTGAAGTCGGAGGGGCTGGAGGAGACCCTATCTCCTGATTTCAGCATAGGTGTCACTACTACGAGACACCACAAAGTCAGGGACACAGTGAAGCTGGAGACACAGTGAGTAACACTACCTATGATTATAGTTGCCATGAAAAGTCCCCACTACAGTTCTCAGATCAGCAGATGACCTTGATCAAGAGCACATAAGTTGGCTGATCAGAACTCCCCCCAGCACTGCCACTGATCCCACCCCCCATCAAGGAGTAAGAGAAGGAGTAAGAGAGGGATCTGGAAAAAAAACGAAGACATTAGGATAGAGAGAGATAAAAAGGGAAAGAAAGAGAAAGAGAAAGAGTGGTACATCCTAAAATATACCATAAAGGGTTTTAATACTGTACAAGTGGAAGGGACTCAGGGAGCGCTAAATATTCGTGGGTTAGGGGCGCAAATTACTTGTCTTGCTTCGGGTGCTGACAACCCACGCTACAAAAATAATTTTACTGTTAGGGGTCCCCACAACTTGGGAAATTTTATCAAGGGGTCACGTCACGAGAAGGTTGAGAACCACTGGGTTAGAGAGTCAAGAAGATTTTTCTTTTGTTTTCTTTTGTTCCATTCAAATCGAAAACAATATAACATTTTCGTTTCGACCGATTCGAAAATATATCGATTTGAGCATTTTGAATCGCAAAAATCCGTAAATTTGAAGAAGACTCCAAAATTACGAATATGAATTCTGAATTCGAATTGAACGAATCAACCGAATTAAACTAAATGAAATAACTAGATTTACGAATCAGAAAGAAACTAAACAAAACACATTTTTTCGTCATGCACATGTCTAATGTCCATGTGCTACAGTCACTCTTTTAAAGGCCAGAATCTGTAACGCATTGCGCACGTTCATCGACAATTTGCCACACGCGAATTCCTGCACAAATGGAAATTGGCCACTGTGCCAGGCCTATGGGAAACTCTCCTCTGGCTAGTCTCTGACAATTTTTGAATATCCATAGCCTGGTCACAGCTTTACTAGTTATAGTTTGCAATGCTGATAATAGTTGGTTTGTGTGGTGTTGTTGTTGTTCTGGTAAAATTGTAAGCTTGGCATGAACTGAGGTACTTGGACAAAATCCTTTCTTTATATGGGCCTGAAGAGTAAAATGGAAATAAACTAGACAAATAATGGATTATATTGGCAGTTATAAATAAATAACCAAAGCCTTTATTTAAAATTCTATTTCTAACAGATCCATTACATATACTCATTCAGAAAACCATTTCTATATACTCTGAAATATTTTTCTCCAGTAAATCACGGTTATTCATTAGACCTGATGAATTGGTGTCATTTATAGCCCAAACTCATTTCCATAATAATGTGCTTTCATGTTGAAGTAAAAGTCATTATCTCACCAAGTACATACTGTCTTGCAATACACATCAGTCATGTTTCTACAAAACAAAAGTAAACTCCAATGCTGCAGAACAGCCTAAATAAATATAAAAAATGCTGAGACTGGTAACACTAGGGAGATGTTAATAAACAACACTTGATGTGATTACAAAACAGTGGTTGACATGGAAGCAGGAGCAGCGATCAATGCACAGTTACAATGCAGGGAAGAAAAGAGAATCTGTGACAAGTCAAACATAATGACATTTTTAAGCACTTGATTAGAAAAGCAATCACTTGTAAAACAACACATCCACAATGCAGCCTGTTGATCTGTTGCTAGCTGTGTGCGTATTCCTTAGAGCCTACTGAAGTAAACAAAGAGGTTAATAAGAAATGATTGCTTCTGGCTAACAGAGCATCTGATTTTGCCCTTCAACACAGAATAATCATTTAGAATCTAGCCGGGAAAGAACAATAAAGAACTTTAAATTGTACAATTGATATTTCATTTCTTAATTTACGATGGTTATTATTACAGTGAAATGATGAAGTTATATTTATGTTTTAATTGACAGAGATAGCATAATACCAGTAGTGAAGAGAAAACAGGTCTTTTAAATTGCAACCTTAGTTTCCTATTGCAAATGTCGCTTCATGCATGGAAAGTTTTGTCACCTACTGACTTGGCACCCTCCACAGGCAGCTTAAATCTTTTATAAGACATAAAAGATGAATCTAATGTATTTTACTTCATAGACGTGCAGTACAGATTATGTTTTTCCAGTCTTTTGAAGTGTAAGAAGACAATGGGGGATATTTATGAAAGGCAAATCCACTTTGCACTACAAGTGCAAACTACAAGTGCAAAGTGCACTCGAAATTGCACTGAAAGTGCACTTGGAAGTGCAGTTGCTGTAAATCTGAGGGGTAGATCTGAAATGAGGGGAAGCTCTGCTGATTTTATCATCCAATCATGTGAAAGCTAAAATGATGTTTTTTATTTTTCTTGCATGTCCCCCTCAGATCTACAGCGACCGAACTTCTAAGTGCACTTTCAGCGCAATTTCAAGTGCACTTTGCACTTATATTTTGCACTTGTAGTGCAAAGTGGATTTGCCTTTAGTAAATAACCCCCAATGACTTTCCTAAGCACTATATCTTCAAAAAAAAAACCTAACTAAATGAGTAAACAAAGAAGAAATAGGGAGGGTTTAGCCAGGATTGATCTAACACTAAACAGGATGGGAGGACAGAGGGAGATACCAAATCACATATGTAAACAAGTTGTGGTGGCTCTAGACCAGGGGTCTCCAAACGATGGTCCTCCAGTTGTTCAGGAACTGCAATTCCCATCACGCCTAGTAATGTCTTTGAATGTCAGAATTTTACAATGCCTCTTGGGACCTGTAGTTCTGCAACAGCTGGAGCGCCATAGTTCGGAGACCCCTGCTCTAGACCATGACTAGATGTCAGCATACTACAGAACACTAACAACCTAATACAGACAATACAACAACTGAAAAAATACAAATAGATGGGGCTGAACACTGCAAAAAGAGTACAGTTAAAGCAGAATTCCAGCTATAGCCTAACTATTCTTAAAAATGCTCCCCCCCAACACCTATCCTAACTTGTGTAAAAAGGATGTATATATTTATCTATTTCAGCCCACTCTGGTTTGGTCATGTGATCCGTTGTCAGGGAACCAACAGCAGGAGAAGGGCTTTAGGACCCAGCATCTCTACCAACACTTATGGCAGGAGAACGACTTTAGGACCCAGCATCTCTGGCAAAAGGACTTTAGGACCCAGTATCTCTACCAGCAGGTCATATGGGCCTATATAAGGAAGTCTGCTAGTGTCTGCATTTGCTGGTTGATCTTCGGCTCCTCCAGTGTGTTATCTTCGTGATATTCTTGTTCCTGTGTCTCCTGTTACCAATCCGGCTTGTCCTTGACAAGTCTCCTGTTTGTTCCTGTGTTCAACTCCAGCTATCCACCTGACCATGTCTGCTCTGATCCCAACCCGGCTCACGACTAGGGTTGTCCCGATACCACTTTTTTAAGACCGAGTACAAGTACCGATACTTTTTTTCAATGTCATGTGACAGTTTGAAAGATGGGGACTGATAGGTGGCACTTATGGGCACGGATCGATGGCACTTATGGGCACTGATAGGTGGCACTTGTGGGCAGTGATAGGTGGCACTGATAGGTGGCACTTGGGGGCACTGATAGGTGGCATTTATGGGCACTGATAGATGGCACTTGTGGGCACTGATAGGTGGCACTTGTGGGCACTGATAGGTGGCACTGATTGCACTGAAAGGTGGCACTGATTGCACTGAAAGGTGGCACTGATAGGTGGCACTTATGGGCACTGATAGGTGGCACTTATGGGCACTGATAGGTGGCACTTATGGGCAGTGATAGGTGGCACTGATAGGTGGCACTTGTGGGCACTGATAGATGGCACTGATTGCACTGAAAGGTGGCACTTGTGGGCACTGATTGCACTGATAGGTGGCACTTGTGGGCACTGATAGATGGCACTGATTGCACTGAAAGGTGGCACTTGTGGGCACTGATTGCACTGATAGGTGGCACTTGTGGGCACTGATAGATGGCACTGATTGCACTGATAGTGCAATCAGTGCAATCTATCAGTGCAATCAGTGCCACCTATCAGTGCAATCAGTGCCCATAAGTGCCACCTATCAGTGCAATCAGTGGCATCTACCAGTGCCACCTGATAGGTGGCACTGGTAGATGGCACTGATTCCACTGATAGGTAGCACTTGTGGGTACTGTGACAGCAGGAAGGTAAAGTCACCTGGTTGCATCCAGGGGGGTAGATATATTTTGCCCAGATTCAGGCTTTACGCCGACTTATACAACTAGGTGGAGTGTTGTATAAGCCCAGCTGAGGCTAGTGGGCTCATGGATGACTCATACCTCTAGGGAGAGTGTGGGGCGTCGTGCAGACAGGGAGTTGATGAGACCAGCTGAAGCTTGTCAGCTCATTTAGGCCTCTATAAAAACTCCCAGATTCATTAGGTGTTTGCTCATGCCTGGAACCAGACCTGTGTGGACTGTCTAGGGAGAGTGAACCCCTGTGCGGTGAGACAAAGCCTGTGTGGCTATTTGCTTGGACATTTAAAACCAGGGACTTAGGGACTAGGACAGCACTAGGCTGATCCCAGTTGTTAGTTAGGAAACCTGTATGTTTAGTCAGAGGTCAAGTTGACCAGGATTTATTTTGTTTATGTTTCTTTTGGCTTTGCTGTGTTTTGTCACTGTAAATAGAAAATAAACCGCACCTTTTTTTTGATTTTGAAAACCACAACCTCCGTTTGCTGGGCCTGTTTTTGTGTGGGGAGCCCATCCCGGGGGTCACACACACCCGCTGCCGAGCTAACCCCCTCACAGTTGGTGGAGAACCAGTGGCAGTTTTTTTTAAGCCAGCATGGAGGAGATACTGAAGCAGCTGGCTCTAGCAAATGCCAATCAACAGCAGACAAATGCAGGTTTGCAAAAGAGCCTTGCAGCTCATCAACAGAGCCTTGCAGCTCAACAACAGAACTTCGCAGCCCAGCAGCAAGCTCATCAACAGAGCCTTGCAGCCCAGCAGCAAGCTCACCAACAGAGTCTGGAAGCTCAGCAACAAGCCCAGCAGCAATCTGAGGCCCGCTTCATAGACCTGTTACAGAAGCAAGAGCAGAGACTACAACAAATGGAAGCAGTAATGCAGCAACGTCCGCAGACCAGTGAGGAAAGCCGTCCCACTAATACCGCGTCCTTTGGGGTGAGTCGTTTATTGACAAAAATGACTGGAGAGGATGATCCAGAGGTATTTTTGACCACATTTGAAAGGACTGCTGAAAGAGAAAAGTGGCCTGAGGAGCAGTGGGCTGGACTGGTGGCTCCTCTGTTAACTGGTGAATCGCAGAAGGCTTACTATGACCTAGAGCCTGACCAAGCAAAAGACTATGTGATGCTAAAAGCTGAAATATTGGCAAGGCTGGGTGTCACCCAGGCTGTCCGGGCTCAGCGTGTGCATAACTGGACTTTCCAGCTTGGAAAACCCCCCAGGTCTCAAATGTATGATCTCATTCACCTGAGCAGAAAGTGGCTACAGCCAGAGACTTTGTCCGCACCAAAGATTGTGGAACGTGTTGTAATGGATCGGTTTTTGAGAGCTCTTCCTACTGCCATCCAAAAGTGGGTAAGCCATGGAGACCCAGAGACGGCCGATGGTCTTGTGGATCGTGTGGAGAAATACTTGGCTACAGAGAACCTGACGGCCTCTTCCAGAGACACTCGGACTTTCCACCCTAAGACCAGACCATCCCCAGGGGCGGATAAGAGGATTCCAAGGGGTGAGGGTGGAGAGAGTGAGAGGGTGGGAGCTCTACCCCAAGTTTGGCGAGAACAGCCTGGGAAATCAGCGGCTCAAGAGGCCGCAAGAAGGATCGTTTGCTACCGCTGCCGGCAAGCGGGACATATTGCAGCCAATTGCCCGGTTGTGGAGGAACCCATGCAGTGTGACTTTCTGACGGGCAGACGTCAGTCGCTGTATGCGACAGTCGCATGCACTGCCATTCGAGGAACTGAGAAACATTTATGCAAAATGTGTGTTAATGGTAGAAATGTTGTGGTATTGCTGGATTCAGGTAGCCTTGTGACCCTGATAAAGGCTGAGTTAGTTAAAACAGAGGTCTCTGGGAATAGCAAGGTAGCTGTTATTTGTGTGCATGGGGACACCCGAGAGTATCCAGTGACTACAGTGTGTTTCGAGACCCCCAAAGGTACCCTCTCTCATCCAGTGGGCTTAGTATCTCAGTTACCGCATGACGCCATTGTGGGAAGGGATTTTCCGAAGTTCTGGGAACTGTGGGATGATCCTGAGCCCCCCACTGGTGCCCCTATGTACCAGGAATGGGATAGCCAGAACTCCCCTGAGAGTGGTGAGGACTCTCCGGAATTTCCCTTATCAGTATTGGCAGGGGAGACTCAAGAAACTGGAGAGGAGCCCACCTCCTCAGACGAAAACCTACCGTCTGTGGAGTTTTCTGATCTTGAGGTTCACAGGGAAAACTTTGCCACAGAACAGTTGAAAGACCCCGCCCTAATAAAGGCACGGGAAAACGTAGTGAAAATAGATGGCGAGTTAGTGAACCCAGATAATACCTGCACTTACCCATACTTCAGCGTAGAGAAGGACCTACTGTATCGGGTGGCAAAAAGGGCAGAAGAAACCGTTGAGCAGCTTGTGGTGCCCAAACCTTACAGGAAGTTGGTGTTGGAGTTGGCCCATGGGCACATTCTTGGAGGTCATCTGGGGACAGAGAAAACCCGAGAGAGGGTATTACAGAGATTCTATTGGCCGGGGGTGATGAAGGACATAGAAAATTATTGTTCCTCCTGCCCTGTGTGTCAGAGGTCGGCCCCGATGCCACATTTCCGTAGCCCGCTGGTCCCTCTACCCATCATTGAGGTCCCGTTTGAGAGGATCGCCATGGATTTGGTAGGTCCTATAATCAAGTCCGCTAGGGGGCACCAGTACATATTAGTTATAATGGACTATGCCACCCGTTATCCAGAAGCGATCCCTCTCCGAAATACCTCGGCCAAAACCATAGCCAAAGAGCTATCTCTTGTGTTTAGCCGGGTGGGTATTTGTAAAGAACTGCTTACGGACCAAGGTACACCCTTTATGTCCCGGGTTATGAAGGAGCTGTGTAAATTGTTCAAAGTGACGCAATTACGTACATCTGTGTATCACCCCCAAACCGATGGGCTGGTTGAAAGATTCAACAAAACCCTAAAACAAATGTTGAAGAAAGTGGTGGATAGAGATGGAAAGGATTGGGACTGTCTACTTCCTTATCTGATGTTTGCTATTAGGGAGGTGCCCCAATCCTCTACGGGATTCTCCCCCCTTGAGTTACTGTATGGGAGACACCCAAGAGGGCTGTTGGATATTGCCAAGGAAACTTGGGAAAGTGAGAGTTCTCCCCACAGGAGTGTGATTGAGCATGTCGCCCTGATGCAAGACCGAATTGCACAGGTAATGCCCATCGTGAAGGAACATTTGGCCCAAGCGCAGTTAGTACAGCAGAGAGTGTACAACCGTGGAGCCAAGACCCGTACCTTTTCCCCGGGGGATAGGATACTGGTACTTGTCCCTACGGTTGAAAGTAAATTCCTTGCCAAATGGCAAGGCCCCTACGAGATAATGGAAAATGCTGAACTTAGGGGTGATAGAGGAGTCCCAAAGTGATTGGTCTAGTCCCATTGTGTTGGTGCCTAAACCGGATGGGAGCTGGCGATTTTGTAACGATTTTCGTCAGTTGAACAAAGTTACAAAATTTGACACCTACCCCATGCCACGTATAGATGAGTTGATCGACCGGCTGGGAACAGCCCGATACATGACGACTCTTGACCTCACAAAAGGGTATTGGCAAATCCCCCTGGCCAAATTGGCCAAAGAGAAAACCGCATTTGTAACCCCAGACGGGGCGTTCCAATATAAAAGAATGCCGTTCGGGTTACAGAATGCGCCGGCCACATTCCAGCGGAAAATTGACCAGATGCTGAGGCCCCATCGGAAGTATGCTGCGGCTTACCTGGATGACGTAATTGTCCATAGCACAGATTGGGCCTCACATCTGCCAAAAGTGCAAGCAGTCCTGGACTCTGTTCGGGAAGCGGGGTTTACGGCTAACCCCAAGAAGTGTACCATTGGGCAGGAGGAGGCCAAATATCTTGGGTACACCCTTGGGAGGGGAGTAATAAAACCCCAACTCAACAAAGTCGAGGCCATCCAGAGTTGGCCACGTCCCAACAGCAAGAAGCAGGTACGAGCCTTTCTGGGAATCGCTGGGTATTATCGGCGATTCATTCCCCACTTTGCCTCTAAGGCTGTGCCCCTAACCAACCTAACGAAGGGGAAAGGGTCGGTCATGATTAAATGGACCCCCGAGGCTGAGGCAGCATTCCAATTCTTGAAACAAGCCTTATGTAGCCAGCCAGTGTTGTACTCACCCGACTTCTCTAAAGACTTTGTCGTACAAAGTGATGCGTCAGATGTGGGGTTAGGAGCAGTATTGTCCCAGGTCTGGAACGGGGAAGAGCACCCAGTCATTTACCTCAGCAGGAAGTTGAAATCCCATGAGGTAAATTACGCCACCGTTGAAAAGGAGTGTTTAGCGGTGAAGTGGGCTCTAGATTCCCTTCGGTACTACCTGCTAGGTAGGCACTTTGACATGGTTACGCATCACGCTCCGTTAAAGTGGATGGCTCAAAACAAGGAAACAAATAGAAGAGTGAATAGGTGGTTCCTGGCCCTCCAGGAATTCAACTTCACAGTAAAGCATCGCCCTGGCGTTCAAATGGGGAATGTGGATGCTTTGTCTCGAGTACATGAATGCCTGATTGCTGGTGTTCCAACCCCGAGGTTAAAACAAGAGGGGGGGGGTATGTGACAGCAGGAAGGTAAAGTCACCTGGTTGCATCCAGGGGGGTAGATATATTTCGCCCAGATTCAGGCTTTACGCCGACTATTACAACTAGGTGGAGTGTTGTATAAGCCCAGCTGAGGCTAGTGGGCTCATGGATGACTCATACCTCTAGGGAGAGTGTGGGGCGTCGTGCAGACAGGGAGTTGATGAGACCAGCTGAAGCTTGTCAGCTCATTTAGGCCTCTATAAAAACTCCCAGATTCATTAGGTGTTTGCTCATGCCTGGAACCAGACCTGTGTGGACTGTCTAGGGAGAGTGAACCCCTGTGCGGTGAGACAAAGCCTGTGTGGCTATTTGCTTGGACATTTAAAACCAGGGACTTAGGGACTAGGACAGCACTAGGCTGATCCCAGTTGTTAGTTAGGAAACCTGTATGTTTAGTCAGAGGTCAAGTTGACCAGGATTTATTTTGTTTATGTTTCTTTTGGCTTTGCTGTGTTTTGTCACTGTAAATAGAAAATAAACCGCACCTTTTTTTTGATTTTGAAAACCACAACCTCCGTTTGCTGGGCCTGTTTTTGTGTGGGGAGCCCATCCCGGGGGTCACACACACCCGCTGCCGAGCTAACCCCCTCACAGTACTGATAGGTGGCTGGCACTGAAATGCTGCGGGGGGTGGGGGGGAAATGACACAGGATTTAAGAAAAAAAAAACTGCTGCAACGCCCATCTTGGTACACCCTACACTCGGCTGCAGTAAGCAACAGCAGACATCTTGTTACACCCAGCCCATATAGCTCGGGCTGGGTGTAACAAGATGTCTGCTGCTGCTTACTGCAGCCGAGTGCAGGGTGTACCAAGATGGGCGTGGGGACATTCAGCCGCTGACGGCGACCGAATGTGACAGCACCGGTCACCGATCCTGATGCGGCTGCGCCCTGAACCCCTGCCAGCTTACCAGGTTCAACTGCAGGTGAGGGACTCGCTCTCCGCCCGCGGACTCCGTCCACCGACTGTGCCCGCCCTCTTCAGCCAGACTCCGCCCGCACTTTCCTCTCCCGCCCTCCCCAGCCACTGACTCCTCCCGCCCTCTCCGGCCAGACTCCGCCCACACTCCCCCGCCCTCTCTCCTGCCCTCCCCAGCCACTGACTCCTCCCGCCCTCTCCGGCCACAAAAAAAAAAAAGTATCGGGTGAAGCATCGGGAGCATTTGCGCGAGTACAAGTACTCGCGCAAATGCTTGGTATCGGTCCCGATACCGATACTAGTATCGGTATCGGGACAACCCTACTCACGACCTAGGCTTCCTTTTGACCACGCTCCAGTCGCAGCATTATCTGAATCCTGCAACACCTCACGGGTGTCACCTGTCTGCTGATTCTATGCCAGCACACCAGCTGTACTCCAGAACCTCCTGCATACAGTCCAGCAGGCGACCCGTGCTTCTTTGGGCCTGACCTTTCCGGTTTTCACCCTCAGGAGGGTCTGGAACTTAGCCGCAAGGGAAACCCTCTCTCTCCATTGGCCTCCTGTACCAGGTACGTGATAGTATCAACCAGCCATGATGTCTGAGGCCGAGAGAGGTGCTTCCACGTTGGAGTCCCTATGTCAGCAGATGACGGCTCTTACGCAAGCAGTCCAGAGCTTACAAGACGGCTACATTTAGCTGGAAGGACGCCTTCACCCCCTTACTACCTCTATGACTCCTACGGATTCTAACCAAGCTACTAGCTCCACTGGCTCAGCTTCAATGGCCAGTTCTCCTGCCATAGCCACACCTGCTGTGGGATTACCTCCTCCGGAGCCCAGAGTCCCCACTCCTGAGTGCTTTTCAGGTGACCGCCGGAAATTCAGGGCCTTCAAAAACGCATGTGAACTTTACTTTGCCCTGCAACCAAGGACTTTTTGTCTTGAGACCGTCAAGGTGGGTTTCATCATCTCACTCTTATCAGATGAGCCACAGTCCTGGGCTTATAACCTCCTTGACCAAAAGAACTTAGTACTGGATTCAGTTGCCACCTTTTTCGAAGCTATGGCTACACTATATGACGATCCACAGCGGACTGCTACCGCCGAGTCTGCCCTTCATGCCCTAGTACAAGGCAGACAACCTGTGGAGGATTATATTGTGGAGTTTCGCAAGTGGTCAGCTGATACCGGGTGGAATGATGCCGCCCTGAAATACCAGTTCCGGCAGGGCTTATCCGAGACTCTCAAGGACGAGTTAGCTAGGATCGAGGCTCCCACGTCATTAGAGAATCTCATCCAAATCTCTATCCACCTAGACTGATGGCTTCGGGAGCGACGGTCCGGACACACCCAGACCTTCCGACCCACATGGGTAATGCCAAAGGTTCCAGGACCAACCATCCCAGTCTCTGATCCCCAGCCTATCAATACTTCTGATGGGGAACCCATGCAAATTGGCCTACTCCTCCCTGCTTTAACCTCTGAAGAAAGAGCACGCAGACGACAAGCTAACTTGTGTCTCTATTGTGGAGCTAAGGGCCACTTCCTTCGCAGTTGTCCTGTTCGCCCAAGTAAATCCAGCCTTCCACGCCCCTCGCACCTCCATTTACCTGGGACTGTATCCACTCATGTAATTCTCCGCATATCTCTGCAGGTGGCTGGAAAAGAAGTCAAGCTGCGGGCAATCATTGACTCTGGAGCCTGTAGTTGTTTCTTGGACATTAACCTTGCCAAGAAATTGTGCATACCCCTGAAATTAAAGGATCAAAAACTTGATGTACATTTAGCAGATGGTACTGCTCCCAGCTCTGGACCTGTCACTCAGGAGACTATCCCTATCCTTGATACCACAGATGCAGGCCATCAGGAATTACTCCGCTTTGACGTCATCAGGTCTCCAATATTCCCAGCCATCCTATGGATACCCTGGCTGCGGGCCCACAACCCGCAAATCGACTGACCCAAGGGAGAAATCAGCTTCTCATCTCTCTACTGTCTCCAACACTTGATTTCCTTGATGTCTTTGAAAAGAAAGGGGTTGATGCCCTGCCCCCGCATCAGTCCTACGACTGCCCGATTGAGTTGGTACCCGGAGCAGAAGTACCCTTCGGGCGAATATTTCCTTTATCCGAGGTTGAGCTGGAGGCTCTCCGACAATATATAGATGAAAACCTAGCTAAAGGATTCATCTGCCCCTCCTCTTCGCCTGCTGGAGCTGGAATCTTCTTCGTTGAGAAGAAGGATTATTCTCTCAGACCATGCATTGATTATCAGGACCTTAATAAAATCACCATCAAGAACAGATACCCACTCCCTCTCGTTCCTGAGTTATTCCAAAGGTTCCGAACAGCTCGGGTTTTCACAAAGTTGGACTTGCGGGGGGCCTACAACCTGGTTCGTATTAGGGAAGGTGATGAGTGGAAGACCGCCTTCCGAACACGCTTTGGGCACTTTGAGTACCTTGTAATTCCATTCGGGCTATGCAACGCCCCCGCGACATTCCAACATTTTTTTGTAAATGACATCTTCAGGGAATACCTCGACCTGTTCTTAATCGTCTATCTGGACGACATACTAATTTTCTCAGCTTCACTTGAACTCCATCGAGAGAACGTCAGAAAAGTGTTAAAGACCTTAAGAACTCATGGCTTATATGCCAAAGCAGAGAAGTGTGAGTTCGAGAAACAATCTATCCAGTTCTTGGGACTCATAATCTCCACAGAGGGGATCTCCATGGATCCTCAGAAGGTCTCTGCAATCTAGGAATGGCCTGCACCCTCTGACAGGAAAGGGGTCCAGATGTTCGTGGGCTTTGCTAACTTTTATAGGAAATTCATTCGAAATTTCTCGACTATCATTGCCCCCGATCACCCAGCTCACTCGCCTACACTCACGCTTCTCCTGGAACCAGGATTCTCAAATGGCCTTTGAACAGCTGAAGGCCCTCTTCACCTCTGCTCCCGTGTTGCAACACCCAGACCCAGCTCTTCCCTTTGTCCTCGAGGTGGACGCATCCGAAGTAGCTACGGGAGCCGTGCTCTCTTAGTGTCAGGGACCAAAGTCCCTGCTTCATCCAGTAGCCTTTTGCTCCAGGAAGCTGAATCGGGCAGAGAGAAACTATGATGTGGGTGACAGAGAACTCCTGGCAATTAAAGTCGCCCTGGAAGAATGGAGGTAACTGCTGGAGGGTGCTAACCACCCAATTATGATTTTCACAGGTCACAAAAATCTGGACATCTAAGATCTGCAAAATGCCTAACTCGACAAGCCAGATGGGCCCTATTCTTTTCTACATTTAACTTCCACCTGACATACCGCCCGGGTTCCAAAAACGGGAAAGCCGATGCCCTCACCAGGATGTTCCCTGAATCTACTGAATGTGCTCCTCCAAGCACCATCTTATCTGCGCAAAATTTTTTGCTAATTCAACCCAGCCTAAAGGCATCCATTGAACAAGCTTCTGCATCTTGCCCCAAATCTGAACCGGACTCATTAAGGTGGCTGGATGGATTACTTTGGCACCAGGACAAAATCTTCATACCTCAGGAAGCAAGGCTCCAGGTTCTCAGGAAATTCCACGACTACCAACTTGTAGGGCACTTTGGGGCCCGTAAGACTAATGAGCTCATTCAGCCGTCCTTTTGGTGGCCTAACCTCAGTTGGGACTGCAGATCCTACGTCAAGTCATGCACAACATGACGTAGCAAAGGCGACAAAGCCAAAGCCTTGGGGTTATTGAGACCCTTGCCTATCCCTAATCGCCCCTGGGAGATGATCTCTATGGATTTTATTGTTGACCTTCCTCCCTCTGAAAACTTCACGACCATCCTGGTTGTGGTTGACCGACTATCCAAGATGGCCCACTTTATACCAATGATTGGTACTTCCTCTGCGGCCGAAACGGCTCATACTTTTATCAAGTAGATCATCAGACTTCACGGACTCCCAAAGAACATTTTTTCGGACCGGGGGGTGCAATTCACCTCCAGGTTTTGGAGAGCCCTTTGTAAAGCCTTGGAAGTGGAACTCTGCCTATCATCCACCTATCATCCCCAAAGTAATGGGCAAACGGAACGCACAAATCAATCCCTGGAGCAATACCTCCGCTGCTTTTTTTTATCTTTTTCCCAAGATGACTGGGAATCCCTGCTCCCACTGGCAGAATTTGCCTATAATAACTCTGTCCATTCAGCTACGAACCAGTCCCCATTCTGGGCCAATTATGGATTCCACCCTGCTGCCCTGCCTGAAACTATGCCTGAAACTACTGTACCTGCCTTGCAGGACAGACTGGTTTTCATACAAAACAATTATCAGGTCCTCCGGGAGTCCATACAAGAAACACTTTGATCAGAAACAGAGGGGGAATCCTGCCTTCAAGGTAGGGGACAAAGTGGGCTATCTACTGCCAACCTGAAATTGGCCTGCCCTTCACGGAAGCTAGGGCCAAGGTATATTGGTCCCTTTCAGATCAAACGGGAAATAAACCCAGTGGCATACGAACTGTCTCTGCCTGAATCATATAGAATCCATCCGGTCTTTCACACCTCCTTGCTTAAACCAACTGTTCCAGATCCATTTCCCAGGGAAAGCGGAGCCACCGTTGCCACCAGTGACTATTGGAGAGGACACAGAATTTGAAGTAGAATTAATCCTTGACTGCAGAAAGCGAGGGAGACAAACCCAATTCCTCATTAAATGGAAAGGGTATTCACCCGAAGAGAGTTTCGGGCCAAATACCCTGAGAAAATTGCCCAAATGGGCATCTGGAGGCTGCCCGTCAGGGGAGGCACTGTCAGGAAACCAACAGCAGGAGAAGGGCTTTAGGACCCAGCATCTCTACCAACACTTATGGCAGGAGGACTTTAGGACCCAGCATCTCTGGCAGAAGGACTTTAGGACCCAGTATCTCTACCAGCAGGTCACATGGGCCTATATAAGGAAGTCTGCTAGTGTCTGCATTTGCTGGTTGATCTTCGGCTCCTCCAGTGTGTTATCTTTGTGATATTCCTGTTCCTGTGTCTCCTGTTACCGATCCGGCTTGTCCTTGACCTGTCTCCTGTTTGCTTCCTGTGGTCGACTCCAGCTATCCACCTGACCACGTCTGCTCTGATAGCAACCCGGCTCACGACCTAGGCTTCCTTCTGACCACGCTCCAGTCGCAGCATTATCTGAATCCTGCAACACCTCACGGGTGTCACCTGTCTGCTGATTCTACGCCAGCACACCAGCTGTACTCCAGAACCTCATGCATACAGTGAAGCAGGCGACTCGTGCTTCTTTGGGCCTGACCTTTCCTGTTTTCACCTTCAGGAGGGTCTGAAACTTAGCCGCAAGGGAAGCCCTCTCTCTCCATTGGCCTCCAGTACCATGTATGTGATATCAGTCTTCCCTGTGTCAGCCAGCACCAACTTCAGGGGAAAGGAGGGACCATTAACAATGGCTGCACCATGGAAGTCTATGGGTGATGTCATCATTCCTGGCTTTCTCAGCCTTTAAAAGGGCTCTCTCTATAGGCTTACAGAGGGAATCACGTGATTTTACCAGAGTGGGCTGAAAATAGGCGAGTATATACATCTTTTTTTTTTACACAGGTTAGCTAGTATAAGTGTTGGGGGCAGGGTCGGATCCAGGGTCTAGTCTCGGGAGGGGCACTTCCAGAAAATATTTTTTTTGCTGGTGTTGGAGCATTAATCATCACGGCACCAGTGTTGTTTTGGTGTCAGAATGATTGAAACACATTTTTTCTATTATTACATTGTTATATAAAATGAAATGGTTCAACTCACCATAATGCAGAATCAGTGGGAGCCCCAAATGTGTTACTTGCCACCGTCGCCTGCCACGCGTTGCGGATTGTCACTTGCCACGTCACCAGCCACAAGTTGCGGATTGTCACTTGCCACGTCGCCTGCCACACATTGCGGATTGTCACTTGCCACGTCACCTGACAGAAGTTGTGGATTGTCACTTGCCACATCACCTGCCACCGTTGCGGATTGTCACTTGCCACATCCCCTGCCACACGTTTGTCACTTGCCTGTCTGTCACACGTTGCGGATTGTCACTTGCCACATCACCTGCCACTGCTGTGGATCGTCACTTACCACGTCACCTGCCACACGTTGCAGATTGTCACTTGCCACATCACCTGCCACCGTTGCGGATTGTCACTTGCCACATCACCTGCCACATGTTTGTCACTTGCCTGTCTGTCACACGTTGCGGATTGTCACTTGCCTGCTCCAATTGTCCCATGCTGTGTCCAAGAGTTAGGCAGCAGAGAGATGATGTAATCTCTCTGCTGCCTGCGGCTGCCTACACAGTGAGGGCAGAAGTGCAGGGATGCAGGGCAGGCGGTGAGAGATGATGTCATCTCTCTGCTCCCCAGCTCACTCACACTCACCAAGCCTCCCAGCTGCCCGGCCCGCACGCTCTCTCTCCCGCCAGCAGAGCCGCCCGCACTTTTAGTTCCCCGGGTGCCGAGCTGCACGCTCTCTCACCCGCTGGCTCCCTTACCAGCCTGCCGAGCTGCCCGACCCACTCGCTCTCATTCTCACCCACCCGCGGAGCTATCGGATCCACAGAGCCGTCCGCTCTCTCACCCCAAGATGGAGGGAGGAGGTGTCGGTGGTTGGTGGGGCCAACACAGTCAGGGGCGGAGAATGAAGAATGCTGGCGCTCTGTCGCCACTGACTGTGGACAACGCTGGACATGTTAGTGTAACTTAGTGCACAGTGCAAGTGTGCAGTTAGGCTGTAACTAAACTGATAAACACACAGTCTCGACTCTACTAAACTGCCGTTCCCCCCCATTTGAGGCTTCAATCCAGGCAGCTGCTGTCACCAGTCACCGTCACATCGGCTCTGAGACTCGAGTCCGACGTGACTCACTGACGTCACTCGTTGCTAGACGCCAAGCGGCGACGAGTGCAGGGAAGAGGCTCCACCCACCTCCTCCTCCACTCCTGGTATCATGACAGTGCGGCGCCGCATAACTACATGACGAGTCTCTCTCTCTGCGCCGCTGATCGGCTGATGTGAGAGAGAGACTCAGAGAGGCAGCGGCAGCTGCAGAGCAAGCAGTTTAAAAAAATCTTTAAAAAAAAAAACAAAAAAAAAACAGAGCAAGCAAGCGAGTGTGACATGATTGTCTCAGGGGGGGGCAATTGCCCTGTTGCCCCCCCTGGATCCGCCATTGGTTGGGGGCGGAGCATTTTTTATAATACTGTAGTTAGGCTTTAGCTGGAATTCTATCTTAATCATCTACAGCTGTCTTCTATTTTTGGGCACTTCAACAGAATTGGCACTATGAGGACATCTCACCCTACCCTGTTAGATATTCCATTTATTTTATGTTACATCTTGTAGGAATGCTAACACTTTCCCTACTGCAGCAAGATGAGAAAGATTCAAACAAAGGAAGTATAGTTGGCAATTCCAATAGGAGTTCTTGTCCCTGGTGGCTTTGAGACATATAAGAAGCCCATGATTTACTCTGTAGGTATCAAGCCACTATTGAAATATAATTTTTTTTCCCAAGCCTTGCTTTCAGATCGCTTCACTGCAGGGCAGTTCCTGGTCACAGCTGCAGACTGACAGTGGTGGGAGCCGGAGGGGTGAAGGATGGTCACAGTGGACAGTTCTAATTCAGATGCTTACATACCTTGATGTGTCTGCTTTTATCATCCATCATGTAAGTTGTTAATTGTCTTACTTATATTAAAATGGAACCATACTCCTACACTTAGAGGCGCCTCTCTTCCTCTACTTTTCATATTTTTTTAATAGCTTTACCCTTTAGCAAAAAAATGATTTTGGTAAAAGAGATTTCCAGTGCAAATGAGAATTTTACTCTTTTTCTTTGATAAACTGTGTAGTTACACAGAAGTGCCTATTGCTACGCAGTCTACTATCAAGGCAAGGATCTATCAGTTTATGGTCTGGGAATGTATAATGAATTTCATCTGCAGAGCAATATTTCTTGTAAACTCAACTAATTCATGTCTTTGTTGCCTTAATCCAAAAACACCAAAAATCTTTTAACATTTGCAGCATTTCTCATGAGTTATGAGTCTCGGCTTTTCTTGCTTTAGACATTAAAGCACAAATATATATATGTTTTTTATATCAAGCAACCACCTTACCATAAATAGGTGTGCTGTAACAGTGTAACTAATTTCTTTTTATCACCATTCCTCATATACAGCCTGCCGCACATGCAGTAGGCTGTCTTGCTAAATCAGTGTTGAGGCATTTAACAAACAGCATACTGTTATTAGTTATCACCAGTGTGAGTGGCTGACACTTTTTTGATTTGTTGTATTTGGTATAGACATACACTGGTAGTCTTCGGCTGCTTTGAGATAGGCAAATGGATCAACCTCCAGGGTAAAGTTGGTCATAAATTTTAAGGTTTGTATTTCAGGACTGTGAGTGGGGCCACTCACCCTGCACATGGGGGTACCTTTCTCTGTGAACATGCTCCCCAATGCCTGGGATCAGTTGTCTTGTTGTCATGACCTGCAGCCATGTGAAAGTCTATCAATAAGGCAGTTCCCTAACTTAGAAAAGAGCTGTGTCACTTTGTGTTGAAATAAAAGTACACAGTTCCTCTGAAAAGTGTTGTCCCGTGTCACTACAGACTTTAACTTGATGTATGTTTCATTTAGGAGGGACACTGCTAATCCAGTGCTCTCTTCACCAGCCCAGTACCACAATTTCCTCACGCCCAGTAACAGAATGGGGTCTCACCATGCACATAGTACGGGCCTGATGTGTGCACTTACTTAATGTGGTTGTAAACTCTTGTAGCGGGGTCTCCTTTGAGGCTCCAGGACTACGTTACCCAGAACCCCGTTCGGCACCCAGAGTGCAATTGGCCACCGCAGAGACTCATGGGAGGGGCTATTTAAGAAGGAGGCGAGGCGGAGCTCGGCCTCTTTGGACACCGCGTTGCAAGCAACAGCTTCTTCCTGTGCAGATCTGCTGCAGTGCAAGGCCTGAAGCCTGGGGCCTTGCGCAACTTCCGAAGAGCCTTCCACCCCACTGCGGAGCCTGGGTGGCACCAGACTTGTCGAGTGAGGACATCAATTGGATCGGGGACCCAATCGTTGCAGACGTTGTGTGCGGAGACACAGCAGGAGGAAGTCCTGGACTGGGATCGCGTCCGGAGTGGTGAGCGAGCACTTGCTCAAGCCAATAGACTGTACCGTGTTTAGGCCTATAGACTGCCTTGGCCCACCTATCATTGTTTGTTGTTCCGTTAGGAGACCAGTAGCAGGACAGAGTTAAAGGGTCTCCAGCATAGTGTTCCTTGGGACTGCCTACTTGTGGATTACAAATACTGTTTCATCAAGTGCACCACCGAAAGTTTGCATGCGAAGAAATACTAAGTGAAAAGACTGAGATTTCTTCTATGTCAGGCCTGACCAGGGAGGGGAGATAGAATATTGTTTAGTGCGCCACAAGGCGCATACACCATAATAGCTGTGCGCGGTGGGTTACCGCGCTGGGCCATTGTTGTGTGCTACACCTATTGCTACAGGGCTCTGTAAGCAAGTTGCATGTGTTTTGTTCTGCCTATGCCTTTTGATATAAAAGTAAAACTATTCTATTTGATCTCCCACCTCAGTGTGTTTTCTTACTGCAAAGAGATTACTCCCTGTAATACTGTTGATTGTGATAAGTATAATCCCTAGACTAGCTGTGCCAGAGTGGGTCGAGTAAGATTGCCGGGGGTTGGCGGTGCTTCATACAGGGCCCGAAATCAAACCAGCGGCTCTCTTAAGTGGGGGTAGCGCTACACTCTGTTACACCACTTGTACCTATAGGTAAGCCTATAAAAAGACTTACCTGTAGGTACTGTGAATATCTCCTCAACTTGCACAGTTTAGGTTATATTCAGAGTGCATGCAGCCGATGACATCATTAGCGCATGCACTCTGAAGGTCCGGTTTACAATGCCGGGCCTTCAGAGCCCGTGTCGAAAACGATGGCTCCCACGCATACGCGGGAGTTATAACATTGCGGCTCTGGCCAATCACAGCGCCGCAGCCCGCGAACCCGGAATAAACTCTGGGGGAAGATGTCAGCCCCTCAGCGGTGTCAGCTTGCTACTGGAAGGGCTTCGTTCTTAGGTAAGTGTTACCTTAAAATGAACATAATGTGCCAGTATGCGATGCATACTAGCACATTATGCCATTGTTTTTCAGGTTTCTTTTTTTTTTCTTCAGTGGTTTACTACTGCTTTAACTCCTTCCTTCCCGTACCCTGTGACCAGGTCATGGATCTCCGTAATGTGGATTCAGTTTTGGTTGCTACTGATAACCGACCACTGGGAGGGAGACAGAACATCAATCCCTTGCTAATGGAGCACCTATACCAGCACACTGTGACTGTATCTGCTTACCCGTACATCCTGTACAGGTAAGCCGATACTCGCTGACAGGAAGACTCAATGAACCACCACGGCGCTCCACAGCGCCGTGGTAGCTCATTGAGAACTGCAAGCCGACAGCCGCTAAGGGTGTCGGGACTTGTAGTTTATTCATACACAGAGCTGTGTGAATGAATGACGTGACTGTGTGGGCCGAGCACCGCACGACCGTGCTGCTTTCATAAACTGGCAGTTAGTACAGGGAACTTCTCCCCGTACTGCTGCCACAGGGAGGAGGGGGCAGTGGGAGGTGGCTGCACCACTGGGAGCATGTTACATATTCCCCCCTAAAATCGGGTGGCACATGTAACCAGTTCCCAAAGGTGAACTTATCCTTTACAGTGGTTATAATGTCTCAAAGATTTTTGCCTTCATTAATTCTATAAGGTAAAAAACCTCTGTGCAGCAGCCCCCCCTTAATACTTACCTGAGCCCATTGCGATCCAGCGACATACACAAGTGCCTCGACTGTTCGGGGACTCTCCCTCCTCATTGGCTGAGACAGTGGAAGCCATTGGCTGTCGATCACAGCCAGTAAGCCAATGAGGCGAGAGAGAGGCCGAGCCGTGGCTCTGTTTGTAAATTGACACGCAGAGCCATGGCTCGGGAGTAGGCCTGCTCAGGTGCCCCCATTGCAAGTTGCTGACTCTGGGGGCACTCGGCAGGAGGGAGGGGCCAGGAGCGTCAGCGAGGGACCCGAGAATAGGTTGATAATTTTAAAAATAACAAACATGTTATACTAACCTGCTCTGTGCAGCAGTTTTGCACAGAGCAGGTAAGTATAACATGTCTGTTTTTAAAAAAAATAAAAATAAAAGCCTGTAATATTACTTTAACCACTTGCCTATAGGGCACTTTCACACCCTTTCTGCCCAGGCCAATTTTTTTTAATCGTTTTTTCCCACAAAAAGAGCTTTCTTTTGGTGGTAATTAATCACTGCTGGGTTTATTCTTTTTTTTGCAAAAAAAAAAGAAAAAAAGACAGAAAATTTTGAAATAAAAAGCTTTTCTGTTAGAAAAGTTTGTATATAAGTAAATTTTTCCTTCACTAATGTGCGCTGATGAGGCGGCACTGCAGGGCACTGATGAGGTAGCACTGATGAGGAGGCACTAATGTGCATTACTGATGGGCCCTTATAGGCGGCACTGATATACAGTACTGATGAGCACTGATTGGTGGCACTGATGGGCAATGATAGGCAGCACTTATGGGCAATGAGAGGCAGCACAGATAGGCAACACTGATGGGCAGCACTAAGGGGGACTGATGAGCGGCACTGATGGGTGGCGCTGATGAGCAGGTACTGATGGGCACTGAAAGGCAAAACTGACTTGCATCACTGATGGGCACGGAATTGCCTCACTGATAGGCACAAATCGGCATCAATGATGGGCACAGATTGGTGTCACTGATGGGCTCAGATTGATTTTACTGATAGGCACAGACAGAAATAACTGCTGGGCATTGTTAGGGCTGCCCTGATTATCTGTACAGGTCTCTCCTGTGAGAAGATGCCGCTGATCGGCTCTATTCTCCTCACACTCTGTCAGTGCGAGGAGAGCCGATTACCGGCACTTCTGTGTTTACGTGTGATTGGCTGTTATTGGACACAGCCGATTACATGGGTAATGAGCTGCGTCATCAGCTCTTTACTGTGATCCAGTCGCACCGTGTCCCAGGCTCTGGTCAAAGCACCCCTTAATGTGGTGACAGAGATACAAGGCTCAAAGAAGCACAGGTACTGGTAGCTTCATAAGCAAGTGATTGCCACGGAAAGAGACGTAGTCAAGGTGAGCCAGGGACATACATGTCAGCAGCCTGGTCAGGAAGCAGGCAGAGCAAGGTCCAGTAGCAGGCGGAGGTCAGTACCAGGAAAGCAGGCAGAGCAAGGTGCAGTAGCAGGCTGAGGTCAGTAAAAGGGAAGCAGGCAGAGAATAGTCTGAGGCAAGCCAAGGTCCGTATCCAGAATCCACAGAGCAAGGTCAGGAACAAGTCGGCCATCAAAGGAGGATCGGTCAGCAAAAGCAGGAATACAGGAACACGGGTCACAGGAAAACCTTAGAACATTTAGCGATAAGCACACACCAGGATCTCTTTTAAATAAGCAGCTTGACGCCAATGCGCGTGGACGCATGGACACAAATGCACCTATGTGTCAGTGCATGCTGGATACTAGCCAGAGCTCGTCTGTGTGCTGGTACATGTGCACAAGCATTACCTACATGGGACTGAGTGGTTGCGGCATAGGAATAAGCATTAGATGTGCGAAAATGAGCATTAGCTGCACAAAAATGAGCATTAGCTGTTTTTGTTTCCTGACAGTACCCTTGTTCATGTTGAGGTCAACATGGGGTTGTTGGTGGGTTTAAAAGTTCCATAGAAGAATGAAAATGCTAAACCAGATTGAGCAATGCTTACTAATTACGTTACAAGGTCTTCCACTGCTTGAGTACTTCTTAAGTGATAATTGATATGAACTGTTAACATTTTTAAGGTGATAGATTTTAGAAATATCCACTGTCAACAGTTTGTGTCATTCCATTGTGTCAACTGATTTGCACTTAGCTTGACTGTGAATTGTTTGAATGCTATATAAATAAAACAGTGCTGATAAGTACACAGTGACCCTTTGAGGGTTTTATGTTTCTTTACATCTCTATTAAGAAAACCCGATAAACTAGTTTGGAACCTTTTACACCAGTGTACGCCAATATTTCAGTCTAAGGCTACTTTCACACTGAGGCGCTGGATGCGCTGGCGGTAAAGCGGCGCTATTTTTAGCGCCGCTATACCGTCGTTTTTGCCACGATTTGCGGGCACTAGCGGGGGGATTTTAACCCCCGCTAGCGACCGAAAAAGGGTTAAAAACGCTCGCAATAACGCCTCTTTGCGGCATTTTACGATCATTTTGGAGGCGCTACCCCATTGATTTCAATGGGCAGGGGCACTATAGGAGCGCTATTTTTAGCGCTCCTATTGCGCCTCAAAGATGCGGCTTGCAGGAGTTTTTGGACCCTCCTGCAAGCGCAACGCTCCAGTGTGAAAGCCCTCGGGCTTTCACATTGGATACAATGGAGCGGCTTTTTTGGGGCGCATTGCAGGCGCTATTTTTAGCGCAATAGCGCCTGCAAAGCGCCTCAGTGTGAAAGGGGGCCTAATAAATAAATATGTTGGATTCCATAAGAAAAGGGGAATTAGGCATCTTTCACACTGCTGCCTAAAAACTCAGCATTTTTAGGCATACAGGCATATGCAGCCCATTGTTTTCAAATTGTCTGTACACATAGTTGTGTAAACATGCTGCGTATAGATGAACACAAAAATACAGATATCTGCATTGTGGACAGTATTTAACGAAATGTGAATTTGAAGAAAAAGCTCACCCAAGCTCTACCGCATGATTGTAGAATGATGAGCTGAATAACGTTGCTAAGGCTTGTTGTGTCCCATAAACATAAAAATAGCAAGAAATGTTGGCAACTCGATTGCTTCTTCTAAATCTTTATTGAGCACTAGCAGCAGTGCGACATCTAAAGCGCTAACATGTTTCGGCCAGAGCCTTCCTCATTGCTATAAGGAAGGCTCCGCTCGAAAAATGTTAGCGCTTTAGATGTCGCACTGCTGTTAGTGCTTAATAAAGATTTAAGAAGAAGCAAACAGCAGTGCGACATCTAAAGCGCTAACATTTTTCGAGCGGAGCCTTCCTTATAGCAATGAGGAAGGCTCTGGCCGAAACATGTTAGCGCTTTAGATGTCGCACTGCTGCTAGTGCTCAATAAAGATTTAGAAGAAGCAATCGAGTTGCCGGCATTTCTTGCTATTTTGATGTTAATTTGAAGAGGTTAGAAGAGCACTTTGGGTGCTAGAATTAATTTTACACTTGTATGCATGTACACATAAATATATGCGCAAATACGCACAAAATAAATGCAAGAAATTTAGGCTAGAAATATCAGTACCATGTGCAAGTACCCTAAAATGACACACATTTTATAAAAATATTATGTTTCATTATAAGTATGCTCTTGACAAATCCACAGGCTTTACAGACGATTTAAACGTGCATTGATGCATGTACATGTCTGTCCAAATGTATCTGGTGTCATAACATCCAAAGTGAAGAATGTGGCTTTGCAAAGATAAATAAATTGCCTTCTAAAACACCTCTAAACAATTCTCGCTGAATGTTTCTTTTAAAAAGAATCATTGTATGAGAAAAATCAATTAATTTACAGTAACCGACAAATCCATTAACTTTTTTTGCAAAAACATATCTTCTGTTTACTGGCACATATTTTAGTAAAGAAAGCTGTTAAGATTTCCACTAATGTAAAATGAGTAACAAATACTGATATTAGAGACTGAGCTGCAAAAGTTTTTTTTATACACTGTGTATATTACAAATTAAACAAATTACATTAACAAATATTTTAAAAAAACGGTTTTGGTATATGAAATTACGCATGTTTATACTATAGATTAAAGTATAAACTTTAGAGAATAGTGGGTATTTGTGATCAATCACATCTGCATTTTATGAATTGTTATATTAGTGTAGCCTCACCTTTCAGTGACTAGTTTTTTATTTGGCTATTTTTTTTATTCTCGTCAGATCAAAAGTGTCATGCCGCGTACACACGATCATTATTCACGGCGGTTAAAAAACCGCCGTGAATAATGACAGGAAAAACTAGGGAACCGCTTGGTTCCCTACACACTGTCGTTTTTCCCGTCATTTTTTCTCTTGACGAGAAAAACGACCGTCTGTGGGCTCCGCGGCAGTGTTTCCCTATGGGAAAACTGCCGCGGAAAGAAATGCTGGAAAAAACGACGAGAAAATTTAGAACATGTTCTAATTTTTCTCGTCGTTTTTTATGCCGCTTTTCTCGACGAGAAAAACGACATAAAGCCCACAGACGATCGTTTTTCTCGGCGAAAAGAAAAAATGCAGTTTTTCTCGTCGAGAAAAGCGGTCGTGTGTACGCGGCATCAGGCTGAATTTCAAGACTATATCACCATACTATCACATGTCTGAGTATAGTAATAACAGGCACTCAAAAAGCTGACAGATAACAAAGGTGATGTTAGGATTACAAAACAAGTGAACTAAAGGCTTGTTTAGCCACTTCAATATTGGGCACTTTCACCCCCTTTCCTGCCCAGGCCAATTTTCAGCTTTCAGCGCTGTTGCATTGTGAATGACAATTGTGCCGTTATGCAACACTGTACCCATATGACATTTTTATAAAAAAAATTCCACCCAAATAGAGCTTTGGTGGTATTTAATCACCATTTCTTTTTTTTTTTTTTTTTGCTAAATAAATGAAAAAAAGACCGAACATTTTGAAAAATGTTGTTTACAATTTCTCTTGATTTTCAATTTTTAGACAAACATACCAAAAAATATATAGATCACTTGTAGTATTTAGATATTCTAATATCTTAAAAAACCAAACAGTATATTAAAAATACTCCTTCATCTTACTATAGTTTCCCTCTTCTTATAGATCTAATGTATTAAGGCATTAATTTAAATGACTCTTTCTGAGTCCACCTTACTACAGTAAGTTCCCTATAAGGGGGGACCCGGAGAAGCCTCTACCAAGACAATCACACACTGCTATCTCAAGCAAGCTTTTATATAAATATTAGGAAATTAAGCAGTTAATTTACTAGTCTACATTTCAAAATAACTCATAAGTCTCAGGTATAGAGAAAAATAATGCAGTTAGAAAGGAGGTGGTTCCTTCTCTCTTCCCTCTCTATCGCCTCCATTTTCCCCCAAAAGAAAGAGGCAAGGGGAAAGTAGAGGAAAGAGTTAACATAGAGGGTGGGATCTGGGGGGGGGGGGGGGGGTGGAGGGGAGTATAGTTGATCATATACGTTATACATATACTAATATATACTATACTAATATACTCATAATGCGGAGATTAAAAGGAGAAAGAAGAGTAAAAAAAAAAAAAAACACCCCCCCTCCCACACAATCCACCTGTAAACCTAGAAGATTATCAATCTGTGATCCCTGTTCCATAACTTTACCACTCTTCTTGCTTCTCCTTTCATCTCCATAGTGCAACAAAAATCTCATCACCACGTCAACCAAACACAAATAATCATCTCAATTTTTATACGTGTACAACTATCCCTATAGTCAAGCGATTCACCCTAATTTCCAAAATTAATAAAGAAAAAAGAAAAGGCTCCTCCATAAGGGGATGTATAGTCATCCCTATTGTGTATCCATATATTAATATCCCAATATCCCTCTGCGTGAAATTCTAATCCCTACCCCTTTATACTCTTATTACCAGTGTAAGACCATGCAAAAAATAAATAAAAAATATTTATCTCAATTTCCAAGTGCAGTGTTTCCCTATATTAACCCAAATACACTCAGGCCCCCCAAAAAGTGTTTTTTTACCCCCTCCCTCCAGTCCCTCTCTCTTCCTCATCAACCTCCCCCTTCCTCCGTCCTCCCCAAATCATTCCCCAAATCATCCCCCAACATCCATAAAGGGGTCTCCCAACTCTCCTTGCAGATATAGACACTAAACTACTGTAGATTGTGGTAATTCCACTTCAGGAAGCTGAAGACTTTTTAAAAAAACAGGGAGATCTTCAATGTCCCGAAATATGTCAATTTGCCCTTTATGATGAACCTGAAGTTGAAACGGAAATCTCCATTTGTAAAAAATGTTCTTCTCCTGCAAAACTTCTAAGAGGGGTTTCTTAAGGCCAAAGTGTGCCTAAAAAGGTCATGCCGTAAAATTAATAGTGCCCCATCAAAGTCAATAGTCTTGCGCTGGCGTTCAACTGCTATGACCTTTTCCTTTATGAAAATAGTGAATCCTATAGATTACGTCTCTCGGTTTAGCAGGGTCTGTGTTTTTGGGACCCAGTGATCTATGTGCTCGGTCCAGTATGAGTTCAGTTGTAGGCGGAAATTGTAGCAACGTGTTAAAAATGCCTCACAAAGTTGCCATTAATTCCTCAGGACCGGTTGCTTCCAGTAAAACTCTAACTAATATTGTTCCGTCTGTTTCTATTTTCTAAATGGTCTATAATGGTGGTAGCATCTTTTAAAGCAGTGATCTTGCTTCTTGCAGCTAGCTTCAACCTGTGTCATTTTCTGTTCCATGACCGATAATTTAGCATCTAAAATATTCATTCTGTCTTGGGTATTTTGCACAGATATTTTCAATGATTGCAATTCTGCTTTATACAAGGTTTCCAACCTGTAAACATATCTGTCCATGTCTTCTCTTGTAGGTAACGATCAAATATATGCTTGCATATCCCAGGTCCCTTTTTCAATTTCACCTGTATTGATTATGGGCGGTGATATAGTTGTCTGGAGGACCTTGATGACTTGTTCCATCTCTCCTTCAGTGATTGCTGAGGCTGGGATCGATTCCGCCATGTTAGAAGATCCTTGTTGAAAAAACTCCTTAATATCTGTTGTTTTGGACTTGTGGAGTCCCAGTAGAGGTTTTAGTTGTAGCCCCAGATGCTCCTCTTTTCCCTCATCGAGATTGGGGGTTTTTGGTGGCATGCTTGCGTTTAGGATGACAGGGTTAATTCAGGGCTTTATAATTTAGCTCTCTGTTACTGTATTGCGTTTGTTAAAAATATGATTTTTATTATATTAATCAGACATAGGATACATGGGAAAATTTTACAATAGTCAGATTACCTGTCAGCATTTGGTTTAAGTAGATCTCTCAAACAAATGACAATGGGATTAGATACCATTGTTGTATTTTAGTACATTACCTGTTTGAGATTTCTTTCAGCTCTCAAACTGAAAAGAATTACAGGTTTCGTTTTGAGTAGACAATAGGTTAGATACCATTGTTGTATCCAATATGCTAATGTCTCTATAGCCACAGTAAACATTACCTGTTTGAGATTTCTTTCAGCCCTCAAACTGAAAGAAATCACAGTTTAGATTACAGGTTCGTTTTTGAGTAGACAATAGGTAGATAGCATTGTTGTATTCAATGCTATTGTTGAAATACATCTATGTTTTCTGTTTTGGTAACAATGGTAAACAGCCTGACACACATAAAAGCAGTAAGCTCTCACACACACACACACACACACACCATGTTGCTGTAAGATCATGAAGAAGAACAGGACCTGATCTCCAAGAAGAATCATTGCCAATGGAGATCATGAACAAAGCGTAATCCAAGTTAAGTAACCTTTAAATGTATTTGTAGTTATAGACCATAGGCTGTTCTATTTTCTAGGTATTTTGCTTGTTATAGATATATGTCAGTCTTGTAGTATATTCCTAATATTGTAATAGTTTTGTATGTACAGCATCTTGTATAGTAAAAGCACATTTACACACTGCAGAAGTCTCAGCTTCCTTGTTATACCACAGAGTAACCTTGCTAGATAGACGCAAAGCAAAACATTTGGGGGCTCGTCCGGGATTTGTGCTATAATTCAATTGAAGCAGACTTGTTTTTCTGTAGTGTGTTGTGTAGCTTGTGCTAGGTAAAATTCTGCGTAAGCTGTTTAGGAAAAGCAAGGCTGCAGAGGGTTCTGGTGACCAGAAGAAAGTGTGCAGCTTACCTATCTGGGCCAGAAATAATGAGTGGGAGCCTCTTGCTAATGCATTTGTGAAGTATGCTTCTCCCTTGAAGCTGACTTGGGGTGATAAAGTCTCAGATCATTTTGTAGATTTTAGCCTTAAGGGGTTGGATTTAAGTAAGAAAGAGAAGAGGACAGTGTCCACAGTGGGTTGGTACTTCCTCCATGCTCTCTATACTGAATCACATAGAAGGGAGAAGGCAGAGGCAGAAGTTAAGGTATTAAAAGACCAGCTAGCAGTTGCTTCAGAGTGTGTACGTTCAACCGCTAGTCGGGCTGATGATTTGCAAGAGCGGTGTTGTCAGGGTCACCTGTGGCCAGGTGACAGATGCACACCGTAGGGGGACAGGAGTGCACCGCGAGGTAGTGAACCCTATGGCTGGCTTCTGTGGGTAGGAAACTGGGTGGTTGTGGAAAGCGGGACCAGAGGAGCACAACCGGGATCCCAACGGAAGCGAGAGCCAAGATTCCCCAGGGCGCGGAGTCTAAGACCCAGCTGGTCTTCTCCAGGGCCTCTAGTGGTGAGGATGTTACGCTGCAGGCTGGGACCAGGTCGCGGCCCCTGGAGTTTCCTAGCTCACGCCCCGTAGGATAAGGGGAAGCAGCGGCACACGATAGAGAGAACCGAAGAACGAGCCGAAGGTCAAGGGTCACGAGCAGACAGGGATGGTCGGGGACAAGCCAATAACGTAACAGAGAGACAGACGTAGCACACGGCAGGCAGGAACCCAAACACACAATGCCTAACAAACACGTTGATCAGCAAAGCAGGCTTGCAGTGCACAGGTTAATATAGTGTTCAGTGATAGGGCCTGGGGTGGAGTCAGGCTGGGAGGAGATTATAAAGGAAGCCAGGTGAAGGAGGTCTGGTCTCTAGATGAACACATGAGGAGGAAGGTAAGATGGCAGACAGACATTAATGCATATCCATGACAGTACCCTCCCTCTTATGGGCCCTCCCCCGCCTGGACCCAGGCTTAAAGGGAAATCTCTGATGAAACCTTCTCAACAGATGAGGTGCAGCGACATCAGATGCAGCGATCCAAGACGCCTCCTCAGGACCAAAACCTCTCCAATGCACAAGGTACTGAAGAATGCCTCTGCAGAGCCGAGAATCCAGAACTTGTCTAACCTCGTACTTAAGATTATCCTCAGAGACTGAAAACGAGGTAGGGAGATGACAAGAAGATCTATTGAGGACCAAAGGCTCTCTAGGAATAAGCAAGGGCATGAGACGATCAACAGGAATCTGAGGAGGGTCCCCTAGACCCTTAAAGGGGAACTGGTCATCTTGCACAGGACCATCAGACTGGGCAGATGTCAGTGGAACCCTGAAGTCAGGTTGGTTAGAAGGTGACACGTCGCCGGAGTCAAGCTGAATAGCTGAAGGACAAGCAGAATGTCCCGAACAAGAAAAAGTGAGAGGCTCACTGGGCATGGGCTGGACTGGCATAACTAGTACAGAGGCAGAGTGAATAGCTGAGTCAGGTGTAGCGACTACCTGAATCGCATCGCAAGACGTAGCGACTGCAGGACTTGTAGACAAGCTAGCCTGGCTGTGCGTCCAAGGGTGGTTAGGGACAGAGAAATGTAAATGGTTATGCAACCTGGAATGAATGACCGGCTCAGATTCACAGGGGGCAACCTTGGGTAGGCAGGACGAGGAACAGGAGGGACCCCAAGCCAGGATCTGTCCAGTAGTCCAGTCCACATGAGGAGAATGGAGCTGTAACCATGGGAGACCCAAAATTATAGGCGTTGAGGCCTTGGGTAAGATAAGGAAGGATATCCACTCCTGGTGGAGTGTACCCACCGACATCTTAACAGGGAGGGTCTGGAAGCGGATAGGTCCCCCTGGGAGAATAGTACCATCAATCGCCAAGACCACCAATGGCGTGGTGAGGGGCAAAAGAGTAAGTCTCATGGACGATGCGATTTCCCAGTCCATGAAATTACCAGCGGCTCCGGAATCCAGATATGCTGAGACCGAATGAGAAGAAGCACCAACATGAAGGAACACAGAAAGCAGAAGACGAGAAGGGGAAGGTGATATTTCTGGGTCCAATACTCCACTTTCCAGATGAAGTGGACCCAAACGTTTTTCTGGACAAAGAGAGCAAGTGTCACGAAAATGACCTTTGCCCCCACAGTAGAGACACAGGCCTAGATTTCTGCGCCTAGCACGTTCCTCTGGGGATAGCCTGGTCCTGCCCAGCTGCATGGGTTCCTCAGCTGGCAGGAGATGCTCCACGGGTCGAGGAGAGGGGAGCTCAGGCTGACTAAGGACCAAGGAGTGCTGGCGCCGCTTTTCTAGGGTCCTTTCCTGAAAGCGAATATCGATCTGGTTACACAAGGAGATAACTCCGTCCAGATCAGTGGGGATGGTTCTTCCTGCTAATTCATCCTTCACTCTATCAGAAAGGCCATGCAAAAAGGTTGCGACTAAGGCCTCATTGTTCCAGCTCAACTCAGCCGACAGTATGCGGAAATTAAGGGCGTACTGTCCCACTGAAGCAGACTCTTGGCGGAGACGTAGAAGGGCGCTGGCCGCTGAAGAGACACGAGCCGGTTCTTCAAAGATATTCCGAAAAAGTTTCAAGAAGCCAGACAGGCTAGAAACCACTGGATCATTCAGTTCCCACAGAGGGGCTGCCCAGGCTAAAGCTTCACCGGAGAGGAGGGAAATGATATAGGCTACCTTTGCCCTATCAGACAGAAAGTTTTGAGGCTGAAGCTCAAAATGAATCGTGCATTGGCTAAGAAACCCTCTGCAGGCCTTGGAGTCCCCAGAGAAACGGAACGGAGCTGGCAGTATTAGTGAGTGTGTGGCTGCGACTGGTGCGATAGGTACCACCGCTGGTTGTACTTGAGGTTGCGGATTCGGGGTTCCCAAGGAGGCCTGAAGCTGCTCGAATCGAGAAGCCAGATCCTGGAGGAATCGCATCACCTGAGTCTGATTCGATTCCTGGGTTTCAAGTCTGTGGACTATGCCCTGCAATGGATCATCCGCGGGGATCGGGATGTCAGCCGGGTCCATGGCTGATCAAACTGTCAGGGTCACCTGTGGCCAGGTGACAGATGCACACCGTAGGGGGACAGGAGTGCACCGCGAGGTAGTGAACCCTATGGCTGGCTTCTGTGGGTAGGAAACTGGGTGGTTGTGGAAAGCGGGACCAGAGGAGCACAACCGGGATCCCAACGGAAGCGAGAGCCAAGATTCCCCAGGGCGCGGAGTCTAAGACCCAGCTGGTCTTCTCCAGGGCCTCTAGTGGTGAGGATGTTACGCTGCAGGCTGGGACCAGGTCGCGGCCCCTGGAGTTTCCTAGCTCACGCCCCGTAGGATAAGGGGAAGCAGCGGCACACGATAGAGAGAACCGAATAACAAGCCGAAGGTCAGGGGCCACAAGCAGACAAGGATAACGAAGAACGAGCCGAAGGTCAAGGGTCACGAGCAGACAGGGATGGTCGGGGACAAGCCAATAACGTAACAGAGAGACAGACGTAGCACACGGCAGGCAGGAACCCAAACACACAATGCCTAACAAACACGTTGATCAGCAAAGCAGGCTTGCAGTGCACAGGTTAATATAGTGTTCAGTGATAGGGCCTGGGGTGGAGTCAGGCTGGGAGGAGATTATAAAGGAAGCCAGGTGAAGGAGGTCTGGTCTCTAGATGAACACATGAGGAGGAAGGTAAGATGGCAGACAGACATTAATGCATATCCATGACAGGTGTGCATCCCTCATGACCAAATCAATTAATGCCTTAAGAAAAAGGAAGGGGCGTAAACCTGTTAGTAAAGCCAGGGTACGTGCCATTGTCACATCCCAAAATTGGGATTGTGAGGATGTGTTCTCCTCAAATGATGGTGAGGATGAGGAGATAGAGTTTGATATTTCAGAGGATGATCTGCTAGTGGGAAAGAAAAAGTATGCCAGACCTCTCATTACTAAGCATAGGAAACGGCAACATGATAGAGAGGATATGGCAGATGGGGAGGTGCATTATCGCAACCCCAGAGATGTTGAATTTGAAGAAGTACGGGAGTTTTCACAAACTGAACTCCATGAGCTGGCAAAACAATACAAACAAAGGTCTGGGGAGCCCCTATTGGGTTGGCTCCTACGCTTATGGGATGAAGGGGCGGACAGTGTTGTTTTGTCAGGTAAGGAAGCAGTGGCTACGGGAGTGTTAACTCATGATCCACAATTGCGTCAGGCAATGCGAAAAGCCCGAGAGTTTAGCGTGAATTTTTCACTGTTAGACCTTGTGAGAGATGGAATAGTCCGAGTATACGCCAGTCCTACTGACCTGGAAAATACCTACTCCTGGAGATCAATAGGAGTGGGTATTTCCAGGTTACGTGAGATGGGCTGTATAACCGGATTAAATACATTTCCAGAATGGATAGGTCCAGATATGGAACCCTTTACGTCTGCTCTGCGCTCTAAGCTGATGAAGTCTGCGCCATTTAATCTCAAGGCTCCATTATTGTCTTTGTTGGGAGGCCTGGGATTAAACAGCAAGATTCATGAAGCCACAACCCTTTTAAGCCAGTTGGGGGAGATAGAGGAGACTAAAACAAAACCCCATGATTAAGTCCAATGTGACGAAACATGTCGGGGCGTGGCTACACTGCGATCGTTTGAGTACGTGAACTATCGTTAAGGAGTGACGTGTGACGTGTTACGCATCCAACCACAGTAGGAAGCGAGGGATCGCATATGAGAAGCGAGCGGTGAGAGCGTTCATATTAGAATTGATCACTGCTGATCTTGGGTCCGCCGTGACCATCCTTCACTGGCTGTAGTATTCTGGATGTTTTTGGTGTGCATTACGGCTTGCTTTCATGATTTTCTTGTGAGTGTAACTTTTGAAGGTTTTTTTATTTATTAAACTGGTTTTACGATATCACACTATTGTGCACCTTACTTTTTTGTTACACATATACGGAGCCACCTGGAGGATACTCTATGAAGTGCATCATCTGGTTGTCCATTGAAAAGATTGTTGCTTTGCTTGCACGCCGAACACGCGAGTGTGAGGCATATTTTTGTGGTGAGTGTTTCATCTGAAGGGAGAGGTCTCACTGAACACTTGGGTGTGGTGGAAGAAATGAAGATTGAAGACACTGACTATTAATTTATGAACTTTAAACACTATTGTCACTTTATGCACGGGGTCTTGTTGATTTATAGTTACTAGATTAATTCATCTATTTCAGTTATAATGTGATTCACATTCACTGGAGTAGTTTATGTATTTAGTTACATGTTCATGCGCCACTTATAATAATATGTTTTCACTTTAGATCATCATTATTATTATATTGTACACAGTTTCACTATTTAAAGTGGCAGCATTATAGATACACTTTATATTTGGGTATATATATTGGTACCAGTGTGCCTAAGTGTACACAGTTACCTAACATATTCATCATTGGATATTTATTATTTTTTATTCTGAAGCGCAGTGGGGATATCAATAGGGCGCATTTTTTGATTTCCACTTATTCACATTTAAAACAAAACCTGTCAAGGCGGTAGATAAGGTCAAGGCCAGACAGGAAGAATACAAGCAGAAAAGAACAGAGAAGAAACGGAATGGGGTAGAGAAGACAGAAGGTGAAGAGAAAACCAGGCTAGTTGTTTCTAGGAAAGAAATGTGGGTGGATCTATTAAAGGCAGGAGTACCTAGAGATGAGATAGATGGCATTCCTACTGCAGAAATGCTGAAGAGGTGGAAACATTTAGTAGGTAAAACTGTCAGGGTTAGAAACACTACTCCTAGTGAAGATAACATCAGCCTAGACTTAGAGGAAACAGAACAGACCCCTCCTGTTAGCCCCAAACCAATTCCCAAAAGTGAACATGAACCCAAACCCAAATCCCTTTATCCTGGGAAGGAGTTAGAGAGAATCAGAAAAGGGGATTGGGAGGTTCAATATCCTTTATGAAGGGAAGGTGAGTCTCCTGTAATAGCAGCAAGGGCAGTGACAGCAGGAGACCGACGCCCATATGCACCTGTCACTGTATGGTGGGGGAAGTCATCTTCTCCTACACATGTAATGGCTTTAGTTGATAGTGGAGCTGAAGTTACACTTTTGCAAGGAAATCCTTCCCATCACAAAGGAGAATTGATTTATGTAGAAGGTTTGGGAGGGCAAACTACACCAGCAGTTAGGATACGGGTGAAATTGGCTATTGGCAAGGGATCAGGATTTATGACAAATGTTTTGATATCAGAGTTATCCGAAAATATTCTTGGGATGGATGTACTTCAAGGTCAGTCAATTCAGACTGAAAGAGGTACATTCACATTCGGGTATCCTGATAAAGCGTATCTGGTAAGGGCGGTGAAGGCTGTGGTCAGAGGTCATGCGAAATGGACCCCTGTCTACATTCCTCCACCAGAGAAGCCAGTCTGTCTCAAGCAGTACAGACTTCCTGGAGGCCACAAAGAAATTGGGGAGACTATTCAAGAACTGTTGAGAGTAGGGATCCTTAGACCTGCTGTAAGTCCTTTCTCGTCTCCGGTGTTCCCAGTAAAGAAACCTGATGGGACATATAGAATGACTGTGGATTACAGAGGTCTAAACAAAGTGGCACCTCCGTTGAAGTCAGCTGTACCAGATATGATCTCAATTGTTGAGAAAATTGCTAAAGATGCAGGAGAATATCATGCTGTGATAGACCTGGCTAATGCTTTCTTTTCAATTTTGATAGACCCAGATTGTCAAGACCAGTTTGCTCTGGTGTGGGACGGCCGCCAGTACACTTTCACTGTCCTTCCGCAAGGCTATCTTCATTCTCCAACGATTTGTCATGGACTGATTGCCCGAGATTTAAGTACCCTGAATTTGAAAATCGCTGTGTTTCACTACATTGATGACATCATGATCTCTGGGACAAAAGAAGATGTAACTGAAGCACTGCACCTGCTGATACAACACTTGGAGAACAGAGGGTGGGCTATCAACAGAGACAAAGTCCAAGGACCTGCCACAGAGGTGAAATTCCTAGGAATGATGTGGACTGGGCCACAGGGGAAGATTCCAGAGACAGTTGTGCAAACTATCCAGGCGCTGTCGCCCCCTACTACCAAAAAGGAGGCACAGAAGTTCATTGGAGTTGTGGGATTCTGGAGATCGTTCATCCCACATCTTGGACTCATATTAAGGCCTATATACAATGTTACCAGAAAAAAGACTGAGTTCTCATGGGGTTCAGAGCAGCGGACTGCATTCCTGGCTGCTAAAGAAGCTATTTTGCAGCATCAGGGATTGGGACCTGTGAGACAAGGAGTACCATTTCAGCTGGATGTAGTGGAGCAGAATGGTACCATATCTTGGAGTCTGTGGCAGCCAAATGAAAAGAAAGGACTGAGAGCAATACCTATTGGATTTTGGTCCAAACAACTGACAGGGGCACAGACGAGATACACGCCCCTAGAGAAGTACCTGTTTGGGGCCTACACAGCACTTCAACATGTAGAGACCATTACAGGAAAGGACACAGTCACCATCCATACTGCATTGCCAATAGCAGGATGGGTGAGAGATAATGGACTCACCACTAGGGCAGCTGTAGCCCAGAACCAGACACTGATGAAATGGAAGTGGTACCTTCAAGAAAGAGGGGGTATTGCAGCTGGGGATGTTAGAGACATTTCAAAACAGTTGGCAGGGCTTGTTACTTTTACCAGCACCCGGCCAGAAGAAGAAATTCCTGTGCTGCAGTCATCCCCCATTCAAGAGGCTCCATCCTTTGAGTCTCTGTCAGAAGACATGAAGGAGTCAGCATGGTTCACTGATGGTTCAGCCATAATCACCTTGTCTGGGCGTAAATGGACAGCAGCAGCCTACAATCCAAGTACAGACACAGTCCTGCAGGAGTCCGGAATCGGAGGGTCCAGTCAGTATGCAGAGTTGAAAGCTGTAGTGATGACTCTTCAGGAGGATCCTTCTTCCCATGTCACTATCTACACTGACAGCTGGGTGGTTTTTAAAGGACTGACAACTTGGATGCCCACGTGGAAGTCCAATGAATGGATGATTCATGGAAAGGTGGTGTGGGGAGGCAAGGAAGTCTGGGACTACATCTGGAAGGAAGCTCACTCCCGCACCATAAAAGTGGAGCATGTTGATGCACATGTGCCCCTAGTACCAGACTTTGAGAACTATAACAGAGTTGCAGATGAAATCGCAAAAGTGAAGGCAGTTGTGCCAATTGATCCTGTTTTGATGAACTTGGCCAACTGGGCCCTCAAGCAATCTGGACATTTGGGGCAGAAAGCAACATATGAATGGGCACAGCAGAGAGGATTGCCTATATCCATGGACATGATAAAGACTGTAATAGGGAACTGTACAGTGTGTGGAGAAGTGCGACAATGGCCATTGCAAAAGTACTCCACTGGGTCGATTAAGAGGGGTGAGAGGCCTGCAGAGATCTGGCAGATTGACTTCATCGGTCCCCTGCCCCGGGGAAACAATGGACTGAGATATTGTTGCACTGCAGTGGACACCTATTCAGGACTTATGCTTGTTCATCCTTGCAAGCGTGCAGATCAAGCCGCAACGCTTCAACTGCTTCAGAAACTTGTCGTTGCTTATGGTTGTCCCAAACAAGTCCAAAGTGATAATGGCTCACACTTCACCGGATTAACAGTACAGCAGTGGGCCAAAGATTCTGGAGTGTACTGGTTGTGCCACATCCCATACCATTCACAGGCAGCTGGTTTGATTGAAAGATACAACGGGCTATTGAAGGACCAGATACGCAAAATTACACCCACACATACACTAAGGGGGTGGGATCGGGTCCTCACACAGGCAGTCATGTTGTTAAATTCTAGGCCAATAGCCAAAAGCACACCATATGAGAGGATGGTAGGGGCTGAGGCACAGATTCCACAGCTGGAGTGCAGAGTTCAGTATTTATGTAAGGTTCCTGAAAGAACAGGGTTTAACAGATACCATGTTACTGCTTCCCATGACATAGAAACCAAGAGTGACGTATCTGAAGCTGAAGCCTATCTAGGAATGAGAGGGAATCTGGCAGGAAGGTTTGAAGTTATATTTGCATTGGCAGATGAGCTTCAAGACAGTGGCTGGGACTCTGACTGGTTAGTGGAAACTTCTCAGCAAGAGTGGAAAGTGAGGCTACATAACATCAAACCTTCCAAAATAAACAGCAGTGATCTTCTGGGAAATATCAGTATATTTCCTCTCCTCCCTATTGATGTTCTTTGGGAGGGTCAGAGGTGCATACAGGCAGGTGGCAAAGTATTGGTCAGATATCCAGGCAAGAAGCCATTTAGAGGAGAGATTGTAGCTGAAGGGCCAGGATCTACTGTTTATGTATTGTTAGAAGGAACAGATAATCCGCTTTGTTTTCCACTCCACAGGCTGTCTCCGATTGGATCCATAGGAAGACCAGAGAAAAGTGGTTACATGATGGAAAGAATGACGGAAGATCGCAAGAGCTGTGGAGAACAAGGCCTTTGATGTATTCCAAGCCTGGACTTGTTTCTAAAGAACTTTAGAATGGACTTTCTAATGAACTTTTATCCAAAGACTGAAACACCTTCCCAGTGACAGAAATATGGGAGGGGTTGCATTTAAGGAAAATTCATGTGTATATTGAGTTTTTAGTAATGAAGGGATTTTCTGTGTGTGGTCTGAGAGAGAAAAAAATAAAAATCATAGGGCGGAATGTATTGCGTTTGTTAAAAATATGATTTTTATTATATTAATCAGACATAGGATACATGGGACAATTTTACAATAGTCAGATTACCTGTCAGCATTTGGTTTAAGTAGATCTCTCAAACAAATGACAATGGGATTAGATACCATTGTTGTATTTTAGTACATTACCTGTTTGAGATTTCTTTCAGCTCTCAAACTGAAAAGAATTACAGGTTTCGTTTTGAGTAGACAATAGGTTAGATACCATTGTTGTATCCAATATGCTAATGTCTCTACAGCTACAGTAAACATTACCTGTTTGAGATTTCTGAAACAAATGACAATGGGATTAGATACCATTGTTGTATTTTAGTACATTACCTGTTTGAGATTTCTTTCAGCTCTCAAACTGAAAAGAATTACAGGTTTCGTTTTGAGTAGACAATAGGTAGATAGCATTGTTGTATTCAATGCTATTGTTGAAATACATCTATGTTTTCTGTTTTGGTAACAATGGTAAACAGCCTGACACACATAAAAGCAGTAAGCTCACACACACACGCACACACATACACACACCATGTTGCTGTAAGATCATGAAGAAGAACAGGACCTGATCTCCAAGAAGAATCATTGCCAATGGAGATCATGAACAAAGCGTAATCCAAGTTAAGTAACCTTTAAATGTATTTGTAGTTATAGACCATAGGCTGTTCTATTTTCTAAGCATTTTGCGTGTTATAGATCTATGTCAGTCTTGTAGTATATTCCTAATATTGTAATAGTTTTGTATGTACAGCATCTTGTATAGTAAAAGCACATTTACACACTGCAGAAGTCTCAGCTTCCTTGTTATACCACAGAGTAACCTTGCTAGATAGACGCAAAGCGAAACAGTCACACCTTCTCTTGAATCCGCCAGCCCTTCACCAGGTTAGCAGCCCAACGCCACAGAGCTTCCTTATCAGCTGAACGCCTCTGGGCTAGACACCACACCACCCCTAAAGGGGGCCGCCTCTGAACACCTCCTCACACACGTGGCTGCTCTCTGCCTCCACAAGCCTCTCGTCGAGCCTCTTCAAAGAGGCGTGTCCCTCTCCACCGAACCGAACGATCCAGCACTCGGACTCCAGTCTCCCCTTCCAACACACACAGCCGAAGGAACTTCCCCGGTGGGCGTATTCCTCTCCCGGCCCGCAGCCCCTCAGGTACAAAAGGACACTGCTTTATGCTAGGTACCTTCTAACAGTTCTGGACTCGCCAGCTCTGTAGGGCATAATTTTAGTGGTCAGCAGTGCGTAGCCTCTCTCTTCCACTCTTTCTGCCACTCTGTGCTGCTTCTGGTTCCTGGGTCCTCTTTTCCCAGAAACTCTGCTATGCGCGTCGGGACCCTTCGGGGTAAGACCGCGCTATATTAAGATACCTCTCAACTCAACTCAACTCATACCCCTCAGTTACATAGGAAGCATGCTCCGGCTTGTAGGAGCTGGTTCAGTCCATGGCCATCTTGGTCAGACGCTCCACCCCCCTCCTAGTAGCAGATGCTTAAATTTTTTAATTTTTAAAAAATTTGAAAAAAGAAACGTGTTTTCCTTCATTTCTGTGATAACATTTTGCAAATAAAAAAATCTATGGTATATAGGTACATCTGAAATGTGATCAATCCTGATGGCCTATGCCATTTCTTGAGGCCCGAAAATGCCAGGATAGTACAAATACCCCCAAATGACCCCTTTGTGGAAAGTAGACAGTCCAATGTATTTAGGAAGAGGCTTGGCAAGTTTTTTTAAGTTGTAATTTCTCTGTCACAATTTTTTGGAAAAGTAAGAAGTGAAAAAATGTAATAGTTTTTTCAGTTTTAAAAAAAAAAACAATAATAGTTTTATAATTTTTTTACTAATTTTTCATGATTTTTTTAACACACTATGACCAGAGCAATACAGTGTTACCATGGTAACAGTGTACTACTCTGGGGAAATGATCAGGATTTTTTTACATATTATGATTGTTTATACCACTGAATTTACTGGTATACTCAACCATTTTTACCGAATGAAACTGATTAATTCAGTGTGTATTTTTTGTGATTAGCTGTGATTGACCATAGCTAAGCATATGGTACATATGGGCTGTGAATGACTCTGTCTGTACCATGTGATTACTGTGACCAATCACAGCTAGCAACACAATCATACACAATGAATGGCATAAATCAAAGCCATTAATTCTTTACAATTGACATGTGAACTGCTGTGATTGACAATCTTCATAGCAAAAAACTACCTAATAACACCATAAATGCACAGTGCATAGCTGGCTTTTCAAACACCAGTTACATAGAGTATATAAGCACAGTATTGTTATAATGCATAGGCATGTGGTTTTACTGCAAAGTTGTTCTCTCTTGTGTCTAGCCCTTTACTTTTTTACTGCCCACACCCTAAATTCCTCATTTATCTTGGCTCATTTTCTTTTTGTAGTTTGTTTATATTATTTATTTATTTCATTTATATGTATTTTACGTTGCACATTTTACTCTTATTCCAAGCATTGCCCAATGCAGTCTCAATGCAAGAACAAGTTAATTAGCCTTATGTCCTATGACTTAAAGGGGGATTCCACCCGCGTTTTTATTTTTTTTAAAGTCAGCAGCTACAAACACTGTAGCTCAGTGTTTCTCAACTCCAGTCCTCAAGGCGCCCCAACAGGTCATGTTTTCAGGCTTTCCATTATTTTGCACAGGTGATTTGATCAATTTCACTGCCTTAGTAATTACTACAGCTGTTTAATCTGAGGGAAATTCTGAAAACATGACTTGATGGGGGGCCTTGAGGACTGGAGTTGAGAAACACTGCTGTAGCTGCTGACTTTTAATAAGGACACACTCGTGTCCTACTCGTCCGCAATGTCAGCCCCCCCGAGGCCGATCCCTCGATCCTGGCAGCTCCCAGCGCCGCCATCCTCAGTAAGGGAAGCAGACAGTGAAGCCGTGCGGCTTCACTGCCCGTTTCTTACTGCACATGCACGGCTCTTTGTGAATGGGCCGGCTGCTCTCTGGGATACACACAGTTCCCAGAAGGCAGCGCGCCCCATTCACAGGAAGACACCGCAGGAGGATGGAGGAAGTAGACCCACCGCGGACGATGAAGAGGCAGATTAGGGACTTCCGCATAGCAACCGCTATTTCTGGTAAGTATAAAAAACACATTTTTTTCAATTTTTTTTTCATTTTTTTTCATTTTTTTGGGGGATTTTTGCAAAAAAAAATATTTCAGGATGGAACTCCGCTTTCAGTTTATAGCAACATGCTGTGTGGTGTGCACTAAAAATAGGTAAGACATATTTCATTTTTGTGCAACGCAGCACATTCCAATACTTTTGTAACACATAGAAAAGCACTGCAGTGCACAGGAATCATATATATGTTTAATAAAAAGCAAGCACTGCAGCATGCATTCATAACGCACATGAACATGCTTGTGGTGGTGAATAGGTCAGACTCATAGGTCAGACTCATAAATAAACATATTGTCATGACTAATCTCTCAAAGTGAAATTCCAGCCAATCTTGCTTTGGCAGTTGTTACCAGAACAGGTGCATTAATTAGGGGACACTTCTCTACTTCCTTCCACTTGGGAATAAGAACTGGGACACATCAAAAATAACCCAAAAACATCAATTCGAACCCTTTTCCACACCCACTAAAACTAAAAAACTTTTCACCAGAGATCCACTCTGAACTCTGGGCAGATCTAAAAACACAGTTTTACAATTAACAACGCAATTTGTGTATTCCTTAAAATCAATGTAGCGAGGTCTCCTTTAAGACTCTTGGAACTACATCTCCCAGAGTCCTGTTTGGCACCCAGGGTGCAGTGTTGCCACCGCAGAGACTCATGGGAGGGACTATTTAAGGAGGCGAGGCGGAGCTCGGCCTCTTTGGACACTGCGCTGCTAGCAACAGCTTCTTCCTGTGCGGATCTGCTGCAGTGCAAGGCCTGAAGCCTGGGGCCTTGCGCAACTTCCGAAGAGCCTTCCATCCCGCTGCGGAGCCTGGGTGGCACCTGACTTTGTTTGCTGCGAACATCAGTTGGATCGGGGACCCGATCGTCGCGGATGCTGTGTGTGGAGACACAGCAGGTGGAAGTCCCGGACTGGGATCGCGTCCGGAGCGGTGAGCGAGCACCTGCTCAATCCAATCGGTTGTATTGTGTTTAGGCCTATAGACTGCCTTGGCCCACCGTTCATTTATTTGCTGTTTCCGCTGGAGACCGGTTGCAGGACAGAGTTAAAGGGTCTTCAGCATAGTGTTCCTTATGACTGCCTACTTTGTGGATTACAATACTGTCCCTGAATGTGCACCACCATTTCAAGTTTGCATGCAAAGAAATCTTTATCCACAAGACTGAGTTTGATTCCATGTCAGGCCTGACTAGGGAGGGGGGATAGAATATTGTTTAGTGCGCCATAGGGCGCGTAGATAGCAATAGCTGCACGTGGTGGATTACCGCGCTGTGCTATTGCCATACACATATTACCTCTATTGCTGCAGGGCTCTGTAAGCCAGATATACATTATGTTTTAACCCATGCCCTTTTAACCTAAAGTAAAGCTGTTATACCTTGCCATTTGCTATCACTGTGTTGTCATTACTCATAGTGCTTACACTTAATCTGAGGTTAAAGTGTGTAAATTACCAGGTGTAGATTACGATAGAAAACATCCCTAGACTAACTGTGCCACAGGGGACTATACAAGATTGCCGGGGGTTGGTGGAGCTGTACTCAGAGCCCGAAAAATCAAATCAGCAGCTCTCTTAACTGGGGGTAGCGCTACATCAATAATTGCATTTAATTTATATATACTGTCGATATCAGTACTTGAAACTGTCTTGATATCATGACTTTTGACATATTTGCATTTCAACTGTGTATTTAGCTGTTAGCCTGGACTAACTGCTATCAATTTGTCATGAACACTTTTTCTAGCAATATGCAGCATGATGAGTTGACTTTATCATTTTCTGCTGGTGCCAGCAATACAGAAGTACCAAAGCTGGGGAAACCACATTTCTAACAACTGCAGTTTGTATTTATCATTTGCAGTTTCTCAGTGTTACAAACAAATCGTCTTGCATGCACTCACAATATAATACAAGGCAATGTGGAAACAGCAACACTAGCATCATTATGGCATTATTTCATTTAAACTAAGAGCAGTTAACTAGGACAAAATGTTCCAGCTCATTGTATTTCTTTGGTACCATATTTTATATTATACGTGCCAGTTTATCATGTCCGCACGGTAGGAGTAGGTGCTCAAATTAGCGATCAGCTGCTACTGTTTCTTAGATACAGTTGCTAAGTGGATGTTTCCAGCTAACCCCAATGGAAAAAGGTGCCACAGAGGAGCAGTCATTTATTATATGCAGTTCTAACCTTTAAATGTAGTTTCTTTTTTTTTTCTTAAAAGAAAAAAAAGGGTGTCATTGTTTTTATTATTAATTTAAACATTAAAAAATGCTAAATAAGGACACCAACGAGTATCTCAAAAAAACAAAATAGATGATAATAATAACGTATAATTATAATAATAGTTTTTCTATACTAAAAGATATTTATCTCTGTGTATTTTTTCGTCTATGACTACTTTTGGGCCTGAAAATTTACTATTGTTGCTGCCCTTGAACTCCTTAAAACTGAAGTTTAGTTTAAGAAAAAAAAAATCTCCATAGCTTCACAGAAAACCCAAAGCTTTTAACCCTTGCAATGTCATAAGTTCAGAGACAGGAAATGATCAGGGCATCCCTGCAGTAAGGATTTCTACAGGATCCAGATGCCTACATAATGTGGGACATCCTTCATTACAGGTATATAATGCCTCGTTTCCACTGAGCGGAACGGTTCGGGTTGGTACAGTTTGGAACGGTTTGACTGGTCCGGTCTATTCTGGTGAGCGTTTCCACTGCAAGTCGGACCGTCAGGGGCCATTCAGGGTTTAGAAAAAATGCCTAGCGTGTCCGCCAATCAGTGGAATGTATTGTAGCTCCGCCCTAACCGAACCGTTCCATTTTCTATGGCCCCACATCTGAAGCAGGACCCAGAATGGTGCGGTATGGTTCGGTTTTATGGCACGCTTTCATAATGGAAACACCCAAAATAGCGTACCGTACCGAACCATACCGAACCGATCCGCTCAGTGGAAACGAGGCATTAGCTCACTAAAGCCATATAGACAATGTTTTTTTTATGGCTAAACTTCAACTCAATTGCCGTGCAAACAGTTTACAGGTGCAACTGTCATGCTTTATTGCCACCTACTGATAATTTGTGCTTCATAGAAGGCATATTCACTATTAGTTCCTTCTAAGTATCATAATTTATTAATCAGCTTTTCAACCCTTTCTTTTGCCCTCACAACAACTAAGAAAATCCTAACTATATTGTTAATGTGCTAAGATGTCTTAAACTGAATAAGCTATAATGCTAGTTCTAAATGTACCCATAGATATTGGATCTGTATGATCTTAGACTGCATTCACACCTAAGCAACGTTGCCTGCTGTTGCCAAGTTGCATGCTGTAGCTGTAATTACCTTGCAATTACCCAGAATGCCTTATGCAATTAATTGTTAAATCTATATTTTTTCATTGCCATTGCTGCATTTATGACCTGAAGCTATGAACACTGACATGAAGGTGCGAGACTTGCCGGTGCAAGCTACTTGCATTTTTTTTGGCCAATGGCCCATTCCAACCATGAATTAGCCCACTTTCTCGAAAATGCTGCCACAGATTTAATGGGCATAGTAAAGTTCACTAGTAATCTAGAACATGCATTTTCCAGTACATCTATTTTCCCCTAACGTGGTTGTAAATTCTGTTACACCTCTTGTACCTACAGGTAAGCCTATAATAGGGCTTACCTGTAGGTACTGTAAATATCTCCCAAACTTGCACAGTTTAGGAGATATGCACTATATACGCTGCTGCCAACGTGATTGGCGCATACGCACTGAAGAAACGAGCTGCTGCTGCCATTATTTCAAGGCCCGTGCTGTGACCGGCGGTTCCCGCGCGTGTGCGGGAGCCGTGTGTGTCATTTTGGCTCCAGCCAATCACAGCCCAGGAGCCCGCAAACCCAGAAATAACTCTGGTGAAAGATTTTGGCCGTGGGAGCGGAGTGCGGGCGGCACTGCAGGGCATCGTTCTAAGGTATTTCATAATGAGCTAGTATGCGATGCATACTAGCTCATTATGCCTTTGTCTTGCAGGTTTTTTTTTGAGGTGGGGGTTCTGAGGTTTACAACCTCTTTAACCACTGCAGGCTGGTAAAGGATCAAATAGGACTTTTTAGTGATGGGAGGAGTGCGAAACTGTCTGCAATCCATAGAATGCCTTCATGTTGCAAGCACAATTATGCCAGAGAGAGGACATTTCTTGTTGTAGGAAAAATTTCCGGTCTTTGACTGTACTGGTGGTGTATGATTCACACTTTTTACATCATGAGTGAAAACACAGGGGTTGATTTACTAAAACTTGAGAGTGTAAAATCTGGTGAAGCTCTGCATAGAAACCAATCAGCTTCCGTTTTTTTTTTTGATCAAAGCTTGATTGAACAAGCTGAAGTTAGAAGCTACCATGCAGAGCTGTACCAGATTTTGCACTCTTTCGTTTTAGTCAATCAACCATACAGCTTTTTCTGAATGTTCTCACAACACCTTAACCATGTTCCAGTTAACCCTGAATGACAAATTCCAGCAAGCATACAGTTACAAAAAAAAGTATGTGAACCCTTTTGGAATGATATAGATTTCTGCACAAATTGGTCATAAAATGTGATCTGATCTTCATCTAAGTCACAACAATAGACAAACACAATCTGCTTAAACTAATAACACACAAATAATTAAATGTTACCATGTTTTTATTGAACACACCATGTAAACATTCACAGTGCATGTGGAGAAAGTATGTGAACCCTTGGATTTAATAACTGGTTGAACCTCCTTTGGCAGCAATAACTTTAACCAAACGTTTCCTGTAGTTGCAGATCAGATGTGCACAACAGTCAGGAGTAATTCTTAACCATTCCTCTTTACAGAACTGTTTCAGTTCAGCAATATTCTTGGGATGTCTGGTGTGAATCGCTTTCTTGAGGTCATGCCATAGCATCTCAATCAGGTTGAGGTCAGGACTCTGACTGGGCCACTCCAGAAGGCGTATTTTCTTCTGTTTAAGCCCTTCTGTTGTTGATTTACTTCTATGCTTTGGGTTGTTGTCCTGTTGCAACACCCATCTTCTGTTGAGCTTCAGCTGGTGGACAGATGGCCTTAAGTTCTCCTGCAAAAGGACTTGATAAACTTGGTAATGAATTTTTCCTTCGATGATAGCAATCCGTCCAGGCCCTGACGCAGAAAGCAGCCCCAAGCCATGATGCCCCCACCATCATACTTCACAGTTGGGATGAGGTTTTGATGTTGGTGTGCTGTGCCTCTTTTTCTCCACAAATAGTGTTGTGTGTTTCTTCCAAACAACTCAACTTTAGTTTCATCTGTCCACAGAATATTTTGCCAGTACTGCTGTGGAACATCCAGGTGCTCTTGTGCAAATGTAAACGTGCAGCAATGTTTTTTTTTTGGACAGCAGTGGCTTCCTCTGTGGTATCCGCCCATAAAATCAATTCTTGTTTAGTATTTTGAGTATCATAGATTCACTAACAGGGATGTTAGCATATGCCAGAGACTTTTGTAAGTCTTTAGCTGACACTTCTTCACCTCATTGAGCAGTCTGCGCTGTGCTCTTGCAGTCATCTTTACAGGACGCCCACTCCTAGGGAGAGTAGCGGCAGTGCTGAACTTTCTCCATTTATAGACAATTTGTCTTACCGTGGACTGATGAACAGCAAGCTTTTGGAGATACTTTTATAACCCTTTCCAGCTTTATGCAAGTCAACAATTCTTAATCGTAGGTCTTCTGAGAGCTCTTTTGTGCGAGGCATCATTCACATCAGGCAATGCTTCTTGTGAAAAGCAAACCCAGAACTGGTGTGTGTTTTTTATAGGGCAGAGCAGCTGTAACCAACACCTCCAATCTCATCTCATTGATTGGACTCCAGTTGGCTGACACCTCACTCCAATTAGCTCTTGGAGATTTCATTAGTCTAGGGGTTCACATACTTTTTCCACCTGCACTGTGAATGTTTACATGGTGTGTTCAATAAGAACATTGTAACATTTAATTATTTGTGTGTTATTAGTTTAAGCAGACTGTGATTGTCTATTGTTGTGACTTAGATGAAGATCAGATCACATTTTATGACCAATTTGTGCAGAAATCCATATCATTCCAAAAGGGTTCACATACTTTTTTTTGCAACTGTAGATGGCAAACGACTTTAGGATAAGTAAAGTTGACCTATCTGGGGTTGGGGTTGGTTTAGTGGCTGTGTTTTCCAAGTCTGTATCATGTAGACTTGTAGGTACGATTGTTTCGCCAGTCGAGTTGAATACTACAAACTACACAAAGCAATATTTTGCATTTTGTGTCTCTCCTCACTGGCAGGAAAATGTTTTTTGCTCCAAAGGGATTTGCAAACCTTGTCTTCTGTGCAGTACTCCATAACTAAACTCTAATTTATGACATGCCAGAGGTGGGGTTACAGATGGTAACTCAACTGATTGCCTCTTTTCAGATAACAATATTCATCAGCTCAAATACAGCTCTACTGTAATCAGTATATATCAACTTCCCTTTGTGGATTCACAAGACGATGAGCTGAGTTGACGCCACTACGGAATACAAGGTCTGTCTCTTCATTTGGATATGTCTAAACATGCAAAAATATGTCTTGAATCATGTTACTGTAGAAAAAGTAATAATTGATTTAGAATTTTGAATAAACATACTTCAGGTGTTTCTTAAAGGGATCCATAATAGAACTAAGCTGTAAAAACACATTAATAACTGCCTTCTTCATAGCACACATACATACAAAAAGATCACAGATCAATAAACCTTAGCCCCTTCCCATCCAAGAAACTAATCAATGGGGGAGGTAGAAATAAACGAACAATCAATCGCCATAAGAGGAGCAAAGAAACCATCACATAATTGTAATCACAAAGCCATAGTATCAGACACACATTTCAAGAGAAGCATATTTATATGCATATATACCAAAAATTCCATTACAATAAAAAAAAAAAATTAAATGAAAAACAAGGCGAAAATCTACTTCAAAAACAAGTCCCATTAAAATTAAAATTCCATTTGTGATTCATTCCCACTGGAGCGCTCATATTTAAGGTATATATACACCACACTTTCCACTGCAATACCATATGATGCATATTTCCTCCTCTGGTGGTCTAATAACCCGTTCTACACCAAAAAAAGGAAATGAATCAAGAAAACCACTGTGTATTTCCCTAAAGTGTTTAGACACATTGAAGATTGTCAGTCTTATTGAAATAACAACCTGAGATATGCAGACGATACCAAACTAATGGCAGAAAGTGAAGAAGAACAAAAGAGTCACTTAATGAAGGTAAAAGAGGAGAACGCAAAAGCTGGCCTGAAATTGAACATTAAGAAAACTAAGATCATGGCAACCGGTTCCATTACTCTCTGGCAAATAGAAGGAGAAGAAATGGAAACAGTGACAGATTATATCTTCCTAGGCTCCAAGATCATGGCAGGCAGTGACTGTGGCTATGAAATTAAGAGATGCTTGATTCTTGGGAGGAAAGCAATGGCAAACCTAGACAACATTATAAAAAGCAGAGACATCGCCCTACTAACAAAGTGCTGTATAGTCAAAGCTATGGTTTTCCCAGTAGTAACCTATGGCTGTGAAAGTTGGACCATAAGGAAGGCCGAACGCCGAATAATTGATACTTTTGAACTATTGTGTTGGAGAAGATGCTTGAAAGTCCCTTGGATGGCAAGAAGATCAAACTAGTCAATCTTGAAGGAAATCAACCCTGAATATTCACTGGAAGGACAGATACTGAAGCTGAAGCTCAAATAATTTGGCCACCTAATGCGAAGAGAGGAGTCATTGTAAAAGACCCTTATGCTGGGAAACATGGAAGGAAAAAGGAGAAGAGGATGATAGAAAACAAGATGGTTAGATAGCATCATCGAATTAATGAACATGAAGTTAAGCAAGCTGGGTACCATCATCAGAGCTTTCAAAACACTGCACATCCTCCTGCAGCATGTACCCAACACTGTGGTAAAACAGTTCGGGGGACTCCTCAGGAGGACATGATGGGGCTAGGGAAGGAGTGACTGATGCCATTGAGCTGAGGGAAGAGGCCGCTTTGGCAGACAAAGTACCCTGAGGCTGGGGGAGGAGGATGAGGACGGCTTGGTCATCCACTCTACCAACTCTTCAGCATGTTGCGGCTCAACACAACCAGCTGCCGAAAAAAAGGACAAGCGTGCCCCACGGCCACGTGCTGATGAAGATGCACCGTGTCCACGACCAGCACTGTTGCCTCTAGACACAGAGCCTGCTTGCCCTCTTTTATTAGCCTGTGTGTGTCTGCCTCTCCTTGTTGGCCTTCCAGACATACTTTATTTGATGTATTGGAATAGGTAGGTACACAAGGAATTGTTTGCAGGCAGCTTTAGCTGCACACTGTGGCCAGTATACAGTACACTGACTTAATATACTGCAGGTTAGCTCAATCAACTGCCTGTATTATCAGTAATAGAAAAGCAATAGTCTGCAGTGAGCTTTACGTGCACACTGAGCCCAGTATACACTACACTGACTTAAGAAACTGCAGGTTAGCTCAATCAACTGCTTGTATTATTAGTAATAGAAAAGCAATAGTCTGCAGGGAGCTTTACGTGCACACTGTGGCCAGTATACACTACACTGACTTAAGAAACTGCAGGTTAGCTCAATCAACTGCTTGTATTATCAGTAATAGAAAAGCAATAGTCTGCAGTGAGATTTACGTGCACACTGTAGTCAGCAGGGGCGGACTGACAACTCATGGGGCCCCCAGGCAATAGAAGATCATGGGGCTTCCTGTGTCCCCGCCCACACTCAAGCCACACCTGCACAGGGAGACACAGGGGGTGGGGGGAGGCACACAAGGGACACTGGAGGGAGAGCACACACACACAGGGGGACACTGCAGGGAGAGCACACACACAGGGGGACACTGGAGGGAGAGCACACACAGGGGGACACTGGAGGGAGAGCACACACACAGAGGGGGACACTGGAGGGAGAGCACACACACACACAGGGGGACACTGGAGGGAGAGCACACACACACACACACAGGGGGACACTGGAGGGAGAGCACACACACACACAGGGGGACACTAGAGGGAGAGCGCGCACAAACACACACAGGGGGACACTGGAGAGAGCACACACACAGGGGAACACTGGGGAGGGAGAGCACACACAGGGGGACACTGTGGAGGGAGAGCACACACAGGGAGACACTGGAGGGAGAGCGCGTACACACAGGGGGACACTGGAGGGAGAGCGCACACACAGGGGGAACCTGGAGGGAGAGCACACACAGGGGGACACTGGAGGGAGAGCGCACACAGGGGGACACTGGAGGGAGAGCGCACACACACACACAGGGGACACTGGAGGGAGAGCGCGCACACACACTGGGACACTGGAGGGAGAGCGCGCACACACACAGGGGGACACTGGAGGGAGAGCGCGCACACACACAGGGGGACACTGGAGGGAGAGCGCACACACACAGGGGGACACTGGAGGAAGAGCGCACACACACACAGGGGGACACTGGAGGGAGAGCGCACACACATACACACACACACACACACACGGGACACTGGAGGGAGAGCGCACACACACACACACACACAGGGGGACACTGGAGGGAGAGCGCACACACACACAGGGGGACACTATAGGGAGAGCACACACACATACGGCCACGTGCTGATGAAGATGCACCATGTCCACGACCAGCACTGTTGCCTCTAGACACAGAGCCTGCTTGCCCTCTTTTATTGGCCTGTGTGTGTCTGCCTCTCCTTGTTGGCCTTCCAGACATACTTTATTTGATGTATTGGAATAGGTAGGTACACAAGGAATTGTCTGCAGGCAGCTTTAGCTGCACACTGTGGCCAGTATACAGTACACTGACTTAATATACTGCAGGTTAGCTCAATCAACTGCTTGTATTATCAGTAATAGAAAAGCAATAGTCTGCAGTGAGCTTTACATGCACACTGAGCCCAGTATACACTACACTGACTTAAGAAACTGCAGGTTAGCTCAATCAACTGCTTGTATTATCAGTAATAGAAAAGCAATAGTCTGCAGTGAGCTTTACATGCACACTGTGGCCAGTATACACTACACTGACTTAAGAAACTGCAGGTTAGCTCAATCAACTGCTTGTATTATTAGTAATAGAAAAGCAATAGTCTGCAGTGAGCTTTACGTGCACACTGTAGCCAGCAGGGGCGGACTGACAACTCATGGGGCCCCCGGGCAATAGAAGATCATGGGGCTCCCTGTGTCCCTGCCCACACTCAAGCCACACCTGCACAGGGAAACACAGGGGGGGGAGGCACACAAGGGACACTGGGGAGGGAGAGCACAATGGGGGACACTGGAGGGAGAGCACACACACACACACATGGGGACACTGCAGGGAGAGCACACACACAGGGGGACACTGGAGGGAGAGCACACACAGGGGGACACTGGAGGGAGAGCACACACACACAGGGGGACACTGAAGGGAGAGAACACACACACAGGGGGACACTGGAGGGAGAGAGCACACACACACACAGGGGGATACTGGAGGGAGAGCGCACACACACACACAGGGGGATACTGGAGGGAGAGCGCACACACACACACACACACACACACACGGGGACACACACACACAGGGGAACACTGGGGAGGGAGAGCACACACAGGGGGACACTGTGGAGGGGAGCACACACAGGGGGACACTGGAGGGAGAGCACGCACACACAGGGGGACACTGGAGGGAGAGCGCACACACAGGGGGACACTGGAGGGAGAGCGCACACACAGGGGGACACTGGAGGGAGAGCACACACAGGGGGACACTGGAGGGAGAGTGCACACAGGGGAACACTGGAGGTAGAGCGCACACACACACAGGGGACACTGGAGGGAGAGCACACACAGGGGGACACTGGAGGGAGAGTGCACACAGGGGGACACTGGAGGGAGAGCGCACACACACACAGGGGACACTGGAGGGAGAGCGCACACACACACAGGGGGACACTGGATGGAGAGCGCACACACACTGGGACACTGGAGGGAGAGCGCACACACACACAGGGGGACACTGCAGGGAGAGCGCACACACACAGGGGTATAATGAAGGGAGAGCGCACACACAGGGGGAACCTGGAGGGAGAGCACACACAGGGGGACACTGGAGGGAGAGCGCACACAGGGGGACACTGGAGGGAGAGCGCACACACACACACACACAGGGGACACTGGAGGGAGAGCACACACACACAGGGGGACACTGGATGGAGAGCGCACACACACTGGGACACTGGAGGGAGAGCGCACACACACACAGGGGGACACTGGAGGGAGAGCGCACAAACACACAGGGGGACACTGGAGGGAGAGCGCACAAACACACAGGGGGACACTGGAGGGAGAGCGCACACACACAGGTGGACACTGGAGGAAGAGCGCACACACACACACAAGGGGACACTGGAGGGAGAGCGCACACACACACACACACAGGGGGACACTGGAGGGAGAGCACACACACACACACACAGGGGGACACTGGAGGGAGAGCACACACACATACAGGGGGGCACTGGAGGGAGAGCGCACACACACGCAGGGGGACACTGGAGGAAGAGCACACACACACAGGGGGACACTGGAGGGAGAGCACACACACACAGGGGGACACTGTGGGGATGGGGGGGACAGGAGAGTATCATGGCTGGGCTTTCCTGCGGTCAAGGTGGGGCCCGGGCCCCATGCATCTGTACTCGCCCCCCCCCCCCATGACGGCCCTGGTGTCTCAGCTTCACTCACCCCACCGATGCTTATAATAATACTGCTAACGGCGCGCTGCTCCCCACCGGTGTTCCTCCTCTCTTCTCGTCCGTCCCAGGTGATGTCACGACGCATACAGTACAAGCACCTGGGACAGACGGGAGGGAAGAGGAGGGGCAGGCGGGGAGCAGCGCGCCGTTAGCAGTATTATTCTCTGCATAATCGACAATGGCATTACTATAGCTGCTTCAAGTGGCCTCTCATGGGGCCGGGTCCGGGCCCCTAATGGCCTCGGGCCCTCGGTTTATGCCCAAGTGCCTGACTGGTCAGTCCGCCCCTGGTAGCCAGTATACACTACACTGACTTAAGAAACTGCAGGTTAGCTCAATCAACTGCTTGTATTATAAGTAATAGAAAAGCAATAGTCTGCAGTGAGCTTAACGTGCACACTGTTGCCAGTATATACTACACTGACTTAATATACTGGAGCGAGAATAACAGGAACACTCTGAAGTGAGATCTAGCTAAACTGAATACAGTGTATATATATATATATATATATATATATATATATATATATATATATATATACACACACACACACACACACACACACACACACACACAACTCCTAGGATGCATATATATACTAAATAAACTGACTGCAGCTACCTGAATTGCCTGCCTGCTCTATCTAACTGAAATGAAATGACACTCTGACTCTCTCTCTATCTCTCAGACTCTCTCCGCCGCCGCAACACACTACACAAGGCCGACTGCAGTCGGCCTTATATAGTGTGGGGCGTGTACCTACTCCCCTGAGCCATGATTGGCCAAAGGCACCCTTCCTTTGGCCAATTACGGCTCTCTGTACTGATGACGCTGTGTTTGGCCAAGCATGCGGGTCATAGTGCAAGCTTGGCCAATCATCAGCCGGCAATGCACTGCGATGATGCAATGAATTATGGGCAGTGACGCGCCACTCAAATTTGGCGCAAAAGGCCCATATTGTTCGAAATTCGGCAAACGGCAGAACAGACGATGTTTGAGTCGAACATAAGTTTGTCTCGAAACACGAAACTCATCCCTACTCCTTATAACCCCTTTCTCTCAATCTGCTGGAAATAGGCTCACATTCCTGATCAAAACTATCCTGTGTGGAGCAGTTTCTTTTCACTTTGGATTTCTCCAACGGGTATTGATCTAACCGTGTGTGTGTGTGTGTGGGGGGGGGGGGGGGGGTAGCAGCTTGAATGTCTTGGTCTTGGACCTATCAGCATAATGTCTAAAAAGCAGATACATTTTGGGTGATAATTGTAGGAAAATTCTAAATTCAAATCATTCTGATTAAGGTAGTGTGTTTTCCAAGGTCATCTATAAACCTGCCATACTACAAGATGTCATTTCCACGTGGGTTACTTTGGAAAAACATGTGCAGTTCGTTTCGTTACGAATTTAAATTCAGACAAATTTTTTATTTATTTTTTAAATTCGGATGTATTTGAATTTCCGAATTACAATAGTACCAAATTTAAACGAATCCGAAATAGCAGAAAAAATATTGGACGGAACTCGAATTCGAATCGGTTCGAATAGTTTTTGCATCAAATTAGAATAGTATTCGAATTCGAATAGTATACAAATTTTAAAAGTTTTCGAATTCGAAAAGTTTTCGAATTCGAAAAGTTTTCGAATTCGAAAAGTTTTCGAATAGTTTTCAAATTTGAATTTAAATAGTTTTCAAATTCGAATCGTTTTCGAATTTCCAAAGAGAATATAATAGAATAGAAGATAAAGGAATAGAATATAAAAAAATATACTGTAATAGAATAGAAAAGAATATAACAGAAAATAAAAGAATAGAATAGAGAAAAACACAAAAAAATTGAAAATAAAAGAATAGAATAGAAAGAACATAACCACTTTCCCAAAATTCAAATAGAATCAATTCGAATTTGAATAGAATAGAAAAGAACAGATTAGAATAGAGTAGAAAATAACAGAACAGTATAGAATCAGAAGAATATAACCATCTTCTGAAATTCAAAGCCCGAATAGAATAAGTTTTAATTTGAATAGAAAATAATAGACTAGAATAGAATAGAATAGAATAGAAAATAATAAATTAGAATAGGAAGATGGTTATTTTTTTTATTCTATTTGCTTCTATTCTATTCTGTTCTTTTATTTTCTATTCTATTTTGCGCTGTTTTACTCTATTCTTTTCTATTCTTTTATTTTCTGTTATATTCTTTTTTCTGTTCTATTATTTTTTTCTATTCTATTCCTTTATTTTCTATTCTATTTTATTCTTTTTTGAAATTGGAAAACTATTCGAATTTAAAAATATTTCTAATTTGAAAACTTTTTGAATTCGAAAACTTTTCTAATTCGCAAAACTTTTCAAATTTGAATTTATCCCTTTAATGTTCTGCTCCACCGTTTGGTAGAGCACATTCATAGTCACGCTAACTCATTGAAAAATGTGTTTTTAATTATTTCAACCTACGGTAATTATTTCTACCATTTGGTTTATGCATGCTATACAAAATAAATCCACTAGTTGTCGGTGTGTTATTTAATAGGTTGGCTTCTTACATCGTCTCCTATTGGGAATTTACCATTGACAAAATCACTACAGACAGAATCTCTCAGATTGGCTGATTTTTCAAACGTAAGCATAGTTTTTGACGTATACTTGTTTTAAAGGTGTTACTTAACATAATTATGTATCTTAATCTAAAAAAAAAAGTCTAACATGGGTTTAATAATTTTAGAAAAACATGCTCTACCAAACGGTTTATTTGGCCGTTTATGGTAAAATTAACAACAGTAAATACGCATACGTAAGTCCCGCCCACATATGAAAACGGTGTTCAGAAGACACATGTGAGGTATCGCAGAGAACGTTAGAGCGAGAGCAATAATTCTAGACCTAGACCTCCTCTGTAACTCAAAACATGTAACCAGTAAAAAAATTTAAAGCATCGTCCCCATGAGGATTTTTAAGTACCGAAGTTTGGCGCCATTCCACGAGCGTGTGCAATTTTGAAGGGTGACATGTTAGGTATCTATTTACTCGGCATAACTTCATCTTTCACATTATGCAAAAAAATTGGGCTAACTTTAATGTTTTAATATTTTTTAATTCATGAAAAAAAGCATTTGAAAAATTATTGCGCAAATACCGTGCAAGATAAAAAGTTGCAATGACCGCCATTTTATTCCCTAGGGAGTCTGCTAAAAAAAACATATATAGTGTTTGGGGGTTCTGAGAAATTTTCTAGCAAAAAAATTATGATTTTTGCATGTAGGAGAGGAGTGCCAGAATAGGCGCGGTAAGGAAGTGGTTAAGAACCAAGCCTGTTTTTCAGACTCAGTGTTTACAAGTTAAAAACATATTTTCCTGACTGACTCCATGGCAGCCTACGTGTGGGTTAACCCTGCCTCCTCTCCAATGCTATAGGACCCTATACCCATAAAAGTAAGCTCACCTCTCAGCACTGTGTTCCTTTTTTGTCCTCCTCCAATGGACCTGAAGCATACACGGCTTTGCAGATCTCCGGATGGATGGATCGTCGGTCGGATGAATGGATGGCACACCTTTAAAGCGGTGCAGCTCGGAACCCAGCCATGGGCGGGTGGAGAGCTTACAGCAACCACGAAACGACCGGATGAGAGTTGCTGCAGGGTGCCCAAGATCCCTCGGCTGGCAAGGTCTGCTACTTCAGTTTCTATGTTCCATGGCAGTCGAGTCGCATCTTTGTAATATTTGTGATGTCTATGTCCAAAACATGCCCCTGCTCTCCCTAATGGCGGCTGGAACGCTCTGCGTTCCAGCCCACAGCGGTGACCCGAATCTCAGGCTCCGCCGCCGTTCACGCATGCGCAGTACCCGCTCTCAGAGCGAGGCTTGGTTCGCACATGCGCGGTCCGGCAGGTCTCTCGGCGGCTGCGCAGGCGCAGATGGGAGATCCTCCTCCACGCAGGTGCGCTGGATGGATAGCGGTGATGTCACAGGCAGGCGGGGAATTTAAAAGCTGATGCTCGCCTGTGTCATTTGGGATCTCCCCTGACAGGCGAGCAGAGGCTACTGGATTTCCCTGCTGAATTTTTTGTCTTCTCCAAAGGTCAGTGTGCTTTTAAATTTAAAAGGCAGAGTTGAAATGATTTGTCTGTTCTACCTTTTTTTTTATAGTCCATGGGTGTACCTATATGTGTAGATGTGTATATAATGTGTCTTTTCACTGTATAATGCCTATCGTCATTAAGTGCGTTTTTTGTTAAAGGGCAAGTTACCTATGTATTTATTTTTTGTACGATACGGTAGGTTTTTCTTGGTCAACCTGTCTCTATTGTGACTCTTTAGTCCAGAAGTTATGGACCATTCACCGCTTACATGTGGCCATCCCTCACGCACAAGGTATGTGCGGGAGAGGGGAGGGCTTGGGGTTCAGTCGCAAGTAGTGTTGCTTAACGGCTCATCTTTCTTCCCCAATTCCCCTTTTTTCCTATTAACCCTTCCACAGATTTTCAAATCGACACAGACCTTGCCATGCCAAAGCATTCGTCAACTTCAAAATCAAAACACAGATGTGATTCCCCGTCTGCATCTCACCACCAGAGGAGAAGCTCCCATTCCTCCTCCAGACACCGCTCCCACCGCCAGGACAGTTATTCTGATCGGAGAGCCTGCTGGGGGTGCGGCTCACGAGTCCCAGAGGGCAAATCGTTATGCAGCCATTGCTATGCCCATGCGGTTGGGGAAAAAGAGACAGAAGATCAACGGATCGAGTCTCTAGTGAAACAGGTGGTGCAACGTTCTCTTAAAGAGATGGATGCGTCCCACGCACAAAGCCAGTCCAGCGCTACTCGATCTGGTTCCCCGGCTGATGTGGTCTGTGAAGTCCCAGGCCCTTCCCAGCCCTACGCATCCTCGCCTCTTCCCTCGGAAGGAGAATTGGAGAGTGATGAAGAGAGTGTGGAATTTGATTTCTCTCAAGTGACTCCGCTTATTAAGGCGGTCAAAGAGGCCCTTATGTGGGAAGACCCATCTACTCCCCCAGCTAAACAGAAAAAAATTTTCAAGCGCCTGGGGAAAGAGCGCCCAAGTTTTCCGCTTTTAGCCGAACTAAAGGACATTTTTGACGAGGAGTGGAGCAAAGTGGACAGGAAGTCCTCGATGACGTATAAAGCCTTCAGAATGTATCCTTTCAAGGCAGATGAGGTAAAGTACCTGGAGAATATTCCTCCTGTGGACGCAGCGGTAATGCATCTGGCTAAACACGTCACGCTCCCTCTAGAGGACGCAGTCTCCTTTAAAGACCGTCTTGACAGAAGAATGGATCAGGACCGCAAGAGAATTTACGGTCTTGCTGGGACAGCTTGTAAACCCGCCCTAGCCTTGGCAGCCGTGTCTAAGGCTATGGAGGCATGAACGGAGAATGTAGATTCCTTTCTTAAAAGTGTTTCAGAAGAACTGGCCAGTAACTCAGCAGCAGCAGAGCTAAAACTAGCGGTGGCCTTCTTGGGAGAAGCATCGGTTGATCTGATCCGTCTTCTGTCCAGGATTATGCTATCCTCAGTTACAGCTAAACGAGCCCTATGGCTACGCCCTTGGCAGGCTGACCCGTCTTCTAAGCAAACATGGTGCAAGATTCCTTTCGAAGGATCATCGCTGTTTGGTAACAAACTAGATGACGCCATAGCCAAGGCCACAGGCGGAAAATCTGGCTTTCTTCCACAGGACAAGCGTCCACAGGGTCGAAGGAAGCCCCAGTTCAGAAGACGCAGCCCGGAGCATTCGAGGGGAGCACGCTCCTATAGACCCGTCCGGGACTTCAGAAGAAACTGGAGTAGAGGCCAAGCGTCCTTTCGCAAGCCAACAAAGAGCCAATGGTTCAGTGGTCGCGATCAGGCTAAATCCTTTTGAGATTTTGCCCGCCCAGGCGGGTCGGGTAGGAGCACGCCTGCTCCTCTTCCGGCACGTCTAGGTGGCCTCAATCTCAGACTTCTGGGTCGTCAGGACAGTGTCATCAGGTCACGCATGGTCCTTCTCCAGCATTCCTCCCCCCAGATTTATCTCAACCCTACTTCCAAGTACGGAAGAGCAAAAACAGGTCTTACTGTCTTACGTAGATCTGCTGAAAACCCAGGGAGCAGTAGTGTGTGTCCCAGAGGAAGAACAGTTCCAGGGTGTGTACTCCCCCCTTTTCTTAGTCCAAAAGAAAAGCGGTGCCTGGCGCCCGGTAATAGATCTGACGTACCTAAACAAATTTATAAGGCACGGAAAATTCAAAATGGAGACTCTGTCAACAATCCAACAAGCCATTCAACCAGGCGACTGGATGATTTCGATAGACCTGAAAGACGCCTATTTCCACGTGCCAGTGGCAAAGGACTTTCTAAAGTACCTCCGGTTCCATGTCGGGCAGGAACATCTACAATTCATCTGCCTACCCTTCGGTTTGACAACTTCCACTCGGGTTTTCACCAAGGTCCTCCTGGCTGTAGTGGCCCTCATCAGGCTAAAGGGTGTGCGTCTTTACCATTATTTAGACAATCTCCTAGTTCTATCTCAAAACAGAGAACAGCTGCTGGTGAACAGAGAACAAGTGATCTCAACCCTTTCCAGATTTGGATGGCTTCTAAACCTAGAAAAAAGCCACCTGGATCCAGCCCAACGCTTAATTTACATAGGGGCTCTGTTCAACACAGTGGAGAACACCATCTCCCTGCCGGTAGAGAAGATTCCGGTGATTCAGAAGAGGATTTCTTTCGCTCTGGATGCTCCTCATCTGAAAGCATCACAATGCCTCAGAATCATTGGCACAATGATCTCCACAACCCCCATGGTCAAATGGGCTCTATGGAGGTTACGCCCTTTTCAGTCAGGGTTCCTCCGGCAGTGGAAGTCAGGGGACAAGAGTCAACTCATCCACATATCCGCAACAATGAGGAACAGCCTCTTCTGGTGGCTCCAACTCAAGAATTTGCTAACCTGTCACTCCATTGCCCCCATCTCCTGGGTCACAATCACGACTGATGCCAGCGGTTTTCCGGCTGGGGGGCTCTCTGTGGTCAGAACCTTGCTCAGGGCAGGTGGGACGCTTGCCTCCGCAACCCAGGCTCAAATGTCCTAGAGCTCCGGGCAGCTTGGTGTGCCCTCCAATCCTTTTCTCGGTTTTTGAAAGGAGAATCGGTGTTGATCAGGATGGACAACACTACAGCAGTGTCAAACGTAAAGAGACAAGGGGGGACACAGAGTTCCACACTTCTTTTAGAAGTCGAGCCCATCATGACTTGGGCCCAGAAAAATCTGGTCAACATATTAGCAGTTTTTATTCCGGGTGTACAGAACTCACAGGCGGATTTCCTCTCACAAACTCGTCTAGACAACAACGAGTGGTCCCTCCATGTACAGTCCTTCAACTGGATTCTGTCCCTGGGAGTCAATCCCGAAGTGGACCTATTCGCTTCCCCTTACAATTCCAAAGTAGTGAAGTTCTACTCTCGTGCCATTGCAGCCAGGCAGTCGGAACGGATGGAGGTTCAGGAGGGCATACGCCTTTCCCCTGATCCCGATAATTCTCAAGTTCCTGAGGAGACTTCAAGCGGAATCAGCCAAAGTAACAGTGGTGGCTCCTTACTGGCCAAACAGGCCTTGGTTTCCCCTCCTGATCCAACTGAGCTACCGGGACCCGGTACCTCTTCCTCTCAGGCCAGACCTTCTCTCTCAAGGGTTACTCCTACACCCTTGTCCGGCACTGATGAGACTGACGGTCTGGTTCTTGAGAGGGAGAGGCTGGAATCCCTTGGTTGCGCCTCTAGAGTGATGTCTACACTGTTGAGCTCAAGAAGGGCAAGTACCAACAAGGTTTATAGAAGAATCTGGGCCAAATTTGTCGAGTTCTCCTCTGCTTCTGGGAGGTCCTTCAAAAATCCAGGAGTTCAGGATGTGCTTAGTTTTCTGCAAACCGGACTAGACTTACCCTTATCTGTTAGTTCTTTAAGAGTACAAGTTTCGGCCTTGTCAGCCTTCTCTGGGGTCTCATGGGCAGTCCATCCCTTAGTCAGACAATTCTTTCGATGGGCATCAAGAATTAAGCCCCAAAGGAAACCAAGATTTGCCAAGTGGGATCTTCCCCTCGTTCTAGATTCTTTGACTGGACTCAGTTCCTTCGGGGCCCTCCCCGTCCTCCATTAAGGACTTTTCAGCGAAAGTAGCCTTCTTAGTAGCCATCACCTCGGCTAAGAGGGTCTCTGAGATCGGGTCTCTGGGTCATGAAGAACCTTTTCTAACATTTTTCCCGGATCGAGTAGTCCTTATACCCATGTTGGGTTCAAATCCAAAAGTGTCTTCGGTATTTCACGAAAATCGAGAAATTGTTCTACCTACATTTAAGACTCCAGATTCCAGTGAAACTCATCCCCTGGATATAGGTGAAATCCTAAAGGAGTATTTGCAAATTACTTCTTCCTTCAGACGATCTGATCATCTGTTTGTTCTACATTCTGGAAACAACAAAGGGAAGAAAGCTTCAACCAGGACAATTGCATCATGGATTGTTCAAAAATCCAGCAAGCATACAGGGCTAAGGGCTTGGCTCCTCCACAGGCGGTGACGGCACACTCCACCAGAGGGATGGCAGCATCCTGGGCGGCGGCCCGACATGTGGCTCCAGATGTCATTTGTAAAGCGGCCTCGTGGGCCTCTATTAATACATTTATGGCCCATTACTGCATTGAACCGGCTTCATTGTCTTCTGTTAATTTTGGGTTAAGAATCGTGTCGGTTGACAGGACAAATTAAAGCTTTTCTGTTCAGCATACTCACCCGTGTGGTCTGACTAGTTATTTCCCACACGTAGGCTGCCATGGAGTCAGTCAGGAAAACTGAAAATTTATTACCAAATACTTACCGTAATTTTCCTTTCCTGATGGCAGACGGAGTTCCCAACCTGAAAGAAAATATTAATGAAAGAAAGTAAGTGTCTAAGAGTCGGCTAGTTACGGAACACAGTGCTGAGAGGTGAGCTTACTTTTATGGGTATTGGGTCCTATAGCATTGGAGAGGAGGCGGGGTTAACCCACACGTAGGCTGCCATGGAGTCCATCAGGAAAGGAAAATTACGGTAAGTATTTGGTAATAAATTTTAAATTTTTTTGCTAGAAAATTACTTAGAACCCCCAAACATTATATAATTGTTTTTTTCCTAACACCCTAGAGAATAAAATGGTGGTCATTGCAATACTTTTTGTCACACCGTATTTGCGCAGCGGTCTTACAAGCGCACTTATTTTGGAAAAAATTCAATTTTTTCAATTAAAAAATAAGACAACAGTAATGTTAGCCCAGTTTTTTTTATATTGTGCAAGATAATGTTACGCCGAGTAAATTGATACCTAACATGTCACGCTTCAAAATTGCGCCCGCTCGTGGAATGGCGTCAAATTTTTACCCTTAAAAATCTCCATAGGCGACGTTTAAAAAATTCTATAGGTTGCATCTTTTGAGTTACCGAGGAGGTCTAGGGCTATAATTACTGCTCTCGCTCTAACGATTGCGGCGTTACCTCACTTGTGTGGTTTGAACACCGCTTTCATATGCGGGCGCTACTCACGTATGCGTTCGCTTCTGCGTGCAAGCTCGTCGGGACGGGGCGCTTTAAAAAACATTTTTTTTTGTTTTCCTATTTATTTTACTTGATTTTATTTATTTTTGTACAGTTTAAAAAAAAAAAAATGGTTCACTTTTATTTCTATTACAAGGAATGTAAAAATCCCTTGTAATAGAAAAAAGCATGACAGCTCCTCCTAAATATGAGATCTGGGGTCAAAAAGACCTCACATCTCATATTTAGACTAAAATGCAATAAAAAAAAAATAAAAAAAAAATGGCATTTGAAAAAATGAAAAAAAAAATGTCCCTTTAAGACGTATGGGCGGAGCTGATGTTTTGACGTCAGCTCCGCCCTGCTATGGTATGGAGATGGGTGGGGGCCATATTCCCCTCACTCGTATCCATACCACAGAGGGACAAGGACCCGTTCGCCTCCGCCGCTACCGACGGCTCCGGTAAGCGGCGGAGGGCGCGGGAGAGCGGCGGGAGGGGGGGCCCTCTCCCGCCGCCAATAACGTGAATCTCGCTGCAAATCCACTGCAGAGACCACCATTATCGTTTACAGGACCGGCTCCTGAAGAGATGGATATCTCGGTTGTGGCAGCAGCTGCTGTCGTTACGGAGATATCCCTCTTCAAAAAGAGGACATATACGGGAGCTGGTCGTTAAGTGGTTAATGTTGTTCCATGAAATAGGCTAGTTGATGAAAAAATTATATCAGTATTAATTTTCACCAACTGTCAAACGGTGGAGCAAAGAGGCCCACGCAAAAATTGATGTACCATGCCCATCACTCATTCCTGCATACAACCAACATATGGGAGGCATTGATCTTTCAGACATGCTAGTACACATGTACAAGACCCCAGCAAAGTCAAGGCGCTGGTATTTTCCCCTGTTTGGATACATCCTTGACCTAAGCATCTCAAATTCCTGGCTGGTCTACAAGAGGGACTGTGGCCTACTGAAAGAGAAACCAATGCCTCTCAAAAGGTTCCGCCTGGCAGTTGCCCAAAGTTTGGCGCAAGTCAACAAGCCAGCATCTAAAATTGGCCGACCATCATCCTCTTCTCCACCACAGATGTCATCTCATCAGAAACAATACACTCCAAGACCCTCCCAACCACAACCAGATGTGCGGTACGATAATTGCGGACATTTGCCACTTCACTGTGACAAGCGAGGGCGGTGCAACCTCTGTCCAAAGGGTGTTTCGAGATGGAAGTGTCAAAAGTGCCAGGTTTTCCTATGTTTGAATGCCAACCAGGAATGCTTCGTAGCATACCACCAGCGATAAAGTGGATCCAATGCCCCAAAAATATTTGTGCTGTTGCACCACAACACAAAAGAGATCATTTTATTCAATGCTTTAAAATGTTAGCTTATTAGTTTGTTTGTTTGATGTATCTATACAGATTTTTGGTATTTAAATATTTTTTCTACTTTTACCACAAAGTGCCCTCTCAACCGTTTGGTAGAGCTCTTTTTTTTTACCACAAAGTGCCCTCTCAACTGTTTGGTAGAGCTCTTTTTTGTTAAAAAAAATTTGTTCTGTTAAAAAAAAAATGTGATTGTTTGTTAAGTTTTGCCCAAAGGGAATAAAAAAAATGCAAAGAAATTATTTTTCCATAGCTTTTTTCTAAGTGAGGACTTTTAAAACTATTCAAATTTGAAAACTTTTCGAATTTGAATTAAAAAATGATTCAAATTTGAAAACTTTTCGAATTTGAAAACTTTTCGAATTCGAATTTGAAAACTATTTGAATTCGAAAACGATTCAAAATTGATTCATAAAAGTAACAAATCGTTTAGAATTCCAAACATTTTTATCAATTCCAATACGATTAAAACAAAACAAATTCTGAAAACGATTTAAACAGGTTAAACAAATTTAAACTAAACAAAGGTATGTAAATAACGAATCGAAATGAAACATTCTGCACATGTCTATTTTGGGAGAACAAAAAGAGTTCCTCCCTCTACTCCATATACAGAGAGCTTCCCAGAGGGGGTTATCTAATGTGGGGAGGAGCCGCGAGAGCCACCCCAGGAGAGGACGATCGAGGCCACTCTGTGCAAAACGAACTGCACAGTGGAGTTAAGTATGACAGGTTTGTCATTTAAAAAAAAAACGGGAACCTTTAGTGTCACTTTTTGAATGTCCCATAGGATTGTCTGTGCTCTGTGCTCCTTCTAGAGTTTAAAAGTTACACACAATCACTAACTCCTCAGCAATAGGGTTGCTACTTCCTTAGGCACAGGATCATCGTATGCCTCCTGTCGATATCCACCAGGCTCTTGCTAGTGAGGGAGATGTAGACTCACACCACCACAGGACAGCTGAACTCTTTCCCATCAACTTCCTCCTGACTCTCACCAGTGAGAGGTTTAATCATTGGATTTCAGCTTGTGAATTGGCCCCCTAACTAAGACTAGCTGGAACCATGGTGTTGTCCTACAGATTCTTCCAGAAACCTGCCCCAGGGGCAGAGCCACGTGCACAGGGGACTCCTCCTGCAGGACTGGACCCAGGAACACTGCTGCTGATGCCCAAGCCTCAGACTACGTATGGCCTTTTGTTCCACCTTCTGGGCACACCTCCCCAGGAAATAGTTGGAATCCCATAAATATTCAGGCTGCCTATTCTGCTCTCCCTCCCACTATACTTCTAGAACAGGGGTCTCCAACCCCCGGGCCGTGGCCCACTGCCGGGCCATAGCCTGTTTGCAGCCGGGCCGTGAAGGCTGAACTTTCGGAGGTTCGGAAGGAGCGGGCGAGCAGAGAGATGACATCTCTCACGGCCCGCTCCACATCACAGCTGTTCCCCCCACACAGCCGGCCGCGAACACAACACTGTCTGAGGTGTGTGAGAGCAGAGAGATTATGTAATTTCTCACCGCCCGCCCTGCCCCACCACCGTCCAGTCCTCACAGCACGAACACTACACTGAGGTGCGGCGGACGAGAGAAGAAATCTCTCACTGCCCGACTTGCATTGCCGCATGTTCCACCCTCACTTGGCAAGTGACAATCCGCATCTGACAAGTGACAGTCCGCATCTGAAAAGTGACCGTCCGCATCTAACAAGTGACCGTCCGCATCTGACAAGTGACCGTCCGCATCTGACAAGTGACCGTCCGCATCTGACAAGTGACAGTCCGCATCTGACAAGTGACAGTCCGCATCTGACAAGTGACAGTCCGCATCTGACAAGTGACAGTCCGCATCTGACAAGTGACAGTCCGCATCTGACAAGTGACAGTCCGCATCTGACAAGTGACAGTCCGCATCTGACAAGTGACAGTCCGCATCTGACAAGTGACAGTCCACAACTGGCAAGTGACAGTCCACAACTGGCAAGTGACAATCCCCATCTGGCAAGTGACAGTCTCAATCTGGTAAGTGACAATCCCAATCTGGCAAGTGACCGTCTTCATCTGGTAAGTGACAATCCCCATCTGGTAAGTGACAGTCCACAACTGGCAAGTGGCAGTCCACAACTGGCAAGTGACAGTCCACAACTGGCAAGTGACAGTCCACAACTGGCAAGTGACAGTCCACAACTGGCAAGTGACAGTCTGCAACTGGCAAGTGACAGTCTGCATCTGAAAAGTGACCGTCCGCATCTAACAAGTGACCGTCCGCATCCGACAAGTGACCGTCCGCATCTGACAAGTGACAGTCCGCATCTGACAAGTGACAGTCCGCATCTGACAAGTGACAGTCCGCATCTGACAAGTGACAGTCCGCATCTGACAAGTGACAGTCCGCATCTGGCAAGTGACAGTCCACAACTGGCAAGTGACAACCCCCATCTGGCAAGTGACAGTCTCAATCTGGTAAGTGACAATCCCAATCTGGCAAGTGACCGTCTTCATCTGGTAAGTGACAATCCCCATCTGGCAAGTGACAATCCCCATCTGGCAAGTGGCAGTCCACAACTGGCAAGTGGCAGTCCACAACTGGCAAGTGACAGTCCACAACTGGCAAGTGACAATCCCCATCTGGCAAGTGACAATCCCCATCTGGCAAGTGACAATCCCCATCTGGCAAGTGACAATCCCAATCTGGCAAGTGACAATCCCAATCTGGCAAGTGACCGTCTTCATCTGGTAAGTGACAATCCCCATCTGGCAAGTGGCAGTCCACAACTGGCAAGTGACAGTCCACAACTGGCAAGTGACAGTCCCCATCTGGCAAGTGACAGTCCCCATCTGGCAAGTGACAGTCCCCATCTGGCAAGTGACAGTCCCCATCTGGCAAGTGACAGTCCCCATCTGGCAAGTGACAGTCCACAACTGGCAAGTGACAATCCCCATCTGGCAAGTGACAATCCCCATCTGGCAAGTGACAGTCTCAATCTGGTAAGTGACAATCCCAATCTGGCAAGTGACCGTCTTCATCTGGTAAGTGACAATCCCCATCTGGCAAGTGGCAGTCCACAACTGGCAAGTGACAGTCCACAACTGGCAAGTGACAGTCCACAACTGGCAACTGACAGTCCCCATCTGGCAAGTGACAATCCCCATCTGACAAGTGACAATCCCCATCTAGCAAATAACAGTCTCCATCTGGTAAGTGACAATCCCCATCTGGCAAGTGACAGTCCACAACTGGCAAGTGACAGTCCCCATCTGGCAAGTGACAGTCCACATCTGGCAAGTGACAGTCCACATCTGGCAAGTGACAGTCCACATCTGGCAAGTGACAATCCCCATCTGGCAAGTGACAATCCCCATCTGGCAAGTGACAGTCTCAATCTGGTAAGTGACAATCCCAATCTGGCAAGTGACCGTCTTCATCTGGTAAGTGACAATCCCCATCTGGCAAGTGGCAGTCCACAACTGGCAAGTGACAGTCCACAACTGGCAACTGACAGTCCCCATCTGGCAAGTGACAATCCCCATGTGGCAAGTGACAGTCTACATCTGGCAAGTGACAATCCCCATCTGACAAGTGACAATCCCCATCTAGCAAATAACAGTCTCCATCTGGTAAGTGACAATCCCCATCTGGCAAGTGACAGTCCACAACTGGCAAGTGACAGTCCCCATGTGGCAAGTGACAGTCCACATCTGGCAAGTGACAATCCCCATCTGGCAAGTGACAATCCCCATCTGGCAAGTGACAATCCCCATCTGGCAAGTGACAGTCCCCATGTGGCAAGTGACAGTCCACATCTGGCAGCAAGTGACAATCCGCATCTGATGGCAAGTGACACTCCCCATCTGGTGGTAGGCGATGGTGACAAGTGACACACTCAGGGTTCCCACTGATTAAGCATTATGGTGAGTTGAACTATTTATTTTTTATTACAATGTAATAATGGAAATTATGCGTTTCAATCATCCTGACACCATATCAACCATGGTGTTGTGATGATTGAAGCGCCAACACCAGCCATTTCCCCAACAAATCGCCTGCAAAAAAACGCATCCCCCCCCCCCCCGGCCTTAGCATAATTTTCTTCCACGCAGCCGTTCCCCAGTGTCAAAAAGGTCGGGGACCGCTGTTCTAGAAGACAGGGGGAAACAGCAGACCAGCAGCCTGTGAAACACTGAGCAGCCCTAAGCAATCAACCCTTGTCCCACTGACTCCAGGGTAGCTAAACTAAATTTACCCAGCAGCCTACTCTAAACTAGAGGGGCGCTACAATAGTTATAATCACAAGTTGGAACTACACAAAGCAATGTAAGACTATAATGTTTGGTGGACTTTTTATGGATACTATTTCCTACCAGGATATCTTTACAGCATTTTATATGATATTAGTGCAGAAATAACAGAATTGACCGAGCCTTCAAAAATAATTTGATATCACATTTGTCGACCCAAACTGCTCCCTCAAGGTGGTCAGCCCCTTCTATTTATCAGTAGTGAATTCAGAAACCAAAGGCTTACAAACTTTTTTCAATCTAGTTATAAAGAAATAAAGGGTATATTATCATATGTTGAGCTTTGCATGACAAAACAGAAAGTATATTAGCAAAAGACCAGTCAGGTTTCATAATCTTATTTGTGATTCTGCACAGATTTATCTTGAAATCTCCCCACCCATGCCAAAAAAATAGCTGGCTAAGAAGACCTGTTGATAAATCCAGGGCAACAGGCTTGCTCTCTGAAACTTGGCAATGCATATCAGGGGAATTGGCAAGCAACATTTTAGAAAACGTACTACGGGAACTTCTTGCAGCAAGCTGACACTGTTACATATACCCAAATTGGCGTCTGTGAGTTATTATATCATTAAGAGTATTAGGCTTGTGGTTTATTCAGGCTCCACATCCCCATCAAATTATAATACACCACAAAGAATTCTTAATCATAGAAGCGCCTTTTAAAGCTATATTAATTATTGTTGCAGCGTACAAATTCTTATATGTAGAGGCTGTATTATTTATGATTTTAGGCTTATTTTTCTTATATTTTCACCTGGTGATCCAGTCAGTGAGTCTGTTGTTTTTCAAAAGAACAAACCCTCTTGCTGATATAGCAGTACAAGGGATGAAACAAACCATTTACACTGAAATTGGGTGCTTACAGTGATCAGCATTTACCTATTTATTAATTTATGTAAACCCTTTGTAAAAAAATGCCGTACCTGCTTCTAAAGTGTTAGCTGTAGTTTCGGCTTAATTTTTTAGTGTATTTAAGTGGGCTAGTACATTTAACACTACCCTCCCCCCCAGACTGACAGTGGTGCTGTCCAAATGTGCCTTTGTCATTGGCTGACACAGCAGCAGGAGTCATGGGCTCTGCTACTGTCAATCACAGCCAGAGAGCCAATGGGGAAAGAGCAGGGTGGGGCCGAGCACAGTCTGTGTGTGAATAGACAGCCTGTTCAAGTGCCCCCATAGCCAGGACCGCTGACAGGGGACCCAAAAAGAAATGGATCAGGGCTGCTCTGTACAGAGCAGGTAAGTATTTGTTATTATTTTTTTTTATAAATATTTTTAGAATCATTTGAAGTTGCCAAATCAGTTTATAGGTAGGATAAACTGTATAATTTTAAATCTTTTATTAACTACTTTAAGACCAAGCCTATTTTTTAAACTTGTTGTTTGAAATCCTTATTTTTTTTGCTAGAAAATTACTTAGAATCCCCAAACATTATATATATATTTTTCTAACACCCTAGAGAATAAAATGGCAGTCGTTGCAATACATTCTGTCACACCGTATTTGTGCAGCGGACTTACAAACGCACTTTTTAAAAAAAAAATAAGACAACAGTAAAGTTAGCCCAATTTTTTTTTAGATATTGTGAAAGATAATGTTACGCCGAGTAAATTGATACCCAACATGTCACACTTCAAAGTTGCGCCCGCTCGTGGAATGGCGACAAACTTTTACCCTTAAAAATCTCCATATGCAACGAGTTACAGAGGAGGTCTAGAATTATTGCTCTCGCTCTACCGATCGCGGTAATACCTCACATGGCTTGAACCCCATTTTGATATCTGGGCGCTACTCATGTATGTTTTTGCTTCTGCACGCAAGCTTGGTGGGACGGGGCGCGTTTAAACTTATTTATTTATGTGACTCATGGGTGGGTGGAGGGGGGAATCGAAGGGTGGAGCGGGGTGTTAGATAGATGGTCTTTGTTAGTTAGTTAAACTTGGGCCATGTTGGCCACGCGTGGATGGTGTCCGATTGACACGTCCAAATGTTGTACGATATGTTTTTGCAAAAAAACAATAAATAGAATAAAAAAAATAAAAAAAAAAGTATTTAATTTATTTTTTCTTATTTATTTTACCTTTTATTTTTTATTTTTACACTGTTCTTTAACCACTTCCATACCGGGTCATTGTAAAATGACGCTGGCAGGAACCCTCTCTCCCTCCGGGTGAATGTCATATGACGTCCTGGGTTTGAGGGGGGATATCTGAATGATGCCTGCAGCTAGAGGCATCATTCAGATAAACTTGTCTTCAGCCGGCGATTCTGCGCACCATAAGAATGATCATAGCGGTGGTTCCACCGCTTGATCGTTCTTATAGGCGGCGGGAGGGGACATCCCCCCCTCCCTCCGCCATCCGGTGCTTCTCCGGGCTCTCCCGTGCCATCGGGGGCCCGGAGAAAGAATCGTCCAGTGCCGGTGGTCACATGACGAGGAGCATAGAGATGACTGGTGACCAGATGGTCACCAGTCATCTCTATGACCGTCGGAGGCCCGGGCGCGATGTGATGACGTCACGCCCGGGAAGTAAACAAAGCCGCCATTGCGGCTAGTAAGCATGAGATCAGTGAATTTTTTTTCACGATCTCATGCTTTCCAGTCTTATTGACCCTGCATCTCTCCATAAAGAGGACCTGTCACACACATTCCTATTACAAGGGATGTTTACATTCCTTGTAATAGGAATAAAAGTGATCAAAAAAAAAAAAAAAGTGTAAAAAAAAGTGTGAAAAAAAAGTTAAAAAAATAGCGCTACCCCCAGTTAAGAGAGCCGCCGATATTGATTTGGGCCCTGTAGTGCACTGCTGTCAACCCCTGGCAATCGGCTCTAACCTCCTGTGGCACAGCTGGTGATAGAGGGATAAGACCGCGTGACCACAACTCTAGGTGACGCAGTCCTATGGCAAACACACAGTGATATACTTTAAAACTTCTATTAAAGTAAGTGAAACTGACACCAATGTACTTGACCCAGATATTTTACTGAGGCTAATGGGCAAGTAATAAACAACAGTATAACAAGTTGCAGATCCCTGCAATAAACAGTAATAAAGATAAACAGAGTAATCAGAAATAATAAAGTATTGCTATGCAACTCAGCTACTTCCCCTCATGGGTAGACTAACACCCAGCAATGTCTACCTATGCAGTCAGGCCTGACTGATCTAAATGGAAGTTCAGTGAAACAATATTCGCTAGAAATCTTTCGGTGGTGCACTTGAAGAACAACTTTGTAATCCCAACGAATAGTAAAGATAAAAGTATCTGTCTTTAAACAGCTCTCACCACCCGGACAAGTCCAAGTCCGTTTCCTCCATCGATTCGTCTAGGAACAGGAATCCACGACATCCAAGTCTTCAATCCTTCTGGTGTACTGCAGCAAGGATGAGAAGATGTCTCTAAGGCTCTGCTAGGCTGGCAGAGGGGCTCTTTGGAAAGGAGCACACGGCCCAGGCTTCAGGCCTTGTGCACACAGCAGTTCAGCACAGAGATCCTCTTGCTAGGAGAGGGGTGTCCAAAGAGACCGACCAAAACTCTGCCTCCCCTTTATAAAGTCTGCCCCAGCAGTCTCTGTTCTGGAGCAATGCACCCTGGGTGCTGCAAGATGTGCTGGGAGATGTAGTCTCTCTGTATTAAAGGGGAATACCCTGCTACAAAAAAAAAAAAAAAACGCCCCTGTCCCCAATAGCTGGCGCTCGGAAGCGAACGCACATGTAAGTCCCGCCCACATATGTAAACGCTGTTCAAACCACATATGTGAGGTATCACCGCGTGCGTTAGAGCGCGTGCAACAATTCTAGCACTAGACCTCCTCTGTAACTCTAACCTGGTAACCGGTAAAAATTTTCAAAGCGTCGCCTATGGATATTTTTAAGTACCGAAGTTTGGCACCATTCCATGAGTGTGCGCAATTTTAAAGCGTGACAAGTTAGGTATCTATTTACTCGGCGTAACATAAGCTTTCATATTTTACAAAAAAATTGGGCTAACTTTACTGTTTTGTTATTTTTTAATTCATGAAACCATTTTTTTCCCCAAAAAAAGGCGTTTGAAAAATTATTGCGCAAATTCTGTGCAGGATAAAAAGTTGCAACAACTGTCATTTTATTCCCTAGGGTGTCTGCTAAAAAAAACATATATAATGTTTGGGGGTTCTGAGTAATTTTCTAGCAAAAGAATGATGATTTGTACATGTAGGAGAGAAGTGCCAGAATAGGCCCGGTATGGAAGTGGTATAAAAAGCCCTGTATGGAAAGGGTTAAAAAATTGTGTGACTTTTATTCCTATTACAAGGAATGTAAACATCCCTTGTAATAGAAAAAAACCATGACAGGTCCTCTTAAATATGAGATCTGGGGTCAAAAAGACCTTAGATCTCATATTTACACAAAAATGCAATAAAAATATTATTTTTTTAAGAAATGTCGTTTGAAATTATTTTTTTTTTAAATGTTGCTTTAAAAGCTACGTTTTGATGTTGCTTCCGCCATGCATTGGTATGAAGCCGGGTGGGGGCCATCTTCCCCTCACTCGGCTCCATACCACAGAGGACACAGGATCTGATCGCCTCTGCCTCTGCCGGGAGCTCCGGTAAGCGGCGGAGGGCACCGGAGCGCAGCGATATACTTGATCTTGGTGCGAATCCACCGCAGAAACCACTTTTATCTGAAAGCGGACCGCCTGCTGAAGAAGAGGATACCGGGGTTATGGCAGCTAGCTGCTGCCATTACAACAATATTTCTTAACATAAGTGGTTAATAAATCTTAAAAACAAAAACTCTTTTGGTCTATACAATTATATGCATTAGATGGTCACTGATCAGAAAACTTAGATTATAGTCATATTTATACATAAAAGTTTTTTTGGGAGAAAGCTGATTTCTGCAGTTAAAGTCCAGACCTAAATCCAATTAAGAGGCAAGACTTAAAAATTGCTGTTTACAGACGTTCTCTATCCAGTCTGACAGAGCTTGAGCTATTTTGCCAAGAAGAATGGGCAAAAATGTCACTCTAGATGTGTAAAGCTGGTAGAGACATCCCCAAAAAGACTTGCAGCTGTAATTGCTGCGAAAGGTGGTTCTACAAAGTATTGACTCAGGGGGGCTGAATACAAATGCACGCCACACTTTAAAATATTTATTTGTAAACAATTTGGAAAACCATTTATCATTTTCCTTCCACCTCATAATTTTGTGCCACTTTGTGTTGGTCTATCAAATAAAATCCCAATAAAATACATTTACATTTTTGGCTGTAGCATGACAAAATGTGGAACATTGCAAGGGGTATGAATACTTTTTCAAAGCACTGTAAATATATATATGTATATACTGTATATATAAAATTGTATGGGCCATGTTGAGGGCAACCTGGTCCACACATCTGTTTCTACAACGAAATGACACTTAATGTCCCCAAACAGAGTCTGCATAGTAGAATAGCAGGAAAGGGCTTATCTCCAACCCACCGGCTGTGCGAGGAGCTTCAAAGAGGTTGATGACAATGGACTGCGCATGAATGTGCAATATCGCCCCCAGAGGCCAGGTATGGCAGGACAATCAGTAACAAGACAAGAATCATGGAAGTGCAACGATTGGTCGAGAGACAGATGGGCGGGCAAGGGGAGGGAGTTTGAATGAGTAATGAGTGAGTTTTGTAAAAAGGGTTCATAACACAGAGCTCAGTCTATTCCCTTTTGACTGCAAGGACCTCTGTGTTATCTGGCTGGGACCTTGCTCTGATGGCCATTTTGGGCCTAAGACATGTGGCCTGCAGAAGCCTACAAAAGCCTACAGAGGCCTAGTTCTCTGTTACATCTGAGCCCACCCAGTGAGGAGTACCGATAGGAGTGTGAAGTATCTTTCATTATTAATCTTGTTGATATAGACTGTATCTGATATCTGTTGCTAGGATATGTCTCCTATTTTTAAAGGAATAAATATAACATGATTTACTGAGCAACTGTGCCTGTCTTTATAGGTAATAGTAGAGCATTAGGCCTAGCATTCTCTGATAGGCTAGACTAGCAAACAAGGGACTATACACATTAATACATTTATGCGATAGACATATATTATAGATTACAAGAGTATATATATATATATATATATATATATATATATATATATATATATAATTGCATAGTTTTTACAACAGGCCATAAAAAATGTATGTAATTTTAAGATTTATTTAAAATAATGCACCGTAAAAGTCCCTTGTATAAATAAGAATATATTATGGAGAATTATGGCTTCTGTAAGTACTAGATTGCCTAATTTATATTTGGGTAGGGTGTCGTCACTGCTTCTCACAATATTATTACAGTAGCTGATGATGTTGCCTTTAAAGCTAATATTTAAAAACAATATATGGACTAAAGTAATTACCCTTGATTTATCATGTGCCAATAACCCAAAATATTAATAGTCACAAAAAATAAAAATAAAAACAGGAACTTTTTAGGTACCAATAATCTACCTGCAAACAATGTCAGTTAAAAGTTCAAGCTATTACATAAAATTTTTTTTAAATATTCACTACACAAAATAGTATGCTTATTCTTGTTTTGCACAGTTAGAGATTGTTACATTCTCTTTTAGGTGAAAAAAATTATAGGTACATAAATCCATCAATTTGAATCTATTATTTAAAATAAAGTATTTGGAGGGGTATCTAGAAGTGAGTTAAAATCAGTCTGGCCTCAGAAAGCAAACATTTAACAATTTGAGAATATCAGTACAGATTACAAACCCAAATGCTGAAGTTTAATATTAACGATAAAATACAATCTCTATACACACAGAATGCAGCATTTGCCTTTCATAGTACCTTCTCTGAAAAAGATTATGACTTGAAGGGTTACTTGGAGGATCACAACAAAGATATTGTTTTAAAGAAAAGAAAATTCTTGAGACATGGCTTCCTTTTGCAGTGGCAGGGCTTACAAATAGACTTATTCCAATCAATTTGCAGCACAGCATTTTAAGGCATTTAATCAATAAATTGTTGAAGATGGCAGTGTTTCCACGTATTTCTCCTATTCTTAAGTTCTTTTTCTTCACAGAGACACAAGGAAATGGCACCACACATAAAGGACACAAGCGCTATAAAGGCGATGAGTTTCACATATGTTTGGCTGACACTAAAGAACGTTCTACTTCAGATAAACAGTTTGCTTTTACCACTCAAGCTGAATTTAATTGAAATGTTGCACATTCCACTAATCGCACTCTTGATGGTGGTGATATGATTATATCAGCACAAATCTATTCTGGGTGTAAGGAAATCACGCATAATGCTATTGTTTCTAACACTAGCACATTGGGGCAGTGTCCAAACAACCCTCTTTTTTAGGCACATATAAGGAAAACACATCTGGATCAGTAAAGAAAAAGTATGAAATGGAACGATTTGTCATGAGGACAAGACAAACAAGAAATTATTAATCTATCATCTTACGTCCTTTCTCAAGAATAAAAAGAAGTCTTAACATTAGGCTTCAATTTTGGTGCCTATCAAAATACAGCCGGAAAAAAAAAGTGCATTTATTTTATTTTTTTCACAGGAGGCTGAAAGCTTTGCAGCCGAGATCAGTGAATAGCAGGTGCAATGCCAGGCTCCTGTAGACTCTTCCTCCAGCTCTCTCCAACCAATCTGTACCTGGGGGGAGGGAGCACCATTTCTTCATCAACACCATGTCCAGGTACATTGTTAAAGTATTCATTCTGTGGGATAAAACATGTGAAGCCCTTAATGACTTTTAGTTAAACCTCTTCACCCCCCCCCCCCCCCGACCAGGGCTTTTTTCAGTTTTTCAGGGCTTTTACACTTTGAATGACAATTACTCAAACACACAACACTATCCAAATAAAATTGTTATAACTTTTGGAGACAGGTAGACCTTTCTTTTGGTGGTATTTGGTGGTAAAAATAAAAAATACTGAACATTTTGAAAAAAATAAAAATAAATATTTTTTTCTTAGTTTCTGCTTTAAATTTTTGCAAAGAAATAATCCTTGTTCATACATGTAGATCCTAATGTGTTCTGCTATATTTCTTTTGTAAAACCAAAATCAGTGTATATTACTGTGTGAGATTTGTAACAGTCTGCAAACTATGGTATATATAGTATATTTAAAGACTGATCAGTCCTGATGTTCTGACTGCCTATCTCTTTTCTTGAGGCCCAAAAATGGCAGGACAGTACAAATACCCCCAAAATGACCCCTTTTTGGAAAGTAGACAGTTTAAAGTATTTAGTAGGAGGGATTTTTTTTTAATAAAGAGCCCATCAAAATGCAGCCTCACCAGCGCCCATCGATACAGTCTACCAACGCCCATCAATGCAGCCTACCAGCGCCCATCAAATGCAGCTTCACCAGCGCCCATCAAATGCAGCCTCACCAGCACCCATCAATGCAGCCTACCGGTGCCCATCAAGTAATGTTTGCTTGCTTGCTTTGATTCATTCAGGAGTCGGGACACAGACACAGACCTCCGAGGAGCGGCGGCTGCCTGCTGATGCTGAGACTTAGTGGCTTGCTGCAGAGAGAAGAGAGTAGGAACACCAGTAGCTGGGCGCCCTAGGCAGCAGTGCACCCTAGGCGGCTTCCTAGTTTGACTAGTAGTAGCACCGGCCCTTACTATGTTATTACACCGCAAAAAACATTCTGCTACTCCCCTCAAGTATGTGCATATCATATGTGTGAGGAGCACTTTCAGACTTTCTAGGAGCATAAACTACATATCTAATTTCCTGACTACCTATCACAGTTTTGGAGGCCCTGGAGCACCAGGACAGTGAAAACACTCACAAAATGACCACATTTTGTAAAGCAAACACCCCCAAGGTATAAGAGGCATAATGAGTTTTTTGTAAAAAAAAAAAAAAATTGCCACACATTTTTGGAAAATGCCGAAAGAAAATGAAAATGTATTTGTTTACACAAAGTTGTCAATTAACAAGTTTTTCTAATGCACAGTATAGGCATACTTAGAATTACACCAGAAAAAACATTCTACTACTCCTCTCGAAAATGGAGATACCACATAGAGGGGCCCAAAATCCAAGGACCACCTTAAGTCTCTCTAGGGGTATAAATTACACAGATCGTTTTCCAGGCAAAGCAAATTATGTTACTTGGCAAAACTTGTCCATAAAGGTAAAAGGTTCCGATACAATACATTACACACTTTGATGCAACATCCTGTCTTTTTCATTTTTTTCTTGCTAAGAAAAAGAGTTTTGGGGAAAACCTGAGAAACAAAGAAAAGTAGAGAAAAGGCAAAAAAAGAGCAGAAGAAAAAAAAAGAAAAAAGGAGAGTGATTGATCGCTCTCTCAATCTCCCATGGCGTTGGGGGCGGAGCCTCTCAAGCTCTCCCGGGGGTATTTATTGGAGGATCAGCACAGCATGGATTTCATTCTTTGCTTTCTCTCACTGAGGTCAGACACACCAGTGCAGGTCTCCTATTGGAACCCATCACCTCCAGACTTTCTTCACTCAGGTACACATTACATGTTTGCATATGACTCACTTGGAATATTCACCTGTAGCCTGTCTTTTCATCACAGTCCTTACCACACATCCGCACTCCATTCTACTCTCCCTCTCCTTTCCTTCCTGCTTTTCTATCTGATTTTTCCTTCATTACACACAGCCAGTTCTTGGCATTTTTTCACCACCATTCTCTTTCAGTCTTCATGTTTTCACTACCTCTGGCTCAGGTCTTTCATCTACATTTGGTTATACATGCGTTTTTGTACGCCCATCTATCTTAATACTCCAACTATCCATGTACATCCTACATGTTTGCATATGACTCACTTTGAGCATTCACCTGTAGCTTGTTTTTTCATTAGTTTTCATCACACACCCGCACTCCAGTTTACTTTCATTCTCTTTTCTTTCCTGCGTTTTCATCTGATTTTCTTTCCCCCATCACACCAGCCAGGTTCTGGCATCTTTTCACCACATTCCCCTTCAGTCTCAATGCTTTTACCACCCTTGGCTCAGATCTTTCATCTACATATAGATATACATGCGTTTTTTCACACCTACCTACCTTATTACCTCAACTATCTAACATACATATTTGTGTTTAGAGCCAATATTCCTCATGGACCCATTGAGACTTTCGGGGATACACAAACTCCATCCATGCTGTGCCCTCCTTCCGTTTGACCCGGGTTGGCACCTCGTTTGGCCCCGCCTCCTCGGCTCCCTGGCAAGACATTCGATGCCGCCGTTTGGGGGCCTCACATGTGCTGGTTTTTGGCCATGTCCATTGGTGAGTATGGGGTTTTCTACATCAAGGCCCCCCCTTACCCTGTGCCCTTTTATATCATACTATACACCATATCCTTTCATTTTAGGTATACTACGAGCATCCACCCCTGAAGAGCGAGCTAAGCCTCGCGAAACGCGTTGGGTATACTTGATGCTGGTGTGCTAATATTGACAGATACTTGTAAAATAATTTTACCCATTTTTTGTATTTTGTAAGAATTGGCTGATGTTCATGACATTAATGTATGTATTATCTTTTACTTGAATTAAATATATACTGTATTTATTTCTGCTATTTTTACTGGCTCTATAGTGATCACCTCACTCAAAGTCCCAAGGGTGAACCTTTCTCTTTTGACGCTCTCTCAATATAAACCCATTGTATACTGGTTTCTTGTTCATAATTTTTGTTAAGTTATTAAATGAACATTGTAGTCCCAAGGGTGAACCTTTCTCTTTTGACGCTCTCTCAATATAAACCCATTGTATACTGGTTTCTTGTTCATAATTTTTGTTAAGTTATTAAATGAACATTGTATGAAATATTCATATAGAACAGTTACAAGGTAGTTCCATGTAAATATAGCAACAATACAATAAGCGTGTACGCAATGGTCAATTCGGTACAAGCAATATTTGGTAAACAAATTACAAAGTAAGAACCAATCTTTTAGAATAGATCACAGTGCAAATCAAAGGTGCTAATTATAGGGGGTTCAAAAATCCAAACTATACAGTACTCGTAATTGGATGGCTTGATCTGCAGTATACACAGGGTATATCTAAGGTTGGAGCAATGGCTCTCATAAGAGGAGAAAGGTGTGCTGTAGCAGGAAATAGAGTGAAGGCTAGGAGACGGAGTAAGCACTTTGGACTATCTTAGGGGCATATAAGCTCGGCTATAGAGAAATGACCCCTTGGTAACAGGGGATCCATTAATTTGGGGAGGGATAAATAACAGCCGAGCCAGTCCCCCAAGGTGACCTCACCACCAATGCATTCTCAAAAGCGGTAAATATAGCGCTTAGCTACCACGGCCTAAGGACCGACTCTTCAAAGTCCGGTGGCAAATGGAGTTTAATCCAGGGTTGCCAGATTTTGGCGAATTTGGAGATTTGATTTTTTTCGGTAGCTTCCATTTTTGCTTCCATTTTTGCCTGTAACAGTGTGCGGTTTACTCTATGTTTCGTTTCGGCCACAGCCAACCCTTTGCTATAGTTTGCTTTGCGGCTGTACGGAGTTTGAGCATGAGTTTGAATTGTTTACGCTTTAGAGCATCTGGTTTTTAGATTAAGGAGGGCTGTTGAGGGTTCCAGGGGTATATGCACTTCAAACATATTGGAGGCAAGCATAAGAATGGCAGAGAAAAGGGAGCCGCTCAGGTGTAGAAATCCTCAAAATTACCTCCTACCAGCAACCAAGAGTGCAGGCAATGCCAATATCAGCAAACAGGAACAAACAAGTCTTCTGGATAGCAGCACCCCAAAAATAAAAGCCTTTATTTTAAAATTCAGGGATCCAAATACACACTGCACATCACGTCACACTGGTCAAAAAACTGGCTAACGCGTTTCACACTGTACTAGTGCTTATTCATAGCTAACTAGTGCACAAATTGAATCAAATATATACCCTAAGAGGAGGGTCATGTGATCCAACATCAAGTGAAAGTAATGATTCAGTGATTGGCTGTGAATGAGGTGATTCAAGTGAGAGAGGAGGGTGTGGTCCACCAACCACTGTGATATGAAAAAAAGGGAATCCTTCTCAAACAAACGCAATCAATGAAAAATAAAACACATATATAAAAGATATATATATGTATTGTGACAGCAGGAAGGTAAAGTCACCTGGTTGCATCCAGGGGGGTAGGTATATTTCTCCCAGATTCAGGCTTTATGCCGACTTATACAACTAGGGAGAGAGTTGATGAAGCCCAGCTGAGGCTAGTGGGCTCATGGATGATTCATACCTCTAGGGAGAGTGCTGGGCGTCGTGCAGGCAGGGAGTTGATGAGACCAGCTGAAGCTTGTCAGCTCGTTTAAGGCCTCTATAAAAACTCCCAGCTTCATTAGGTGTTTGCTCATGCCTGGAACCAGACCTGTGTGGACTGTCTAGGGAGAGTGAACCCCTGTGCGGTGAGACAAAGCCTGTGTGGCTATTTGTTTGGACATTTACTAAACCAGGGACTTAGGGATTAGGACAGCACCAGGCTGATCCCAGTTGTTAGTTAGGGAAACCTGCATGTTTAGTCAGAGGTCAAGCTGACCAGGATTTATTTTGTTTATGTTTCTTTTTGCTTTGCTGTGTTTTTGTCACTGTAAATAGAGAAATAAACCGCACCTTTTGATCTTGAAAACCACAACCTCCGTCTGCTGGGCCTGTTTTGTGTGGGGAGCCCATCCAGGGGGTCACACACACCCGCTACCGAGCTAACCCCCTCACAGTTGGTGGAGAACCAGTGGCAGTTTTTTTTTAAGCCAGCATGGAGGAGATACTGAAACAGCTGGCTCTAGCAAATGCCAATCAACAGCAGACAAATGCAGGTTTGCAAAAGAGCCTTGCAGCTCAACAACAGAGCTTCACAGCCCAGCAACAAGCCCAGCAGCAATCTGAGGCCCGCTTCATAGACCTGTTGCAGAAGCAAGAGCAGAGACTACAACAACAGATGGAAGCAGTAATGCAGCAACGTCCGCAGACCAGTGAGGAAAGCCGTCCCACTAATACCGCGTCCTTTGGGGTGAGTCGTTTATTGACAAAAATGACTGGAGAGGATGATCCAGAGGTATTTTTGACCACATTTGAAAGGACTGCTGAAAGAGAAAAGTGGCCTGAGGAGCAGTGGGCTGGACTGGTGGCTCCTCTGTTAACTGGTGAATCGCAGAAAGCTTACTATGACCTAGAGCCTGACCAAGCAAAAGACTATGTGATGCTAAAAGCTGAAATATTGGCAAGGCTGGGTGTCACCCTGGCTGTCCGGGCTCAGCGTGTGCATAACTGGACTTTCCAGCTTGGAAAACCCCCCAGGTCTCAAATGTATGATCTCATTCACCTGAGCAGGAAGTGGCTACAGCCAGAGACTTTGTCCGCACCGGAGATTGTGGAACGTGTTGTGATGGATCGTTTCTTGAGAGCTCTTCCTACCGCCATTCAAAAGTGGGTAAGCCATGGAGACCCAGAAACGGCCGGTAAACTTGTGGATCGTGTAGAGAGATACTTGGCTGCAGAGAACCTGACGGCCTCTTCCAGAGACTCTCGGACTTTCCACCCTAAGACCAGACCATCCCCAGGGGCGGATAAGATGATTCCAAGGAGTGAGAGGGTGGGAGCTCTGCCCAGGGTTTGGCGAGAACAGCCTGGGAAGTCGGGGGCTCAAGAGGCAGCCAAAAGGATTGTTTGCTACCGCTGCCGGCAAGCGGGACATATTGCAGCAAATTGCCCGGTTGTGGAGGAACCCATGCAATGTGACTTTCTGACGGACAGACGTCAGTCGCTGTGTGCGACAGTCGCATGCACTGCCATTCGGGGAACTGAGAAACATTTATGCAAAATGTGTATTAATGGTAGAAATGTTGTGGTATTACTGGATTCAGGTAGCCTTGTGACCCTGATAAAGGCTGAATTAGTTAAAACAGAGGTCTCTGGGAATAGCAAGGTAGCTGTTATTTGTGTGCATGGGGACACCCGAGAGTATCCAGTGACTACAGTGTGTTTCAAGACCCCCAAAGGTACCCTCTCTCATCCAGTGGGGTTAGTATCTCAACTACCGCATGATGCCATTGTGGGAAGGGATTTTCCGAAGTTCTGGGAACTGTGGGATGATCCTGAGCCCCCCACTGGTGCCCCTATGTACCAGGAAGGTGATAGCCAGAACTCCTCTGAGAGTGGTGAGGACTCTCCAGAATTTCCCTTGTCAGTATTGGCAGGCGAGACTCAAGAAACTGGAGAGGAGCCCACCTCCTCAGACGAAAACCTACCGTCTGTGGAGTTTTCTGATCTTGAGGTTCACAGGGAAAATTTTGCCACAGAACAGTTAAAAGACCCCGCCCTAATAAAGGCACGGGAAAACGTAGTGGAAATAGATGGCGAATTAGTGAACCCAGATAATACCTGCACTTACCCATACTTCAGCGTAGAGAAGGACCTACTGTATCAAGTGGCAAAAAGGGCAGAAGAAACCGTTGAGCAGCTTGTAGTGCCCAAACCTTACAGGAAGTTGGTGTTGGAGTTGGCCCATGGGCACATTCTTGGAGGTCATCTGGGGACAGAGAAAACCTGAGAGAGGGTATTACAGAGATTCTATTGGCCTGGGGTGATGAAGGACATAGAAAATTATTGTTCCTCCTGCGCTGTGTGTCAGAGGTCGGCCCCGATGCCACATTTCCGTAGCCCGCTGGTCCCTCTACCCATCATTGAGGTCCCGTTTGAGAGGATCGCAATGGATTTGGTAGGTCCTATAATCAAGTCCGCTAGGGGGCACCAGTACATATTAGTTATAATGGACTATGCCACCCGTTATCCAGAAGCGATCCCTCTCCGAAATACCTCGGCCAAAACCATAGCCAAAGAGCTATCTCTTGTTTTTAGCCGGGTGGGTATTTGTAAAGAACTGCTTACGGACCAAGGTACACCCTTTATGTCCCGGGTTATGAAAGAGCTGTGTAAATTGTTCAAAGTGACGCAATTGCGTACGTCTGTGTATCACCCCCAAACCGATGGGCTGGTTGAAAGATTCAACAAAACCCTAAAACAAATGTTGAAGAAAGTGGTGGATAGAGATGGAAAGGATTGGGACTGTCTACTTCCTTATTTGATGTTTGCTATTAGGGAGGTGCCCCAATCCTCTACGGGATTCTCCCCCTTTGAGTTACTGTATGGGAGACACCCAAGAGGGCTGTTGGATATTGCCAAGGAAACTTGGGAAGTGAGAGTTCTCCCCACAGGAGTGTGATTGAGCATGTCGCCCTGATGCAAGATCGAATTGCACAGGTAATGCCCATCGTGAAGGAACATTTGGCCCAAGCGCAGTTGGCACAGCAGAGAGTGTACAACCGTGGAGCCAAGACCCGTACCTTTTCCCCGGGGGATAGGATATTGGTACTTGTCCCTACGGTTGAAAGTAAATTCCTTGCCAAATGGCAAGGCCCCTACGAGATAATGGAAAAAGTGAGCGAAGTGAATTACAAGGTCAGACAACCAGGAAGGCGAAAGCCCGAACAGATCTATCACGTTAATCTGTTGAAAGCCTGGAGGGATAGAGAGTCCCTAGTCGCAGACACTTGGTCACCAGCTCAAACTGGTTGCGTGATTCCGGAGGTTGGAATAGCAGCCACCTTGTCACAACCCCAACAACAGGAGGTTAAGGAGTTTGTGCTTCGCAACAAGGAGGTGTTCTCTGAGCTGCCGGGACAAACATCTGGGGTAGAGCATGATATTATTACCCCGCCCGGTGAAAGAGTGAAGTTAAAACCCTATCGGATCCCAGAGGCCCGACGGGAGGCAATACGGGAGGAAGTACAGAAAATGCTGAACTTAGGGGTGATAGAGGAGTCCCAAAGTGATTGGTCTAGTCCCATTGTGTTGGTGCCTAAACCGGATGGGAGCTGGCGATTTTGTAACGATTTTCGTCAGTTGAACAAAGTTACAAAATTTGACACCTACCCCATGCCACGTATAGATGAGTTGATCGACCGGCTGGGAACAGCCCGATACATGACGACTCTTGACCTCACAAAAGGGTATTGGCAAATTCCCCTGGCCAAGTCGGCCAAAGAGAAAACCGCATTTGTAACCCCAGACGGGGCGTTCCAATATAAGAGAATGCCGTTCGGGTTACAGAATGCACCGGCCACATTCCAGCGGAAAATGGACCAGATACTGAGGCCCCATCGGAAGTATGCTGTGGCTTACCTGGATGACGTAATTGTCCATAGCACAGATTGGGCCTCACATCTGCCAAAAGTGCAAGCAGTCCTAGACTCTATCCGGGAAGCGGGGTTTACGGCTAACCCCAAGAAGTGTACCATTGGGCAGGAGGAGGCCAAATATCTTGGGTACACCATTGGCAGGGGAGTAATAAAACCCCAACTCAACAAAGTCGAGGCCATCCAGAGTTGGCCACGTCCCAACAGCAAGAAGCAGGTACGAGCCTTTCTGGGAATCGCGGGTTATTATCGGCGCTTCATTCCCCACTTTGCTTCTAAGGCTGTGCCCCTAACCAACCTGACGAAAGGGAAAGGGTCGGTCATGATCAAATGGACCCCCGAGGCTGAGGCAGCATTCCAATTCTTGAAACAAGCCTTATGTAGCCAGCCAGTGTTGTACTCACCCGACTTCTCTAAAGACTTTGTCGTACAAAGTGATGCGTCAGATGTGGGGTTAGGAGCAGTATTGTCCCAGGTCTGGAACGGGGAAGAGCACCCAGTCATTTACCTCAGCAGGAAGTTGAAGTCCCATGAGGTAAATTACGCCACGGTTGAAAAGGAGTGTTTAGCGGTGAAGTGGGCTCTAGATTCCCTTCGGTACTATCTGCTAGGTAGGCACTTTGACATGGTTACGGATCACGCTCCGTTAAAGTGGATGGCTCAAAACAAGGAGACAAATAGAAGAGTAAATAGGTGGTTCCTGGCCCTACAGGAATTCAACTTCACAGTAAAGCATCGCCCTGGCGTTCAAATGGGGAATGTGGATGCTTTGTCTTGAGTACATGAATGCCTGATTGCTGGTGTTCCAACCCCAAGGTTAAAACAAGAGGGGGGGTATGTGACAGCAGGAAGGTAAAGTCACCTGGTTGCATCCAGGGGGGTAGGTATATTTCTCCCAGATTCAGGCTTTATGCCGACTTATACAACTAGGGAGAGAGTTGATGAAGCCCAGCTGAGGCTAGTGGGCTCATGGATGATTCATACCTCTAGGGAGAGTGCTGGGCGTCGTGCAGGCAGGGAGTTGATGAGACCAGCTGAAGCTTGTCAGCTCGTTTAAGGCCTCTATAAAAACTCCCAGCTTCATTAGGTGTTTGCTCATGCCTGGAACCAGACCTGTGTGGACTGTCTAGGGAGAGTGAACCCCTGTGCGGTGAGACAAAGCCTGTGTGGCTATTTGTTTGGACATTTACTAAACCAGGGACTTAGGGACTAGGACAGCACCAGGCTGATCCCAGTTGTTAGTTAGGGAAACCTGCATGTTTAGTCAGAGGTCAAGCTGACCAGGATTTATTTTGTTTATGTTTCTTTTTGCTTTGCTGTGTTTTTGTCACTGTAAATAGAGAAATAAACCGCACCTTTTGATCTTGAAAACCACAACCTCCGTCTGCTGGGCCTGTTTTGTGTGGGGAGCCCATCCAGGGGGTCACACACACCCGCTACCGAGCTAACCCCCTCACAGTATATATGTGTAAAATGTGGTGTGAACAATAATAAAGTGTGGTATAATAATGTGTGAAATGTGGTGAACACTAAAGATAAACACCAAAAATAGGAATATAAATAATAAATAATAAATTGGAACAGAAAAAATGTGTATATAATTCATATAAATGTAATATATGTGGCAAAGAACAACTATATGTATAATAACTGATTAACGTGAGAATGATGAAGCATAAGGAGATTTACATGAATAATTTTAACCCCTTGTAAAAGTGAAAGTGAACATATAAACGAAAAACGAAAAACAAGAAGGATATGTGTGTATATATATTGTGACGTATATTGGGTAGTGGAATCAATAGTCAGGACGACACTATAGGTGAACTAGTTAAAAGTGCACGTTCCAAGCCATACAATACCAAGTTTAACTAATCAATACAAACTCCAACATCCTTGTATTTTTTTTTTTTTTGTATGAATATGTTTGTGTATTTAATCAATTAATTTGTCGTTCTTAATCTTGATTGCCATAGCATGTTCCTATGTTTTAATATTTAGTGATAGATTTTTTATTATTTATTTATTTTTTATTATTATAATTAACTTTAATATTATTGTTTTTGTATATATATACTAACTGTGGATGAAAAACTACTATGTTGATTGATTAATCAGACTCGTATTGTGTTGTATTATGCTGTATATCTAAATGTGTGTCTTATGTGAAGCGCACCAAGCCAGTATTAAACACCTACAATGTGCATAATCCATATGCACGTCTACACGAGAAAGAGTTAAACCCGTGCCGGTGACTGTCACTCATAAATGAAAGGCTCCATGTGTAAATCATGCTGTGCAATGCGATATATGGAGTTAATCATCTGATATAGGAAAATGTCAATATGTCTCAGACCAGAACCTATGTGATATAAATGAAAAATATCATTAAGAGAAAAGGGAATTATATGCATAAAACGCAAAAGAATATGCATATAAATATAAAATTTCAAAGAAATTTCAAAGAGAGGCATGCGTGTGTATATACATATAATATGGGGGCAATGTCTGAAATGGAAAGTTGTATCAAGACCAGTACAACTATAATAACCTAGGTGAAAATCAGTAAATTGTGCATTAGGCTAGTGTACCATATCATTAGATGTATCGCATGGACTAGGACAGGTGTGACATGAAAATCTAAAGCCTTGTTGTTGGATCTAGACACATATTAAGTCAGACAGTTTGCCCAATTAAACATGTAAAATAGGTCTGCACATGCCTATCTATCACCAAATGAACACACATGATACCACAGATAAGGAACACATATAACCCATAAATGTTATGTACGAATTTACATAAGTTGGAAAACGCAATGTACTGTGTATATGTACACATTCATATGGGCCAAATGTGATCCCTGGTCTCAAAAATAAACACAAAATAACCTAAAACAGGAGCAACCAAAACACACATATTCAATATATTGAGCAACAACATATAATATCATGACATAGTTAAAATCAAAATCAATCAGCCACTGGTTAGTAGTTTGTGCAAAAGGAGAGGGCAAATCCGTTCGATTTCTTGAATGGTATATGGATAAAAAATCCAAAACTAAAAAGGAAAAAAGAAAAGAAAGGACAAAGGTCCCTATAAAATAACAGAACTTTTATAAATTGCATGGCTGGCAAGCAACAATAGAGAGTGTTAATATTGGGGACATGACAAAAGGACCCTGGCCAGGACCCAATGACATGTATATATATCTCGTTACCCCTGCAGCATATGAAGGCAAAATATGAAGGCAAAATCAGAGGAAACCAAAATCAGTTATCACCTACAAGCTGCAACTTGCATGTTATATTTCAGAAATGACATTTTGGAAAAGGACACTGTGCAGGCGTGAGGGCTAATCGTAATAGTGGGAAACATCCCATTCAAAGTTTAAACCGGCCGGTATTCTCGTATCCAATGAGAAAATCCAAAAGACCTCACGCCTGCACAGTATCCTGAACCTGTCTCCTCCTCTAACAGGGGTGTTGATTTTTTCAATCCCCTGTATGGAAAGACATGACACGTTTTTATGGTGCACAGAAACCCAATGCCTGGCAACATTCGTTTTCCTATCCTTCTGGATATCATACAAATGATCATGCAACCTGTCTCTAAGTCTGCGGGTTGTTCTTCCAACGTACTGAATGTTGCATGATTCGCACTTAATCGCATATACCACAAGCTTGGTGATGCAATTAAAATTGGAAGATATTTTTCAACGGTGGATTTTATTTTACTGAATTCACAGCTAAATGGTGTAGAAAAAACCGGAGCCCCTTTGAATGACATAGCTGTAGAGTTCTTAGATTTATTGGTGTGTTTCTGTAGCAGTGTTTCCCTAGGGATAACACTCGCAGATTTAAGGGCTCCTTTAACAGCCTTGGGAGAATACCCCCTACTGACGAACCGTTCGGTCATGTTGGCAGCTTCAATAGTAAAATCCTCAGGTGTACTGCACAGTCGTCGGAGCCTGAGAAATTGGCCGACCGGAACTCCACGAATGGTGTGGCTGGGATGACCCGAGTCTGCTCTGAGGAGTGCGTTACCGGCTGTGGGTTTTCTATAGATACTAGTGGCTACCCTGCCATTAACAACTGACAGATTGACGTCCAAAAAGTCAATTGATGTGGCACCGAGTTTCCCTGTGAAGCGGAGGTTCATAGAGTTGTCATTTAAGTAATCCAACCAAATCTGTAACTCTGTGGCCCCATTGGAGGAGACAAACAGGAGGTCATCAATGAATCTACAGAAAAAAACAGTGTCCAGGCGTCGGGGGCTATCATGTCCAAAAATGCGGGACCTCTCCCAAATAGAGATTGGCCAGGGAAGGTGAAAACTTGGCTCCCATGGAGGCCCCGCACTTTTGGAGATAAAAGCCCCCGTCAAACATAAAAAAATTGTGTGTAAGTAGATACTCCAATGACAACAAAATGAACTCCTGTAACACTAGCGAATACTTCCCAGATTCTTTGAGAAAGGCAGACACTGCCAAAACACCTAGATCGTGGGGAATACTCGAGTATAAGCTAGCCACATCGCATGTGATCCACCTATATTCTGTCTTCCACTGAAAATCCCTTTAATTAACAATTGCTTGGTATCACGTAGGTAGCCTGGGAGGTTGGTGACCAGAGGTTGAAGCTGGCCATCAATCCACTCTCCCAGGCGTTCGTTTAAAGATCCAATACCTGCCACTATGGGCCTGCCCATTAAAGGGTCCAGGCCCTTGTGAACTTTCGGCAGGTGATGGAACACTGGCATGACGGGGTTGACAGGAAAAAAAGGTGTTATTGTCAGACAACTGACGTAGAGCTTCACCCTTATAACTGTCAGAGTCCAATACAACCACCAACCCACCTTTATCGCATTTCGAATCACAATGCTCGTGTCTATCTCTAGGTTCTTGAGAGCCTTGTATTCTAATGGGGATAAGTTGTTGGAAACCATCGGCCTCCTACAGCAATCACGAGCCAAATGGGTGAGATCCTTCTCGACCATCCTTTGAAAGAGCTCAAGATCCTTGCCCCGTGACCCCACCGGATAGAAATCCGATCTAAGTTTAAACAAAATACTGTTTGGGATATCAGTGGGGTCAACAGGGCAAGAGCTGGACTCGATGGCCAAATCCGTGAGCTCTTGAAGAGCACATACTTCAGAAAATAAAACTGGTGAAGAAGGGGACTCACCCATATCCTGATCACCGGAGGAGGTGTCCGCTTCCTCTGTGGGGAAATCAAAGTAGTGCTTCTTGAGCGTGAGACTGCGGGAGAATTTGTTAACGTCCAATAATGTGTTGAAAAGGTTAAAATGCCTGGTAGGACAAAAATTCAACCCCTTTGATAAAAGACATGTTTCCTCATCGCTTAAATTTCTATATGAAATGTTGATGACGTTGGAAACATCTACTTTTTCCTCCCTCGCAAGGTGTATGGTGTCTTCTTTTGTGTGCGAGTGTCTTTTCCCTCCTCTCCTGGTTTTCTTGTGTCGTTTTTCTGTTTCGCTTTTCTGTGTAGCCCCTGAGGGTTTTCAGACTGTATTCCATTCTGTGAATGATTTGAGATGGGAGACCTCAGGGAACGTTCAGGTGAGGAATCTGATACCGATGCAGCCATCGTATCATTAGCCAGATCATATTCAGGATCAGAAAAGCTAACTTTTTTGACTGAGTTTTTCCTCGTGGTCGTCCAGAAAAAAATTGCATTTTCTTCCAAGTGTACACATTACCACTTTCGTAATCTACCCTGTCCCGGGTCATTTTACTGGTTTTGGTGGAAATGACATGCTTTTCCAATTTGTCTAGCTTGTTGTTGAGACGGCCATCCAGCTCTACAAATTCCGGGTGGGTCTGTAGGTCCGTAAGACTTTTCTGGATGTCAGCCATTTCTGACTGTATGATGCCAAGCTCCTCGTTTTTGGATTTAAGGAGTATCTCCATTAGCTTTAAAGAGCATGAACTGAGCGTATCGGTCCATTCCTGCTTGAGAGCATAATTTAAAAGGTCATTTAAAAAGGTCAGAAGCGGACAAGGTACCATCTGCTTAGCACTTTATAGTTGGTTTCCGTCTCAAGCACATTGGCAAAGACGATTTGGTCGCTGACCAGATCTCTGACCATTCTGCCACATCGAACGTGCTCCAGAGGTCCTCTTCCCATTTCTGTAAATATGAGGGTCGTTCCTCATCTGGTTTGAACTGGGAATAAAGGGTGAAGATTAGCCCCCTTGTATGTGGGTCACTTTTACAGGTATGTTCGAATCTAGAATATTGGTTCAGTATGGTGCCTGTGTTAACATTGGGTGTGTAGAATTGTTTACTGGTTTCATGATGCAACCAATCAAGTATCCTCATTAAAAGGGTTGCTTTGTGGTATAAAGTGAGATCCAGACGACCTGTCCCACCACCCTCTTTCCTTAGCATTAGTGTAAGGGACCAAACTCTAGGTCTGTTATGAAGCCATATAAATCTATTGACAAGATGTTGGAATAATTGATCCCACCAAATCTCTACATTGCAAAGGCATCCATGTTTGAAGTTCATCTTTAATAAAATTTAGTAGTTTCATATAGGTTAATAGAAAAAGGTTGGAAACGTCTGAAGGTAATTGTATGCCAAGATACTTTAAAGATGTCTTTTGCCAATTGAATGGGAAGGAATGCTGTAATTGGGTCACTTCCTAAAGTAATTCCATACATGGATCGAAATTTGTCTGGTCCCTGTTGATGTATGGGTTAGCTGGTTGGACACAAGTCAATCTATCAATTGACTTGTGTCCAACCAGCCTGTCAGGTTTTTCCCAAATGATCAGTGCTGCTGGCTAAAGCTGGCAACACTTATCATTGTATTCTGCCGGTGGGGAAAGCTCCCTGCCAGCAGAATACAATAGTTGAGATGGAGTAATTCTTCTATCCACATCAAATGTGTGAATGGGGAAATGGGATCATTTTTTTTGTTCAACCCACTTGTTGAATGAAAAAAAATGAATCATGTATGGCCTGCCTTGTTAGGGAGAGTAATATTATAAAGTTTGTATTAAAGTTCCTTAAAGTACTAAAGGTGATACATTTCTGAAGCATGGCACAAAGGCTTGTTTCAGGAGCCGTCACATAAAATAGTAAATCATTGGCTTAAAGAGCAATATTATATTCCTTGGACACCAACTCAAGGCCTAAAATTAAAAGATTATGCCTAAGAGCCATTGCAAGATGGTCTACTGTAGGAACATACTGTATAGAAGCTGGGAGTGGGGGCATCCTTGAGAGGTTCCATTCGCAATCTTAAAACTAGGAGAAAGTAATGCACCCTAGCCTGAGGGGAGATATATAAAACTTTAATTTTTGAGAGCACAAATCCATCTAGCCCGAGACAAACAAAAGCTTTTTCAGCATCGATGGATAAAAGGCAGAGTGGTACCTTCTTTACTTTGGCATGATTATTTAGATGTATGGTCTTGATTGTATTATCTACATATACATAGGGTATAAACCCTACCCGATGTGTATTTATATAAGATGGAAGCAAAATTTTAATTGGTTAGCCAACATTTTGGAATATAATTTGATATCCCTGTTTAAGAGCAAAATTGGGCAGTAACTGCTTGGTTCCAAGCAATCAAAATGATTCAGATTTAGACTTCCAAGGCCTGAGGGCAAAATGAGCATTCTGGTGTTATAGCACTAAAAGATTTTAGGGGCTAATTCCTGTTGGCACTGTTTATAAAATCTATCCGGCCCTGGGGCTTTACCATTAGGGGATTGTTTGAAGGTGAACAACAGTTTTTCCTCTGAAAAGGCAGAATGAAAATGTTTCAAGCCTTCAGGTGATAGAGTTGGTATTTCAGTGTTTCTCAGGTAGGAAGAGATTTTGTCTGAGGTGCTAACATTAGAAGAAGGGCTGTATTTATAGTTTAAAATATAAAAATTTTAATAATAATACGTAAACACATTGAGAATTTAGGAATTTCTGTGCATGAGCTCCAAAGTTGTCATACACATGAATAAATGCAAAAGAGCCACCAGAGAAAACCAAAGAGGGTGTTGCCAGCATCCCTATGTGCAGTGGAAGAGAAATAGTAGCCCCCAAATACTCTATGGAACTTTGAAGGCAACATGGAAAATTCCCAATGAATTTGTGTTAAAAACGTTACATCCATATAAAGTATAAAAGCAACAATACAATTAATTAAAAATAGGTCACCAAAAAATGAATGGCTGAATTGATAGAGCAATATACATATATTGGTGATACTGTCTTCTCTGCTTTCCCCACGTGTTTCAGGAAGAGTTCAATCCTTTCTTTAAGGGAAATATAAGGAGAAGATCACACATTTCAATTTCTTTAACAAAGTATAACAATAGTTATAAAGAAGCAACAACATCATGAAGGCATGAACTCCACTGCAATAAGACTCAGTGATGACATACTATTCAAGATGAACAGAATATCATACAGCTGTCGGTAATATAAAAGCAGGGTTCACTTTTGTCATAGATAGGCGATGTTCTCAAGTGTATTAGGCCCAAGTGGTCCACACTGAGGTCCCCCCACAAAGCAAACAACCAAGAGGGAAACCAAGGAATCTAAAAAGAAAGGTTGATAGGACTTTAGCCAATATAAAAAAAAAAATACAAAATCACTGGAGTCCAGGGGGGACAAAGTTGAACCCCCAGATGATCCACGATTAGTGAAAAGGGTGTAAATAAAGGTACAACAGTCATTTAAACAATTTGTGTAATAAAGGGCTAATAAATAAATAAATAAATAAAGATTTTATTAGCCCCTATTACACAAACTGTTAGAAGGGCTGTTGTACCTTTATTTACACCCTTTCCACTAATAATGGATCATTTGGGGGTTCAACTTTGTCACCCCTAGACTCCAATGATTTAGCATTTTTTTTTTTTTTTTTATATTGGCTAAAGTCCCATCAAACATTTCTTTTTACATTCCTTGGTTTCTCCCTTGGTTGTTTGCTGTGTGGGCGGACCTCAGTGTGCACCACTCAGGCCCCATACTGGGGCATGCTTGGGAACATCTCCTTTCTATGACAAAAGTGAACCCTGCTTTTATTTTACCCATGGCTGTACGATATGCAGTTTATCTTGAATGGTATGTTATCACTGAGTCGTATTGCAGTGGCGTTCACGCCTTCATGATGTTGTTGTTTCTTTATAACTATTGTTATGCTTTGTTATAGAAATTTAAATGTGTGATCTTCTCCTTATAATACCCCTGAAGAAAGAACTGAATTCTTCCTGAAAAACGTCGGGGAACAGAGAAGACAGTATCACCAATATATATATATTGCTCTATCAATTCAGCTATTCATCTTTTGATGACCTATTTTAAATCAATTGTATTGTTGCTTTTATATTTTATATGGATGTAATAAACATTAAGTTTTTAACACACATTCATTGATAATTTTCCAAGTTGCCTTTAAAGTCCCATAGAGTATTTGAGGGTTACTATTTTTCTTCCATTGTACATATGGATAGAATGTTATGTCTTTGCATATGTGTGAGGTACCAGTGAGAGGTTAAGTCTAAAGTGGAGGTTTGGCTGGGGGTTGAGGCGTTTAGCATAGTCAGGCAGGCAGGGTCAGCAAAAAATCTTGACAGAAAGGAACAAAGTCAGAACTAGGGATGAGCTCGGTGTTCGAGTCGAACATAGGTTTGACTCGAACATCAGCTGTTCGCGCGTTCGGCGAACAACAAACGATTTGGGCCGTTCGCGCCAAATTCGAGTGACGCGAACGGCCCACAATACACTGCGCCATCGCAGTGTAATCCCGGCGCTGTGATTGGCCAAGCATGCACTGTGACCCTGCATGCTTGGCCAATCACAGCGCCGGCAGCGAGGAGAGCAATGATTGGCCACAGGCAGGATGCCTGTGGCAAATTATAGCTGAGGGGGTTTAGTACAGGCCCCACACTATAAAAGGCCGCCAGCGCGGCGGCCTCGTGTAGTGTGTTCCGGAGCAGGGAAAGTGAAGGATAGGCAGGGACAGTGTCAAATCTTGTCAAATCTATTCTTTGCTAAACCTTGTGTGTAGGGACAGAGAAGGATAGGCAGGGAGAGTGTCAGTGTCATATACTTTGATAAACCTTGTGTGTAGGGAGAGAGAAGGATAGACAGGGAGAGTGTCAGTGTCATATACTTTGATAAACCTTTTGTGCAGGGAGAGAGAAGAATAGGCAGGGGACAGTGTCAGTGTCATTGTTGCTAAGCCTCCTGCACATTATACACCTGAAGTTAGCCCGTATTGCTGCTTTTTCCTAGTGTGTTACACCAACAGGATTTTGCAGCACTTACAGCAGGCGGAGTATGCCTCCTGACCATATTACACCTTAACTTAGCCTGTATTGCTGCTTTTTCCTGGTGTGTTACCCCAACAGGATTTTGCGGGAACTTACAGCGGGCGGAGTGTGCCTCCTGACCATATTACACCTGAACTTAGCCTGTATTGCTGCTTTTTCCTGGTGTGTTACATCAACAGGATTTTGCGGCACTTACAGCGGGCGGAGTGTGCCTCCTGACCATATTACACCTGAACTTAGCCTGTATTGCTGCTTTTCTCATTTCCCTGCAGGCCATTAGAATGTCTGGAAGGCAAACAAGGAGAGGCAGACAGTCAGGAGCCAATAAAAGAGGGCAAGCAGGCTCTGTGTCTAGAGACAACAGTGCTGGTCGTGGACGCGGTGCATCGCCATCAGCACGTGGCCATGGGACACGCTTGTCCTTCTTTTCGGCAGCTGGACGTGTTAAGCCGCATCATGCCGAAGACTTAGTAGAGTGGATGACCAAGCCCTCCTCATCCTCCTCATCCTCTCTCACCCAGGCTCAGGGTACTGGCAAAGCAGCTGCCAAAGCGTCCTCTTCCCTGGTATCAATGTCATCATCAGTCACTCCTTCCCTAGACCAACCATGTCCTCCTGAGGGGTCCCCCGAACTGTTTGAGCACAGTGTTGGGTACATGCTCCAGGAGGATGCCCAGCGTTTCGAAGGGTCTGATGATGATACCCAGCTAGAGGAAGGCAGTAGCGTGAGAGCAGAGAGAGGGGATGCTCAAGAAGGACACCAATCTGGCAGTCATGTTCCAGCAGCTGCAGCATACTGCCAGATTGACTCCAGTGATGAGGAGGGAGGGGATGATGAGGTCACTGACTCCACGTGGGTGCCTAATAGGAGAGAGGAGGAGGAGGAGGAGGAGGAGGAGGAGGAGGAGGAGGATGAGGAGGAGGAGGATGAGGAGGAGGCACATCTCCAACGAGGCAGGATGCCCTCGGGGGGCCAGCGTAAGGGCAGCACACCGACGGAATCACACCGCAGAGCTCTGCCTGTGCAGGGCGCTGCCTCTGCCCGTTATTCAAAAAGTTCTTTGGTGTGGGCCTTTTTTGAGTCGAGTGCATCAGATCGCACAGCTGCTGTTTGCAACATATGTCTCAAGCATATATCGCGTGGCCAAAACATCACCCGCTTGGGCACCACATGCTTGACCAGACATATGTTGACCTGCCATGCAGCTCGTTGGCAAGCCTACCTTAAAGACCCACACCAAAGAACAAAGCTGACCTCTTCTTGCACCGCATCAGCTGGGATCTCCAACCCCACTATACCTTCAGTCCTCTCTGAAACCTGCTCTGAGAGGAATGAAGGTGTAGAATTAGGTGTGTCACAGCCAAGTATCTGCGGGCACTCTGCTAAATTTCCCTGCCCCAGCTGCTGGACCGTCAAAAGAAGTTCACTCCCAGCCATCCACATGCCCAGCGGTTGAATGCTAGCTTGGCTAAATTGCTAGCGCTTCAACTGCTGCCTTTTTGGTTGGTAGACTCGGCCCCCTTCCGTGAGTTTGTGCAATGTGCGGTTCCTCAGTGGCAGGTTCCCAAACGCCACTTTTTCTCACGGAAGGCGATTCCGGCTCTCTACCGGCATGTGGAAGGCAATGTCTTGGCCTCGCTGGACAGGGCGGTCAACGGTAAGGTGCATATTACCGCTGACTCATGGTCCAGCAGGCATGGACAGGGACGTTACCTTTCTTTCACGGCCCATTGGGTCACTCTTTTGGCAGCTGGGAAGGATGCAGGACAAGGTGCAGTAGTGTTGGAGGTTGTTCCACCGCCACGCCTCCAAAATGCTACTACTGGTTGTGACACACCTCTGTCCTCCACCCCCTCCTCTTCTCCTTCCTCCGTGGCCTCTTCCTGTGCTTTGTCCTCGGAACCAGCGGTGCTCCGTAGGCGTTCAAGGGGCTACGCAAGTACGCAGGCAAAAAGATGCCATGCCGTGCTTGCGCTGGTGTGTTTGGGGGACAGGAGCCACACTGGGGCAGAGGTTCTGTCTGCTCTGCAGGGGCAGGCCGAGAGGTGGTTGACGCCACGCCAGCTTAAGCCAGGAATGGTAGTTTGCGACAATGGCACCAACCTCCTCTCCGCTCTCTGACAGGGACAACTGACCCATGTGCCCTGTGTGGCTCACGTCCTTAACCTGGTGGTGCAGCGGTTCTTGGGCAGGTACCCGGGCTTACAGGATGTCCTGAGGCAGGCCAGGAAAGTCTGTGTGCATTTCCGCAGATCTTATAATGCCAGTGCTCACCTGGCTGAGCTGCAAAAGGAGTTGAACCTGCCCAAGAACCGCCTTATATGTGACATGCCCACCAGGTGGAACTCAACGTTGGCCATGCTGCAGCGGCTGCACATGCAGCAGAGGGCCATCAATGAGTACCTGTGCGACTACGGCACCAGGACAGGGTCAGGGGAGCTCGGGTTTTTTTCACCACGCCAGTGGGGCATGATCAGTGATGCATGCACTGTCTTGGCACCATTTGAGGAGGCCACGAGGATGGTGAGCAGTGATAGTGCATGCATCAGTGACACTGTACCTCTTGTCCACCTGTTGGAACATACGCTGCGTGGAATAATGGACAGGGCACTTGAGGCAGAACAGAGGCAGGAAGAGGAGGACTTCCTTGCCTCTCAAGGCCCCCTTTACCCAGACAGTGTTTCTTCTGTCCCACCCATCGCACAGGAAGAAGAGGAGGAGGAGGAGGAGGAGGATTTTGTCAGCATGGAGGTGGAGCCTGGCACTCAGCATCATCAGCAGCAGTCTTTTAGGGATGATTTACAGTCCCAAGAAACCAGTGGACTTGTACGTGGCTGGGAGGAGGTGGCTGCGGATCATGTCGTCCTTAGTGACCCAGAGGACTCCGGACCGAATGCCTCAGCTAACCTACGCTGCATGGCCTCCCTGATCCTGCAAAGTCTGCGGAAGGATCCTCGTATTCTTCGGAACAAGGAGAGGGACCATTACTGGCTGGCCACTCTCCTTGATCCACGGTACAAGGGTAAGGTTGCGGACCTTATCTTACCGTCGCAGAGGGAGCAGAGGATGAGACAACTCCGGGAGGCCTTGCAGAAAGGTCTGTGCAACGCATTCCCAGAGACTGGGAGGTTACAAACTCCTGGTCCTGGACAACGAGTTGCTGAGGCTTCGGTCAGTCAAAGAAGGAGCGGTGGGGAAGGTGGCCGTCTGACCGATGCGTTCAGACAATTCTTTAGTCCGCGGCCCCAAGGTATGATCGGTTCCAGCAACCATCGCCAGCGTCTGATATACATGATGCAGGAATACCTAGGGGCAAGGTCAGACTTAGACACCTTCCCCACCGAAAATCCTTTGGCTTACTGGGTCTTGAGGATGGATCACTGGCCAGAGCTTGCACAGTATGCAATTGAGCTACTGGCCTGTCCTGAAAGAACGCTGGATGCAGAACGCACATACAGTGCTGCTGGAGGATTTGTCACGGATCACAGGGTGCGCCTGTCCACCGACTCTGTTGATCGACTGACCTTCATAAAGATGAACCAGTCTTGGATCACCACCAGCTACCAAACACCTGAAGCTGATATAACAGACTAATTTATTTTCAAATGTCACATCCCTTCAAGACTGATGCTGATGCTGAGAGACTGTCCTGTTATGTTGACTGACTATCCTCCTCCTCCTCAATGATCCGATTGATGATGATAGCTTGGAAGAACATTTTTGTTTCTGGGTGCCGCCACCAGTGACTAAGGCCCAATTTTTCAGCCCCTGTTTAACAGGGGCGTGTAATTACAATTTTTGATGCAATACTTTGCAACAGGGCTCATTGCTGTGCTTCAAGTACAGTATCTGTGAGGAGTTGCAGTGTTGTGGCACCAGTGCCTAAGGCCCAATGTTTATGCCCCTGTTTAACAGGGGCATGTAATTACAATTTTTTATGCAATGCTTTGCAGCAGGGCTTATTCCTGCACTCCAACTAGAGTATCTGGGAGAGGTTGCAGTGTTGTGGCACCAGCACCAGTGGCTAAGGCCCAATTTTTCAGCCCCTGTTTAACAGGGGCGTGTAATTACAATTTTTGATGCAATACTTTACAACAGGGCTCATTGCTGTGCTCCAAGTACAGTATCTGTGAGGGGTTGCAGTGTTGTGGCACCAGTGCCTAAGGCCCAATTTTTCTGCCCCTGTTTAACAGGGGCATGTAATTACAATTCTTGATCTAATAATTCACAGCAGGGCCCATTCCTGTGCCCACCAAGAGTAACTGTGAGGCCTTACAGTGTTGTGTCAACACCACCACCACCACCAAAGGCCCAATTTTTCAGCCCCTGTTCAACAGGGGCATGCAATTACAATTCTTGATCTAATAATTCACAGCAGGGCCCATTCATGCACCCACCAAGAGTAACTGTGAGGGCTCACAGTGTTGTGGCAACACCAACATGTAAGGGGCAAATTTCAGCTGAGTATATACGGCAGGCCCCTACTTTCAAACATCCAACTTACAAACGACTCCTCCTTGCAAACGGAAGGATACAACAGGAAGTGAGAGGAAATCTACCCCTAGGAAGGCAAATTCTCTCCTGTAAGAGTTAATATGGGAAAAAAAGTGTCTCCTCTCCACTGATGCTTTATCACCAATTCTTGTTTCAATAAAAACCCCAAATTTTCAAAAAACATTTGTCATTAGGACGGAAAGTGAGGTGAACTGTTCTGAACAGGTGCACACTGCACAGACAGCAAAACAAATGTTACAGGGGTGATAACCCTTCCCTATGTTTTCCAAAAAGCTTAAAAATAGATTTTTTGCCTGGAGCTACACTTAAACAATGTACCTGTTCAAAATTACAAACAGATTCTACATAAGAACAAACCTACAGTCCCTGTCTTGTATGCACCGCCTGTATACGGCTGTTCAGAGTATATAGGGCCTTTTTTATTTTGTGTGCGGGGTTCCCCTTAATATCCATACAAGACCCAAAGGGGCTGGTAATGGGCTGGGGTGGGGGGGGGGGGGTGTGTGATGGGGTAGCTATGCCATTTTTCTTAAAGATTTTCATCCATATTATCGGGACCAGACATTACATTAAAGCCGCAAGCAGTTTTAAATGGCTTTTTTTCCTTTAGAAATGTCATTTTGTGCAGGGACAGTTCTAAACACGGGAAACACGTGGCACTTCACAGGCATACTTTAGACACCCCCCAGGTACGATATTTAAAGGAATATTTGACTTTTTTTTTTTTTCACTTTATGCATCATTAAAATGACTGCTCCCGAAAAACGGCCGTTTTTAAATCTTCTTTTTGCATTGATACATGTCCCCTGGTGCAGAACCCGGGTTCCCAAACCCTTTTTAGGACAATAACATGCATAATAGTCGTTATAATTAGCACTTTAGATTTCGAACGTTCGCATCCATTGTATTTAATAGGGTTCTAAAGTTCGTGCGAACTTTCGGTCCGTTCGCGGGTTCTGGTGCGAACCGAACCCGGGGGTGTTCGGCTCATCACTAGTCAGAACCCAGAAGCGTGGTCAGAGGCAGGCAGGGTCATTCACAGGCATAAGACTAATGTATAATCGTTAGGAAAAGAGTGTAATCTAGGACAGGTGGGGCTAGAGAGCATTAGGAGCAGAGGTACTATGCAAGGTGTATACAGAAGGATTCAGGTTACCCAGTGGCAGAGGGAACAGAGCAGCAGCCCAAAGACAGAAGGACCCAAGTTCAATCTCAGGCACATGCCCAGGCTCATGACAGTATGCGGATGGAGTTAATAATGATCCGCATTTATTACTATATTGATATCATGTTTTCAAAAAATGATCGCAAAATTTGAGTGAGTAATGATCTAAAAGAGTAAGGAGTTGCTTTCACATCTTACTTAAAGCGGAGTCCTTCCGGGAGTCCTCTCTGTGGGTATTCTGCGGGTAGTACGCATAGTTTCCTATGTGTATTATGGCCATTTGAATACCCGTTGTGTTCTGGGAAACACTCGGCTCCCAGAACACAACGGGGACCAGTCAGAACGGCGCAGCGCGACTCGCGCATGCGCCGTAGGGAACCGGGCAGTGAAGCCGCAAGGCTTCACTTCCTGGTTCCCTCACAGAGGATGGCGGTGGGGGCAGCAGATTGCGATTGCTCGTCTTCTGCTGCCGACTCTCCTGTAGTCCAAGGGAGGGGCGAGCACGACACTCAACAGGAAGAAAGCCTTGCATTACTGTGTGGAGTTACAGACAGAAGAACAGGAAGTGAGGATTTCTCAGAAGAAATAAGGACATTTAAAAGCAAAATGGAAGAATGAGGTAAGTGAAGGAGGACAGCACTAAGGTAAAGGAAGCTATTTAGGAAAAAAAAAATGTACCTTTACAACCCCTTTAAGTCTGCATAAAAAAGATTGGAACCCAAATTACGATGATTAGTATCTATAGCTGTCATTTTGTGTCAGAGGCCATCTATTTCCTTATTATGGATCTTTTTAAGATGTGCTCCATGTGAGATAAAAATTATTTGTAAAACACATTTTAATTTCTTCCACTGCATTGGAAGTAATGTATTATCTTCATGATGATTAAATTAGAGGTCTCTGTTAGCTGCTTTAATTTCAGCTGCACATACCACATCTTGCAACAGGTTGTCATTTTAACGCCAGGTAAAGGGACTAGGGCCTTGTTCCTGTAATCCACTACTTAATAAAAAAATTTAGTGGACCAAATTTTTGGGCCTATACTAACTTTGGGTTGGGCATCAAGAAGCCTTTGTGTAATGAAGATTTTGTATATTTTCCTATGTGTATTATGGCCATTTGAATAATAGGAATAGTCCCTATCTGAGGTATGCAATATTATCTAATGTTTAAGCAATTGTAAGTGAGCTAGCTTGCATTTAAGTCTCCCAAGATCTTTTTTTATTTTAAGTATTTGATCTCCTGGAGGATGTATCTTGTACTGAATCAAGATAAAGATTAAAGTTCCCCCCAAAATAATTTGTCCTTCTGCAAACAGCTCATGTGCAGAAAGGTGTTGAGGATAGTGGGAAACTTGAGAAACATTAGGTAAGTAGATATTTGCAATAGTAAAATGTTGTATTCTGTAACAAGAGTTTAAAAAATTAGCATCTACCTGATTGGTCTATTTTGGTGTCTAACATTTTGACCTGTAAGCAATGCTGGATTTAGACCTTGGGGGGCACTTCAAGTTTGGGGGCCCCTCAACATAAAAATAAATTATATGAAGATTCTTTACTTCCATTACTTTCATCCGACACTCTGCTATGTCATTCTGGCCAAATTCTGATCCAGGGTCAAGCCTGTCCCCAATTCAACCAATCTCGTAATTTCAGGTAAAAATGGCTAACAAAGTTATACCCTATTCGCAATCGCAGAGTATTGGATTCACACCTTGACCGAATCTGGGTAAAGCGAGGGATTGGGCTTCTCTCATATTTCTCACTGCAATATATCGATCCTAGCCATAATCTTCACTTCCACACAACAGGGTTGGAGCTATTGCCTGGCACTTTCCAACATTTTTTTGAACTTTTTTTTTGTCCTGCCCACTTGTCTCTTGTAAACAAGGCAATACATTCTGTAACACAGTCATATTAAAACAAACATATCGAATAGTAAAATAATATGAGAAGTTTAAATATAAAACCTCTGCCAAAAGCCCTCATACCTTTCTTTCCATCTGAAGACAGGCTTAACTATTTCGTATTCTGACACCCACACATACTTCAAAAATCTTTTTAACCGCTTCCAGACCAGCTGCCGCTGGCCCCCCTGCGCAAGCCGTCGTAGCTGTACGCCGGCTCTTTAAGACGCCTCCGCCGATGGCGTGCACGTGCCCGAAGCGTGTCCCGGAGCAGATGTGAGTGCCCAGCGGTCGCGATGACCGCTGGGCACCCGCGATTGCTCGTTACAGAACGAGAACGGGGTTGTGTGTTTGTAAACATACAAATCCCAGTTCTCTCTGGGGCGAGGAGACTGATTGTGTGTTCATACTATGTATGAACACCGATCAATTTCTTCCCCTAGTCAGTCCTATCCCCCCTACAGTTAGAACACACAATAGGGAACACTGTTAACCCCTTGATCACCCCCTAGTGTTAACCCCTTCCCTGCCAGTGTCATTTATACAGTAATCAGTGCATTTTTATAGCACTGGTATAAATTACACTGGTCCCAAAAATGTGTCAAAAGTGTCCGATTTGTCCACCGCAATATCGCAGTCCCAATAAAACTCGCAGATCGCCGCCATTACTAGTAAAAAAAAAATGTAAAATAATAAAAATGCCATAAATCTATTCCCTATTTTGAAGACGCTATAACTTTTGTGCAAACCAATCAATATACACTTTTTGCGATTTTTATTACCAAAAATATGTAAAAGAATACATATCGGCCTAAACTGAGAAAAAAATAGCTTTTTTTTAAATTGGGGCTATTTGTTACAGCAAAAAGTACAAAATATTGTGTTTTTTTCAAAATTGACGCTTTTTTTTTTGTTTATATTGCAAAAAAACGCAGAGGTGATCAAATGCCTCCAAAAGAAAGCTCTATTTGTGGGAAAAAAATACGTAAATTTTCTTTGGGTACAACGTTGCACGACCGCGAAATTGTCAGTTAAAGCGACGCAGTGCCGAATCGCAAAAATATGCTCTGGTCATTTAGCAGCCAATTCTTCCGGGGCTGAAATGGTTAATGATCAAACTAATTTAATTAAGATTGGAATGCTGGCTGGTAGAACTAGATTTGTATCCAGCAAAAAAGTGGTGTGCAATAAATACTGTACATTTATAGTTAACAAGTGAATAGCAAACAATGGTGAAATTAAAGTGGTTGTAAACCCACTTTGACAACTTGCACCTACAGGTAAGCCTAGATTAAGGCTTACCTGTAGGTGCAAGAAATATCTCCTTAACCTACACGGTTAAGGAGATATTTGCTGAAAACACAGCACCAATGTCTACGGCGCATGCGCAGGCGCACTAGCGGGCCGGCTTCTTGGCGGTTTTCTGAATGGAATCTTGCCGGCCCGAGCGCGCATGTGTGTGACGTCATCGCCGCTCCAGCCAACCACAGCGCCGGAGCGGTGATAACAGAAAGGGACATTGAGGCAAGATGGCAGCGGAGGGGAACAAGGAGCATTTATTCAAATGTGCATGGCAGTGAAAGAGAACTATAGGAGAAGATCAAGCAGAGCTCTGCAAAACTAGACCTGGACCAGGTTAAACAGGGTAGCAGGAGTCCTACGCAAGTAGTGAGTCAGGAATACATGTGTAGCGGAGCCTCCCTCTCCCTCTCCGCTTCTATCACCTGGTTGGCTGGTTGTGGTCTAGGGGTACCTGGGAGAGGAGAGTGCAGGAACACTACGCCAAGCTCTCACCTCGTATGTGTATGAGGGTTGAGCAAAGTCACTTAAATTACCTCCGGGTCTGCTCACTGCATACGAAGCTTCCATGGAGATGTGTCTGCCAGTAACAGAGCCCCACACCAATTAAAAGTCCAACACTCCTTTATTTCTCCATTTCAGGGTGAACATAATAGTTGAACTTTCAGTAACAGACAGACAGGGGTGTGGATACGAGTAGGCCCAGGCACAACTAAATTCTCATATTCCTTTGCAAGCGAATAGGCCTGACGCACGGTCTCTGCCACCGACCGTGAGATTGGTCGCTGCCAACGACCGGGTGAACTGTTGAGGCCCCTGCCACAGGCCTAATAGCAGGTCTCTGCCACTGACCTGAGTTGACTAGTTGGACCGCTGCCACCGGTCATTGAACATGAACCACCTTCCTCTCTGAACTTGGCCCCTGTTCGGTAAAGATATCCCTCAGGGCGTTCTCCAGAGGTTCACCCGGCACTGGCAATATGCTGCACCAGGTCTTCGGATGAATCCCTCCTCCGGTCCCTTACGCCTCTGGACTCAGGTGCCCAACACTCAAGGCACCCTAGGACAATCCCTCCCTTTGCGTGACCCAGTGGAAGGTACTGGGCCCCAGGCCTCCGGCTGAGTACCTCACTCCAGACTGAAGGTGTCTGGGATGAAACACGAACTCCAAGTGTCCAGGCCTAGGCCGCCTGGACACCGACCGCAGACAGCAGCCCTCAGGCTGAAGGTGCCTGGGACTCGAACCTCGTGGCGAAGATGTCCGCCCCCTTTTATACCCTCTCCCAGCAAGCACAGCGGGTTCCCCGCCCCGCCGTACAACTGCTGCGAGAGGTCACAAAGGGTACGGCACTGCAGTGACAGTTCAACCCCAGCCCAAAGTGACAGCGCCACCTGCTGGGCCGCAGGGAACTGGTCATCACTGATGTCTTCACCAGATTTAAACACTCTGAAAAGTACATACCCGCTACACATGCAAAATGCTAAGGCAATGAATAAGAAGCAGGGTGGGTGAGTCACTCAGGGACCAGGCCCAGGAGTGCTTCATGGTAAAAGACCAATGACTGCTGGGAGACTTATTTGCAAATGTATCAATGTAAAACTTTTTGTTCATGATACTAAAAAAAATGAGAAAAGTAGATCCTCCATATCTGCTTGGTCCTGTTGTGCCTCAGTGATGTTAGTCTTATCTGTATGAGGAACAGAAATCCTTGAATCACCAAAGACACTTGACATTGCAAAGACAACAGTGTTTTCTTTTTTCATTCAGCGTAAATGAGAGCTTAGAAATACTAAAAAACATATTTCTTTCCTTTCTTTTTAACAGGATCATATTGTTGGAAAAGGCAGCATCATTTGGCTCTACATCTGATTCTTTGGGACATTACAGAGAAGGAGATGGCAGGGGAAAAGAGTATTTTTCTTTGCTATTTCTTCCAAAAAATTTTAATAGTTGTCATGTTTTATCTGATAATCTGTTTTACATGGCAATCTTATAAAATCTGGTAAATCATCTGATCTATCTATGTATATCCAGATATGGTTTATTCAGTAAACGTATAACTTCCTGGTCCATTTGCACAACTGGCTTCTGCTCATTGAAAGTCAGGGGGGTTCTCTGCTAATGAGTTGCCATGATTACCCCAATTTTCAACAGAAACAGCTTTGGGAGAGAAGTTACAAACACATCGTAAGTATTGTATTTGTTAGTCCAATGGCTAATTTTATAGGGGTTCCACTTAGCACCACTAGACACAGATAGGGAGTCTGACGCCCTCCTTAGTGAAGCACTTTAGACCCCTCTGTAGACTGCTTTTCACTCTTTCCTTTTACTTCTGCCTCTTACACGTGGACTAGTTACCTGGATCAAACTTTCACCCCTAGCCTAGTCCTCAAGCCCAGTTAGCTATCTCTCCATCTGTATGTAATCAGGTATATCAGAGGAACCAGAAAAAAATACTACTTAGTTTTCTTTTGTATATCTGGATTAGCAAAAAAAAATTCTGTAAGCCAATATTTGACCAAAATTTTTTTTTTTATTGGTTTTGACGTCTGTGTTTTACAAATCACCTGGAAAGATGCAGAAGTGAATCTTAAATGATGGCAGGATCAGGCAAGGCACCATAGCCTAACTTTGATTAAACTTGATAAAAAGGAGCCCTCTAAAACATACAAAACCATTTTAAAATTCATATCTAATGCCCTGTACACACAATCGAAATTTCCGATGGGATAAAATCTGATGGATTTTTCCGTCGGAATTCCGTTCAAGCTGTCTTGTATATACACTGTCAGACCAAATTCCGACCGCCCAAAACGTGGTGACATACAACACGTACGACGGCACTATAAAGGGGAAGTTCAAATCCAACGGCGCCACCCTTTGGGCTGCTTTTGCTGATTTAGTGTTACCGCATGTTAGTAAAAGTTTGGTGTTAGCCGATTTGCGCTTTTCAGTCTCCGTGCTTTTCAGATCGTTTTCTGCTGTTCAGTTGGTGCTTGTAGGTTCGTATATGTCTTTTAGGGCATGTAGTCAGGTCGTATCTGTTTTTCAGTGCGTTCTTGTCCGCTCGTTTCTGTTTTTCAGGTCGTTCTTCTAGGACTTTCTGTTCCTCAGTGCGTTCTGTTTAGTTTGTTCTGACCAGCCGGACAGTTTTTAGCCATGTTGGAAGTACGTTCTCATCGTAGAGTTCGTGCTGCGTATGGGCTTGGTGTTGGGGTTAATACTTTGACCCGAGCTCAGTCCATGAACAGGGTGAGGAGGAGTTCATGGACCAAGAATTGGTTGCTCCAGCGGGACCAATTCTCTCATATGCTTCTGCTGCGGGAAATCCAGGAGGAATAACCCTGATGACTTCAGGAATTATCTCCGGATGACGGACCCCGTTTTTCACCGTCTGTTGGATTTGCTGTCCCCCTATATCACGAGGCAGGACACTGTGATGCGCCAAGTCATCACTGCCGAGCAGAGGCTAGTTGCCACGTTGAGATACCTGGCGACTGGGAGAAATCTGCAGGACCTCAAGTTCACGACAGGCATCTTCCCCCAGGCTCTGGGGATCATTATCCCAGAAACCCGGTCTGCCATAATTCAAGTTCTGCAGAAGGACGATATTAAGGTAAGTTTTCTCCTTTAACATCACATTCTATGTATTTAATGATTGATAATATATTTTATTTCTTTCCTCCTTCCCTAAATACCATGATTGTAATATGCTGTGAATGTCCCCTTTGTCCTCATGCATGCTGTAAGCTTTTAATGCTCCTTTTTTGGCCTACATGCATATTTCCCTTCACTAACCTCTCCAGCATGCTATCCTGTATTTAGTCTGCTCCATTGTAGTGCTTTACCCTAAACACCCCCTAAAATGCGTACAAATGTATTTGTTGTCATTAAATTCAGACAGAGTAGCAGAGGCTTTTTTTTTGGAGGGCCCAAACTCATCTAGACCCCCCCCTCCCCTAAAATGTGTACAAATGTCTTTGTTGTCATTAAATTCAGGCAGAGTGGCAGAGGCTTTTTTTGGAGGGCTCCAAACTCATCTAGAACCCCCCCTAAAAATGTTACAATGGGCCATCAGAGGGGGTGAGGAATCTGATAATTGGGCCTTCTATTTTTTGTTTTTAAATACTCCTTTAAATAAATGTTATACTGATGTTGGCCAAGAATGTTTTTGTGTAATCTGCGTGCAATGTTATTTGCAAAAGTACTCATTTATTTTTCTGGTTTGACTCCACAGTTTCCTTCAACGCCACAGGAATGGCAGAATGTGGCATCCCAGTTTGCCCAGCGGTGGGACTTCCCCCAACTGCGGAGGGGCAATAGATGAGAATCACGTCCGCATAGTGCCACCACCCCATTCGGGGTCGTATTATTATAACTATAAAAGTTTTAATAGTATTGTGTTAATGGCGGTGGTGTCGTCACAGTATGAATTTATGTATGTGAAAGAGTAAAAAACTAAAGCGCTACTATGAATACAAATTCAGGTATAAAAAAAAGGATAAATAAATAGTGACAGCTGCAAACATTTGGTGGTGATCTGATAACCAAAAATCAATATAATAACAATGTAATTATGCGCTAAAACCAACCCTCTGTAAATGCACAGTGCAGTGTAAAATGCAGTTTAAAAAGGTGAAACATAAAATCCGTGCTATTATGATTAAAACATATAAAAATAAATATAACAACCTGTGACGTTATGCTTGGGGAAACCGTTTTCTATATTTTGTGCGTGTTCTCTTATTCCTTTCCACATGGGGCGTTTTGTTCGGCCTATGTATTGCAGTGAACAAGAACACTGCAACACATACACAACACCCTCCGTCCTGCATGTAATAAAATCCTTTATTTCATATTCTTTTTTCATGACATTGGATATGAATTTAGTACCTTTTTGGCCATTCAACTGGTTCTTTTTACATGCCTAACTTTTCCTACAGGGGAAGAAACCTTTCCCCTGAAAAAAGGTATATTCATTTGATTTTGTAGGGGGATCCGGGACATTTTTTGCCATTAAGTCCCTTAATGTGGGTGCTCTCCTGTATATAACCCGGGGCACGTTTGGTAGTATGCTTTGTAATATTCTGTTTGCTTTGAGAACTGCCCAGTGCTTTTTTAGGATAGATTCAATTTGTCTATGTTGGATATTATAATTCATTATAATTGGTAATTCATGGAATTGTATGGTTTTCTTTTCCTTATCTTTTATAAGATTATCCCTTGGTATTTCATAGACTTCTTGTATCTTCGCGTGTATGAAATCTTCATTGTAGCCCTTAGTTATAAATTTCTCCCCAATCATTTTTGTCTGTTCCAGGAACACATTTGAGTTTGTACAATTTCTTTGGCGCCTTATCAGCTGTCCTTTGGGTATGTTGATGAGCCATGGGTCAAAGTGACATCTATCCACAGGTATGTAGCTGTTTCTTTCCACTGGTTTGAAATAAGTTTTGGTAATTATTCTATTTTCTTGTGATATTTCCAAATCCAGGATTATTTGTTGTATTTGTTGTATGTAATATTGTAAATGAATTGCCATTGGAAAGCGCTTGCCAGCAATGATGTTCCAATGACCCCGCTGTCACTATGGCAACAAGTATGCGATCTTGAGCATAAAAACTCAGTTGTTCCTGTCACATGGCTACCCAAGAATAAGTCACGTGGCTCGTGACGTAACGCTTCAGGGAAGGAGCCGAGTGACGCTATCAGCGGTGTTTGAATACACCAGTAGCCGAGTGAGGAGAGTATCGCTTCACTGAGCTGAGTGGAATAACTGTATTTGCAATATCGTGTGTGGATCCAAACACTGCGCAATGATTGTTCTCCTTTTTTCTTATATATGAGCATACTATCGAGTTATAAGAACACCAAGTGGCATCTTCCACTGTAAAGCAACAGAGACTTTAAAACCCCTTACCTCATATCCTGCTGGACTGACTGATTGTGCTGAGGCTTATTGACCAGCAATACGGACAATTATCATTCTTTAGGAGTGAGGTGGATAGCCCTGCATTACTAGGGGGGTTCTCCAAAGTGGTTTTGTCAGGTCACCTGAGGCCAGATGACAGATGGTCAGGAGTGCACCGCAAGGTAGTGAACCCTATGGCTGACTGCTGCGGATGGAACACTGGGTGGTTAAGGAAGGCAGGCATACTGGAGCACAAACAGGGATCCCACAGGGAGCTAGAGCCCAAGATTCCCCAGGGATTCCAGCAGGTGTTCACCAGAGCCTCTAGTGGTGAGGATGAACTGAGCTGCAACTGGATCCAGGTCGTGGCCCCCAGAGTTCCCTAGCTCACGCTCCGTAGCGTATAGAGGATAGAGGGGAAGCAGCAGCTCAGGATACAAGAGATAGTGAGGGAATAAGCCAAGGTCAGGGCGACAAGCAGACAAGGATAAACAAAGGACAAGCCAAAGGTCAAGGTCACAAGCAGACAGGCATAGTCGAGAACAAGCCAAGATCGGTAACACAGAGACAGACGTAGCACACGGCAAGCAGGAACCCAAACACACAATGCTTAACAAACAACGTTGATCAGCAAGGCAGACTTGCAGTGCACAGGTTAATATAGAGAGTTCTCTGATAGGGCCTGGGGTGGAGCCATGCTGGGAGGAGAGATTATAAAAGCAGCCAGGTGAGAGTGTATGGCCTCTAAGGTGAACACATGGAGAGGAAGGTAAGCTGACAGACAAACATTACTGCATATCCATGACAGTACCCTCCCTCTTATGAGGCCTCCCCCTTCCCCGCCTGGGCCTGGGTTTAGAAGGGAACTTCAGATGAAACTTCTTTAACAGACGAGGTGCAAAGACCTCAGATGCAGTGATCCAAGACTTCTCCTCAGGACCAAACCTTTTCCAATGTACGAGGTACTGAAGAACGCCTCTACAGAGTCGGGAATCCAGAATTTGACTGACCTCATACTCCTGATTATCCTCAGAGACCGGCGCCACGGTAAGGAGAGGACGAGAGAACTTATTGAGGACTTAAAGCTTCAGAAGGGCAACATGGAAGGAGTTAGCGATTTTAAGGCTTTTGGAAATCTGGAGTTTGAAACAAACCAGATTCAGTTTAGTAGTTATAGTGTACGGACCAATGAATTGAATATTGGCGCAAACTTCAGAGAAGGAACTCAGAGCTTAATGTTCCTGGTGGAGAGCCAGACTTTGTCCCCTGGCTGAAGAGAAGGCGGTTTACGCCTGCGGCGGTCTGCAAAGCCTTTGAATTTGTCAGCAGCTGCCCGAAGGGAATCATGAACGTCACCCCAAATAGAATTGAAAGACTCCTGAGCCGAAGCCAAAGCTGGAATATCTGGAGAACAGGTCATGGGAAGAGGAAGTTGAGGGTGTTTTCCATAATATGTGAAAAAGGGTGTCTTCTGCGAACTGGTATTTACATGATTGGTATGAGAGAATTCTGGCCACAGGAGTAGAGAGGACCAATCGTCATAATGAGCAGAGACTAAGGTGCGAAGAAAGACCTCTAACTCCTGATTAACCCTCTCAGTCTGTCCATTGGATTGAAGATGGTAAGAAGAGGAAAATCCAAGACAATATTGAGGGATTTGCAAAAGGCTCTCCAAAAACGAGACGTAAATTGAACACTCCTGTCGGAAACAATATGAGAAGGAACCCCATGGAGGCAGAAAATTTCTAGAATAAAAATGGAAACCAAGGCAGGAGCAGAAGGAAGGCCAGGAAGAGGAACAAAATGAGCCATCTTGGAGAACCGATCGATTACCACTCAAATGACCGTATTATTCTCAGACAGTGGGAGATCGGTGATAAAATCCATGGCAATGTGAGCCCAGGGCTCCTTAGGAATGGGCAAGGGCATGAGGAGACCAGCAGGAGCTTGTGTGGAGGATTTAGACTGAGCACAGACATGACAAGCCTTAACGTAGTCTTTGACATCTGAGAGGAGATTAGGCCACCAGTAGTGACGACTGATGAGTAAGAAGGATCGGAGGAATCCAGCATGACCTGCCACCTTGGAATCATGTCCCCAATGAAGGATCTTAGCTCTTAGCTCAGTGGGGACAAAGGTCTTACCAGGAGAAATTTTCGACTCCAGGGTGGTAGAATGGGCAACAATGCATGAGGTTGGAATGATCGGCTCAGGTTCAGGGGTGGACTCCTCGTCCAAAGTGTCAAATGACCTAGAGAGCGCATCAGCCCGACCGTTGCAGGAACCAGGTTTGTACGTAATCGTGAAATTAAAACGGGAAAATAAGAGACGCCACCTGGCCTGTCTGGGATTCAGACGTTTAGCATTCTGTAGGTGCTGTAAATTCTTGTGATCAGTAAAGATCGTTATGGAGTGAGGGGAACCCTCCAAGAGATGACGCCACTCCTCTAACGCCAATTTAAATTGCGAGAAGTTCCCGATCACTGATGGCATAATTTCTCTCTGCCTGAGATTTTTTTTGGAGAAGAACGCACATGGTTGACGTCTCTTCTCAAAGAATTGAAGAAGCACGGCTCCCACCCCATTGAAGAAGCATCCACTACAATAAAAAAAATGCATCCCCAGGATTTGGTCTTCTCAAGAGAGGTCCAGAAACAAAGACCTGTTTCAGGTCGTAAAAACTCAGAGACAGCTTCGGGAGGCCAGTCTTTGGCATTCGCACCCTTCTTGGTCAAAGCGATAATAGGCACGGCAATGGAAAAGTAATTCCTTATGAACTGCCTATGATAATTTGTGAATCCAAGAAAGCGCTGTGTGGCCTTGAGGCTAGCAGGAAGAGGCCAGTTGGTAATTGCCAAGACCTTCCCAGGATCCATACGAAGACCCAAACTTGAGACAAAGCATCCCAGAATCAGGACCTCAGAACATTCAAAGGAACATTTCTCCAGCTTGGCATAGAGATTATTCTCTCTAAGACGCTGAAGTACAGTGCGGACATGGTTTCTGTGGATGAGCAGATTTTCAGAAAAGATAAGAATGTCATCCAGATAGATGACAACAACCTGGTACAGCAGATCCCTGAAGATTTAATTGACAAAGTTTTGAAACACAGCTGGGACATTACACAAACCAAAAGGCATAACCAGGTATTTGTAATGCCCGTCTCTAGTGTTAAATGCAGTCTTCCATTCGTCACCCTCCCGTATTCGAATGAGATTGTACGCGCCTCTAAGATCCAACTTGGTGAAAATGGAGGCACCCTTCAACCTATCGAATAGCTCAGATATTAAGGGTAAGGGGTATCGATATTCAGACATGGCCTGGGTCTCTGGGATGGACAGAGGTTAGGTACGACCCCTGGGAAGAGTTGCTCTGGAGACAAGGTCAATAGCACAGTCAAAAGACCTGTGGGGAGGAAGCACCTCAGCTGATTTTTTACAGAACACATCCCGGTAATCGCTGTATGCAGCGGGAAGATCAGAAGATACAGATGTGGTAGAAACCGGAAGTCTCTCCTTGGGGGCCACCTTGAGAAGACATGACAAGAAACATGAGGGACCCCAAGCCAGGATCTGCCCAGAGACCCAGTCCACATGTGGAGAGTGGAGCTGTAGCCATGGAAGGCCCAATACAATGGAGGTAGAGGCCTTGGGTAGAATGAGAAAGGATATCCACTCCTGGTGGAGAATCCCTACTGCCATCAATTGCTGAGACTATTAATGGCGTAGTGAATGGTGAAAGGGTAAGCTTCATAGAAGAAGCAGTTCTCCAGTCCATAAAATTGCCGGCAGCCCCGGAATCCAGATATGCAAGGGTCGATTGAGGAGAAGTGCCTACATGAAGGAACACCGGCAGAAGAAGACCAGAAGGTGATGTTTCTGGGTCCAATACTCCACCTTCCAAATGTATTAGACCCAAGCGTTTCCCGGGTGAAGCGAGCAGGAGTCACGAAAATGACCCTTGCCCCCACAATAGAGACACAAGCCCAGAGTTCTGCGCCTAGCATGTTCTTCAGGGGTTAGTCTGGTCCGGCCCAGCTGCATAGGTTCCTCAGCAGGCAGAAGATGTTCCACGGGATGAAGGGAGGGGAGCTCAGACTGGCTAGGGCCCAGGGAGTGCTGGCGTCTTTTTTCTAGGGACCTCTCCTGAAAACGAATGTCGATCTGATTGCACAAGGAAATTACATCGTCCAGACTGGCGGGGATGGCTCTTCCCGCTAATTCGTCTTTCACTCAGTCAGAGAGGCCATGTAAAAAGGTAGCGACCAGGGCCTCATTGTTCCAGCTCAATTCAGCTGTGAGGATACAGAACTGAAGAGCATATTGTCCCACTGAACAAGATTCTTGGCGAAGACGTAAAAGAGCACTAGCCGCTGAAGAAACCCGAGCCGGCTCCTCTAAGATGTTACGAAAGAGCTTCAAGAAGTCGGACAGGCTGGAAACCACCAGAGCATTCTTCTCCCACAGGGGGGCAGCCTAGGCTAAAGCTTCACCGGAGAGGAGGGAAATGATATAGGCTACCTTTGCCCGATCAGACAGGAAGTTTTGAGGCTGAAGCTCAAAATTAATAGCGCATTGGCTGGGAAACCACCTGCAGGCCTTGGCGTCCCCAGAGAAACGGAACGGAGCTGGCAGTTGTAGTGAGTGTGTGGCTGCGACTGGTGCGATAGGTGCAGCCGCTGTTTGTACTTGAGGTTGCTGATTTGGGGTTCCCAAGGAGGCCTGGAGCTGCTCGAAGCGGGAAGCCAGATCCTGGAGGAATCGCATCACCTGGGTCTGATTTGATTCCTGGGTCTCAAGTCTGCAGACTATGCCCTGCAATGGATCATCTGCAGGAAGCGGCACTTCAACCGGGTCCATGGCTGATCAAACTGTCAGGTCACCTGAGGCCAGATGATAGATGCACACCGTAGGTAAGGAGTGCACCGCAAGGTAGTGAACCCTATGGCTGACTGCTGCGGATGGAACACTGGGTGGTTAAGGAAGGCAGGTCCACTGGAGCACAAACAGGGATCCCACAGGGAGCTAGAGCTCAAGATTCCCCAGGGCGCGGAGTCTAAGATCCAGCAGGTGTTCACCACAGCCTCTAGTGGTGAGGATGGACTGAGCTGCAACTGGATCCAGGTTGCGGCCCCCAGAGTCCCCTAGCTCCCGCTCCGTAGGGTATAGAGGGGAAGCAGAAGCTCAGGATACAAGAGATAGTGAGAGGATAAGCCAAGGTCAGGGTGACAAGCAGACAAGGATAAACAAAGGACAAGCCAAAGGTCAAGGTCACAAGCAGACAGGGCTAGTCGAGAACAAGCCAAGATCGGTAACACAGAGACAGACATAGCACACGGCAAGCAGGAACCCAAACACACAATGCTTAAACAACGTTGATCAGCAAGGCAGACTTGCAGTGCACAGGTTAATATAGAGTTCTCTGATAGGGCCTGAGGTGGAGCCATGCTGGGAGGAGAGATTATAAAATCAGCCAGGTGAGAGTGTCTGGCCTCTATGGTGAACACATGGAGAGGAAGGTAAGCTGACAGACAAACATTACTGCATATCCATGACAGGTTCATTGATTGAACAATTGCACCTTTTTTTGTGACTGCAGGAATTCACATATTGCTGCATGGACTATTGGATTCACAGGTTGTTATATTTATTTTCATGTTTTAATCACAATAGCACGGATTTTATGCTTCACCTTTTTAAACTGCATTTTACACTGCACTGTGCATTTATAGAGGGTTGTTTTTAGAGCATCATTACATTGTTATTATAATTTATGTATGTGGACGTCGGGAAGAATGGCCGGATGTTGGATGGTGGTGTGTTCGCACAGACGGAATTTGCCCAACGTCTCCAGACTGGTGGCCTGGCACTGCCACCTGATGAAGACAACGTTGAGGGCCTTCCGTTTGTTTTTATCGCTGATGAGGCTTTCGAACTGGGATCACACCTGATGAGGCCATTCCCCCTGAGGACCCTCACCCCGGAGAGGAGGGTTTTTTATTACTGGCTGGCCAGAGCCCGAAGGGTTGTTGAGAATGCCTTCGGGATAATGGCCAGCCGGTTCCGCCTGTTCCTTACCTCTATACATATGGCGGACTACAAACTGAATCATATCGTTTTCAGCTGCTGCATACTGCACAAATTATTTAAGGAGAAATTCAGCAAATTATCTGACAACAGTTGGGCCTGAGGCCAGACTTTCATAACGGGCCTGGATACTGGCCGTACTGGCTTGGCCCCCCAAAGCACCCGTGAAGTGCGGGAGAAATATGTAGAGTATTTTTCGGGTAGGGGGGCCATTGCTATGCCAAACAATCTATGATTTGTTTTGAAACAATAAAAAAAAAATTCTATGAAAAGCTAGATTTTTCACTATTGCTTGTGTTTCTTTTATCTGTCTCCCAGGTTCTCCTAATGCACTTTAACTGCCAAGTGGATTTGTCTTTAGTAAATAACCACCATTGTCACTGTAAACAACTTCATTTTAAAACTGGTATTGAGCATAGAAAGAAAAAGCCACACATTGTTGATTAGAAAACTATTTTTACTCTATTCCCTGAATTTGTGGTGACAGACACTGACCTGTTGTGGTGACAATTTTGCACACTTCCTCCACCTTTTCTTTCCTCCACCTCTCCTTCCTCCACCTCTCCTTCCTCCACCTCTCCTTCCTCCACCTCTCCTTCCTCCACCTCTCCTTCCTCCACCTCTCCTTCCTCCACCTCCTGAGGTTGGGGTTCTCTCTGGTCCCCTTCTTTCTGAGGTGTGGGGTTCCTGGGCTCCACAGAGTGGTGTCCTCCGAGTCTTCGCTCCCCTATGAAAATTAAACAAAAAGGTATACTTAGCACACAGATATTTGAGGGCAGAAATAGGAATAGGAAACATTGCTTGGAAGTGGGGTACAATTGTCTGTTTTGGCAGAGTTCCAAGATGAAGACATGATTTATTAGTTTTTCAAAGCTCAAATACTTACCTTTTTTGGCCAAGTTTCACACATGGAGACACCCCAAGAATCCACTGGAGCACCTGTGTGGGACACCCTAAAAAGCCTGTTCTGGTGTCCATCACTAGTGCTCCAGAGTCCAGATGTGTAACCAGCTGCTGAGTGTCCTCTCCTTTACACAGAATCAAGTTTGCATTTCACATTCTAGTTACAAACACATCAAGACAACAATGTTCTATACGTTGTTTGAATACAAATAGGCATGACCAAATGTGGTTTACCTGTATCTGCGAAAAACATCGTATTTTGTGGACAAAGGATGTTTACTGCGAACGATAATACTTTGGCCACTAACCTGAAAGTTTCCATTTTAAAATGTCCAACCAGTCAATAAAAGCACATGGAGCAACATGCAAGTATAATAATCAAATTATTATTAACACCGGAGAAATACTTACTTTTTGCAAGCATTTTTTTGATCTTCCTGTACTGCTCCGGCTCCCTCAGCTTCAGGTCAGACAACCTTTTTCTCAGCTGCTCTTTGGATCTCCGAACCCCAAATTTATGGTACAGTGTTACGTACCTGGTGGAAGAGTCTGGTATGTAGAGGGAGGCCTCTCTTACACCTCTGGCTCGAGGCCCCTGGTAGAGAAAACAGGAGGCGCAGGAGTGCAGAGTCGCACGAGAGCCTGGCAAGGTTGCTGGTAGACAAGCTGGACCAGAACTGGGACAGGAACTGGAACGGACCCAGGAACAGCTGTCAGACTGGAAACTGGAGCTCAGGCAGGTGCAGTCAGAGTAGACACACAAGTCCAAAGCAGGTGAACACTGGAGCAGGGTCAGGTACAAGCAGGTTTAGGCAACTGGCTGGAGGCAGGGTAGCAGACAGAGTAGGCAGGAACATGGTCTCAGGTACAGGCAGGTTCGGCAACAGGCTGGCAGCAAGGTAGCAGGAGGAGCAGGCAGGAACGTAGTCAACACAGGCCGAGGTCAGATCCCGGCAGATAAGCAGGGATGGTCAAAAGCAAGCCAGGTAGGGTCAGCTGGAGCAGGATACAGGTAAACAACAATCAGAGGTCTCAGGTAATGCTGTAGACCGGACAGCACCGATCCAAGGAAGTAAGGCAGTGTAAATAGCCTCCGGCTGCCCAATCGTGCGAACTTCAAAGGATGGGATCTCTTGAATGCCTGAACAAGTCTTTCAGCGTGGAAATCATCCTCGGGTTCCTATGAATTCTCCTCCGGGCCATACCCCTTTCCACTTAACGAGATACTGGATCTTATTTCTTCTTTTCCTACAGTCCAGATTTGCCTCAACTTTGAATACTTCTGTCCCATCGATTAATATTGGTTCGGGTGGGACCGTATCCCGGTCAGGGAATGGATCAGGGGTCACAGGTTTTAATAAAGCCACGTGAAAGACAGGATGTATCTTAAAGGAATCTGGCAGTTCTAGCTCGTAGGCCACGTCGTTGATCCTCCTCCTTACTGGGAAGGGTCCCATAAATTTAGGGCCTAACTTCTTAGAGGGGCACGTTAGTTTTAGGTTTGCTGTGGATAGCCAAACCCGATCACCAGGTTCCAGTATTAACTCTCCCTGCCTCTTCTTATCAAAGACCTGTTTGTTATGTTCTTGAGCTTTAGTCATAGTTGTCTGTAGTAGTTTGTTGTTGGTATCAAAGAAATTTATGGTTTCAAGAACAGCAGGTACAGAACATTCTGGAAAAGTACTGGTCAGAAATGATGGGTTAAATCCGTAATTGGCAAAAAATGGGGACTGTTTTGTGGCAGAGTGGATGGAGTTGTTATAAGCGAATTCCGCTAACGGGAGTAATGCGGCCCAGTCATCTTGTGAGAATGAGGAAAAGCACCGTAAATATTGCTCAAGAGTTTGATTGGTTCTCTCCGTTTGCCCATTTGTTTGGGGGTGGTATGCGGAAGAAAACGATGACTCGATCCCCAAGGTTTCACATAGAGACCTCCAAAACCTTGAGGTGAATTGTACCCCCCGGTCTGACACAATGTTTACTGGAACTCCATGGAGTCTAACAATTTCTTTCACAAAAATTTGGGCTGTTTCCGGGGCAGATGGTGTGCCTTTCATGGGCAGGAAGTGGGCCATTTTGGATAATCGGTCTACCACCACAAAGATGGTGGAAAAACTATCTGATGGAGGAAGTTCCACGATAAAATCGATTGAGATATTCTTCCAGGGTCTCTCCGGGACTGATAGCGGCTTCAGAAAGCCCCATGCTTTGGTTTTACTGTTCTTATTTCGTATGCAAGTGGTACAGGACTCTACATAGTCCTTGCAGTCTTTTTCCACTTGCAGCCACCAGAATGTGCGTTGCACAAGTTCGGCAGTTTTACGGATCCCAAAGTGTCCGGCTAACCTGTGGTCATGACATAATCCCAAAACAGAGACACGTAGATTTTCGGGTATGAATATTTTGTCCATGTGCCAAAGCAGATCATCCCTGGCCTGCAACGTTATTCCCAGAGATGAAGGGACATTCACAGAAGCCTGTTTAATTTGAGAGAGCAGGTCTCCCTGAAGTAGCAGAAAGTTCTCAGACAGGATAGTGTCAGGTGGTGCGGATTCCCTGGTATCACAGAACATCCGAGAGAGTGCATCAGGTTTGGTGTTTTTAGATCCTGGCCTGTACGTGAGATGGAAAGAGAACCTGGAAAAGAAGAGTGCCCATCTAGCCTGGCGTGGTTTGAGTCTCTTGGCAGTCCTCAGATATTCCAGGTTCTTGTGATCCGTATAGATTAGAATCGGGAGCGCTGCTCCTTCTAAGAGGTATCTCCACTCCTCCAATGCATTCTTAATGGCCAGAAGTTCTCGATCTACAACGTCATAATTCCTTTTAGAGTTTGACAATTTGCGGAAGAAAAATGCGACTGGGTGTAACAAAGCCTTGGGTCCCTGCGTTTGGGATAGTACTGCTCCGACTGCCGTTTGACGCGTCTACTTCCAATACATAGGGTAATGCTGGGTCAGGGTGCTTTAGAACTGGTGCGGAAGTGAATAGCTTTTTAAGAGTTTCGAAAGCATTTTGAGCTTCAGGGGACCATTGAAAACTGATGTTTTGTTTGGTCAGTTGCGTGATAGGTGATATGATGGCTGAAAATCCCCTGATGAATTTTCGGTAAATGTTCGAGAACCCGACAAAGCGTTGAATGCCCTTTTTGTCCACTGGGGCTGACCAATCTAGGATGGCAGTGACCTTTTGTGGGTCCATCTTGACACCTTTGGTGGAGAGAATTAGTCCCAAAAATGTAATGCTTTGTTGCTCGAACTCGCACTTCTCTGGCTTAGCGCAGTGTTTCTCAACTCCAGTCCTCAAGGCGCCCCAACAGGTCAGGTTTTCAGGCATTCCATTATTTTGCACAGGTGATTTGATCAGTTTCACTGCCTTAGTAATTACCACAGCCGTTTCATCTGAGGGAAATCCTGAAAAAATTACCTGTTGGGGCGCCTTGAGGACTGGAGTTGAGAAACACTGGCTTAGCGTATAGCCCGTGCTGTCTTAGTCTGCTCAATACATTCTTAACATGCCTGCGGTGGTCATCAAGGGAAGCAGAGAAAATTAAGATGTCATCCAGATACACTACAACGAACAGGTCTAGGTAATCACGAAAAATATTGTTAATGAAGTGCTGGGATGTTGCTGGGGCATTGCATAGGCCAAACGGCATCACTAGATATTCGAAATGCCCGAATCGGGAGCGAAAACTCGTCTCCCTCCCGGATCCGTACACGATTGTAAGCCCCTCGGAGGTCCAGTTTTGTAAATATGGTTGCTCCTCCCAACCTCTGGAACAATTTGGGTACCAAGGGCAGGGGATAACGATTCTTGACCGTAACTTTGAGTTCATGATAATCTATACATGGACGAAGGGAATGATCTTTCTTCTCCACAAAAAAGATACCCGCTCCTGCCGGAGAAGTGGAGGGGCGAATGAAGCCTTTCTTTAGATTATCGTCTATATAGTCTTTTAGGGCGACAAGCTCCAATTCTGACAGAGGAAAAATCCTTCCAAAGGGGACCTCAACACCCAGGATGAGATCAATCAGGCAGTCGTATGGCCGATGTGGAGGGAGAGTTTCAGCTCCCTTTTTGCTAAACACATCTAAAAAGTCATGGTATGCAACTGGTACAGATAAGCGGGTTTCAACATCAGAGTCCAAGCATAACAAGGATGGCAGATCAGGAGAGAATTTCGGCAAGCAGTGTTGGAGGCAGTAGTAAGAGTGAAACTTGACTTCCCCTTCGACACAGTTGATAAGAGGGTTATGTGCTTGGAGCCACGGCATGCCAAGGATTAGGGGGAACAGAGGGGATGCGATGGCATCCAGGCGTAGCAGTTCCTTGTGACTACCGGCTATAACAACAGGCAAGGGTATAGTCTCTTGAGTCACCAGCCTGGTTTTAATGGCAGACCCATCGGCCAGATGTACTGAAAGTCCCTGGGCCCTAGGTCGCAAATGAATTTGATGTTTTGTAATGAAAGATAAGTCCATAAAGCAGCTACAGGCACCGGAGTCAATTATAGACAGAAATACTTCTTCCCGGGAAGCTGTAATACAATGGGAAGAGCCAGTTGAGCTGGCAGGATGGGCGTGCTGGCAGAGAAGATAGTTTGGCCCTTGCGGATCTTGGCTGGACATGATCTCACATAATGTCCTGGTTTCCCACAATACAGGGAGAGATTTTCGTGTCGTCAGCGTTGACGTTCCTCAGGGGAAAGTGAGGGACGGGGCATGCCGAGCTGCTTAGGTTCAGGGACATCGGATGTGGGTGCAGCAGGGGTAGAAGATGTCAGGCTGCTGGAGTTGGAGACTCTGGATAATTTCCAGGCCGGACAGGATGGCTTAATCGCTCTCTCTGATCTCCGCTCTCGTAGTCGGCGATCATCAGTGAATCTTTCAGGCACAGGAACCCTGGGTTCTAGGGGTAACATTGCGATTGCTGAAGTAGCTCCTTGCAGGGTCGTAATAGGTGAGGAAAGAGCCTGGACACGTTCTTCCAGTCGGGTATATGCATCTTGTGCGATTTTAACAGTCTGGGTAAAGTCTTCGAGGTGTAAGCGGAATCCCTCCATGGAAGAGGCTCCCTGCACAGACTCTGACGTCACGTACCTGTTTGAGGAGTCTGATATGCAGAGGGAGGCCTCTCTTACACCTCTGGCTCAAGGCCCCTGGTAGAGAAAACAGGAGGCGCAGGAGTGCAGAGTCGCACGAGAGCCTGGCAAGATTGCTGGTAGACAAGCTGGACCGGAACTGAAACAGGAACTGGAACGGACCCAGCTGTCAGACTGGAAACTGGAGCTCAGGCAGGTGCAGTCAGATGGACTGGAAGAGTAGACACACAAGTCCAAGGCAGGTAAACACTGGAGCAGGGTCAGGTACAAGCAGGTTTAGGCAACTGGCTGGAGGCAGGGTAGCAGACGGAGTAGGCAGGAACATGGTCTCAGGTACAGGCAGGTTCGGCAACAGGCTGGCAGCAAGGTAGCAGGAGGAGCAGGCAGGAACGTAGTCAACACAGGCCAAGGTCAGATCCCGGCAGATAAGCAGGGATGGTCAAAAGCAAGCCAGGTAGGGTCAGCTGGAGCAGGATACAGGTAAACAACAATCAGAGGTCTCAGGTAACGCTGTAGACCGGACAAAACGGAACCAAGGAAGTAAGGCAGTTTAAACAGTCTATTAGCGCCACAACGTCATTGGGTGCGCACACGTGCGCGCTAGTGCGGGCATTTCGTGTGGCACTAGTGTGCAAGCGAGCGCTGGTGCAAACGCGCCCGTGCAGCCCTTCTCAGTGGGACATGCAGAACAGGAGAACGACCATAGTCGCCAGCTTGATTGCTGGCGTGCCCTTCCTGACATACAGACTCCTCACCACTGCTCATTATTTTGGCCTTTCTGAAAATAGGGTTGGTGTACGGCCCATGTTTCCCATCATAATCTCTACTCCGCAAAATCTCCACCATTTCTGCAAAGGGCATATTACTGGCCTTGTATCTTCTCCTGGATCGGGACGTTTCCAGCTCAGGGCTTTCCTCGTCGGTACTTAAAATAACATGCACCTGCTGCATCTCCGCCATGTCGTCTCTCACTGCGCATCGAAAGAGAAGGGGCGGGGAATATATTAAAAAGAACGTCAGGGGCGGGCGACACGGGTGGAGTTTCACGCATGCGAGTGTATATAATGCTAACACACATGTGTCGTAACTACGTTCTGTGTGCAGAGGAAGGAGGACCGGAAGTACCGAACGTCATAAACGAAGGTAAAATTGAAACTTGGGGCCTATACTGCTTCATGATTGAGGCCTACATTGGGATAAAATTAGGACAGTTTAGGCTGACCTATAGTGTTTTTGTCTTGTGTTTTATCATACAGAAGTTTAAAGACCCTGTCATCATGTCTGCATTCATAGACAAGTACAGGGAGATGCAAAATTTGTGGGAGCTAAAACATGATTTATACCATAACCGAGACGTACGGAGGGCAAAAATGGACAAATTGGTTGAATTTTTGCAGACAATGATCCCTGAGGCAGACTATCACATGGTGAATAGTAAAGTAAATAACTTGAGAAACATGTACAGGAAGGAGTACAAGAAAATACTCCTATCACAGAGGTCAGGAGCAGCAACAGACAAAGTGCATGTCCCCAAGCTGTGGTACTACAAGAAATTGCGATTTCTGGACGACCAGCTTGAAGTCAGGGAATCACTTTCGAGCCTTCCCTCCAGCCTTCACTCCACCCTTCTTTCCACCCCAGCAGAGGATGACAAGGAGCTACCTGACCTGGAAAACCCGGATCTGAATATCTATAGCCAGGTATAGAATTTTTATAAATATTTATTGTCCTATAATTATTGTTGGGAACTAGATGTTATTATTCCCAAATGAAGGATTAATCAAAAAGTGATTTACAAATCAATAGACAGTAGTGGCCAGAAATGATTGGGACAAGAATGAAAAATGCTGGGGTCAGAATGAGAGTCTTTTCTATTTATTAACATTCAATTTGCAACAGTCATGAGCTGAAAATTATGTGTGATTGATGAACCAAAAAATAAAACTATGTCCCTTTTTTATACAGAGGATGACCTTAGCCAGGACGAGGCTCAGGAGTGTGGCAGCCAGGAGGAGGCAGGGGTGAGTGGCAGCCAGGAGGAGGCAGGGGTGAGTAGCAGCCAGCAGGTGCCCAGGCCCAGTGGCAGCACCCAGTCACAGGTGCATGCCCTCCGCATTCGATCGAAAAGGCCCAGGAAGGTGACTCAGACGGAGGAGGAATCCCTGAGGCTCATAAGGGAGGCAGCCGAGATCATGAGAGCCCCTACCAACCCTGAAGAGGCGTATGGCTGTTATCTGGCCAGTAGGCTACAGACAGTGGTGGTGGGCCAACGTATCCTCTGTGAGGGGCTTTTTTCTATGGTCCTTCAGAAGGTGGTGAGGGGCCAGCAGACAGAGACCACCCATCTGTGTGATCTCGGCCATCCTTCTCCTCCTCCTCCTCCTCCTCCTCCTCCTCCTCCTCCTGCCACAATTCCACCACCAGAGCCACAGCCTGCAAGGAGGCGTGCAGGGAGGCATGGAAGGAATGCTCCAGGAAACCGTGGAGGGAACGCTGCGGGGAGCCGTGGAGGGAAGGCTGCAAGGAAGACCAGAAAGTGATTCCCTGGCTTCAGTCTGGTCTGACAGAAGACACAGTCTGTTGTAGTACCACAGCCTGGGGACATATATGTCTTCTGCTGCTGCTCCTGATTTATGTGATTTGGGGACCAGATTGTGCTCCCAACTGTATGTGCTTCTCAAGTTATTATTTTTTTTCAACACACTTGATGTCTGCCTTGGGGTCCAAAGGCTGTGCAAATTCAACCAATTTCTCTATTGTTGCCTTTCCTCTTTATTTTGTTACCAGAATAAATGGATATTTGATTTACTTGCCTATGTGTTTTTCATAAAAAGAACAGTTTGGTTGTGAGTAGGCAGGTACATTTCATAAATACAATGTGTAATTAACAAGGGACACCAACCATCCTCCTTGAGGTAACAAAATACAAGATAATAATGTTATTGTGGTAACTTGACCATAAAAAAAAATGGAGATCACAAGAAAATATTCAAACCCCACAAAAAAAAAAAAAAATAGGAGATCTTGATTAAAATCACCAAAAAAAAAATATATATATATTTTTGGAGATCTGGCTTTAAAATCAAATACGAATATTCAGGAGATCACAAGAAACAATAAAGAAACAAGATGGTCAGAACTCGGTGTGAATATCAGCATCAAAAAAACAACATTATTCTAGCATTAGAAAGAACAAAAGAATGCGCTACATTAAAAGATGCAATAATTTGCAGCATGACGAATGTGCTATCTCCATTACGAATGCTAGTTTTACCAGTACGAGCACTCCCGTCTCCTAATTTCTTCTGAGCATGCATGTTTTTTTTCTCCGTCGGAGTTCCGTACAGACAATCGGAATTTCCGATAGGAATTTTTTCCATCGGAAAAAAATAAAACATGTTCTATTTCTAAACTCCGATGAAAAAAAAGTCCGATGGGGCTCACACACAGTTGGAATATCCGATTAAAAAAATTCCGGCTGACTTTTTTCATCGGAAATTCTGATCGTGTGTACAAGGCATAACTCTGTAATCTCGGCTCCTCCTCCTATTTAAAGTTTCGCTGCCATAGCACAAAATTGCATGTAGTGGTGAGCCTTTAACAATGCTTTGTGCCTGAACACCAATTATAACTATTCAACATGGCAGCCTCACTCTAAAATTATCATTGCATTACAAAATTAATCTGAATACTGACAGATTCAGTGGAAGCTTGACACTTCCTATACAGCTTCCCTTTTAAACATACATAAATATTTGTGCAGATGTTAACAATCCCATTTACACAAATGCGCATTGATGAAACACTACCAATCTAAATTCCTCTACCTCCAATCCCAGGGCTAGGAAGGAGTTTTGAATTGCTAATGTATTTAGGGTGTGAGTTTACAAATGCAGAAAAGTAACCATCTGCGTATTTACATACAAAGCATGCATTTTTAGAGACACGCTGAGGTGTTAAAATGTATGCTTTGAAGTAGCAAGTACTTAATTTACTCAGAGTTTACAGTGAATAATAGTACATCAAAATGAATAGTCACAGTGGAGAGAAGACACAGTATTAAACAACAGTTTGTTTTTTTAAGGGTGATTAAAAAACAGTTAACTCTGTGTGCTAAGAATAAATGGGATTATAGTTTTATCCACAAACAATCCTCCATTGAAAGAGAAAACTTTTCATGAACATCACTCCACCTGGGCAAAGTTAAAGTGTTCCTAAACCCAGGACCCTGCATTCACTATATCTGGTCTCCCACAGTACACAGAACATGGAACTGCAATTATTTTAGTAAAAATAAACTGCTAAATGCCTTTTCTCATCAGCAGTATATAGCAGACTGTTGACTTCTATCAGTGTCTTGTTAAAGCTTGTAGGAGGAGTTTTCATTCTACTCTGACTGTCTTATGAGTGCAGTTTACCACATTATGCCCCATCCCACACTGCACATGCATCTCCCTTGTCCCCACCGTGAATGCAAGGCAGGCAGGGATCTTTGATACCTGCCAAAAGGAAAACTGTCCTTGTAAGCACAGAAGTCTTCTAGGAAGAAATATTTCCGTTTTGCTTATGTTAAAGCGGTTGTATACCCGCAGATTTTTTTTTTAAACCTGTAAGGCAGAAGGCATAATGAGCTAATATGCACCGTGTACTAGCTGATTATAAAGTACTTGCCTTAGAACGAGGCGCCGGCGGGTGATCCCGGTCCACGCCGAGGGAGCTGACATTTTCCCTCGGCATGTCTTTCGGGTATCGCGGCTCCGGCGCTGTGAGTGGCCGGAGCCGCGATGTCGTCATTCCCGTGCATGCCGCGGGAGACTTCTTTCCGGCAAGGTCCGGCAGTATATTTTTTTTTAATCAATTACATTTATATGGAAGATTTTTTCACATTACACAATTCTCCAATGGTCCAATTCTCCTGCCTCTCTCCTCCCTTCAACCCAAAAATGAAATCCAAAAGTAAGCATTTAATCTGATCTAACTAAAGAGAAACTTTATATTTTTATTTATGTCTTCCTAATGCTATTTGATTTAGGAAAACGAGGCGAAAAACAGCAGCATTCTATAGAAACCAATCTTTTTTTTACACAAAATACCTTCCCGTCACAGTCTTTCTCCCCCAGCATTGCAGTCTGACCCCCTACATTCAGACCAACCCCTGCTAGCACAGGCTGATCTCCCAGCACAGAAGGACCCCTCCAGGAGAGACTGATATCCCCAGCACCAACTGACCAACCCCCAGGACTAAAGATGGGAAGGCCCAGAAAAATTGGGGAAAAAAAGATTTCTGTGCTTTTTTCAAAGCGTTTTTTTCCCCCCAATTTTTGTGGAATATGTTCTTTTACAGTGATAAATAATATATCTTTGACATGTGTGAGGGGGTTAGCTCGGCAGCGGGTGTGTGTGACCCCCGGGATGGGCTCCCCACACAAAAACAGGCCCAGCAAACGGAGGTTGTGGTTTTCAAAATCAAAAAAAAGGTGCGGTTTATTTTCTATTTACAGTGACAAAACACAGCAAAGCCAAAAGAAACATAAACAAAATAAATCCTGGTCAACTTGACCTCTGACTAAACATACAGGTTTCCTTACTAACAACTGGGATCAGCCTAGTGCTGTCCTAGTCCCTAAGTCCCTGGTTTTAAATGTCCAAGCAAATAGCCACACAGGCTTTGTCTCACCGCACAGGGGTTCACTCTCCCTAGACAGTCCACACAGGTCTGGTTCCAGGCATGAGCTAACATCTAATGAAGCTGGGAGTTCTTATATAGAGGCCTAAATGAGCTGACAAGCTTCAGCTGGTCTCATCAACTCCCTGTCTGCACGACGCCCCACACTCTCCCTAGAGGTATGAGTCATCCATGAGCCCACTAGCCTCAGCTGGGCTTATACAACTCTCCACCTAGTTGTATAAGTCGGCGTAAAGCCTGAATCTGGGCGAAATATATCTATCCCCCTGGATGCAACCAGGTGACTTTACCTTCCTGCTGTCACATACCCCCCCTCTTGTTTTAACCTCGGGGTTGGAACACCAGCAATCAGGCATTCATGTACTCGAGACAAAGCATCCACATTCCCCATTTGAACGCCAGGGCGATGCTTTACTGTGAAGTTGAATTCCTGGAGGGCCAGGAACCACCTATTCACTCTTCTATTTGTTTCCTTGTTTTGAGCCATCCACTTTAACGGAGCGTGATCCGTAACCATGTCAAAGTGCCTACCTAGCAGGTAGTACCGAAGGGAATCTAGAGCCCACTTCACCGCTAAACACTCCTTTTCAACGGTGGCGTAATTTACCTCATGGGACTTCAACTTCCTGCTGAGGTAAATGACTGGGTGCTCTTCCCCGTTCCAGACCTGGGACAATACTGCTCCTAACCCCACATCTGACGCATCACTTTGTACGACAAAGTCTTTAGAGAAGTCGGGTGAGTACAACACTGGCTGGCTACATAAGGCTTGTTTCAAGAATTGGAATGCTGCCTCAGCCTCGGGGGTCCATTTAATCATGACCGACCCTTTCCCCTTCGTTAGGTTGGTTAGGGGCACAGCCTTAGAAGCAAAGTGGGGAATGAATCGCCGATAATACCCAGCGATTCCCAGAAAGGCTCGTACCTGCTTCTTGCTGTTGGGACGTGGCCAACTCTGGATGGCCTCGACTTTGTTGAGTTGGGGTTTTATTACTCCCCTCCCAATGGTGTACCCAAGATATTTGGCCTCCTCCTGCCCAATGGTACACTTCTTGGGGTTAGCCGTAAACCCCGCTTCCCGAACAGAGTCCAGGACTGCTTGCACTTTTGGCAGATGTGAGGCCCAATCTGTGCTATGGACAATTACGTCATCCAGGTAAGCCGCAGCATACTTCCGATGGGGCCTCAGCATCTGGTCCATTTTCCGCTGGAATGTGGCCGGCGCATTCTGTAACCCGAACGGCATTCTTTTATATTGGAACGCCCCGTCTGGGGTTACAAATGCGGTTTTCTCTTTGGCCGACTTGGCCAGGGGGATTTGCCAATACCCTTTTGTGAGGTCAAGAGTCGTCATGTATCGGGCTGTTCCCAGCCGGTCGATCAACTCATCTATACGTGGCATGGGGTAGGTGTCAAATTTTGTAACTTTGTTCAACTGACGAAAATCGTTACAAAATCGCCAGCTCCCATCCGGTTTAGGCACCAACACAATGGGACTAGACCAATCACTTTGGGACTCCTCTATCACCCCTAAGTTCAGCATTTTCTGTACTTCCTCCCGTATTGCCTCCCGTCGGGCCTCTGGGATCCGATAGGGTTTTAACTTCACCCTTTCACCGGGCGGGGTAATGATGTCATGCTCTACCCCAGATGTTTGTCCCGGCAGCTCAGAGAATACCTCCTTGTTGCGAAGCACAAACTCCTTAACCTCCTGTTGTTGGGGTTGTGACAAGGTGGCTGCTATTCCAACCTCAGGAATCACGCAACCAGTTTGAGCTGGTGACCAAGTGTCTGCGACTAGGGACTCTCTATCCCTCCAGGCTTTCAACAGATTAACGTGATAGATCTGTTCGGGCTTTCGCCTTCCTGGTTGTCTGACCTTGTAATTCACTTCACTCACTTTTTCTATTATCTCGTAGGGGCCTTGCCATTTGGCAAGGAATTTACTTTCAACCGTAGGGACAAGTACCAGTATCCTATCCCCCGGGGAAAAGGTACGGGTCTTGGCTCCACGGTTGTACACTCTCTGCTGTGCTAACTGCGCTTGGGCCAAATGTTCCTTCACGATGGGCATTACCTGTGCAATTCGGTCTTGCATCAGGGCGACATGCTCAATCACACTCCTGTGGGGAGAACTCTCACTTTCCCAAGTTTCCTTGGCAATATCCAACAGCCCTCTTGGGTGTCTCCCATACAGTAACTCAAAGGGGGAGAATCCCGTAGAGGATTGGGGCACCTCCCTAATAGCAAACATCAGATAAGGAAGTAGACAGTCCCAATCCTTTCCATCTCTATCCACCACTTTCTTCAACATTTGTTTTAGGGTTTTGTTGAATCTTTCAACCAGCCCATCGGTTTGGGGGTGATACACAGATGTACGTAATTGCGTCACTTTGAACAATTTACACAGCTCCTTCATAACCCGGGACATAAAGGGTGTACCTTGGTCCGTAAGCAGTTTACAAATACCCACCCGGCTAAACACAAGAGATAGCTCTTTGGCTATGGTTTTGGCCGAGGTATTTCGGAGAGGGATCGCTTCTGGATAACGGGTGGCATAGTCCATTATAACTAATATGTACTGGTGCCCCCTAGCGGACTTGATTATAGGACCTACCAAATCCATGGCGATCCTCTCAAACGGGACCTCAATGATGGGTAGAGGGACCAGCGGGCTACGGAAATGTGGCATCGGGGCCGACCTCTGACACACAGGGCAGGAGGAACAATAATTTTCTATGTCCTTCATCACCCCCGGCCAATAGAATCTCTGTAATACCCTCTCTCGGGTTTTCTCTGTCCCCAGATGACCTCCAAGAATGTGCCCATGGGCCAACTCCAACACCAACTTCCTGTAAGGTTTGGGCACCACAAGCTGCTCAACGGTTTCTTCTGCCCTTTTTGCCACCCGATACAGTAGGTCCTTCTCTACGCTGAAGTATGGGTAAGTGCAGGTATTATCTGGGTTCACTAACTCGCCATCTATTTTCACTACGTTTTCCCGTGCCTTTATTAGGGCGGGGTCTTTCAACTGTTCTGTGGCAAAGTTTTCCCTGTGAACCTCAAGATCAGAAAACTCCACAGACGGTAGGTTTTCGTCTGAGGAGGTGGGCTCCTCTCCAGTTTCTTGAGTCTCCCCTGCCAATACTGATAAGGGAAATTCCGGAGAGTCCTCACCACTCTCAGGGGAGTTCTGGCTATCACATTCCTGGTACATAGGGGCACCAGTGGGGGGCTCAGGATCATCCCACAGTTCCCAGAACTTCGGAAAATCCCTTCCCACAATGGCGTCATGCGGTAACTGAGATACTAAGCCCACTGGATGAGAGAGGGTACCTTTGGGGGTCTCGAAACACACTGTAGTCACTGGATACTCTCGGGTGTCCCCATGCACACAAATAACAGCTACCTTGCTATTCCCAGAGACCTCTGTTTTAACTAACTCAGCCTTTATCAGGGTCACAAGGCTACCTGAATCCAGCAATACCACAACATTTCTACCATTAACACACATTTTGCATAAATGTTTCTCAGTTCCTCGAATGGCAGTGCATGCGACTGTCGCACACAGCGACTGACGTCTGCCCGTCAGAAAGTCACACTGCATGGGTTCCTCTACAACCGGGCAATTGGCTGCAATATGTCCCGCTTGCCGGCAGCGGTAGCAAACGATCCTTCTTGCCGCCTCTTGAGCCGCTGATTTCCCAGGCTGTTCTCGCCAAACTTGGGGTAGAGCTCCCACCCTCTCACTCTCTCCACCCTCACCCCTTGGAATCCTCTTATCCGCCCCTGGGGATGGTCTGGTCTTAGGGTGGAAAGTCCGAGTGTCTCTGGAAGAGGCCGTCAGGTTCTCTGTAGCCAAGTATTTCTCCACACGATCCACAAGACCATCGGCCGTCTCTGGGTCTCCATGGTTTACCCACTTTTGGATGGCAGTAGGAAGAGCTCTCAAAAACCGATCTATTACAACACGTTCCACAATCTTTGGTGCGGACAAAGTCTCTGGCTGTAGCCACTTTCTGCTCAGGTGAATGAGATCATACATTTGAGACCTGGGGGGTTTTCCAAGCTGGAAAGTCCAGTTATGCACACGCTGAGCCCGGACAGCCTGGGTGACACCCAGCCTTGCCAATATTTCAGCTTTTAGCATCACATAGTCTTTTGCTTGGTCAGGCTCTAGGTCATAGTAAGCCTTCTGCGATTCACCAGTTAACAGAGGAGCCACCAGTCCAGCCCACTGCTCCTCAGGCCACTTTTCTCTTTCAGCAGTCCTTTCAAATGTGGTCAAAAATACCTCTGGATCATCCTCTCCAGTCATTTTTGTCAATAAACGACTCACCCCAAAGGACGCGGTATTAGTGGGACGGCTTTCCTCACTGGTCTGCGGACGTTGCTGCATTACTGCTTCCATTTGTTGTAGTCTCTGCTCTTGCTTCTGTAACAGGTCTATGAAGCGGGCCTCAGATTGCTGCTGGGCTTGTTGCTGAGCTTCCAGACTCTGTTGGTGAGCTTGCTGCTGGGCTGCAAGGCTCTGTTGATGAGCTTGCTGCTGGGCTGCGAAGTTCTGTTGTTGAGCTGCAAGGCTCTGTTGATGAGCTGCAAGGCTCTTTTGCAAACCTGCATTTGTCTGCTGTTGATTGGCATTTGCTAGAGCCAGCTGCTTCAGTATCTCCTCCATGCTGGCTTAAAAAAAAACTGCCCGCATTCTCCACCAACTGTGAGGGGGTTAGCTCGGCAGCGGGTGTGTGTGACCCCCGGGATGGGCTCCCCACACAAAAACAGGCCCAACAAACGGAGGTTGTGGTTTTCAAAATCAAAAAAAAGGTGCGGTTTATTTTCTATTTACAGTGACAAAACACAGCAAAGCCAAAAGAAACAAACAAAATAAATCCTGGTCAACTTGACCTCTGACTAAACATACAGGTTTCCTAACTAACAACTGGGATCAGCCTAGTGCTGTCCTAGTCCCTAAGTCCCTGGTTTTAAATGTCCAAGCAAATAGCCACACAGGCTTTGTCTCACCGCACAGGGGTTCACTCTCCCTAGACAGTCCACACAGGTCTGGTTCCAGGCATGAGCTAACATCTAATGAAGCTGGGAGTTCTTATAGAGGCCTAAATGAGCTGACAAGCTTCAGCTGGTCTCATCAACTCCCTGTCTGCACGACGCCCCACACTCTCCCTAGAGGTATGAGTCATCCATGAGCCCACTAGCCTCAGCTGGGCTTATACAACTCTCCACCTAGTTGTATAAGTCGGCGTAAAGCCTGAATCTGGGCGAAATATATCTACCCCCCTGGATGCAACCAGGTGACTTTACCTTCCTGCTGTCACACATGGTATTCAAACTATATAACATGAAGCTCTTAATGAAAGATTTATGAGATTTTATGTAAAGTCTTACATTACTGCACGTTCTCTCACCTGAAGACAAGCAAATAATTCTGGAATACAATTCAAGTAACACTGTACTTCTCAATGCAGTTCCCAAACAAGAGAAATATGCATTTCTGCCACTAGGGGGGCACTGCAGGCGAAATGCTCCAAATTATTTTGCTTGTGGGCTCCATCTTGTACCTCCTATAGTTTGGTGATTGTGGGGATAGATTTGATGATAGTTTCTGTCCTCTCAGGCCTTACTTGTCAGGCAAGAGGGTAAATTTGTCTGACAAATTAGTTTGTCTTTATAATCTTTAAATTATTCCCATTAATGTTCTCCACATCACAGCATAATGTTTCCCTATAGTCTGGTCAGTAAATTTTTATTTTCCTCCTCTCAGTAAAATGGTGAGACCAACATCTATAGTTTCAGAAACATTTCCACGGTGCAATTTCTGTTTGAGAGCAAAGCTGCAATTTACAAATATTGCAAGAAGAAATATAATTTTTCCAAATGCTACAAGGATGACAAACACACACCCTGGCATGCCAGAGGTGCCCTAAAGATATGAAAAAAGACTTTATGGAATGAAATGATGAGGACTAGGGATGAGCCAAACACCCCCCGGTTCAGTTCGCACCAGAACGTGCGAACGGACCGAAAGTTCGCGCAAACTTTAGAACCCTATTAAATACAATGGACGCAAACGTTTGAAATCAAAAGTGCTAATTATCAAGGCTAATATGCAAGTTATTGTCCTAAAAAAAGTGTTTGGGGACCTGGGTCCTGCCCCAGGGGACATGTATCAATGCAAAAGCCTTTTTAAAAACTGCAGTTTTTTTGGGGAGCAGTGATTTTAATGATGCTTAAAGTGAAAAAAAAAAGAAATATTCCTTTAAATATCGTACCTGGGGGGTGTCTAAAGTATGCCTGTGAAGTGGCACGTGTTTCCCGTGTTTAGAACTGTCCCTGCACAAAATGACATTTCTAAAAAGGAAAAAAAGTAAATTAAAATTGGTTTAATGTAATGTCTGGTCCCGGCAATATGGATGAAAATCATTGAGAAAAATGGCATGGTGCCACAACACTGCAACCCCTCACAGATACTGTACTTGGAGCGCAGCAATGAGCCCTGCTGCAAAGTATTGCATCAAAAATTGTAATTACACGCCCCTGTTAAACAGGGGCTGAAAAATTGGGCCTTAGGCACTGGTGGTGGTGCCCAGAACAAAAAATGTTCTTACAAGCTATCAACATGATCATTGAGGAGGAAGAGGATAGTCACTCAGCATAACAGGATAGTCACTCAGCATCAGCATAGGCAGTCTTGAAGGGATCTGACATTTCAAAAAAAAATATTCGGTTACATCAGCATTAGGTGCTTGGTAGCTGGTGGTGATCCAAGACTGATTTATTTTTATGAAGGTCAGTCGATCGACCGAGTCGGTGGACATGCACACCCTGTGATCGGTTACAAAGCCTCCAGCAGCACTGAATGTGTGTTCCGAAAGAACGCTGGATGCAGGACAGGCCAGTAGCTCAATTGCACACTGTGCAAGCTCTGGCCAGTGATCCATCCTCAAGATCCAGTAACCCAGAGGACTTTAGGTGGGGAAGGTGTCCAAGTCTGATCTTGCCCCTAGGTATTCCTGCACCATGTAAACCAGACGCTGGCGATGGTTGCTGGAACCAATCATACCTTGGGGCTGCGTACTAAAAAATTGAACGCATCGGTCAGACGGCCACCTTCTCCACCACTCTTTCTTTGACTGACCGAAGCCTCAGCAACACGTTGTCCAGGACCAGGAATTTATAACCTCCCAGTCTCTGGGAACGCGTTGCACAGACCTTTCTGCAAGGCCTCCCGAAGATGCTTCATGCTCTGCTCCCTCTGCGACGGCAAGATAAGGTCCGCAACCTTACCCTTGTACTGTGGATCAAGGAGGGTTGCCAGCCAGTAATGATCCCTCTCCTTGATCGCACAAATACGAGGATCCCTCCGCAGGCTTTGCAGGATCAGGGAGGCCATGCAGCGTAGGTTTGCTGAGGCATTTGGTCCGGAGTCCTCTGGGTCACTCAGGACGACATGATCCGCAGCCACCTCCTCCCAGCCACGTGCAAGTCCATGGGTGTCTTGGGACTGTAATTGATCCCTTGAAGACTGCTGCTGATGCAGAGTGCTAGGCTCCACCTCCATGCTGACACAATCTTCCTCCTCCTCCTCCTCCTCTTCCTGTGTGATAGCCGGGCCAGCAGAAACACTGTCTGGATAAAGGGGGCCTTGAGAGGTAAGGAAGTCCTCCTCCTCCTGCCTCTGTTCTGCCTCAAGTGCTATGTTCATTATTCCACGCAGCGTGTGCTCCAACAGGTGGACAAGAGGGACAGTGTCACTGATGCATGCACTGTCACTGCTCACCATCCTCGTGGTCTCCTCAAATGGTGCCAGGACAGTGCATGCATCCCTGATCATGGCCCACTGGCGTGGGGAAAAAAATCCAAGCTCCCCTGACTCTGTCCTGGTGCAATATTGCAACAGATACTCATTGATGGCTCTCTGCTGCGTGTGAAACCGCTGCAGCATGGCCTCCGTAGAGTTCCACCTGGTGGGCATGTCACAGATTAGGCGGTTCTTGGGCAGGTTGGATTCCTTTTTCATGTCAGCCAGCCAAGCACTGGCATTATATGACCGGCGGAAATGCCCACAGAGTTTCCTGGCCTGCTTCAGGACCTCCTGTAAGCCCGGGTACCTGCCCAAGAACCGATGCACCACCAAGTTAAGGACATGAGCCAAACAGGGCACATGGGTCAGTTGTCCCTGTCGGAGGGCGGAGAGGAGGTTGGTGCCACTGTCGCAAACCACGTTTCCTGGCCTAAGCTGGCGTGGCATCAACCACCTCTGAGCCTGCCCCTACAGAGCTGACAGAATCTCTGCCCCAGGGTTGCCAACTTTCAGTAATTTTATGAACAGTTTGTAAAATCTGTACTTTTTTGCATCTGTCCATGAATGTCCATTACGGACATGTAGGCTGCATGTTCATAACTGACATTCATGGACAGATGCAACAATTATGGATTTTACAAAACTGTTTGTAAATATACTGAAAGTTGGCAACCCTGCTCTGCCCCAGTGTGGCTCCTGTCCCTCGAGCACTCCAGCTCAAGCACTGCATGGCATCTTTTTGCCTGCGTACTTGCGTAGCCCATTAAACGCCTACGGAGCACCGCTGGTTCCGAGGACAAAGCACAGGTAGAGGCCATGGAGGAAGAAGAAGAGGAGGAGTGGAGAAGAGAGGTGTGTCAGAATCACCAGTAGTAACATTTTGGAGGCGTGGTGGCAGAACAACCTCCAACACTACTGCACCTTGTCCTGCATCCTTCCCAGCTGCCAGCAGAGTCACCCAATGCGCCGTGAAAGATAGGTAACGTCCCTGTCCATGCCTGCTGGACCATGAGTCAGCGGTAATATGCACCTTACCGCTGACCGCCCTGTCCAGCGAGGCCAAGACATTGCCCTCCACATGCCGGGAGGTAGCCGGAATTGCATTCCGTGAGAAAAAGTGGCGTTTGGGAACCTGCCACTGAGGAACCGCACATTCCACAAACTCACGGAAGGGGGCAGAGTCTACCAACTGAAAAGGCAGCAGTTGAAGTGCTAGCAATTTAGCCAAGCTAGCATTCAACCACTGGGCATGTGGATGACTGGGAGCGAACTTCTTTCGGCGGTGCAGCAGCTGGGGCAGGGGAATTTGCCTGGTACAATCTGACGTCGGTGTACCAATAGCAGATTGCCCGCAAGTACTTGGCTGTGACACACCTAATTCTACAAAGGGGGCGCTGGTGAGTATGATAATTACAACTAATATATGATCTCAATAAAGTGATTAACAATGATTAAAAAATAATAAATTACGTGCAATTACAATGGTGTGGTTAATATGAACGTCATATGCTGCTGTACCTAATCCAATATTGAATCGAATCATGTATGGTAACAACAGTTGAGAACAGAAAATATATATGAACATCCAATTGGTGAAAACGTAGCTAATCCACAAGTGAGTCCATAGAAAATATCCAGTGTGTTCTTGGAAGCGACAGCTTCAGCAACACAGATAAATCACCCGAAGTGCTGTGGATGGATGGCCGCTTACCCCAAGATGTTGACCCTCTTAACTAAAAGAGGGTCAAATAGCGCTTGATTGCAAGATGCCACTTGCTAATATAGAGAATATGATCCCAAATCCGTCTGTCTCCCCAGGATGAACTTGGTTGGAATATGCAGATAAACGAATAATGCCAAAAATAGTGTAATCCCGTTTATTAGAAAATAAAACAATATAAAAAGAAAGCCAAATGGCTGCTTACATTTTGAGGTGCCTTAGCCCGGCACTGAGGCTGGAAGGCATGTGGAAGCCAAATAGTTCCGTCCGTCCGTGTAGAAAGCTTGCGTGCGTTCCACCTGCTACAGCGGCTAACCACCGGTATGTAAGCAGCCATTTGTTTTTTCTTCCCATCATGTGCAACTTTAAATACTCAGCGGACACCCTCCACAGGCTAAGGAATACCGCCTCAACACTACCAACCTCCACCCAAAAAATACTACGAAAAGAACAACTGCTAAGGATCAATCGACAATCGAAAACACGAAGACACCACTTCAACTACAACATTTATCATGCGCCCTGATCAACACCAGATCGGCGGCTTCATCACGCAAAACGACAGACAGCTTTCCAGGATAAAGAGGCAATCTAACACCCGACTGCAACACCATCCTAACAGAATTAGTACCTGGAAACTACTGCATCCTAACCAAGCATAGAATAGGACAAAGAGGAGGAGGCCTAGCGGTGATCTTCAAATCTCACCTCTCTCTCACCAAACCAACTCTACAGAGCTCATTGCCATTCATGGAGACACTCACTCTGCAACTCCAAACAACATCCCAGGACACCATTCACATACTGCTATGCTACAGACCACCAGGACCAAAGACAAATCTCCTCACACCCTTCACCGAATTCATCTTGACATACACTTTAAAAACCAAAAACTTCTTATTACTCGGGGACTTCAACCTCTGGGCTAACTCCACTCAGGACCCCATCGCCACCTCCTGCATCAACCAATTGGAAGAACTAGGTCTGCAGCAATTGATAAATGCCCCCACGCATGGGTCGGGTCACATTCTTGACCTCATCTTCAAACAAAATATGGACATCAACACACTGGACAACATGCCGTTACCATGGACGGACCACCACGCTATCAAATTTAAAATTACCACCAACACCATATCCCAAAAACCGAAATACTGGACAAGATCTCAGAAGAAACTACACTTGGAACTCTTCAAAAACGACACTATCAAAGAAAATAGGAACGCAAAATCACAACCACTCAACGGGACAAACACTCAGCTCCTTAAACAAAGCATTACTACAAACAGCAGACACAGTCGCTCCGAGATGCAGAGCACTCATTCGCAAAAACAACTTGGGCTGGTTTAATGACACTCTTACCCTACTGAAGCAAGAACGCAGAAGAGCTGAAGGAGCCTGGAGAAGAAACCCAACTAAGGAAAACCACATTAACTACAAAGCACTCACTAAGAAATATCACAAAGCAATTTTCAAAGCAAAAAAGGAACATTTCTCAAACACCATCAAAAAAGTCCTAAACCGACCTTGTGAACTCTTCAAACTAGTCACTCAGACTATGAACCCTGCCTGCCTAGAACCTCCAGCAAACGAAACCCAAGAGTTCTGTAATGAGCTATCAGATTTTTTTATCGACAAAATCGAAAACATTCGGTAAATAATTCAACAGAAAAAAACAACCAACCTCACTCAGCCAAAGCAAACAGAGGAAATCAATACGAACATTATACAATTGACAAAATTTTCGCTGGTCCCGATCACCATCGACACCACCAAAAACATAATTAGAAGCCTCAGAGACAGCACATCTCCAAATGACATTATTTCTACAAAACTCCTGAAAGAATGTACCGACATTTTAGCACCTACCATAACACACCTCGTAAATCAATCATTCAAAAGAAGGTATTGTTCTGATCTCCCTCAAGCAAGGCATAATTAAACCCCTCCTAAAGAAACCCAACCTCGACCCCAAAGACCCAAACTACCGCAGACCGGTAACAAGCCTCAACACCATCTCCAAGATTATGGAGAAAGCAGTAGTACAACAGCTACAACTCCATTTGGACACTTACAAACTCTTGGATCCACTACAATCAGGCTTCCGCCCAGGCCATGGCACAGAAACAGCACTTCTTAAAATATGGGATGACGCCCTCGAAGCAGCAGATGACGGAGAATCATGTCTCCTGGTGCTGCTGGACCTCAGTGCAGCATTCGACACAGTAGACCACAAAACTCATTCGCCTTAAAGAAGTAGCAGGAGTCGCAGACCCTGACCTACCCTGGTTCGCATCCTTCCTAGATAATCGTTCCCAGACAGTGAAACTAGGAGCCTTCACCTCTGAAACTCGCGCATTTCTTGAGGAGTCCCTCAAGGATCACCCCTGTCACCCGTGCTCTTTAACATCTACCTCCGCCCACTCCTCAAAATCATCAGCAAACAGGACCTGTGTTACCACTCATACGCTGACGACACCCAACTCTACTTTCGTATCACCGGAAAAAAAGACCAATATCAAGGATTGGAAAATTGCCTGGGCTGAATTGAGGAGAATTAGGCCCCTTTCACACGATCCGTGTCCATGAGCGATCCCCGCTGAGCAAAGCGGAGCCCGCACACAGACACGGATCGTGTGAAAGGGGCCTAATTCTCCTCAATTCAGCCCAGTGTTTCAATTAAGTTTGACTTGCTTACTCTAGCTTCTGTATTTTCTTAGTCACAGACTTGGAGCAAGTATGCAACAGGTAAGTTCAAAACTGCTGACCTTTATACTTGTCTTGGGTTAGTTACTGAAGCGTATGGAAGCTAGTTCCAGCTTTATAAGTGTTTTTCACTTTTGTTTTTGGGTTTTACCTTGTTCATGAATTTCTAAGCATGTAGCATGAGCAATAACACACACTTGCTTGGCATCACAGGTGGTGGGGCAGGAGCAGAACTGCGGACTAAGAAGATACAGATGTGTTTCTGCTGGAGTCCTTTGACAACATGAAATGCCAGAGGGGACTTAGCATACAAGTATCTTCTTTTTATTTCCATTTCAGCATTGTCTGGATTTAACACCCAAAAAATAAAACCTGACGTGAACATTTGGCTTTACTCTTTACTTTTTAAGGACATTAGTTTTCAAGGACATAAAACCTGTTTTTTAAAACGGCTTACAAAGGTTACCAGCTGGCTAAAATATCATTTAACATTGTACTTTTTTTAAATAATATTCATGTAAAAGACATTATTTATATAATTTATACTACTTGTATATATAAAACTGTATAAATATAACTATATTTAAACTGTATATTATTTTTGGAAACATTTTATTTCAGAACACTTTGATGATTACAGTATGACAACAAATTACAGTTACACCACTAATGCTGAAAGAGCAGAGACCTGCATGAGTTTCAAGTGACTTTCCATATAAGAAATTACACTACAGACGGACGTGGCTGTTTCGCCCCCCCCCTTCTCCCTATCTGGAAGACTTTTGGAATAGGCCAGCTGGTGATCCCCCCCCCCCCCCCCATGTCTGCTGTTGCAGTCCTGCTCCCTTACCTGAATTATCAGTATCACGGGCAACATGTACAGAGGAGTCTGAATTATTTTTGATGTGGATCCCTGAACTACTATTTTACATGGGGATCACTTTGCGCCCTTGCAGCAGTAGCTGACTTACATGTTTGTGAACTGTCCCGCTGCCCCCCCCCCCCCCCGGTCCGTTTTATCCTTCAGACCCGCTGGTTCTCAAGACCGATCAATCTCCGATGTCGTGATGCCCCCAGGCCGCCCGGGTAGCAACGGCCCAACAAAACACTCCAGGGTGAAGCAGGCTTGATTTGACCACTGGGCAGTGTGTCGCACAGAAGGGGAGGTGCTGCAGTTGAATGGAGTTGGGGGAAATAGATCTGATATGGTGACGAAGATGGCTGCGGGGTGGTGGGTGGCTCTATGTTCTCACCCTTCCCCCCTGCCTGTATCTCCTCCTCTGGGCAGCCTGTTAGCGTCCGATTGGGGGGGGATCCGGACGGGGGGACTTAAGTACCCTGAGGGGCTTTTTAGGGGTGATGCACAAAGGGGAGATGGAATTACTATATACAATACGGTTTTATCTTTGAGGTCAGTCTACACGGTTGAAGCGGAAGTAAACCGATCCATTTAACCGCTTCAAATAAGTTAAATTTCCGGCACGTGCCAGGAATGTAACTCTTCCATTGGTTTTGCTCTCAACTAGACTGTCAAACCATCCAATGGCTAGTATCATAACTGATCACATGTGCAGCATCACGGCAGTTGTAGATTAAACAGAGGCCAAGATGGCAGCTTCCTTGGCTAAAAATGATTGGAGGGTTTACTTCCACTTTAAGTTTCAGATTATATTGCTATGTGCTGAAGAGTTGTTTTGAGAATGTTTTATATAACCCAAAGGTCTTATATGCGTCTAAATGTTTATGTTTATATGTTAAGATACTAACTTAAATTTACCTGTTTAGTGTCCTAATAGACACCTGCTATTTGCCCATGTTACCACACTCAGGAACGGTCGGAGGGGTTGGGGAGGGCCTGGGAGCCCCCTAGCGGCTTTTGCTAACCAATCCCCCCACTAGGACAACGCTTTTAGTCTGGATTTTTCTGGAGAGCGTTATAGCAAGATTTTGCTGACACTTTAGAAACCCAGCCAGTGACCGCTGAGGGCATCTCTTTTCCACCCAGGGTGGTCACTGCTCCCCATGGTGGGACTTTTCCTCTACAGGGGGACACCGTATCCCTTTCCCTCTCCATCTTTTATTTACCTTTTCTCTTCTTTTCTTTTCCTACCCACAAGCATGGACGAACTTACCATTGTCACACTAAACGCGAAGGGACTCAACGTCCCCGAGTAGCGACGCATGCTACTAAACGACATGAAACGCATGGCAGCGGATGTGGTCCTACTACAAGAGACACACTTCCGAGAGAACACCTTTCCATGCTCCAGAGGTTCTCTGAAGGTCAACTTATAGTGGGAGGTGACCTGAATATATCCCTCCTCCCTACGGAGGACACCTTGACGGGGCTTTCTTCAACCCCCAGGGACCCCGCAGGACTATCCACACGGCATTACATAATTTACAATTAATAGACACATGGCGCCTTTTTCATCCCGGAGAATGGGATTATACCTTCTACTCCCGCCCTCACCAGACGTATTCCCGCATTGACTATCTTTTAGTACCACATGATCAACTTCAGGCAATCAGAAATACTTCCATCGGGTCTATTACCTGGTCGGACCACGCCCCTGCCACCATGCGTTACGCCCTAACTGACCTCTATAGAGGCCAAAGAAAGCCATGGAGGCTCAACGAGAGCCTGCTGCAGAATCCGGAGGTTCTGGCAGATGTGACAAAAGAAATCAAGCATTACTTTCAAATGAATGCCACTGCAGATGGTGACAGGGGACTGGTCTGGGAGGCACACAAAGCGGTGATCCGCGGCGTGCTTATTAAGCACGGTGCAAGACTCAAACGCCTACGGACAGATCAACTAAATGAACTGCTTGGTAGACTACAAGACCTGGAAACTGTACACAAACAGACCCAGACCAGTACACTAACAGCCGAATTAGACACAGTTCGCGCATAGATTACCGATCTGCTAACTTTTAAGGCTAAAGTGGCCCTCCAAGTGTCCCGCAAAATGATATACGAATCTGGAAATAAATGTGGTAGATTGCTGGCACAATCCTTACGCTCCCAGAAGCTGACATCCTATATACCCTACATACATACCTCATCGGGACAACGTGCAACCCTCCCCCGACAAATCACCCAGGAATTCAAAACTTATTACAAGGCCCTCTACAACCTGCACACAACACATTCCCTCCCGGACCGACTAACGGACTATATTGCCACCTCCTTAAACACGTGACCTGTTAGAAGAACTCATCACACTGCCTGAGATACAACTGGCGATAGGGAACACCAAACAGGGGAAGGCACCGGGTTCGGACGGCCTAACTGTCACTTATTACAAAATGCTACTCCCCTCGCTGGGTGACCACTTAGTCGTATTCCTTAACGACCTCGGGAAGGGGAGCAAATTTCACGACACTACCCTGCAAGCCCAAATATCCGTCATCCCCAAAGACGGTAAAGACCCGTCTCAGTGCGGGAGCTACCGACCAATATCTCTACTCAATTGTGACCTCAAACTATTTACCAAAATTATAGCCACCAGATTGCAATTACAACTCCCTCAACTGATTCACTTAGATCAAGTTGGCTTTGTCCCCACCAGGGAAGCCCGGGACAACACCACCAAAGTCTTGAACCTACTATACTCGGCTACCCTTACCAAAACACCCAGTGTCTTCATAGGCACTGACGCAGAAAAAGTGTTCGATCGCGTAAATTGGGATTTCATGTTCACAACATTGCGCCATGTGGGGTTAGGTAATACTATGCAACGGTGGATCTCGGCGGCTTACACATCACCGACGGCCAGAGTTAGGGCTAACGGCGTGATCTCAGACCCATTCCCCATAACTAACGGGATGAGACAAGGCTGCCCACTGTCGCCCTCCTTTTCATTCTCTCTCTGGAACCTTTTTTGGGCCATGTGAGGTTGAACCCGAATATTACGGGAATTCAAATAGGCTCCTCCCAACATAAGGTGTCTGCATATGTGGACGACCTGCTTTTCTCGCTCACTAACCCGTCAATATCTCTCCTGAACCTATTGCAAGAATTTGCGACGTACGGCGCACTCTCCAACTTAAAAATTAACTTTGCCAAATCTGAGGCCATGGACATAGGAATACCACCGCCACAACTGTCCCACCTCCAGTCCAATTTCAAACTGAAGTGGACAAACATAGCCCTAAAATACCTGGGCACACACATCCCCCCGACCATCTCGAAACTATACGAACTCAACTTCCCGCCACTACTAAAAACGATAAAGTCATTACTAACTCAATGGAACACAGGCCTACACTCCTGGCTAGGCCGATGCAATATTTTGAAGATGACGGTCCTCCCGAAACTCCTTTACCTCATGCAAGACCTACCCATTCACATACACACATCTTACTTCAAACAGGTGCAATCAGTATTTACGGAATTTGTCTGGGCTAAGAAAAGACCTTGCCTAGCACACAAACTGCTTGTCCTTCCGAAACTACAGGGTGGTCTAGCGCTACCAGATGTACATGCCTACTATCAGGCAGTACATCTGGGGAGACTTATAGACTGGTGCCGCCACCGAGACTCCAAACTCTGGACTCAAATTGAGCAGGCCCAGAGCACAATCCCATTACGAGGGGCCCCATGGTGTTACTACTCACTGTCGGCAGACCTCAAACGACACCCACTGATAGGGAACTCCTCACGACTCTGCTCCCGACTCCTGTCTCAGGCATCACTATCCTCCTCAAACTCTCCTCTATACCCCATACTGTGAAACCCTCAGTTTTCGCCCGGTGTGCAGGACGCGGTCTTTCGGGGTCTTAGCGGGAGGGGCCTACACCAGGCATCCCACTTCAGCGCTGGGGGGCGCTGGAAAATGATTTCAGAGCTCACTTACTTCCTGGGCCCGTTTCGTCTGGACTTCCTTAGAGCGCGACAATTGAGCCATTTTCTCAAATCTAAGCAACCCCCTGCAGATAGTAGCCTACCACTTACAACGCTAGAGGACCTTTACGCCACAACAGGGGTACTAGGACACATGCTCTCCCTGACTTATGACCTGCTGAACAGACCACCGGCTGACTTTGTCCCCCCAGGTATATTGAAATGGGAAAAGGAACTGGACCAACAACTCGCCTCAACCGAGAGACAACACATACTCCGATATATACACAAATCCTCCATATGTGCCAAAATCCAAGAAACCAATTACAAGCTTTTATCCAGAACCCCGGCGCTTTTACAGAACCCATCGCTTTTTCACAAATTCTTTCGGACAACGTCAGATCTTTGCTGGCTCTGCCTGGAAGATAAGGGTACCTTGGTTCACATCTTTTGGTCCTGCCCTAGACTAACACACTTCTGGAGAGTAGTCCGGGAGACTATACAGAAATTCACAGACCGCAACATTCCGAACGACCCAGCATTCTTCCTCCTCCACACGTCCTCCATACCCGATAGGGTATACAAAAAGTCGGTTATCCGCCACTTACTAGATGCAGCCCAAGCTTGCATTCCACTTCAGTGCAAAACCCCACACTCTCCAACGGTCGTCCTGTGGCTCCGGAAGGTGGAAACTATAAAACACATGGAAGACCTTATCCTCACGGCGCAAATTCGGCAGAAGACATTCTCCAACACCTGGCAATTATGGAACTTATAATTTTTTTCTGTGGAGGGCCAAGCGATGCTTAGTGACACCGCTGATGTATAAACTGGTTGGAAGCCGCGGCACATCCTCTAGGACTAGGTCATACTGTAATTCGAGTAGACATCCCGGATGCACTTCCAAATACACAGCCTCGACACTCCATGCTTGTGGGTACACCTACCCTTAACTCTCCGCTCCCCCTTTCTTTTCTCCCTGTCCCCATCTTCCCCCTTTATATCTGTTTTATTTATTTTTCTTTATTTTTTCTCTTTATATTTTCTTAACCAATTAGGTCTTACCTATGCTGTTCTTTCCAACTCCCGTATTGGGGAGTTCTGTGTACAAAGAAAATGGAAAAGACAGGGCGGAGCCCATGGGGCGGCAGCCACATGCCACACCACACTGGTAACACGACCCGACCACCCCGGCGTGGGAGGCCACCTTGAAATTCTAACCGCTCTATAGAGCGGTGAACCCAGGTCGGCTATAGGAAGCATAGAGTCACACTGTGAAAATATTACACTGTATGTGCAAACTTGGTTATCCTCTATTGCCTACAGTAATGTCCTTGAGGTAATGGAAGTATATGACATGTTATGTTTTTGTATATGTACCAATATATTTCTGCTATGTATTGTTTTGTGGTGTTGCGGCCCATGTGGGTCTCTGTCCTGATATAAATTAAAAAAAATAAAAGAAAATACACTACAAACCCTTTGCTGTGAACCAAAAAACTGCCCCTAACCTTGAAAAATATAGTATATTGTATGTTATCATATCTGTCCTATTATATTTATTCTCATTTATTTTGGGTTACACAATTGCGAATTGGATGCGGATTCTTTGCATTCAATTAGCAAAAGCAGGAAATTTTGATCGTCTCTATGGAGCCGATTCACAGATCTCTGCAGCGCATCCGGTGCGTCTTTTGGTCCATTTCAGGTTCGAATTCAGACCAAAATTCGGGCTAAAATCGGACCTGAAACGGTGAACCAGGACGCACCGGACTCCTGCTGTGAGCCGCATGCGGCTCATATGTGAACTCAGCCTCAAAGGAAAGCTGTCTATTTTATGTTATCGCTACAAAATATAGATAAAAATATTGTTAAAAAAATAAAGAAACCTCAGACTGGCATAATGCTACAGTTAGGTCCATAGATATTTGGACACAGGCAAAATTTTCATACTTTTGGCTCTGTATGCCACCAGAATAAAATTAAAACAAGACAATTCAAATGAATTTGAAGAGCAGACTTTCAGCTTTAATTCAAGGGGTTGAACATAAATATCAAGTACAAATTTTAGGAACTGCAACCATTTTTATACACAGTCCTCCCATTTTCAGGGGCTCAAATGTAATTAGACAAATGAAAATAATCATAAATAAAATGTTAATTTTTTTATATTTTGTTAAGAATCCTTTACTGGCAATGACTGAAGTCTGGAACCCATGACATTATCAAAGACTGTTTTTTCTCCTTTCTGATGCTTTGCCAGGCTCTAACCACAGCTGCCTTCAGTTGTTTTTTGTTTGTGGGTCTTTCTGCCTTTAGTTTTGCTCTCAGCAAGTGAAATGCATGCTCAATTGGGTTGAGATCAGGTAATTGACTCAGCCATTGCATAATATTCCTATTCTTTTCCTTCAAATCGGCTGAATATGGGCTGACAGTATCTCTAAACACTGCAGAATTAATCCGGCTGCTTCTGTCTTCTGTCACATCATCAATAAACACCAATGACCCAGTGCCACTGGACGCAATGCATGTCCATGCCATCACACTGCCTCCACCATGTTTTAGAGAGGACATTGTGTGCTTTGGATCATGAGCTTTTTTTTTTTTTAGGCCCCATGCACACGAGACGCTGTTATTTGCTGTTGAACGCGCGTTCAGAGGCAGTTGGACGCTTTTTTCAACTGCTCCTGAACCCATTCAATGTTATCCTATGTGTCCATGCACACACTCTCGTTTTTTAGTTTTTACAAGCAGTTGCGTTTAACCTCGTTTTTCCAGAAGCAAAAAAATGGGTTCAGACGCAAAAGTTTTTCACGTTTCAGACGCTAAACGCTGCTAAACGCGGCTAAACGCGGTACCGGCGTTTTGCCGCGTTTGCGTTTATAAGCGTTTTTAAAAGGTGACCTATTTTTTAACATTAGAAATCTCAAAAATGATGGCAAATGATGAAAAACTATTAAAAAATATAAAAGAAAACTGTAATTGCTTGCATTGCATTGTGGACAATCCACAACTTGTGGCAGGTAACGTGGCAAGTGGACAATCCACAGCTTGTGTCAGGTGATGTGGCCAGGTGACGTGGCAAGTGGACAATCCACAGCTTGTGGCAGGTGACGTGGCCAGGTGACATGGCAGGTAACGTGGCCACGTGACGTGGCAGGTGACGTGGCAAGTGGACAATTCACAACTTGTGGCAGGTGACGTGGCACGTGATGTGGCCAGGTGACGTGGAAAGTGGACAATCCACAACTTGTGGCAGGTGACGTGGCTAGATGACGTGGCAGGTAATGTGGGCAGGTAACATGGCTAGGTGACGTGGCCAGGTGACGTGGCAAGTGGACAATCCACAACTTGTGGCAGGTGACGTGGCCAGGTGACGTGGCAGGTGATGTGGCAAGTGGACAATTCACAACTTGTGGCAGGTGACGTGGCCAGGTGACGTGGCACGTGATGTGGCCAGGTGACATGGCAAGTGGACAATCCACAACTTGTGGCAGGTGACGTGGAAAGTGGACAATCCACAACTTGTGGCAGGTGACGTGGCCAGCTGACGTGGCAGGTAACGTGGCCAGGTGACGTGGCAGGTAACATGGCCAGATGACATGGCCAGGTAACGTGGCAAGTGGACAATCCACAACTTGTGGCAGGTGACGTGGCTAGAGGACAATCCACAACTTGTGGCAGGTGACGTGGCCAGGTGACGTGGCAAGTGGACAATCCACAACTTGTGGCAGATGATGTGGCAAGTGATACGCTAAATACAAGTACACTGCTGCTCTCTCAGCTGCTGCTACTCACTCTGGTCTCTCAAACTGGCTGAAATGGTTAAAATTTACTGTTTTTTGAGCTTAGGGAGGGTCTATGATGAAACGCTTATAAACGCAAACGCGGTAAAACGCCGCTAAACGCGGCAAAACGCGCATTTATAAACGCCGGTTTCAGCGTTTAAAAACGTGTGTTCAGCAGGGTTTGCACCTGCGTCTCGTGTGCATGGGGCCTAAAAGGTCAAATGTTTTATTTATTTTATACATAACAGACAACAAAAACACACACAGGTATATATCTGGAGCTAACAGTGCTCGATCCATCATAGAATGAAAAGAAAAATACATCAATCTGATATCCAGTTAGCAAATACAAAGCAGAATATAGGTCATATTACTGTTCGGAACCCTTCCACCCACATGGAGTCCGAAGACACATATATAATAAATCCAATTCAGGATTATAGTCTCATTACATTCATCAATGAAAAGGTGTTACATTACTCTCTGAGCTGACACAATAGTTCAAAATCTTAGAGAATTTTTTTGGGCATCCTCTAGCTTCATATGTTAACTCAGTGTTTCTCAACTCCAGTTCTCAAGGCGCCCCAACAGGTCATGTTTTTAGGCTCTCCATTATTTTGCACAGGTGATTTGATCAGTTTCACTGCCTTAGTAATTACCACAGCCGTTTCATCTGAGGGAAATCCTGAAAACATGACATGTTGGGGCGCCTTGAGGCCTGGAGTGGAGAAACACTGTTAACTTATACAATGATAAAGCGTGGTTTACAATACTAAGCCAGAAGGCTACAGTGGGCGAGGATTGAGATTTCCAGTGCATTGTTATTGATTTTTTGGGCATAAAACAGTACTATGCATATAAAGGATTGTACATTCTTAGAGATTTCATCGTCATCAATATATCCCAGCAGGCATCGTAAGGGTTTACAGATGTTAGGTATCGGAGTTATAGAGCTAATAAGGGCCGTAACCTCTGACCAGAACTGTCTAATCGGAGTACATTCCCACATCATATGGAAAAATGTACCATCAGCCACGCCGCATTGAGAGCACAGTGGAGATGGCAGTCTGTGTAATCTATACAGCAAACAAGGTGTGAAGTAGGACCTATACAAAAATTTTGTCGGGATTACTGTCACGGTAAGAGATGATGCAGGCAGCCTGAAGGGGGAAAACTTCCCCCCAGATGTCCTCCGTCAGCTCAGGTATGTCAGAGCGCCATCTACGTTCAATGGCACCAAGCATGTCGGTCATGGAGTGGAGTAACGATTTGTAATATGTAGAAACAAGTTTGGTGTGAGAGGAGTCAGTCAATAGTCATTCTAGCAGGGAAGGTTGGACATCTATACTTCGGAGCCCGAACTGCGTTGAAGCAGTATGACGTATTTGCAGGTAATGAAAATAGTCTGTGCGGGGGAGGCCAAAGTCCGTACAAAATTCAGCAAAGGAGCGGAACGTGTTGCCTGTGAATAAGTGTGAGATTACCTTCACCCCCCTATTAGACCAAAATCCCCCATCTGTCCTATGAAGAAACTCTGGTTGGCTTGAGTTTCCCCAGAGAGGAGCATTTGGGGAGTATGTGACATGTGCGGTGAATGGCAGGCGCTTGGAGATTTTAAAAATTCTCTGGGACATTACCAGGATGGTCACGCCTTCTCTTCCCCTAAGTGACAGTCGGTGTATTAAGTTCTGAAGGGATTCGTAGGAGGTAAGAATGGCTGCCTCTAAAGCAGTGGCCACATTGTTGGCTTCAGGGTAGCGGATCATGAGCTGTTCCAAGCCTTCTTCCCATAATTCTGGTACAGGTTATTCTTAGTTTCGTCCGTCCAAAGAATGCTTTTCCAGAACTGGTCTGGCTTTTTTTGATGTTTTTTGGCAAAATCTAATCTGGCTTTTCTATTCCTACGGCTTAGGCATTGTTTGCACCTTGTGGTGAACCCTCTATATTTGCTCTCGTGAAGTCTTCTCCTGATGGCAGACTTTGACAATGATACGCTCACCTCCTGCAGAGTGTCCTTCACTTGTCTGGATTTTGTGAATGGGTTTTTCTTTACCATAGAGAAGATCTTGCGATCAATCACCACTGTTGTATTCCATAGATATCCAGGCCTTTTTATGTTGCTGAGCTCACTAATGCATTCTTTTTTTATTTCCCCAGAATGTACCAAACTGTTGATTTGGCCACTCCTAATGTTGCTGCCATCCCCCTGATGCATTTCTTTCATTTTTCAAGCCTTTCGAAGCCTTACAATGGTTTGTTTTTCTTGCATGGACAGCTATTTTGAACACATGATGTAGGTTCACAGCAATAGATTCCAAATACAAATACCACACTTAGAATCAACTCCAGACCTTTTACCTGCTTAATTGATGAAGAAATAAGGAAGGAGTAGCCCACACATGGCCATGAAACAGCTTTTGATTCAATTGTCCAAATACTTTTCGTCCCTTGAAAAAGGGGGGATGGCTATTCTTAAGAGCTGTGATTCCTAAACCTTTTCTCCGATTTGGATATACATACCCTCAAATTAAACCTGAGAGTGTGCATGTTTATGCCCATATCCATTATATGACTTTAGCTTGAATATGTTTTGGTAAATACCTGAAAAAAAAAATTGTGCCTGTGTCCAAATATATATGGACCTAACTGTATGTTGAACAAATAAACAGATTGCTACTGGGTTTTCACTCTTCATAGCCAATATGTATGTGTTTAATCTATTTACAACAGCAACACGCATATATGTGGCAGCAGGGCGGGTAGGCCTTAACATCCAGCCACCACATAAATGCATCCCTATACATCCCTAGCTTGTTCTGGAGTGTGTTCCATCAGCACCCCCAGAACTGCGACTGAGCTGTCATCAACAGCTCACAGTCAACTACTGGCAATCATGAGACGGTAGGACAAGCTCTTGATGACATCAGCACTGTGCAGCCAATCACAGTGCAGCATGATCAAAAGCCCAATCCAACGCCCTTGGACACTGCAGCCCATTCACAGGGCTTTTTAACACTGCCATGAAGGGGTTAAAAAAAATAGTTTTGGCATTAAAGAGGTAATTTTTACTAATGGACGATTTGTGGGTATAGTATAGAATCCTATCCTCGTGTTCTGAAGGCAGTTGGAGTTTATGGTCAGACTCCCATTTTGCCAGGTACGGGGGGACAAAGTTCTCTGGAGGGGTAGTGATTTTTTATACATAAATCAAGTTAGTATGCCTGAGTGGGGTTTGGGGTTCACATTCTTTTTCAAATTGAGTAAGAGGTGGATGCAGTAAGGGGGATGCAAAGGGGAGGGAATGGAGGAAATGGCACAGTTGTGAAAGCATCCATGTCCCGAGGTGTGAGAGGCATTGGTCTGATGTTAGTTGCCTCAGCAAAGGCCATTGTTGGGTTTTAAAAGAAGAATTTTCTCAGAACATCTTGCATTGAATTAGGTCCTCCACCCCAGGCTGAAAATATAGGTTGGCAATGACAGGAATAACCACTTCAGCCCCGGAAGAATTTACCCCCTTCCTGACCAGAGAACTTTTTGCGATTCGGCACTGCATCACTTTAACTGACAATTGCGCGGTCGTGCGACCTTACACCCAAACAAAATTGATGTCCTTTTTTTCCCACAAATGGAAATTTATTTTGGTGGTATTTGATCACCTCTGCGGTTTTTATTTTTTGCGCTATAAACAAAAAAATGTGACAATTTAAAAAAAAAAAGCTATATTTTTTACTTTTTGCTATAATAATTATCCCCAAAAATATATAAATGTAGCGGCCTCCACTCTCTTCTTCTTACTCTGGCTTTTGTCTAGGGGTACTCTGAAGGAGAGAGTGCGGGGTCACCACGCCAAGCTTTCACTGCAGATGTTTGTGTGGTGTGAGCAAAGTTTCTTTACCTTCGGGTCGGTGTTCGGTGTTTGGAGCCTCCGCTTCTTCTGTGGAACAGTGTCTGCCAGTAAATGAGCCCCACACCAATAAAAGTCCAACACTCCTTTATTCTTCCAATGACAGAGTAATGCACAGACAGTTGGACTCCCTCAACGAACAGAACAGACAGGGGGGGTGTGGATGCGAGTAGGCCCAGGCACAATGAATTCTCCACTTTCCTTCCGGAAAGTGGGTTGCGGTCTCCGAGCGAAGGGGGATTTCCTTCCAGGCGGTCTCCAATGGAAGGCTCACCAGTCACCGGCAATATGCTGCACCGGGTCTTCAAGCGAGTATCTCCCACCGGTCCATTACGCCCTCCGGATTCGGGTACCCTCTCCCAGGGTCCCCTAGGATCTCCTTCCCTTGCGGAACTCAGTGTTGGGCACTGAGCTCCAGACCTCCATCCGAGTACCTCACCCCAGGCTAAAGGTGCCTGGGATGGAAAACGACCGCCGAACGTCCTCTAGGCCTAGGCCCGCCTAGAGGACCGACATGAACCACCGCCCACAGGCTGAAGGTGCCCGGGACTCGACCCTGTGACAAAGATGGCCGGCCCCTTTATACCCTCTCCCAGCAAGCACGGCGGGTTTCCCGCCCCACCATACTGCTGCCGAGGTAGGACAAAAAAGGGAGCACAGCACACAGCAATGGTTCAACCCCAGCCCAAGGCGACAGCGCCACCCGCTGGGCTGCAGGTAACTGCACATCACTGGTGTCTCTGCCAGTTTTAAATACACAGAAAAGTGTATACCCGCTACATAAAAAAACGAATTTCTTTCTCAGTTTAGGCCGATATGTATTCTACAAATTTTTGGTAAAAAAATTGCAATAAGCGTATATTGATTGGTTTGTGCAAAAGTTATAGCTTCTACAAAGTAGGGGATAGTTTTATAGCATTTTTGTTATTAATTTTATTTTATTAGTAATGCCGGCGATAAGCGATTTTTATCATGACTGCGACATTATAGCGGGCACATCAGACACTTTTGACACTATTTTGGGACCATTGTCATTTATACAGCGATCAGTGCTATAAAATTGCACTGATTACTGTGTTAATGACACTGGCAGGGAAGGGGTTAAACACTAGGGGCGATGATGGGGTTAAGTGTGTCCTAGGGAGTGTTTCTAACTGTGGGGGGATGGGCTACAAGTGACACGACAGTGATCACTGCTCCCGATGACAGGGAGCAGTAGATCACTGTCCTGTCACTGGGCAGAACAGGGAAATGCCTTGTTTATATAGGCATTTCCCTGTTCTGCAGCTCCGTGACACGATTGCGGGACACCGGCGGACATCGAGTCCGCGGGTCCCGTGGGCACGGTCACGGAGCTTGCAGCGGGCGCGCGCGCCCACGCGGCAGCAGATTCAAAGCAACGTACAGGTACGTTGCTTTGCGTAGCTGTGCCATTCTGCTGACGTATATCGTCGTTAAGGGTGGTCGGCAAGTGGTTAAAGGGGATGGGTATTTTCCTCTGTGAAAGAGTATTCTGCAAACTTCAAAATGTGAATGCTTGATGAATTTAATGTTGTGAATGCTTTTCGCCTGCTTTTTATAGTGTTAGCTTGTCTCCAGCCAAAACTATTTTTAGCTTTGAATTAAGCGGGAATGGTTAAGACCTCTTTTAGAATGGTGTAATAAATGTGTTACTGCTATTCTTAATATTATATTAGTTAGAGGTCGACCGATATGGGTTTTTCTCTGGCCGATGCCGATATTTAGAAATTGCGGCGGCCGATGATGATGATGCCAATTTTTTGGGGCCGATATGTTAGGTCGATTTTTTTGGGCCGATTTTTTCCCCCCTTCATCTCATAAAATCTAACAGTTAAGCCTCATACACGAACGAGTTTCTCGGCAAAAACCTTGCTGGCAGAGATTTTTTGCCGAGAAATTCGTTCGTGTGTATGGTTTCTCGTCAAGAAAAGCGACAAGAATCTCGACGAGAAAATAGAGATCCTGCTCTCTATTTTCTCGTCGAGATTCTCGTCAGCCTGTTTCTCGACAAGAAAATTGTGTGTGTGTACACTTACCTTTTCGCCGGGAAGCCCGCGCATGCTCGAAATGACTTCGACGCATGCGCGGTAGCTTCCTAGGCATAGGTAGGGTGAACCAAGATGGCGGCGACGGCATCGAATGTGATGAGCGCATGCTCGTCGTATTCGATGACGTCACCGCATTCGCTCCATTCAAAGAACCGCAGGTTCTTTGAATCGAGCGTGTGTACACTCGGCCGGGACAAGTTTCTTGTCCAAGAATCTCGTCGAAAAAAACGACATGTTTTTTTCGATGAGAATCTCGGCCGTGTGTACGAGGCTTAAGACCCCTTTCACACTGGGGCGTTTTTCAGGCGCTTTTGGGCTAAAAATGGCGCCTGTAAAGTGCCTGCAAAATGGCTCCCCTGCAGTCTCAGTGTGAAAGCCCGAGTGCTTTCACACTGAGGTGGTGCGCTGGCAGGACGTTAAAAAAAAGTCCTGCAAGCAGCATCTTTGGAGCGGTGTATACCGCTCCTCCACCACTCCTGCCTATTGAAATGAACTGGCAATGCTGCCGAAGCCCCTGCAAAGCACTTTTGCAGTGGCACTACACGGGAGCATTTAATCCCTTCATCGGCCGCTAGCTGGGATATAAGCTCCCCGCTAGCAGCCAAATAGCGCCACTAGAATGACGGTCCAGTGTGAAAGCAGCAGAGTTTCACGAAAATTTTTTTTTCAAAGTCAGCAGCTACAAATACTGCAGCTGTTGACTTTTAATATATGGACACTTACCTGTCCTGGGCGCCCACGATGACGGCACCCGAAGCCGATCTCTCCCTCGGGTTTCTGCGCCGCCATCTTCGGTAAGGGAGTCAGGAAGTGAAGCTTTGCAGCTTCACTTCCTGGTTCCTTACTGTGCATGCGCGAGTCGCGTTGCACGATCCCACTGGTCCCTGCTGTCTTCTGGGACCTGTGTGTTTCCCAGAAGACAGCGGGGGGGGGCTGAGTAGGCGCCAGATGTGGCGTAGGTCATTGCGGTGATCTATGCCCGGAATACCTGGATTACACAGGTATATGCTCCCTCCTCCCGCTGAAAGGTGCCAAATGTGACACCGGAGGGGGGGAGGATTCCGAAAAGCAGAAGTTCCATTATTACTCCGCTAAGTAATAAGTGAGACAGAAAATTTCTTAAAATTTAAACATTTATTTTAAACACAACAAGCCTCCAATCAGTGCACTTGTATGTATAATTTAGATTAAAAACATTCTATATATATATATATATAGCGCTACCCCCAGTTAAGAGAGCCGCTGGATTTGTATTCGGGCCCTGTGTACAGCACCACCAACCCCCAGCAATCTGCTCGACCCACTCTGGCACAGCTAGTCTAGGGATTATATTTGTATCACATTCAAATATTATTGCAAGGAATAATCTCTTAGCAGTAAGACAACACACTGAGGCAAGAGATTAGATATAAAAGTTTACTCTTATATTAAAAGGTAGCATAGGCAGAACACAACACATGCAATTGGCTAGCAGAGCCCTGCAGAAATCAATACAGCATACAATAATGGCGCTGCACGGTACTTCACCACGTGTAGCTATTATGGTATGCGCGTCCTATGGCGCACTAAACAATCTCTTAACTTCCCACCCCGGTCAGGCCTGACATGGAGTAAATCTCAGTCACCTCCTATAGGGATTTCTTCGCATGCCAGCCTTCGGTGGTGCACTTGATGAATAGTACTTTGTAATCCACAACCAGGCAATAACTTGAAACACTATACTGGGGGGGGGGGACACTTCAACTCTGTCCTGCTACTGGTCCCCCCGGGGAACAGCAGATAAACGAAACTGTGGGCCTATGCAGTCTATAGGCCTGAACACGGCACAGTCTATTGGTCTGGGCAAGTGCCCGCTCACCACTCCGGACGCGATCCCAATCCGGAACGTCCGCCCTGCTGTGTATCCGCACACAGCGTCTGCAACGATCAGGTCCCCGATCCAACTTATGTCCTCACTCGACAAGTCAGATGCCACCCAGGCTCCGCAGTGGGGTGGAAGGCTCTTTGGAAGTTGCGCAAGGCCCAGGCTTCAGGCCTTGCACTGCAGCAGATCCGCACAGGAAGAAACTCTTGCTTGCAGCGCGGTGTCCAAAGAGGCCGAGCTCCGCCTCGCCTCCTCCTTAAATAACCCCTCCCATGAGTCTCTGCGATGGCTAACTGCACTCTGGGTGCCGAACATGGTTCTGGGTAACGTAGTCCCGGGGCCTTAAAGGAGACCCCGCTACACACACACATATATATATATATATATATATATATATATATATATATATATATATATATATATATATATATATATATATCTTAAATACACAAAAATATGGGCTAACTTTACTGTTTAGTGTTTTTTTTTGTTTTTTTTTAATTCGTTAAAGTGTATTTTTTCCCAAAAAATTGCGTTTGAAAGACCGCTGCGCAAATACCGTGTGACATAAAATATTGCAACAATCGCTATTTTATTTCCTAGGGTCTCTGCTAAAAAAAAATATATAATGTTTGGGGGTTCTAAGTGATTTTCTAGCAGAAAATACAGGATTTGTTGAAGTTTAAATTTGCTTATTTTTTCAGCACAATCGGCCGATGCCGATTAATTAAAAAACGCCAAATATCGGCCGATAAATCGGCCGGCCGATATATCGGTCGACCTCTAATATTAGTCCTCCGTCATGCCATAGACTAGGGATTGGCCTACACAAAGTTTTCTGCAGCCCTAGGCCTCATTTACATTTGCGAAAAGGACTGCCAGAGGATTCCTGCTGCAGGAATTACAGGTGTAGGCGAACAGCAATTACAGGCTGACAGGCCTTGTAGTTGTACGCTGCTGTTCACATATATCCGCACATCCTGCAGTTAGGGATAGAGGACTGGTCCTAGACGCAATCTATCATTGTGCAGGGACAGTCATCTATCCCTAATTGCCTAATCACAGGTAATGCCTGAATTTACTGATACAAACAAACAGAGATGAACAGCTGCAGCTCCTTTCAGCCTGTCATTGCTTTGCACAGGCTTCCCATCAGCAACTGTTCCCATACCATCACAGTTAACTTAGTTGGACTTTACTGGGAGGATAACAGGTATTTGTGGGACTTTTCAGGGGGACTAAAGGAAAACAGTAAGTGCAAATTGTAGCGACCTCACCTCTGCCTCCCTCTTCTCTTCTCGGTCAATGGCTCTCGTCTAGGGGACCAGGGAGGAGAGTGTGGCGCACCACCAGCTCGTATCCTCTTGTGTGCAGAGGTGTGAGCTATAACCTTTTACCTTCGGACCTGTGTCCCTGTCCAGAGCCAACACTTCCCTTGAGGATGATTCCCACCCTCCACACAGGTGGAGTTAGGACCCTTTAACTCCCAGAAAGTTAAGTTCCACACCACTGAAAGTCCAACACTTATTTATTCTTCAGAGCAATAAATAGTTCTTTGAGAGCTACTGGTTAGACATAGAACAGTTCAGAACACAGTGGGGAGGAGGTCCAGGCACAAACTTGAACTTGGGTTTTCTCCTGTTCCGTTATAGCGCGAACAGGCTTGGCGCACAGTCGCTGCCACCGACCGTGAGGGGGTCTCTGCCACAGACCAGATGAATAAGGCCTCTGCCACAGACCTGGTTGTTGGGTCTCTGCCACCGACCTGATTCACGATGGGTCCCTGCCACAGACCATGAGAACGTGGACTACCTTCTATAGGAAATGGCCCTTGTCAGGGAAAGGACATCCATCCGGACAGTTACCAGAGGCCCCGCCGTCACCAGCAAATGCTGCACTGGATCTTCGGAAGGGTCACCTCCCTGGCCTCCTCGTCCTAGATTCGGGTGTCCACACCGGAGGACACCCTAGGAGCCCTCGATCCCTTGCAGGACCCAGTCGAAGGTACTGGGCCCCAGACCTCCAGAGAGTACCTCACCCCAGACCAAAGGTGTCTGGGGTGGAACCGCAACTCCGTCCCCGGGCCTAGGGCACCCGGGACGACACGCACATGCACCCAGGCTGAAGGTGCCTGGGTGCGGACCTCGTGCGGAAGATGTCTGCCCTCTTTACACCCTCTCCCAGCATGCACAGCGGGTTCCCCGCCCCGCTGTACTACTGCCGCGAGAGGACACAAAGGGCACAGCCCTCCAATGGTGGTTCAACCCCAGCCTATGGCAACAGCGCCACCTATAGGCCGCAGGGAACTGAACACCCTTGATATCCTCCACTGGCATAAATGGGTCCAGGAATCCTAACAATTGCTGCACCTGAGCTTGGTATCACTCAGATGCATCCCCTAAATATGACCACCCGCTACACTTATGCCGCGTACACACGATCGTGATTCACGGCGGTGAAAACACCGCCGTGAATCACGACATGAAATAAAATGAAAAACGAGGGAACTGCATTTTCCCCCACACACGACCGTTTTTCCCGTCATTTTTTTCTTTGTCGAGAAAAACGACCGTCTGTGGGCTCCGCGGCAGTGTCTCCCTATGGGAAAACTGCCGCGGAAAAAAATGATGGAAAAAACGATGAGAAAATTTAGAACATGTTCTAATTTTTCTCATCGTGATTAATGCCGTTTTTCCCGTCGGGAAAAACGGCAAAAAGCCCACAGACGATCGTTTTTCTCGTCCAAAGGAAAAAATTTCATTTTTCCCGACGGGAAAAATGATCGTGTATACGCGGAATTACAATTAGGCACTGCAACAAATATTTTTTTATTTGGAGGCCACGGTCTATTTTGATGCAGTTATGTATTTATCATAAAGTCATTAAATGTATTTTTAAATGCAACTAGTGTAAATACCTAAACCTCAGCCTGTTGTATTGACCTGTACAGCTGCATTCAGACTGGAAGAGGGAGGGACAACACTAGGAGAAAAACTGTCATGCTTCATTCACATGTGCTGACAAGGAACCTGTAACATGTTAACCGAAGATAAGAGCAGAAAGATAACTTTATTAATCTGCTTCTACTCCTTCACCATCCGTTCACAGGCTGCAGACAGGAATGTGACCTAGCTTTGATACCTAACTTTCGGCAGAGAGGAATCAGGTCTCCCTGCTTGCTGTGCTGCTTATCAGAACATGTGTGTATGTGTATATACAGTGCCTTGCGAAAGTATTCGGCCCCCTTGAACTTTTCATCCTTTTGCCACATTTCAGGCTTCAAACATAAAGATATAAAATTTTATTTTTTTGTGAAGAATCACCAACAAGTGGGACACAATTGTGAAGTGGAACGAAATCTATTGGATATTTTAAACTTTTTTAGCAAATAAAAAACTGAAAAGTGGTGCGTGCAAAATTATTCGGCCCCTTTACTTTCAGTGCAGCAAACTCACTCCAGAAGTTCAGCGAGGATCTCTTAATGATCCAATGTTGTCCTAAATGACTGATGGTGATAAATAGAATCCACCTGTGTGTAATCAAGTCTCTGTATAAATGCACCTGCTCTGTGATAGTCTCAGGGTTCTGTTGAAAGCGCAGAGAGCATCATGAAGACCAAGGAACACACCAGGCAGGTCCGTAATACTGTTGTGAAGTTTAAAGCCGGATTTGGATACAAAAAGATTTCCCAAGCTTTAAACATCCCAAGGAGCTCTGTGCAAGCGATCATTTTGAAATGGAAGGAGTATCAGACCACTGCAAATCTACCAAGACCTGGCTGTCCCTCTAAACTTTCAGCTCAGACAAGGAGAAGACTGATCAGAGATGCAGCCAAGAGGCCCATGATCACTCTGGATGAACTGCAGAGAACTACAGCTGAGGTGGGAGAGTCTGTCCACAGGACAACAATCAGTCGTACACTGCACAAATCTGGCCTTTATGGAAGAGTGGCAAGAAGAAAGCCATTTCTCAAAGATATCCATAAAAAGTCTTGTCTAAAGTTTGCCACAAGCCACCTGGGAGACACACCAAACATGTGGAAGAAGGTGCTCTGGTCCGATGAAACCAAAATCAAACTTTTTGGCCACAATGCAAAACGATATGTTTGGCGTAAAAGCAACACAGCTCATCACCCTCAACACACCATCCCCACTGTCAAACATGGTGGTGGCAGCATCATGGTTTGGGCCTGCTTTTCTTCAGCAGGTTCAGGGAAGATGGTTAAAATTGAGGGGAAGATGGATGCAGCCAAATACAGGACCATTCTGGATGAAAACCTGTTGGAGTCTGCAAAAGACCTGAGACTGGGACGGAGATTTATCTTCCAACAAGACAATGATCCCAAACATACAGCAAAATCTACAAAGGAATGGTTCACAAATAAACGTATCCAGGTGTTAGAATGGCCAAGTCAAAGTCCAGACCTGAATCCAATCGAGAATCTGTGGAAAGAGCTGAAAACTGCTGTTCACAAACGCTCTCCATCCAACCTCACTGAGCTTGAGCTGTTTTGCAAGGAAGAATGGGCAAGAATTTCAGTCTCTCTATGTGCAAAACTGATAGAGACATACCCCAAGCGACTTGCAGCTGTAATCGCAGCAAAAGGTGGCTCTACAAAGTATTAACGCAAGGGGGCCGAATAATTTTGCACCCCCACTTTTCATTTTTTTCTTAGTTAAAAAAGTTTCAAAAATCCAATAGATTTCGTTCCACTTCACAATTGTGTCCCACTTGTTGGTGATTCTTCACAAAAAATTAAAATTTTATATCTTTATGTTTGAAGCCTGAAATGTGGCAAAGGGATGAAAAGTTCAAGGGGGCCGAATACTTTCGCAAGGCACTGTATATATATGTAGCGGACCCCCGAAATTGGGGTCGCTATGCCTTAAATTTAAGGGCAGCCTGAGCAATAGTTTGGCTCAGGTTATTCTGATTCTTAGATTGGACTCTGCTCTGCTGTGGTGTTGCCTGGGTGTATAGTTCCCCTTGACCTGCGAGTGTCGCTGTCGCTCAGGTCTCGGGTTGAACCACAGGTGACATTATAGTGTGATTGAATGTCCTCTCTTGGCAGCCATACAGTGGGCGTGGTTTTGCCTGCTGTGCATGCTGGGAGAGGGTACATAATAAGGGTGCATCTTTGGCCCGAGGCTATGGTGTTCCAGGTAGGCCCGGTACCTTCAACTGGGTCTACAGCTCAACCACTGGAGTCCCAGGGAACCTGAGGGAGGGTGACCCGCTCTGAAAGAGAGGAAACCAGGGGAGGACCTGTCCGGAGGATCGGTGGAGGAAGTCACTGTCTTAGGAGAGGCCTGGTTACCTATCAGAGGCAAGGATTCCGTGAGTTGCACAGTAGCGCCTGTGATGTGCCCCATTGGCACCTAAGTTGCAGGCGTTAAAGAGTTCTAGATTCAGGAACTAAAGGATTCTGTGGCAGAGAATCTCCTGGACTTGTCTTTGAAGGGGACTAAATCTGAAGTAATTGTTCGTGCTCCACTCCGGCTGCTAGAACTGTGAGAGGGATCTATCCGGATGAGCAATACCCACTCGGGCTTGAGTGGAGAATAGGGTAACTGGGTGCCGCGTGCCTGAACCTGTCTCCCTACCCAACTCTATCTCTGTTTCAACCTTTTCCCAATCTGTTTCAAGCAAGGAAAATAAACTCATCTGTTGGAGTTTAAACACCGTCTGGACATTGGCTTTCTTTTGGGAGAAAGAATAGGTTTTTCCCTATATTCCAGGGACGAGAACCAATGGAGGGAGGTAACTCGCTGCAGGACCCAACAATAGTATGAACACCGCTCAACCTCTTAAGCCCCGTACACACGGTCGGACTTTTGGCCAACAAACTTCATTTTGAGCAAGTTGGACCAACAATCCGACCGTGTGTACGCTCCATCGGACAAACTTCTTCTTTTTTTTTTTGTTTTCATCGGACAAATGTTGGGTCTGCAAACGGACAAACTTTTGCCCAACAAAAGTCCGGTGGAGCAAAGTCCGACCGTGTGTACAGAAAACCATCGGACTTTTGTCCGATGGACAAAACAAATAATGTTAGAATCAACCAACAATAGCAAAAGTTGACCAAAGGGTGGTGGTAAAGAGCAGAAAAGAGCAGAAAAACCACGTGATGTTGGATAAAGTTTGGGGAAAGTTTGCAGAAAAGTCCGAGCGTGTGTATGCTATGGGTGTTCCCGACCAACTCCGTTTGGACCAAAAACCACGAAAAAGTCAGATGGAAGTCCGACCGTGTGTAGGGGGCTTTATACCAGGAGGATACGGGCATGTGGCACGGTGTGCCTTACCCTGCAAGTGAAGGTAAGCAGGAAAAAAGGTCCTACACGTGGGGGCTCGAGTCCGGGATGTTTTGCAGCTACCCCCTGGAAGTTGGACTATTTTTTTTCCCCGTGTATGTGGTTCTGTGAAAGTCGGCCATTTGGGAAAATTGAACTGCGTCACTTGTGAGGAAAATGGAGGTCAAGCCTGTACTGGACTTTTTCTAAACTGTGTAGTTCGTGGGCTTGCCTAAAACATAGAAAAACCCGCGAGCTACGTGCAGAAAGAAGAAAAGGGGAGGAGCCCCCGCCAACTTGTGTGTTGCATGTGGCGCATTGGCGCCAAAGGGACAGTACGAGCTGGATCATTGGAGGAGAAGCAATATGGCTGCTGCCCCATGGACTTCTGTTGCACCGGGACCTCGGATGTTCCCAACCATTTCAACCATGGACATTGCTCCCCTCACTGCCCCCCTGACAGATACAGGGATCCGGCTTAAGCCTAGGGGCCGCTTCGTTCTCTATGTCTGTCGAGATGCGGAGGCACTGGGCATGCTCTGCTCCAGATGCTAAGGACTAGCGGTGCAGCTACGGCCTTTTGGAAGGTGTGCATCCTGTGGAGAGTTCCTCTTCGAGGTGGACCAGCCCACCGAGAAACCCCGGGTATCAGAGTTTGGCTCAGGTTATTCTAATTCTTAGATTGGACTCTGCTCTGCTGTGGTGTTGCCTGGGTGTATAGTTCCCCTTGACCTGCGGGTGGCGCTGTCGCTCAGGTCTCGGGTTGAACCACAGTTGGAACCCGAGGGAGGGTGACCCGCTCTGAAAGAGAGGAAACTAGGGAAGGACCTGTCCGGAGGATCGGTGAAGGAAGTCACTGTCTCAGGAGAGGCCTGGTTACCTATCAGAGAGTTGCACAATAGCGCCTATGATGTGCCCCATTGGCACCTATGGTCTCTAAAGGTTGCAGGCGTTAAAGAGTTCTAGATTCAGGAACTAAAGGATTCTGTGGCAGAGGATCTCCTGAACTTGTCTTTGAAGGGGACTAAATCTGAAGTAATTGTTCGTGCTCCACTCCAGGTGCTAGAACTGTGAGAGGGATCTATCCGGGTGAGCAATACCCACTCAGGCTTGAGTGGAGAATAGGGTAACTGGGTGCCGCATGCCTGAACCTGTCTCCCTACCCAACTCTATCTCTGTTTCAACCTTTTCCCAATCTGTTTCAAGCAAGGAAAGTAAACTCATTTGTTGGAGTTTAAACACCGTCTGGACATTGGCTTTCCTTTGGGAGAAAGAATAAACTTTTCCCTATATTCTAGGGACGAGAACCAATGGAGGGAGGTAACTCGCTGCAGGACCCAACAATAGTATGAACACCGCTCAACCTCTTATACCAGGAGGATACGGGCATGTGGCAGGGTGTGCCTTACCCTGCAAGTGAAGGTAAGCAGGAAAAAAAGGTCCGCGTGCTACATATATATATATATATATATATATATATATATATATATATATATATATATTGTGAGGGGGTTAGCTCAGCAGCGGGTGTGTGTGACCCCCTGGATGGGTTCACCACACAAAAACAGGCACAGCAGACAGAGTTTGTAGTTGCAAAAACAAAAGGTGCGGTTTATTTAAACTATTTACAGTGGAAAAACAGCAAAACAAAAGAAACATAAAAAAGAAATCCTGGTCAGCTTGACCGCTTACTACACACGTAGGTTCCCTGTCTGACAACTAGGTGCAGCCTTGTGCTGCCCCAGCCCCTATCTCCCTGTTTTTGAAGGTTTTAGCCACACAGGCTTTGTCTCACCGCACAGGACAGAAACACACTCCCCAGTCTTGCACAACACAGAACTGGTTCCAGGATGGAGAATCTCCCTTAGCATGCTGGGAGTTCTTGTAGAGGCCTCAATGAGCCACTTGATTCAGCTGGGCTCATTAACTCTTCCCCCGCAAGACTCCCAGCACTCCTCCTAGTGGTATGAATTTGCATAAAGCCTGAATCTAGGGCATACATACCTACCATCCTGGATGCAACCTGGTGATTTTACCTGCCTGCTGTCACATACCCCCCTCTTGTTTTAACCTTGGGGTTGGAACACAAGCAATCAGGCATGCATGTACTCGAGACAAAGCATCCAGATTCCCCATTTGAACGCCAGGGCGATGCTTTACCGTAAAGTTGAATTCCTGTAGGGCCAGGAACCACCTATTCACTCTTCTATTTGTCTCTTTGTTTTGAGCCATCCACTTTAAAGGAGCGTGATCAGTAATCATGTCAAAGTGCCTACCTAGCAGATAGTACCGAAGGGAATTTAGAGCCCACTTCACCGCTAAACACTCCTTCTTCTCAATCGTGGCGTAATTTACCTCATGGGACTTCAATTTCCTGCTGAGGTAAATGACTGGGTGCTCTTCCCCGTTCCAGACCTGGGACAATACTGCTCCTAACCCAACGTCTGATGCATCACTTTGTACGACAAAGTCCCTAGAGAAGTCTGGTGAGTACAACACTGGCTGGCTACATAAGGCTTTTTTTAAGGAATTGGAATGCTGCCTCAGCCTTTGGGGTCCATTTAACCATGACCGACTCTTTCCCTTTTGTCAGGTTGGTTAGGGGCACAGCCTGAGAAGCAAAGTGGGGAATGAATCGCCGATAATAACCAGCGATTCCCAGAAAGGCTCGTACCTGCTTCTTGTTGTTGGGACGTGGCCAATTCTGTATGGCCTCGACTTTGTTGACCTGGGGTTTTATTACTCCCCTCCCAATGGTGTACCCAAGATATTTGGCCTCCTCCTGCCCAATGGTACACTTCTTGGGGTTGGCCGTAAAACCCAGCTTCCCGGATAGAGTCTAGGACTGCTTGCACTTTTGGCAGATGTGAGGCTCAATCTGTGCTGTAGATAATTACATCATTCAGGTAAGCTGCAACATACTTCTGATGGGGCCTCAGTATCTGGTCCATTTTCCGCTGGAATGTGGCCGGCGCATTCTGTAACCCAAACGGCATTTTTTTATATTAGAACGCCCCGTCTGGGGTTACAAATGCAGTTTTCTCCTTGGCCGACTTGGCCAGGGGAATTTGCCAATACCCTTTTGTGAGATCGAGGCCTCGTACACACGGCCGAGATTCTCGTCGAAAAAAACATGTCGTTTTTTCCGACGAGATTCTTGGACAAGAAACTTGTCCCGGCCGAGTGTACAGACGCTTGATTCAAAGAACCCGCGGTTCTTTGAATGGAGCGTACGCGGTGACGTCATCGACTACGACGAGCATGCGCTCGTCACATTCGATGCCGTCGCCGCCATCTTGGTATACCCTACGTATGCCTAGGAAGCTACCGCGCATGCGTCAAATTCATTTCGAACATGCGCTGGCTTCCGGGAGGACAGGTAAGTGTACACACACTCACTTTTCTCGTCGAGAAACATGCCGACGAGAATCTCGACGAGAAAATAGAGAGCAGGATCTCTATTTTCTCGTCGAGATTCTTGTCGCTTTTCTTGACGAGAAACCATACACACGAACGAATTTCTCGGCAAAAAATCTCTGCCAGCAAGTTTCTTGCTGGTTTTTGCCGAGAAACTCGTTCGTGTGTACGAGGCTCAAGAGTTGTCATGTATCGCGCGGTTCCCAGCCGGTCGATCAACTCATCTATACGTGGCATGGGGTAGGTGTCAAATTTTGTAACTTTGTTCAGTTGTCGAAAATCGTTACAAAATCGCCAGCTCCCATCCGGTTTAGGCACTAACACAATGGGACTTGACCAATCACTTTGGGACTCCTCTATCACCCCCAACTTAAGCATTTTCTGTACTTTCTCATGTATTGCCTCCCGTCGGGCCTCCGGGATCCGATAGGGTTTTAGTTTCACCCTTTCACCGGGCGGGGTAATAATATCATGCTCTACCCCAGACGTTTGTCCCGGCAGCTCAGAGAAAACCTCCTTGTTGCGAAGCACAAACTCCTTAACCTCCTGTTGTTGGGGGTTTGACAAGGTGACTGCTATTCCAACCTCAGGAATCACGCAATCAGAGTGAGCTGGTGACAAAGTTTCCGCGACTAGGGATTCCCTATCCCTCCAGGCTTTCAACAGATTAACGTGATAGATCTGTTCGGGCTTTCGCCTTCCTGGTTGTCTGACCTTGTAATTCACTTCGCTCACTTTTTCCATTATCTCATAGGGGCCTTGCCATTTGGCGAGGAATTTTCTTTCAACCGTAGGGACAAGTACCAATACCCTATCCCCCGGGGAAAAGGTACGGGTCTTGACTCCACGGTTGTACACTCTCTGCTGTGCCAACTGCGCTTGGGCCAAATGTTCCTTTACGATTGGCATTACCTGTGCAATTCTATCTTGCATCAGGGCGACATGCTCAATCACACTCCTGTGTAGGGATGAGCCGAACACCCCCGGGTTCGGTTCGCACCAGAACCCGGGAACGGCCTGAAAGTTTGCACGAACGTTAGAACCCTATTAAATACAATGGATGCGAATGTTCGAAATCTAAAGTGCTAATTATAACGACTAATATGCATGTTATTGTCCTAAAAAGGGTTTGGGAACCCAGGTTCTGCACCAGGGGACATGTATCAATGCAAAAATAAGTTTTAAAAACGGCCGTTTTTCGGGAGCAGTCATTTTAATGATGCATAAAGTGAAAAAAAAAAAGTCAAATATTCCTTTAAATATCGTACCTGGGGGGTGTCTAAAGTATGCCTGTGAAGTGCCACGTGTTTCCCGTGTTTAGAACTGTCCCTGCACAAAATGACATTTCTAAAGGAAAAAAAAGCCATTTAAAACTGCTTGCGGCTTTAATGTAATGTCTGGTCCCGGTAATATGGATGAAAATCTTTGAGAAAAATGGCATAGCTACCCCATCACCCCCCCCCCCCTACCCCAGCCCATTACCAGCCCCTTTGGGTCTTGTATGGATATTAAGGGGAACCCCGCACACAAAATAAAAAAGGCCCTATATACTCTGAACAGCCGTATACAGGCGGTGCATACAAGACAGAGACTGTAGGTTTATTCTTATGTAGAATCTGTTTGTAATTTTGAACAGGTACATTGTTTAAGTGTAGCTCCAGCCAAAAAATCTATTTTTAAGTTTTTTGTAAAACATAGGGAAGGGTTATCACCCCTGTAACATTTGTTTTGCTGTCTGTGCCCCTGTTCAGAACATTTCACCTCACTTTCTGTCCCAATGACAAATGTTTTTGAAAAGTGGGGTTTTTACTGAAACAAGGATTGGTGATAAAGCATCAGTAGAGAGGAGACACGTTTTTCCCATATTAACTCTTACAGGAGAGAATTTCCCTTCCTAGGGGTAGATTTTCTCTCACTTCCTGTTGTCTCCTTTCGTTTGCAAGTAGGAGTCGTTTGTAAGTTGGATGTTTGAAAGTAGGGGCCTGCCGTATATACTCTGCTGAAATTTGCCCCTTACATGTTGGTGTTGCCACAACACTGTAAGCCCTCACAGTTACTCTTGGTGGGCGCATGAATGGGCCCTGCTGTGAATTATTAGATCAAGAATTGTAATTGCATGCCCCTGTTGAACAGGGGCTGAAAAATTGGGCCTTTGGTGGTGGTGGTGGTGGTGTTGACACAACACTGTAAGGCCTCACAGTTACTCTTGGTGGACGCAGGAATGGGCCCTGCTGTGAATTATTAGATCAAGAATTGTAATTACATGCCCCTGTTAAACAGGGGCAGAAAAATTGGGCCTTAGGCACTGGTGCCACAACACTGCAACCCCTCACAGATACTGTACTTGGAGCACAGCAATGAGCCCTGTTGCAAAGTATTGCATCAAAAATTGTAATTACACGCCCCTGTTAAACAGGGGCTGAAAAATTGGGCCTTAGGCACTGGTGCTGGTGCCACGACACTGCAACCTCTCCCAGATACTCTAGTTGGAGTGCAGGAATGAGCCCTGCTGCAAAGCATTGCATAAAAAATTGTAATTACATGCCCCTGTTAACCACTTAAGCCCCGGACCATTTTGTAGCTAAAGGACCAGAGGTGATTTCAGAATTTTGCACTGCGCTGCTTTAACTGTAAATTGTGCGGACATGCAATGTTGTACCCAAACGAAATTTGCGTCCTTTTCTTCCCACAAATAGAGCTTTCTTTTAATGGTATTTGATTGCCTCTGCGATTTTTATTTTTTGCGATATAAACGGAAATAGACCGAAAATTTTGAAAAAAAATTATATTTTCTACTTTTTGTTATAAGAAAAATCGAATAAACTCAATTTTAGTCATACATTTAGGCCAAAATGTATTCAGCCACATGTCTTTAGTAAAAAAATGTCAATAAGCGTATATTTATTGGTTTGCGCAAAAGTTATAGCGTCTACAAACTAGGGTACATTTTCTGGAATTTACACAGCTTTTAGTTTATGACTGCCTATCTCATTTCTTGAGGTGCTAAAATGGCAGGTCAGTACAAAACCCCCCCAAATGACCCCATTTTGGAAAGTAGACATCCCAAGGAAATTGCTGAGAGGCATGTTGAGCCCATTGAATATTTATTTTTTTGTCTCAAGTGATTGAATAATGACTAAAAAATAAATAAAAATAAATAAATAAAAATTACAAAAAGTTGTCACTAAATGATATATTGCTCACACATGCCATGGTTATATGTGGAATTGCACCCCAAAATAAATTTTGCTGCTTCTCCTGAGTACGGGGATACCACATGTGTGGGACTTTTTGGGAGACTAGCCACGTACGGGCCCCCGGAAACCAAGCACCGCCTTCAGGATTTCTAAGGGCGCAAATTTTTGATTTCACTCCTCACTACCTATCACAGTTTTGAAGGCCATAAAATGCCAAAATAGCACAAAACCCCCCCAAATGACCCCATTTTAGAAAGTAGACACCCCAAGGAAATTGCTGAGAGGCCTGTTGAGCCCATTGAATATTTTTTTTTTTTTGTCCCAAGTGATTAAATAATGACAAAAAAAAAAAATTACAAAAAGTTGTCACTAAATGATATATTGCTCACACATGCCATGGTTATATGTGGAATTACACCCCAAAATACATTTTGCTGCTTCTCCTGAGTACGAGAATACCACATGTGTGGGACTTTTTAGGAGCCTAGCCGCGTACGGGACCCCGAAAACCAAGCACCGCCTTCAGGATTTCTAGGCACAAATTTTTGATTTCACTCCTCACTACCTATCACAGTTTCGAAGGCCATAAAATGCCAAAATAGCACAAACCCCCCCAAATGACCCCATTTTGGAAAGTAGACACCCCAAGCAATTTGCTGAGAGGCATGGTGAGTATTTTACAGCTCTCATTTTGTTTTTGAAAATGAAGAAAGAAAATATTTATTTATTTATTTATTTTTTTCAATTTTCAAAACTTTGTGACAAAAAGCGAGATCTGCAAAATACTCACAATACCTCTCAGCAAATAGCTTGGGGTGTCTACTTTCCAAAATGGAGTAATTTGGGGGGGTTTTGTGCCATCTGGGCATTCCATGGCCTCCGAAACTGTGATAGGCAGTGAGAAGTGAAATCAAAAATTTACACCCTTAGAAAGCCTGAAGGCGGTGCTTGGTTTTTGGGGTCCCGTACGCGGCTAGGCTCCCAAAAAGTCTCACAAATGTGGTATCCCCGTACTCAGGAGAAGCAACAGAATGTATTTTGGGGTGTAATTCCACATATGCCCATGGCATGTTTGAGCAATATATCATTTAGTGACAACTTTGTGCAAAAAAAAAAAAAAAATGTCTTTTTTCCACAACTTGTGTCAACATATAAAATATTCCATGGACTCGACATGCCTCTCAGTATATAGCTTTGGGTGTCTACTTTCCAAAATGGGGTCATTTGGGGGGGTTTTGAACTGTTCTGGCATTTTATACACAACATTAGGAAGCTTACATCCACTCTTCTAACCACTTGAAGACAAAGCCCTTTTTGACACTTTTTGTTTACATGAAAACATATGTTTTTTGCAAGAAGATTATGTTGAACCCCCAAACATTATATATATTTTTAAAGCAAAGGCCCTACAGATTAAAATGGTGGGTGTTGCATTTTTTTTTTCTACACAGTATTTGCGCAGCGATTTTTCAAACGCATTTTTTGGGGAAAAAATACACTTTTTTTTATTTTAATGCACTAAAACACACTATATTGCCCAAATGTTTGATGAAATAAAAAAGATGATCTTAGGCCGAGTACATAGATACCAAACATGACATGCTTTAAAATTTCGCACAAACGCGCATTGGCGACAAACTACATACATTTTTAAAAGCCTTTAAAAGCCTTTACAGGTTACCACGTTAGATTTACAGAGGAGGTCTACTGCTAAAATTACTGCCCTCGATCTGACCTTCACGGTGATACCTCACATGCATGGTGCAATTGCTGTTTACATATGACGCCAGACCGACGCTTGTGTTCGCCATTGGGCAAGAGCAGGGCAGGACAGGGGTGCTTTTTTTTTTTTTTTTTTTTTATTATTATTAATTTTGCTTTTTTATTTTATTTTTAAATTGTTCCTTCCATATTTTTTTTTTTTTTATCATTTTTATTGTTATCTCAGGGAATGTAAATATCCCCTATGATAGCAATAGGTAGTGACAGGTACTCTTTTTTTGAAAAAAATGGGGTCTATTGGACCCTAGATCTTTCCTCTGCCCTCAAAGCATCTGACCATACCAAGATCGGTGTGATAAAATGCTTTCCCAATTTCCCAATGGCGCTTTTTATATCCCAGGGGGGACATTCCCTCCCACTGCTTGTAAAAGCAGTCCAGAGGCTAATTAGCCACTAGGATTGCTTTTACATGAAAGCACGCCGCTGGCTGAAAAGAATGATACCAAGATGATACCTAAACCCGCAGGCATCATTCTGGTATAAACATTCAAAGTCCAGCAACATACCAGTAGGTTGCTGGTCCTTGTTGGACATGTATTGTAATCTTTTTTTTTCATGCAGCCAGTTGGCTGAACGAAAAAAGAGATTGATCGGTGGGTATGCCCACCATTAGAATACCGCCCTTCATCCACCCACTTCTAATGATGGGCATACATGCACCATTTATATATGCCGAAGCATGGGGGAATCCTCCTGCAAAAAAGTTATGCCGCACACACATGGTCGGACTTTTCCACGGGCAAGCCTCCGTCGGAATTTCGACCGTATGTATGCGGAATTAGGAGCAAAATCGCTCCTCCGCCCCTGCTGCCCCAATGCTTCGGCATATATGCTTTTTTTTTTTAACTGTGGTGGTGAAATCACCTCCTACAGCACTGGAGTCGCAGGGATCAGGCCTGTCTCTGCGAACGCTGCAGTTATGTGTGTTGTGTTTTGTAAGTGACAGTGATCGATCGATACTGCACTTGGGTGGCCTGGGCTGGACCGAGGGGCAAAATGCAGGTGCTAGCAGGTATCTGGGCTGATCCCGCTAACACTGCGTTTTTGGGAACCCTAAACTGCTGGGGACGCTAGTATAGATCTGATCAGATCAGATATTGATCTGATCAGATACTATACCACTAAGGGGGGTGTATGCTTCACGCGTGGGTGTTAGCGTTACTGGCACTAACCTGACGCTGCCTGGGGTGTGACGCAGACCCTCTCTGACGCTAAAACCTAATTGATATCACCCGCCGGGCGATCAGGGGGTTAAACCTTTATTGGGTTATATATACGGTGGGTGCCCTGACACTATAAAAAGCAAACTAACTAACCAGCGTCACCCGTAACAATTAAAAAATTACTGGCTACCGATCTGAATCACCGACACTAAGACAGCGATCAGAAAAACGATCGCTTAGCGACAGTGGTGATAGGGGGTGAAAGGGTTACCTGGGGGGCGATCAAGGGGGTTAAACCTTTGTTAGATAATTTATGGGGGTACCTGACGCTATAAAAACCTGCGGCAAACCTAAAAAAAAATACTGGCTACCGATCTGCATCACCGACACTAAGACAGCGATCAGAAAAACGATCGCTTAGCGACAGTGGTGATAGGGGGTGAAAGGGTTACCTGGGGGGCGATCAAGGGGGTTAAACCTTTATTAGATAATTTATGGGGGTACCTGACACTTTAAAAACATGCGGCGAACCTAAAAGAAAATTACTGGCTACCGATCTGCATCACCGACGCTAAGACAGCGATCAGAAAAATGATCGCTTAGCGACAGTCGTGATAGGGGGTGAAAGGGTTACCTGGGGGGCGATCAAGGGGGTTAAACCTTTATTAGATAATTTATGGGGGTACCCGACGCTATTAAAACCTGCGGCGAACCTAAAAAAAATAACTGGCTACCGATCTGCATCACCGACGCTAAGACAGCGATCAGAAAAATGATCGCTTAGCGACAGTGGTGATAGGGGGTGAAAGAGTTACCTGGGGGGCGATCAAGGGGGTTAAACCTTTATTAGATAATTTATGGGGGTACCCGACGCTATAAAAACCTGCGGCGAACCTAAAAATAATTACTGGCTACCGATCCGCATTACCGACGCTAAGACAGCGATCAGAAAAATGATCGCTTAGCGACGGCGGTGCTAGGGGGTGAAAGGGTTATCTGGGGGGTGATCAGGGGGTTAAACCTTTATTAGGGGGGGTTAGGGGGCTACACTGGACCTAAAACAATTTTTAGTGACACTTTTACAGTCACAAATGTCACTGATTGCAGTGATCAGTAAATAAATGGTCACTGCAATCAGTGACACTGTGACTGGGGGCTGGGGGGTGATCTGGGGGGGCCTGGGGGGGCGATTTGTGTGCCTATGTGTCCTGGTGTCAGTGTAGTGTTAGTGTACTGACCTGTGTGTCTTCTCTTGTACGGCGCTCGGTATATGTGAGCGCCGCATGAGAGATGGCATCACTTCCTCCTGCTTCCTCTGCCTGTGTTTACATTACACAGCAGAGGGAGCATTTCCATTCGCCGGGAGCGATCGCGGGGGGGTGGCCGGAATCGAATGGCCTCCCCCTCATCTCGGAACGCTCCCCAACGAATACCGACCACTCACTGTATAGGAGGGGGGTCCGATCGGACCCCCCAACTGTACAAAGGCAATCACATACACTGTACGTGATTGTGCCTGTCGGTGCCATTCTGCCGACGTACATATACAGTGAGCGGTCGTTAAGTGGTTAAACAGGGGCTGAAAAATTGGGCCTTAGCCACTGGTGCTGGTGCCACGACACTGCAACCTCTCCCAGATACTCGAGTTGGAGTGCAGGAATGAGCCCTGCTGCAAAGCATTGCATAAAAAATTGTAATTACATGCCCCTGTTAAACAGGGGCTGAAAAATTGGGCCTTAGGCACTGGTGCTGGTGCTACGACACTGCAACCTCTCCCAGATACTCTAGTTGGAGTGCAGGAATGAGCCCTGCTGCAAAGCATTGCATAAAAAATTGTAATTACATGCCCCTGTTAAACAGGGGCTGAAAAATTGGGCCTTAGCCACTGGTGGCGGCACCCAGAAACAAAAATGTTCTTCCAAGCTATCATCATCAATCGGGTCATTGAGGAGGAGGAGGATAGTCAGTCAACATAATAGGACAGTCACTCAGCATCAGCATCAGTCTTGAAGGGATGTGACATTTGAAAATAAATTAGTCTGTTATATCAGCTTCAGGTGTTTGGTAGCTGGTGGTGATCCAAGACTGGTTCATCTTTATGAAGGTCAGTCGATCAACCGAGTCGGTGGACAGGCGCACCCTGTGATCCGTGACAAGTCCTCCAGCAGCACTGAATGTGCGTTCTGAAAGAACGCTGGATGCAGGACAGGCCAGTAGCTCAATTGCATACTGTGCAAGCTCTGGCCAGTGATCCATCCTCAAGACCCAGTAAGCCAGAGGATTTTCGGTGGGGAAGGTGTCCAAGTCTGACCTTGCCCCTAGGTATTCCTGCACCATGTATATCAGACGCTGGCGATGGTTGCTGGAACCGATCATACCTTGGGGCTGCGGACTAAAGAATTGTCTGAACGCATCAGTCAGACGGCCACCTTGCCCACCGCTCCTTCTTTGACTGACCGAAGCCTCAGCAACTCGTTGTCCAGGACCAGGAGTTTGTAACCTCCCAGTCTCTGGGAACGCGTTGCACAGACCTTTCTGCAAGGCCTCCCGGAGTTGTCTCATCCTCTGCTCCCTCTGCGATGGTAAGATAAGGTCCGCAACCATACCCTTGTACCGTGGATCAAGGAAAGTGGCCAGCCAGTAATGGTCCCTCTCCTTGATCCGAAGAATACGAGAATCCTTCCGCAGACTTTGCAGGATCAGGGAGGCCATGCAGTGTAGGTTAGCTGAGGCATTCGGTCCGGAGTCCTCTGGGTCACTAAGGACGACATGATCCGCAGCCACCTCCTCCCAGCCACGTACAAGTCCACGGGTTTCTTGGGACTGTAAATCATCCCTAAAAGACTGCTGCTGATGATGCTGAGTGCCAGGCTCCACCTCCATGCTGACACAATCCTCCTCCTCCTCCTCCTCTTCCTGTGCGATGGGTGGGACAGAAGAAACACTGTCTGGGTAAAGGAGGCCTTGAGAGGCAAGGAAGTCCTCCTCTTCCTGCCTCTGTTCTGTCTCAAGTGCCCTGTCCATTATTCCACGCAGCGTATGTTCCAACAGGTGGACATGAGGTACAGTGTCACTGATGCATGCACTGTCACTGCTCACCATCCTCGTGGCCTCCTCAAATGGTGCCAGGACAGTGCATGCATCCCTGATCATGCCCCACTGGCGTGGTGAAAAAAAACCCGAGCTCCCCTGACCCTGTCCTGGTGCCGTAGTCGCACAGGTACTCATTGATGGCCCTCTGCTGCGTGTGCAGCCGCTGCAGCATGGCCAACGTTGAGTTCCACCTGGTGGGCATGTCACATATAAGGCGGTTCTTGGGCAGGTTCAACTCCTTTTGCAGCTCAGCCAAGCGAGCACTGGCATTATAAGATCTGCGGAAATGCACACAGACTTTCCTGGCCTGCCTCAGGACATCCTGTAAGCCCGGGTACCTGCCCAAGAACCGCTGCACCACCAGGTTAAGGACGTGAGCCACACAGGGCACATGGGTCAGTTGTCCCTGTCAGAGGGCAGAGAGGAGGTTGGTGCCATTGTCGCAAACCAGAGCAGAAAGAACCTCTGCCCCAGTGTGGCTCCTGTCCCCCAAACGGCTCATTGATGAGCATCTAAGACCCTTTGTCCAAAGCATTCCCTCCTATGTGAAAGACACACCCCACTTATTACGCATTATCGAAGGAGTACAGATCCCTATAGATTCGATTCTCGTCAGCATTGATGTAGAGGCACTCTACAGCTCGATCCCTCACTCTCTCGGCATTGCCTGCATTAGACATATTCTATCACAAATCAGCCATCATGAACATTTATTCAATGAATTTATAATCCAGTCTTTGGATTTTGTATTAAGACATAATGTTTTCACTTTTGATGGTCAATGCTTCCTCCAGGTACAGGGCGTAGCCATGGGCACCAGTTGTGCCCCTGGCTACGCCAACTTGTACCTGGGGGAATGGGAACGTGATATTTTCTCCAGCAAGGATCTCTCAATGTACCTGTGCCATGTGGCTATATGGCACAGGTACATTGATGACATCTTTATTGTTTGGACGGGCTCCCAGCAATGCCTGGATGAGTGTCTCATTGCCCTAAATTCAAATGTTTTCAATCTGAAATTCACAATGACATCAGATCCAAACACCATAACCTTTCTTGACGTAGAGATCTTTAGAGATAAACAAAACATGTTATCATGTAAGCTGTTTCGTAAACCGAGTGCAGGCAACACAATCTTACATTCCTCTAGCTTTCACCCTAAGCCTCTAGTCAAATCTATCCCTTACGGACAATACTTAAGAATAAAAAGAAACTGTTCTAATGAAGTTGATTATAAAAGAGAAGCAAACAACCTAAGGCAAAGACTTTTGGCAAGGGGGTATAGCCATAAATGCCTCAAAAAGGCCTTTAAACGCACCCTAAATTTAAATCGACATGAATCGTTAATGTTCAAACCTAAAAAAAGTGAGAATGATCATCGTATCATTAACACTTACTCTGATGATCATGCCCAACTCTTTAAAATTTACCAAAAACACTGGCATCTACTTACAGCAGACCCTGTGATAGGACCACTAGTACCCCCCAGACCAACTATCACCTATAGACGAACAACGTCCCTAAAGGACATGCTCGTACAGAGTGAATTCCAGAATACTACTAGGGGAGATCCATGTAGGGACCTGGGAACTTTTCAATGTGGCAATTGCACATACTGCAAGTATATGAATACTAGAAGGAATATTCGTTTACCGAATGGGCAAAAATTTCGACCAAAACATTATGCGAATTGTCAAACTACGGATGTAGTATATCTCATTATTTGCAGTTGTAATTGTTTTTATGTGGGAAAAACCATACAAAAACTATGGCAGAGAGTCTACCGACATCTAAAAGGGATGAGGGATAAAGATCCTGATCTCCCTCTCGGCAGACACGCTGCCCAAGTTCATGGAGATAGTGTACCAAGTTTTGAGGTGCTAGTTTTGGACAGGGTCCACCGCAGCCCCCGTGGTGGCGACTTTAATAAGCACCTACTTCAGAGGGAGCTGAGGTGGATCTTGACCCTCAACGCCACTTCACCGCCTGGCTTGAACCAGGCTATAAACTTTAAACCTTTTTTACCTGGATTTACGTCTGGAAGGTTTGACAGGGATCTGTTAAACTGAGTCAAACAAACTGGGTATACCCACCTATATGTTTCTTTCTTTCTTTTTCTTCAATATATTTGTTGTTTTTTTTGAGGTAAAATATGTATGTACTATGCCAGCTGTACAAAATATGTATTAATATTTTTGATGCATGCCCGTCATGCAGTGATGTTAAAAATTAAAAAAATTAAAATAAATCTTTACACACTGTATACAGATAGAGCAAATTTGATTTAATCGATGGAATTTGCCCGATGATTCGCCCACTGGAGATCAGTGTTTATTCATTATATTGTTTATTCCTTATTATCTAGAAATCAATTAAATAACACTGGCACCTTGTACTCCGACACATCAGAGTCTGTGGCAATATTTGGGGCCGCTCATCTGGCCCACTGACGCTCCCCAGCACAAAAACAGCCCTCAGTTATTTTGATTATTGGGGGCTGCCTTGCTCGCGTTTGAGCAAATGGACGGTTATGTGCATATTTTCCCTCTCCCTGTCCTAACTATTATGGACTTATGGGATGGAGGGCATTGTTGTTACATTATTACTACTTATGGGGCTTTTGACCAATCAATTGTGTTTCCTGTCCTCCCGGTGGCGCCATTTGGCGTGGCGCATATGTTGTTGCCTCCGCGCTGGGCTTCTTTTTGGCCTGATGCGGACACCGCAGTAATCTATTCTGAGTCACTTCCGCCCTTCCTATTGTGCTGGCGGTCGGGTCGACGTCGGACGCCGCCTGGACCGAGGGCGGCCCTTGCGCGCGGCGTCTCGTCATGTAAGAGCTTCTCTGCAATACATGATTCATTTGTTTCTTTTAGTTGGACGTACTTTTTAGCCCTGTTGTGGCCTCCCACCCTCTATCTCATTGGCTGAGCTCCTTCCGTCCCTCCTGTTGGCGCCACTTGAGCTGATTGGCTGTAACACAAGCCACAGCCCTATATAAAATCCCACCGGGCTTTGTTAGTTTCTGCACAGCCAGAGTGTGGATGCTCTCGCGTCACTCTCACAGGTATGAAGTTCGCTCAGATACTAGATTATAGTTGTGGGATAACTGTCTACAGGGTTAGTATGGGATCCTCAAATTATAACTCACATATGTATGTCTTTGCAGAGAGACCTGTGGCGAGTCCCCGCTACAATTTGGGGCTTCCTTGTGAGCTTTGAGGGGCTTTTTTGGGCTGCCCCTGCTATATATCCCTGGCTCTGTTACCACGGTTGCTGTATTATTATGGTCGCTGCATTTCTTCTATGCGACCACTAAACTTGCACTATATCCACTTGGGCTCTACATCATCGGGACAATCCCTCCAAGCGGCTGATGTTTGTGTTACCACTTGAGATGTATGTATGCAATACTATGGATAAATTTGATATAAATGTAATGTATCCTATAAATATTGTGAGGGGGTTAGCTCGGCAGCGGGTGTGTGTGACCCCCGAGATGGGCTCCCCACACAAAAACAGGCCCAGCAAACGGAGGTTGTGGTTTTCAAAATCAAAAAGGTGGGGTTTATTTTCTATTTACAGTGACAAAACACAGCAAAGCAAAAGAAACATAAACAAAATAAATCCTGGTCAACTTGACCTCTGACTAAACATACAGGTTTCCTAACTAACAACTGGGATCAGCCTAGTGCTGTCCTAGTCCCTAAGTCCCTGGTTTTAAATGTCCAAGCAAATAGCCACACAGGCTTTGTCTCACCGCACAGGGGTTCACTCTCCCTAGACAGTCCACACAGGTCTGGTTCCAGGCATGAGCTAACATCTAATGAAGCTGGGAGTTCTTATAGAGGCCTAAATGAGCTGACAAGCTTCAGCTGGTCTCATCAACTCCCTGTCTGCACGACGCCCCACACTCTCCCTAGAGGTATGAGTCATCCATGAGCCCACTAGCCTTATACAACTCTCCACCTAGTTGTATAAGTCGGCGTAAAGCCTGAATCTGGGCGAAATATATCTACCCCCCTGGATGCAACCAGGTGACTTTACCTTCCTGCTGTCACATACCCCCCCCTCTTGTTTTAACCTCGGGGTTGGAACACCAGCAATCAGGCATTCATGTACTCGAGACAAAGCATCCACATTCCCCATTTGAACGCCAGGGCGATGCTCTACTGTGAAGTTGAATTCCTGGAGGGCCAGGAACCACCTATTCACTCTTCTATTTGTTTCCTTGTTTTGAGCCATCCACTTTAACGGAGCGTGATCCGTAACCATGTCAAAGTGCCTACCTAGCAGGTAGTACCGAAGGGAATCTAGAGCCCACTTCACCGCTAAACACTCCTTTTCAACGGTGGCGTAATTTACCTCATGGGACTTCAACTTCCTGCTGAGGTAAATGACTGGGTGCTCTTCCCCGTTCCAGACCTGGGACAATACTGCTCCTAACCCCACATCTGACGCATCACTTTGTACGACAAAGTCTTTAGAGAAGTCGGGTGAGTACAACACTGGCTGGCTACATAAGGCTTGTTTCAAGAATTGGAATGCTGCCTCAGCCTCGGGGGTCCATTTAATCATGACCGACCCTTTCCCCTTCGTCAGGTTGGTTAGGGGCACAGCCTTAGAAGCAAAGTGGGGAATGAATCGCCGATAATACCCAGCGATTCCCAGAAAGGCTCGTACCTGCTTCTTGCTGTTGGGACGTGGCCAACTCTGGATGGCCTCGACTTTGTTGAGTTGGGGTTTTATTACTCCCCTCCCAATGGTGTACCCAAGATATTTGGCCTCCTCCTGCCCAATGGTACACTTCTTGGGGTTAGCCGTAAACCCCGCTTCCCGAACAGAGTCCAGGACTGCTTGCACTTTTGGCAGATGTGAGGCCCAATCTGTGCTATGGACAATTATGTCATCCAGGTAAGCCGCAGCATACTTCCGATGGGGCCTCAGCATCTGGTCCATTTTCCGCTGGAATGTGGCCGGCGCATTCTGTAACCCGAACGGCATTCTTTTATATTGGAACGCCCCGTCTGGGGTTACAAATGCGGTTTTCTCTTTGGCCGACTTGGCCAGGGGGATTTGCCAATACCCTTTTGTGAGGTCAAGAGTCGTCATGTATCGGGCTGTTCCCAGCCGGTCAATCAACTCATCTATACGTGGCATGGGGTAGGTGTCAAATTTTGTAACTTTGTTCAACTGACGAAAATCGTTACAAAATCGCCAGCTCCCATCCGGTTTAGGCACCAACACAATGGGACTAGACCAATCACTTTGGGACTCCTCTATCACCCCTAAGTTCAGCATTTTCTGTACTTCCTCCCGTATTGCCTCCCGTCGGGCCTCTGGGATCCGATAGGGTTTTAACTTCACCCTTTCACCGGGCGGGGTAATGATGTCATGCTCTACCCCAGATGTTTGTCCCGGCAGCTCAGAGAATACCTCCTTGTTGCGAAGCACAAACTCCTTAACCTCCTGTTGTTGGGGTTGTGACAAGGTGGCTGCTATTCCAACCTCAGGAATCACGCAACCAGTTTGAGCTGGTGACCAAGTGTCTGCGACTAGGGACTCTCTATCCCTCCAGGCTTTCAACAGATTAACGTGATAGATCTGTTCGGGCTTTCGCCTTCCTGGTTGTCTGACCTTGTAATTCACTTCGCTCACTTTTTCCATTATCTCGTAGGGGCCTTGCCATTTGGCAAGGAATTTACTTTCAACCGTAGGGACAAGTACCAGTATCCTATCCCCCGGGGAAAAGGTACGGGTCTTGGCTCCACGGTTGTACACTCTCTGCTGTGCTAACTGCGCTTGGGCCAAATGTTCCTTTACGATGGGCATTACCTGTGCAATTCGGTCTTGCATCAGGGCGACATGCTCAATCACACTCCTGTGGGGAGAACTCTCACTTTCCCAAGTTTCCTTGGCAATATCCAACAGCCCTCTTGGGTGTCTCCCATACAGTAACTCAAAGGGGGAGAATCCCGTAGAGGATTGGGGCACCTCCCTAATAGCAAACATCAGATAAGGAAGTAGACAGTCCCAATCCTTTCCATCTCTATCCACCACTTTCTTCAACATTTGTTTTAGGGTTTTGTTGAACCTTTCAACCAGCCCATCGGTTTGGGGGTGATACACAGATGTACGTAATTGCGTCACTTTGAACAATTTACACAGCTCCTTCATAACCCGGGACATAAAGGGTGTACCTTGGTCCGTAAGCAGTTCTTTACAAATACCCACCCGGCTAAACACAAGAGATAGCTCTTTGGCTATGGTTTTGGCCGAGGTATTTCGGAGAGGGATCGCTTCTGGATAACGGGGGGCATAGTCCATTATAACTAATATGTACTGGTGCCCCCTAGCGGACTTGATTATAGGACCTACCAAATCCATGGCGATCCTCTCAAACGGGACCTCAATGATGGGTAGAGGGACCAGCGGGCTACGGAAATGTGGCCTCGGGGCCGACCTCTGACACACAGGGCAGGAGGAACAATAATTTTCTATGTCCTTCATCACCCCCGGCCAATAGAATCTCTGTAATACCCTCTCTCGGGTTTTCTCTGTCCCCAGATGACCTCCAAGAATGTGCCCATGGGCCAACTCCAACACCAACTTCCTGTAAGGTTTGGGCACCACAAGCTGCTCAACGGTTTCTTCTGCCCTTTTTGCCACCCGATACAGTAGGTCCTTCTCTACGCTGAAGTATGGGTAAGTGCAGGTATTATCTGGGTTCACTAACTCGCCATCTATTTTCACTACGTTTTCCCGTGCCTTTATTAGGGCGGGGTCTTTCAACTGTTCTGTGGCAAAGTTTTCCCTGTGAACCTCAAGATCAGAAAACTCCACAGACGGTAGGTTTTCGTCTGAGGAGGTGGGCTCCTCTCCAGTTTCTTGAGTCTCCCCTGCCAATACTGATAAGGGAAATTCCGGAGAGTCCTCACCACTCTCAGGGGAGTTCTGGCTATCACATTCCTGGTACATAGGGGCACCAGTGGGGGGCTCAGGATCATCCCACAGTTCCCAGAACTTCGGAAAATCCCTTCCCACAATGGCGTCATGCGGTAACTGAGATACTAAGCCCACTGGATGAGAGAGGGTACCTTTGGGGGTCTCGAAACACACTGTAGTCACTGGATACTCTCGGGTGTCCCCATGCACACAAATAACAGCTACCTTGCTATTCCCAGAGACCTCTGTTTTAACTAACTCAGCCTTTATCAGGGTCACAAGGCTACCTGAATCCAACAATACCACAACATTTCTACCATTAACACACATTTTGCATAAATGTTTCTCAGTTCCTCGAATGGCAGTGCATGCGACTGTCGCACACAGCGACTGACGTCTGCCCATCAGAAAGTCACACTGCATGGGTTCCTCCACAACCGGGCAATTGGCTGCAATATGTCCCGCTTGCCGGCAGCGGTAGCAAACGATCCTTCTTGCGGCCTCTTGAGCCGCTGATTTCCCAGGCTGTTCTCGCCAAACTTGGGGTAGAGCTCCCACCCTCTCACTCTCTCCACCCTCACCCCTTGGAATCCTCTTATCCGCCCCTGGGGATGGTCTGGTCTTAGGGTGGAAAGTCCGAGTGTCTCTGGAAGAGGCCGTCAGGTTCTCTGTAGCCAAGTATTTCTCCACACGATCCACAAGACCATCGGCCGTCTCTGGGTCTCCATGGCTTACCCACTTTTGGATGGCAGTAGGAAGAGCTCTCAAAAACCGATCCATTACAACACGTTCCACAATCTTTGGTGCGGACAAAGTCTCTGGCTGTAGCCACTTTCTGCTCAGGTGAATGAGATCATACATTTGAGACCTGGGGGGTTTTCCAAGCTGGAAAGTCCAGTTATGCACACGCTGAGCCCGGACAGCCTGGGTGACACCCAGCCTTGCCAATATTTCAGCTTTTAGCATCACATAGTCTTTTGCTTGGTTAGGCTCTAGGTCATAGTAAGCTTTCTGCGATTCACCAGTTAACAGAGGAGCCACCAGTCCAGCCCACTGCTCCTCAGGCCACTTTTCTCTTTCAGCGGTCCTTTCAAATGTGGTCAAAAATACCTCTGGATCATCCTCTCCAGTCATTTTTTTCTCAATAAACGACTCACCCCAAAGGACGCGGTATTAGTGGGACGGCTTTCCTCACTGGTCTGCGGACGTTGCTGCATTACTGCTTCCATCTGTTGTTGTAGTCTCTGCTCTTGCTTCTGCAACAGGTCTATGAAGCGGGCCTCAGATTGCTGCTGGGCTTGTTGCTGAGCCTCCAGACTCTGTTGCAAAGTTGCGTTTGTCTGCTGCTGGGCTGCAAGGCTCTGTTGATGAGCTTGCTGCTGGGCTGCGAAGTTCTTTTGCAAACCTGCATTTGTCTGCTGTTGATTGGCATTTGCTAGAGCCAGCTGCTTCAGTATCTCCTCCATGCTGGCTTAAAAAAAAACTGCCACTGGTTCTCCACCAACTGTGAGGGGGTTAGCTCGGCAGCGGGTGTGTGTGACCCCCGAGATGGGCTCCCCACACAAAAACAGGCCCAGCAAACGGAGGTTGTGGTTTTCAAAATCAAAAAGGTGGGGTTTATTTTCTATTTACAGTGACAAAACACAGCAAAGCAAAAGAAACATAAACAAAATAAATCCTGGTCAACTTGACCTCTGACTAAACATACAGGTTTCCTAACTAACAACTGGGATCAGCCTAGTGCTGTCCTAGTCCCTAAGTCCCTGGTTTTAAATGTCCAAGCAAATAGCCACACAGGCTTTGTCTCACCGCACAGGGGTTCACTCTCCCTAGACAGTCCACACAGGTCTGGTTCCAGGCATGAGCTAACATCTAATGAAGCTGGGAGTTCTTATAGAGGCCTAAATGAGCTGACAAGCTTCAGCTGGTCTCATCAACTCCCTGTCTGCACGACGCCCCACACTCTCCCTAGAGGTATGAGTCATCCATGAGCCCACTAGCCTTATACAACTCTCCACCTAGTTGTATAAGTCGGCGTAAAGCCTGAATCTGGGCGAAATATATCTACCCCCCTGGATGCAACCAGGTGACTTTACCTTCCTGCTGTCACAATATATAATTATGCACTTTATATGTGCATCTATGCATCTCCAATGAACCCTCATATACATTTTTTTTCTTATCTTTTCTTTGTTCTCCCCTCTTTTTTTTTTTTTTTTTTTTTGTTTCTCTGCAGCACTATTTATCCTTTAGCTGCCCACATATGGGAGAAATTCAAAATATTGGAACTATGTTAATGCTCGATATTGTACTATATAACCATTATACATGATGTTGTTTTTCTCTCTTCTATAGAGACCAATCTGCTTTTTAACCATTGTATGAACCTTGAAGAAGGAAATAATGGAAGCTATCACAGATATAACTCTAGTATCCGAAACATGTCGGTTTTGTCACCACTAGTTATATGACTTGTAGGTGCCCTCATGCAAATTGGTTTCAATGATTGTGTATGTCTTTTCTCTCGTTGTTTTTAAACAATTTTGATCCATATGTCAAATATGTACAAATAAAATTCTTTATATTTTTCTATATATACTTGGTGGCAATCCATAATTTATTCCAATCCACACTATCCCAGGGGCATCCCTTGTTCAACCTGTCCCCCAAACACACCAGCGCAAGCACGGCATGGCATCTTTTTGCCTGCCTACTTGCGTAGCCCCTTGAACGCCTACGGAGCACCGCTGGTTCTGAGGACAAAGCACAGGAAGAGGCCATGGAGGAAGAAGAAGAGGAGGGGGTGGAGGAGAGAGGTGTGTCACAACCAGTAGTAGCATTTTGGAGACGTGGCGGCGGAACAACCTCCAACACTACTGCACCTTGTCCTGCATCCTTCCCAGCTGCCAAAAGAGTGACCCAATGGGCAGTGAAAGAAAGGTAACGTCCCTGTCCATGCCTGCTGGACCATGAGTCAGCGGTAATATGCACCTTACAGCTGACCGCCCTGTCCAGCGAAGCCAAGACATTGCCTTCCACATGCCGGTAGAGAGCCGGAATCGCCTTCCGTGAGATAAAGTGCCGTTTGGGAACCTGCCACTGAGGAACCGCACATTGCACAAACTCACGGAAGGGGGCCGAGTCTACCAACTGAAAAGGCAGCAGTTGAAGCGCTAGCAATTTAGCCAAGCTAGCATTCAACAGCTGGGCATGTGGATAGCTGGGAGTGAACTTCTTTTGACGGACCAGCAGCTGGGGCAGGGAAATTTGCCTGCTAGAATCGGACGTCGGTGTACTGCTAGCAGAGTGCCCGCAAGTACTTGGCTGTGACACACCTAATTCTACACCTTCATTCCTCTCAGTGCAGGTTTAGAGAGGACTGAAGGTATAGTGGGGTTGGAGATCCCAGCTGATGCAGTGCAAGGAGAGGTCCGCTTTGTTCTTTGGTGTGGGTCTTTAAGGTAGGCTTGCCAACGAGCTGCATGGCAGGTCAACATATGTCTGGTCAAGCATGTGGTGCCCAAGCGGGTGATGTTTTGGCCACGCGATATACGCTTGAGACATATGTTGCAAACAGCAACTGTGCGATCTGATGCACTTGACTCAAAAAAGGCCCACACCAAAGAACTTTTTGAATAACAGGCAGAGGCAGCGCCCTGCACAGGCGGAGCTCTGCGGTGTGATTCAGTCGGTGTGCTGCCCTTACGCTGGCCCCCCGAGGGAATCCTGCCTCGTTGGAGATGTGCCTCCTCCTCATCCTCCTCCTCTCTCCTATTAGGCACCCACGTGGAGTCAGTGACCTCATCATCCCCTCCCTCCTCATCACTGGAGCCAATCTGGCAGTATGCTGCAGCTGCTGGAACATGACTGCCAGATTGGTGTCCTTCTTGAGCATCCCCTCTCTCTGCTCTCACGCTACTGCCTTCCTCTAGCTGGGTATCATCATCAGACCCTTCGAAACGCTGGGCATCCTCCTGGAGCATGTACCCAACACTGTGCTCAAACAGTTCGGGGGACTCCTCAGGAGGACATGGTGGGTCTAGGGAAGGAGTGACTGATGATGACATTGATACCAGGGAAGAGGACGCTTTGGCAGCTGCTTTGCCAGTACCCTGAGCCTGGGTGAGAGAGGATGAGGAGGATGAGGAGGGCTTGGTCATCCACTCTACGAAGTCTTCGGCATGATGCGGCTCAACACGTCCAGCTGCCGAAAATAAGGACAAGCGTGTCCCATGGCCACGTGCTGATGACGATGCACCGCGTCCACGACCAGCACTGTTGTCTCTAGACACAGAGCCTGCTTGCCCTCTTTTATTGGCTCCTGACTGTCTGCCTCTCCTTGTTTGCCTTCCAGACATTCTAATGGCCTGCAGGGAGATGGGAAAACCAGCAATAAGGGGTAGCTTCAGGTGTATATTTTGCAGGAAGCACACTACGCCCGCTGTAAGTGCTGCAGATGACTGCCTGTGTTACACAACAGGAAAAAACAGCAATAAGGGCTAGCTTCAGGTGTTTATTTTGCAGGAAGCACACTCCGCCCACTATAAGTGCTGCAAATGCCTGTTAGTGTAACACAAAAGAAAAAAAGCTCCAGCAATAAGGGCTAGCTTCATGTGTATAATGTGCAGGAGGCACACTCCGCCCGCTGTAAGTGCTGCAAATGCCTGTTAGTGTAACACACCAGGAAAACACAGCAATACGGGCTAGCTTCAGGTGTATATTTAGCAGGAAGCACACTACGCCCGCTGTAAGTGCTGCAGATGCCTGTTAGTGTAACACACCAGGAAAACACAGCAATACGGGCTAGCTTCAGGTGTATACTGTGCAGGAGGCTTAGCAACAATGACACTGACACTGTCCCCTGCCTATCCTTCTCTCTTCCTGCACACAAGGTTTATCAAAGAATATGACACTGACACTCTCCCTGCCTATCCTTCTCTCTCCCTGCACACAAGGTTTAGCAAAGAATATGACACTGACACTGTCCCCTGCCTATCCTTCTCTCTCCCTGCACACAAGGTTTAGCAAAGAATATGACACTGACACTGTCCCCTGCCTATCCTTCTCTCTCCCTGCACACAAGGTTTAGCAAAGAATATGACACTGACACTGTCCCCTGCCTATCCTTCTCTCTCCCTGCACACAAGGTTTAGCAAATAATATGACACTGACACTCTCCCTGCCTATCCTTCTCTCTCCCTGCACACAAGGTTTAGCAAAGAATATGACACTGACACTGTCCCCTGCCTATCCTTCTCTCTCCCTGCACACAAGGTTTAGCAAAGAATATGACACTGACACTCTCCCTGCCTATCCTTCTCTCTCCCTACACACAAGAATAGCACAAAGAATAGCACAATGACACTGTCCCTGCCTATCCTTCTCTTTCCCTGGGCCGGAACACACTACACAAGGCCGCCGCGCTGGCGGCCTTTTATAGTGTGGGGCGTGTGCTAAACCCCCTGAGCTATAATTGGCCACAGGCAACCTGCCTGTGGCCAATTATGGCTCTCTTAGCTGCCGGCGCTGTGATTGGCCAAGCATGCGGGGTCACAGTGCATGCTCGGCCAATCACAGCGCCGGGATTGCACTGCGATGGCGCAGTGTATTGTGGGCCGTTCGCGTCACTCGAATTTGGTGCGAATGGCCCAAATAGTTTGATCTTCGTCGAACGATCGAACAGCTGATGTTCGAGTCGAACGTTTGTTCGACTCGAACACCGAGCTCATCCCTACTCCTGTGGGGAGAACTCTCACTTTCCCAAGTTTCCTTGGCGATATCCAACAGCCCACTTGGGTGTCTCCCATAGAGTAACTCAAAGGGTGAGAAACCCGTAGATGATTGGGGTACCTCCCTAATAGCAAACATTAAATAGGGAATTAGACAGTCCCAATCCTTTCCATCTTTATCCACCACCTTCTTTAACATTTGTTTTAGGGTTTTGTTGAATCTTTCAAACAACCCATCTGTTTGGGGGTGATACACAGATGTACGCAATTGTGTCACTTTGAACAACTTACACAGCTCTTTCATAACCCGGGACATAAAGGGTGTACCTTGGTCCGTAAGCAGTTCTTTACAAATACCCACACGGCTAAAAACAAGAGATAGCTCTTTGGCTATGGTTTTGGCCGAGGTATTTCGGAGAGGAATCGCTTCCGGATAACGGGTGGCATAGTCCATTATAACTAAAATGTACTGGTGCCCCCTAGCGGACTTCATTATCGGACCTACCAAATCCATTGCGATCCTCTCAAAGGGGACCTCAATGATGGGAAGAGGCACCAGCGGGTTACGAAAATGTGGCATCGGTGCCGACCTCTGACACACAGGGCAGGAGGAACAATAATTTTCTGTTTCCTTCATGACCCCAGGCCAATAGAATCTCTGCAATACTCTCTCTCGGGTTTTCTCTGTCCCCAGATGACCTCCAAGAATGTGCCCATGGGCCAACTCTAACACCAACTTCCTGTAAGGTTTGGGTATCACAAGCTGCTCAATGGTTTCTTCTGCCCTTTTAGCCACCCGATACAGTAGGTCCTTTTCCACGATGAAGTATGGGTAAGTGCAGGTCTCATCTGGGTTCACTAACTCGCCATCTATTTCCACTATGTTTTCACGTGCCTTTATTAGGGTGGGGTCTTTTAACTGTTCTGTGGCAAAATTTTCCTTGTGAACCTCGAGATCAGAAAACTCCACAGACGGCATGTTTTCGTCTGAGGAGGTTGTCTTCTCCCCAGTTTCTCGAGTCTCCCCTGCCAATACCGACAAGGGAAATTCTGGAGAGTCCTCACCACTCTCAGAGGAATTCTGGCTGTCACATTCCTGGTATATAAGGGCACCAGTGGGGGGCTCAGGACAATCCCATAGTTCCCAGAACTTTGGAAAATCCCTTCCCACAATGGCATCATGAGGCAAGTGAGACACTAATCCCACCTGATGAGAGAGGGTACCTTTTGGGGGTCTCAAAACACACTGTAGTCACCGGATACTCTTGGGTGTCCCCATGCACACAAATAACCACTACCTTGCTATTCCCAGAAACCTCTGTAGTAACTAATTCAGCCTTTATCAGTGTCACGAGGCTACCTGAATCCAGCAATACAACAACATTTCTACCATTAACACACATTTTGCATAAATGTTTCTCAGTTCCCCGAATGGCAGTGCATGCGACTGTCGCAAACAGCGACTAACGTCTGTCCGTTAGAAAGTCATGGGTTCATCCACAACCGGGCAATTTGCTGCAATATGTCCCTCTTGTCGGCAGCGGTAACAAACAATCCTTCTTGCTGCCTCTTGAGCCCCTGACTTCCCAGGCTGTTCTCGCCAAACCTTGGGTAGAACTCCTAACCTCTCACTCTCTCCACCCTCACCCCTTGGAATCATCTTACCCGCCACTGGGGATGGTCTGGTCTTAGGGTGGAAAGTCCGTGAGTCTCTGAAAGAGGCAGTCAGGTTCTCTGTAGCCAAGTACTTCTCTACACGATCCACAAGATTATCGGCCGTTTCTGGGTCTCCATGGCTTACCCACTTTTGGATGGCAGTAGGAAGAGCTCTCAAGAAACGATCTGTAGCGGCCTCACCCCTCTCCCTTTCTCTATCAGTTATATGGCTGTTGTCTAGGGGTACCTGGGAGAGAGAGATGATACACACCACGGCCCATGTCCTCCCGCAACTAGGAGGTGAAGGCCGGAGATAGGGCTTTTGTGTAGGTGTCCTAGAGCCAAGTCCAGTCCTTCGTCCCTGGCTCCTTTGCTTAGTAACCCAAGTTCCACACAGTGAATAGGTACAACTCTGTTTTACTGCTTGGCAAGAAGAATAAAACTATCTTTCTTCTTTTGAATAATGGGGAAACAGATCGAGGCACAATCCTTTCCCTTCTTGCTGCTGCCCACTGTGCTGTCACCAGTGGTGAATAGTCACTGCCACTGAATAGGTAATAGAACGTGAATTTACCTTCGCTCACTTTGCCATTGTCAGGGGGAGAAATCCGTCCAAGGGAGAAATGGAGGCCTCTCCGTCACCAGCGATGCTGCGCCGGACTCTTCGGAGAAGTTACTGCGCACCAGTCCTCACGAACTCAGACACGGGCACCCAAGGAGTTAGGGCCCCCTCGGAATCCTCACCCTCGCAGAACTCAGTCGAAGGTACTGAGCCCCAGGCATCCGCCATAGTACCTCACCCCAGGCTAAGGGTGCCTGGAATGGACTCCATCTCTGCTCCAGCTAGGCCAAGGGCGCCTAGGCCTGAAACACCGGAACGCCAGCACCCAAGCTGAAGGTGCCTGGGTGCGGCCACGTCCTCCGAATCTCCACAAAATCAGGGCCTCCGCCCCTTTTATGACCTCTCCCTTCGCGCCACAGCAGGTTCCCCGCCCTGCTGTACCAGCTCCAGGGGAGGACAAAAAGGCACGGTTCGCGGTGTATGTTCAGCTCGGGCCCGAGGCAACAGCGCCACCCAGAGACCCCAGGGAACTTCACACCACCAGAGTCCTTACAAATTTAAATACCCGCTACACTCTCCCCTGGTGATTTGACACCGGTCCCCAGTGTCTGGTACAAACTCATACCCCACAAAAGGTGGTGTAATAAGTTCAGCCCAGAAACCAACTACACAATTTAACCCTGGATTGTGCCACGACCTGAATGGGAAAGGAATACAACTATAAAACTTTTCAATAAAACACTTTAAACATCTCACACATTTATATTCCTCCCACTGACTATCTGAAGACCACCCACTCTCAGTAGTCTTGACAGACGAATCTCCTGCAGAGGGAAAGAAAAGAAACATACATCCTACCATCATGTGTGTTTTCTTGGGATGAATGAGTCTATCCTAGGAGAAACCCATTCACTCCAATAAGTGCTGCATAATGTAAAAACACAAACAATCGTTGCGTAACACTGCCACCTGGTGACAGTGCCACGGTCAAGACACTCATTACTTCCAGATGAACTTTCCGCTTGAACATCTTCTCTGTGGCCCTACACTATCTAAAACCCAAAGTCACTGATTCTTGTAAGTGTCAGAGGAAGAAAAGGGAGAACAAACAAAAACAGCTCCCATATCTCCAAAGAGTAGGATTGCCCAAATACAAAAAAAAACTAGGGCACAGTCTCTGTGTTCTGGAAAGGGCTCTCTGGAAAGTTCAACCAGGAATGAAAAGAAACAAACGAGAGTCCTATTTCTCTCTTCTTCTCTTACAGGTAAAACCTTGGATGAGGCAATGATATGGGCTTCAAACGATCGTCAAAAGCCTCCACATGGTACTCAACACTCTTTCCTTCTTTGTGGCAGATCACCACTTTGTCCGCATGAATGTGTCTTCCCAGCATCCACTTAGCTTTACAGTCCTGAAACTTCTTGGTGACCGTTGGTGAACAGGAAAGGTACCGCCATGCTTGCTGTACTTTCAGTTTGTCCCACACAAAGGCATCATACCATTTTTTCCGGAAGACCTCCACCTCATAGAGCAGTTCCCGAGGCAGATATGGGTATTCCCACCCATATTCCTGAGCAACCTTCTGGCCAAAGAGACGTTGCAGCCTTGACAAAGGTGGCAGAGTAGCTTGGTCTCCTTCTCCGGGTGGAACAATCGCTTCTGGATGGCGAGGTGCGTTCACCACCTCAGTGGACCTGGGCCTAGGAGCCCGCAGTAATTGGCGTTGCACTCCCGCAACAGGAGCAGGTGAAATGGAAGTTGAATCAAGAAGGGGAACTCCAGACAGAGGACTAGCTTCCTCCCTCAGCGCCGGGGCCTCCACCCGAGGTGTACTTTCTCCAGTGGACATAGGCAGGTCCCTCGTAACACGGGCCAAGGGTAGCTTCATCCTGTCCCATCTCTTCTGTTGGAAGATCTCATCTATCTCCCCATCATCGCCATTGTCAGACAATGAATCCAGGTCAGAGGTGTCGTAGCACTCTGCGGGCAGATAATTCCCAGTCACAGAACTATCCCCCTTGACAGCCTCTACCGACTGTGGACTACCGCCACTTTCAACCACACAGACAGTCCCAACCCCTGGCTCACCTGGGCCTTTTGAAGAACAGGGATGTCCAGGACTTTTCCTACCGGAGCCATCCAGGCCAGGCAAGCAGTGGGGCAAAGCTCTTCCACGACCACACGAGGCTATTACCAGGCCGACTTTTCTCTTCGGTGGCCGGAGCAGGGAGCTGCTGGTGACCGAGGCAGCATCCTCGGATTTTTCTCTTTTCACCACTGTTTGGGCAGTCACTTCGCCCGGATCAGTGCGTATGGGGAACGCACCAGCATCGATCTCTCCCTCCGGAGTGGCAGTCCCTGTGAGGTAGTTGAGGTGGAAAGCCCGAGGCTTTTCTGTGAATGGTTCCACCTCGAAGAAGAATTCTTTGCAGACCTCACAGCGCCCCAACGGCTTCAGCTGGACCACCAGTCCCGAACAGCCGGGACAGATCACACCGAGGGCTTCCATGTCTCTACAGGTAAAGAGAGCCAATCACCCCCGGGGCCTTAGTCTTATCCCCGTATCCATAATCGGAGCAGCCAGAGAAGACATATCCGCGAAGGAAGGAACAGAAATCCACGGAGCACTTGAAGCCATCCTCTCTCTTTGCTGCTCCATTGCGCACTGACCCACACGCGCCGGAATCTCCTCGTGCGTACCTCCACGTGGCCAGACTCCTCCACGTTCTGCATTTGTTCGCAGGCTTTTCCCTTGCCCCGCCCACGAACTCCGCAGTTATGAGTTGCCTCGTGGCGCATTGGCCAATATGGCCGACCTACTCGGAACTCCTCTGGGCAGCAAAGTTCAAATTCAGACACCATACACATATCCCGGATACGATGCCCCCACGTGTAGCGGCCTCACCCCTCTCCCTTTCTCTATCGGTTATATGGCTGTTGTCTAGGGGTACCTGGGAGAGAGAGATGATACACACCACGGCCCATGTCCTCCCGCAACTAGGAGGTGAAGGCCAGAGATTGGGCTTTTGTGTAGGTGTCCTAGAGCCAAGTCCAGTCCTTCGTCCCTGACTCCTTTGCTTAGTAACCCAAGTTCCACACAGTGAATAGGTACAACTCAGTTTTATTCTTCTTGCCAAGCAATAAAACAATCTTTCTTCTTTTGAATAATGGGGAAACAGATCGAGGCACAATCCTTTCCCTTCTTGCTGCTGCCCACTGTGCTGTCACCAGTGGTGAATAGTCACTGCCACTGACTAGGTAATAGAACGTGAATTTACCTTCGCTCACTTTGCCCCTGTCAGGGGGGAGAAATCCGTCCAAGGGAGAAATGGAGGCCTCTCCGTCACCAGCGATGCTGCGCCGGACTCTTCGGAGAAGTTACTGCGCACCAGTCCTCATGAACTCAGACACGGGCACACAAGGAGTTAGGGCCCCCTCGGAATCCTCACCCTCGCGGAACCCAGTCGAAGGTACTGAGCCCCAGGCATCCGCCATAGTACCTCACCCCAGGCTAAAGGTGCCTGGAATGGACTCCATCTCTGCTCCAGCTAGGCCAAGGGCGCCTAGGCCTGAAACACCGGAACGCCAGCACCCAAGCTGAAGGTGCCTGGGTGCGGCCACGTCCTCCGACTCTCCCCAAAATCAGGGCCTCCGCCCCTTTTATGACCTCTCCCTTCGCGCCACAGCGAGTTCCCGGCCCCGCTGTACTAGCTCCAGGGGAGGACAAAAAGGCACGGTTCGCGGTGTATGTTCAGCTCGGGCCTGAGGCAACAGCGCCACCCAGAGACCCCAGGGAACTTCACACCACCAGAGTCCTTACAAATTCAAATACCCGCTACAGATCCATCACAACACGTTCCACAATCTTTGGTGCGGACAAAGTCTCTGGCTGTAGCCACTTCCTGCTCAGGTGAATGAGATCATACATTTGAGACCTGGGGGGTTTTCCAAGCCGGAAAGTCCAGTTATGCACACGCTGAGCCCGGACAGCCAGGGTGACACCCAGCCGTGCTAATATTTCAGTTTTTAGCATCACATAGTCTTTTGCTTGGTCAGGCTCTAGGTCATAGTAAGCTTTCTGCGATTCACCAGTTAACAGAGGAGCCACCAGTCCAGCCCACTGCTCCTTAGGTCACTTTTCTCTTTCAGCAGTCCTTTCAAATGTGGTCAAAAACACCTCTGGATCATCCTCTCCAGTCATTTTTGTCAATAAACGACTCACCCCAAAGGACGCGGTATTAGTGGAACGACTTTCCTCACTGGTCTGCGGACGTTGCTGCATTACTGTTTCCATTTGTTGTAGTCTCTGCTCTTGCTTCTGCAACAGGTCTATGAAACGGGCCTCCAATTGCTGCAGGGCTTGTTGCTGAGCTTCCAGACTCTGTTGGTGAGCTTGCTGCTGGGCTGCAAGGCTCTGTTGATAAGCTTGCTGGTAGGATGCAAAGCTCTGTTGTTGAGCTACAAGGCTCTTTTGCAAACCTGCATTTGTCTGCTGCTGATTGGCATTTGCTAGAGCCAGCTGTTTCAATATCTCCTCCATGCTGGCCTTAAAAAAACTGCCCACATTCTCCACCAACTGTAAGGGGGTTAGCTCGGCAGCGGGTGTGTCTGACCCCCTGGATGGGTTTACCACACAAAAAGAGGCACAGCAGACAGAGTTTGTAGTTGCAAAAACAAAAGGTGCGGTTTATTTAAACTATTTACAGTGGAAAAACAGCAAAACAAAAGAAACATAAAAAAGAAATCCTGGTCAGCTTGACCGCTTACTACACACGTAGGTTCCCTGTCTGACAACTAGGTGCAGCCTTGTGCTGCCCCAGCCCCTAGCTCCCTGTTTTTGAAGGTTTTAGCCACACAGGCTTTGTCTCACCGCACAGAACAGAAACACACTCCCCAGTCTTGCACAACACAGAACTGGTTCCAGGATGGAGCATCTCCCTTAGCATGCTGGGAGTTCTTGTAGAGGCCTCAATGAGCCACTGGATTCAGCTGGGATCATTAACTCTTCCCCCCCAAGACTCCCAGCACTCCTCCTAGTGGTATGAATTTGCATAAAGCCTGAATCTAGGGCATACATACCTACCATCCTGGATGCAACCTGGTGATTTTACCTGCCTGCTGTCACTATATATATACATACACATACATACATACACTTGTAGCGCCCTGCTCCTATTGAGTAGGCGCTATTTGTAAATTTAAGTTATCTAAGCTGTAGTTTGGCTCAGAATGATTATGTTAAATTGCTGGTCTCTGTTCCAGTCCAGCTATGTTGTGCATTTTTCACTTGAATGTAGGTGTCGCTGTCACGGTTGTAAATGCATCAGGCTGGGTGTATTGAGTACCTCTTTTCCCAGAAACAGCCCAGTGGGAGTGGTTCACCCGCTGTGCATTCTGGGAGAGGGTATTTAAGGGACAGACACCGTTTTCTGGGGCTCTTTGACCTGATGGCCCTCCTGGCCTAAGGTGTGTCAAAGCAGCTGTTCTGCCTCTGGGCCTGCTGGCCCGAGGCTTCGTTACTGATAGTAGACCCAGGAGTTTCTGGGGCCTACTGGTCCAGGGGTGGTCCTGTGCTGTCTTGCCTGCAGGGAGCAGCTGAGCAACTGTAGAAATCAGAGGAGGACTTTTCTCAGAGAGGAACAAGCGAAAAGGGCTGGTATCTCAGGAAGAGCCTGGAGACTCAATTGGGGGACGCATCCCGGCCTATCTACCTCACATTGTTGCCGGCTTGGCTGAAAGAAACTGGTACTGTGTGACTGTACTTTGACTTTGCAAAAGTTCTTGATTATACAATCCTGTGACAGAGGATTGTGCAGAGACTATGTGTATTCTTCAAGTCTGTGGCAGAGACTATGACCGAGCACCACACCAGCTGCTAGGTCAGTGAGAGAGGCCTATCCAGTGGTTGCTAGATCCAGTGTGGAAATTGTTTGTCCTCTGGATAAAAAAAGTACCCGTGATCCGCAAAGCAAGGTACCTGAATCTCCCTTAACCCTCCATCCCTCTAACTGACTTTGTTTAATAAAACCATTGAAAAAGATACTATGTGTTGGTGCTGACATCTGTGAACAACTCTTCAATGGGACCCCTATGACGGACACAGTGAAACAGTAAGGTAACGGCAAAGGCCCAAAACATAACCAGCAGCTCCAACGGGGGTAGTGCTACACGTGGGGGCTTGAGTCCGGGATTTGTCGTTACCGGTCGCAACTCAAGTAAACTGTTCACCGGGAGCCTATGCTACAAAGAGGGCTCTGGACTGTGTTATTTTCTGAAAAAAAAAAAGAGGGGGTTAATTTGCGGATCACTTTTTAGCCGCGTGGGCTGTGGGCGGAGCCAAGAAAGCAAGAAGCCCGTGAACTACGTGACTAAAGAAACAAGTGGGAAGAGTTCCCGCCTGCTTGCTGCGTGAGACGCTGCATGTGTGTCCAACACTTAACAGAGAATCGGAGTGCCGCCATGTCTTTAGTTCCGTTGATGCAGTCTGCTATGGGGCCCAGGATGTTTCCTGTGTGTACCGCTACAAGTGCAATGCTGCCAGGAACTACGCTGACGGATACTGGCATTCATCTGAAACTGCATGGGCGGTTCGTACTATACACAATTGGAGATGTTGAAGCATTGGGTATGCTGTGCAACAGGTGCGAAGGACTGGCCGTAAACCCCCGTCCATTTGTTCGGTGCCTACACTGCGGGGAGTACCTGTTTGCCGTAGAGCAACCCACGATGCCGCCCCGTGCCTACCGGATAGACTGAGCCACGGGCATCGCTACAGAGGAGGCTGCTGCCTTTGCTTCTGTGGCTAGACCTGCACTTGCCGCATCTGCTACAGTGACTGTTCCAGAGGGAGATGGCGCTGTTACTGCCATTGAGGAGTCATCAGCAGACATCGCCACTGCTGTTACCTCCGCTGTATCTACCTCCGCTGCATTTGGTCCCGCTGCACCTGCCCAAAAGAAGGTGGGATATGTGAAAGCCTCCCGTGACCGTGGTCGAGGCCTACCCCAAAGAACCGGATCCAAAGGAAAGTCTGATTCCTGAGAAGTCCACGACAGGAACGGGTGAGAGATCTGGGGAAAGTGTACATGTGGGGAGTGTCTGTAAATATGTGCCCACGGAGGAGTTACGGGACTCTGAGATAGACTCCCTGTCAGACATCTTCGAAGACGATGATTTGTTCGAGACGATGTCTCAGGACTCAGAGATGTTATGGGCCAATGGAGATGATGTTGCTTCGGCCATCACCTTTTCTGAATGGGCAGCCATGGACTCGGAGAAGACATCACCCAGTGTGGAAACCCCAGTTGCTACTAATGAAATCCTGGCCAGAGGTACCAGTTCGTTTGGGTCAGGAAAGCTGTCTATTAATACTATGGTGCACAAGTCTCCAACTTCATGTATACCTCCTGGACTTGGAAGCACCAGAGCTCTGCCAAGACTTGCCCGGCTACAAAAATTGCTCAACAAAAGGGTAGCCACGGAGTATGGTCTGGAATTTCCCTATGTCCCCCTGGAGATCATGCAGGAAATTGAGTCCAGTAGAGAGAAATGATACGGTGAGGCTGTTTGGGACTATTTATCCGTACCTAAACCTTTTAGGAGAGCAGGCTATTCAGCTACTATGGATGATCGTTTCAATGGGTGTCTGTTGCACTGGAACTATGGTAGACACATTCATGCTGATAAGGTGGTCATCTGCCACCCAGGGAAGGACAATGTTGTTTATTTCATCACCACCCTGGATAAACAAGGAAAGCCGGTGACCTTGCCTGACCCCCGGTTTTACTGGTGATCGTTTACAGTGACTGTCCTGGTTTTCAATTTGCCGAAAGAGGAAGATTTTTATTTTCTGAAGGACTGTGAGGTACATAGCTAGGTAGTGTTAGGTTACGGGAAACTTCGGAGTCAAGATTCCTTTACCTGTTCCAGTACTTGCGTTCAAGGACTTTGTCATGTTGTTCTTCTGCCACTAGGTGGTGGAAGTTTGCCCAGCAAAACTGGACTCTTTTACACTTAGCTACCCACACATTTAAAGAAAAAATAATATATATGGAGGAAAGAAAGGCTCATCTCTCAGGAAGTGAGGCTTTGCTTCCTGTTGCATAGTGATACGTTCTATATTGTTGCCTGTGTGTTTTTGTTTTTCAGGTACACTGGATCTTCTGTCAAAACTGCTGAAGAATGGGTGGTTTAGATAGAGAGAGAGATGTTGTAATGTACATTGGTGTAACTCTACTGTATGTTAAATTTGAATTTCTTTTACTACCTCACCCTTTCCCTTCCCCATCCAAGTTTTCTTTTGGGGATTCAGGTATCGACTCTCAGGAGTGAGAATTATTTTTTCTAGATGATGAGGACATCGTCTGTTGCGGTGGGGGAAGTGTGTAGCGCCCTGCTCCTATTGAGTAGGCGCTATTTGTAAATTTAAGTTATCTGAGCTGTAGATTGGCTCAGAATGATTGTGTTAAATTGCTGGTTTCTGTTCCAGTCCAGCTGTGTTGCGCATTTTCCACTTGACTGTAGGTGTCGCTGTCACCACAGGTCAAGGTTGGAAATGCAGCAGGCTGGGTGTATTGAGTACCTCTTTACCCAGAAACAGCCCAGTGGGAGTGGTTCACCCGCTGTGCATTCTGGGAGAGGGTACTTAAGGGACAGACACAATTTTCCGGGGCTCTCTGACCTGATGGCCCTCCTGGCCTAAGGTGTGTCGAAGCAGCTGTTCTGCCTCGGGGCCTGCTGGCCCGAGGCTCCGTTACTGATAGTAGGCCCAGGAGTTTCTGGGGCCTACTGGTCCAGGGGTGGTCCTGTGCTATCTTGCCTGCGGGGAGAAGCCGAGCAATTGGAGGAACCAGGGGAGGACTTTTTTCAGAAGGACCGAGCGAAAGGGCTGGTATCTCAGGAAGAGCCTGGAGACTCAATTGGGGGACGCATCCCGGCCTATCTACCTCACAGTGTTGCCGGCTTGGCTGAAAGAAACTGGTACTGTGTGACTGTACTTTGACTTTGCAAAAGTTCTTGATTATCCTGTGGCAGAGGATTGTGCAGAGACTATGTGTATTCTTCAAGTCTGTGGCAGAGACTATGTGTATTCTTCAAGTCTGTGGCAGAGCCTATGACCGAGCACCGCACCGGCTGCTAGGTCAGTGAGAGAGGCCTATCCGGTGGTTGCTAGATCCAGTGTGAAAATTGTTTGTCCTCTGGATAAAAGAAGTACCCGTGATCCACAAAGCAAGGTACCTGAATCTCCCCTAACCCTCCATCCCTCTAACTGACTTTGTTTAATAAAACCATTGAAAAAGAGACTATGTGTTGGTGCTGACATCTGTGAACAACTCTTCAATGGGACCCCTATGACGGACACTGTGGAACAGTAAGGTAACGGCAAAGGCCCAAAATATAACCAGCAGCTCCTACGGGGGTAGTGCTACACACTATATTACCAAAAGTATTGAGACACCTGCCCTTACACGCACATGAACTTTAATGGCATCTCAGTCTTAGTCTGGAAGGTTCAACATTGAGTTGACCCAGTTGGGAGCATGAAATTGTCCAAAATTTCTTGGAATGCTGACGCCTTAAGAGTTCCCTTGAATGGAACTAAGGGGCCAAGCCCAACCCCTGAAAAACAACCCCACACCATGATCCCTCCTCCACCAAATGATTTGGACCAGTGCACAAAGCAAGGTCCATAAAGACATGTTTGAGCAAGTTTAGGGTGGAGGAACTTTACTGGCCTGCACAGAGTCCTGACTTCAACCTGATAGAACACCTTTGGGATGAGTTAGAGTGGAGACTGTGAGCCAGGCCTTCTCGTCCACATCAGTGCCTGACCTCACAAATGCGCTTCTGGAAGAATGGCCAAACATTCCCATAGATACACTCCTGAACCTTGTGGAAAGACTTCCCAGAAGAGTTCAAGCTGTTATAGCTGCAAAGGGTGGGCCAACTCTTTATTGAACCCTATGGACTAAGACTGGAATGCCATTAAAGTTCATATGCGTGTAAAGGCAGGTGTCCCAATACTTTTGGTAATATAGTGTGTGTGTATATATATATATATATATATATATATATATATATATACACACACACACACACACACAGTATTTATCTATGTTCAGCTATAAGCTTTATATGACATAGTATCATGCCAATTATTTGGTACTAACAATTACATTTCCATCACAGTGGCACCTTCCCTGAATCCTTCTTATTCCAATAATTATTTTTCTTCTCATTTAGACTGGTGAATTTTTGCAAGTCCCAGGAGAAAATATAGTTTACAGCTTAATAAATAAAGCAAATACTAGCAGCACAAAGTGTTCACGCTAAAACCACTTAAAAATATTTATATTGAAACAGCAGGAGAAAAACAAGTAATTGAAGCATTGGATAACATTAAAAAATCATTATAAATAAATATAATGGAAAATGGCAAATAATCAAGAAAAATCTTAATTTACAATTTGATGAAATAGACCTGTACAGCACTGTTTATTTATAGAAAAAATCTGTGCTTCACATTCAAATTTGGCAACATGGAAGAAACAATAAACTACTAACTGTAGTCCCATTTCAAGCCTTATGGGAATATCACACTGCTACCAGGATGGGGTACATACAGCAATCTCAAGATGTGGAATTCAAAAACTTTGGGGTGTACGTTTAAGATATGAGGATGCCAGTGAGCCTGAACCCCAGAAACCTGCTCATAAGCACCATTACTTAAAAAACTTAGACAACTTGCACCTACAGGTAAGCCTAGATTAAGGCTTAACTGTAGATGCGAGAAATATCTCCTTAACCTACACGGTTAAGGAGATATTTACTATAAAAACAGCACCGATGACGCCAGTGTTCCAGGAAGCCTGCCGTTGTTCTTGAACGCGCGCATGCGCACGCGTGTGTACCAGGGGCGTTCTAATAGTTCTCTTACATTGCCCCCCCTTGAGGGCAGCCTCCGGATGCCCCTCAGGGCTCTCTTTTCTGGGTGGCGTTGAAAAAAGGCTTGCACCAGTCTTGGGGCATGTACATTAGAAGCTGGTTCCCAAGAATTTTCCTCAGGGCCGTAGCCTTTCAATTTAACGAGGAACTGTGTTTGGTTATTCCTAGGCTTGTGCAATTCGTTTCGTAACGAATTGAAATTCGTCCGAATTTAGCAACTTTCGGACATTCGGAAGCATTCGAATTTCCGAACAAAGCAATTAAGAATAAGACCGAATCCGAAATAAATTATACCGCAAATAGCGAATGCCCGAATGTCTTCGGCATAATTCGTTATGAAAAAGTTACGAATGTACGAATCCATACGAAGCACAATAACACTCACTCTGCTCTGCTCTCTGCTTCTCCCACACCGTGCTGAACTCCCTCTCAAAATGGTGTACAGGGGCGGAGGTTATAGCCGCATGTAAAAAACGAAAGTAAAATACGAGATTTCGAATCCATTCGAAGCACAATAACACTCTGCTCTGCTCTCTGCTTCTCCCTCACCGTGCTGAACCCTCTCAAAATGGTGTACAGGGGCGGAGCCTATAGCCGCATGTAAAAAACGAAAGTAAAATACGAGATTTCGAATCGTTACAAATAACCGCAATGTATTTAGAAAAGTACAAATCCATTCGAAGCACATTAGGCATAATAGGCAGCGTCGTTGTGAGAGAGACACGGAAAATTACGAATCAACGAACCCAAAAAAAGTTACGAAAGTAGGAGTTGTGTCCAGAATCAACGAAAAACAACGTACTCTACCGAAAGTACGAACCCAAAAAAAGTTACGAAAGTAGGAGTCGTGTCCAGAATCAACGAAAAACAACGTACTCTACCGAAAGTACGAATTATAAAGCAACAAAAAATTCAACGAAAAATGTCGCTTGCAAAAATACGAATGAGTCCGAACACGAAAAATCCCGTCTAGCAAAATTACGAATGATTACGAATCAACAGGACCGGAAAGAAACGAACCGAAACGGAACAAATTTTTCCGTTGTGCACAAGTCTAGTTATTCCTACGTCTACAGTCCAACACGGCCTCCACTTCAAATTCCTCATTACCTCCGATGAGAACCGGAGGAGGGGTTCCTGAAACCCGGTCAGGGAAGGGATTTGGCACGGTTGGTTTCAATAAAGAAACGTAGAATACTGGATGTATCTTCAGGCTCTTGGGTAACACCAGTTCGAATGCTACTGCATTGACCTTCTGTTTGACAGGAAAATGGCCCAAAAATTTTGGACCAAGTTTCTTTGAAGGACAGCTTCATTTTAAATTTGCCGTGGACAGCCAGACCTTGTCCCCTGGTTCTAGATTCAGGTTGCCCCTCTTCTTTCTGTCGAAGAACTTCTTGTTGCTTGCCTGGGTCTTAGAGATTGTATCCTGTAACACCTGATTATTAGTACTGAAGAAGTTTAATCGGTCTTGTACAGCAGGTACAGAAGATTCAACAGAAAGTTCTGGCAAAAAAGATAGATGATACCCAAAATTAGCAAAAAGGGGGGACTGCTTGGTTGCTGAGTGGATGGTATTGTTATATGAGAACTCTGCAAGCGGAAGGAGGGATAGCCAATCGTCTTGTGCAAAGGAGAAGAAACACCGTAAATATTGTTCAAGGGTTTGGTTCGTCCTCTCAGTCTGTCCATTCGTTTGTGGGTGGTATGCTGTGGAGAGGCGGAGTTCAATATTTAGTGCTTCACATAAGGCCCTCCAAAATCTAGAGGTGAATTGCACCCCTCGTTCTGTGCAATCTGACAATCTTTTTGATGAAGGCTGAGGCAGTCTCTGTGGCGGAAAGAGTTCCTTGCAAGGGTACAAAGTGAGCCATCTTGGTCAGGCGATCAACCACGACAAAAATGGTAGTGAAGTCCTCAGATGGGGGAAGTTCCACGATGAAATCTATGGAGATCATGCTCCATGGTTTCTTACGTACAGGGAGAGGCTCCAAAAGTCCCCAAGTTTTGGTTCTGTCTGTTTTATTTTGAAGGCATGTGATACAGGATTTAACATATTTTTTAGTCTTGCATTAAGTCCGGCCACCAGAAGGTACGGGAGACCAAATCGGCAGTCTTGTAGATTCCGTAGTGTCCTGCTAGGGGGTGATCATGACAGCGTCTCAGAATGGACACTCTAAATTGTTCAGGGACAAAGATTTGTTCTTCATGGAAGTAAAGGCCATTCCTTAGTTGAAGAGCCAAGTCCTGGGGAGGTGGTTGGTTAACCACACTTGCTCTTATTTGAGACATCAGATCTGCTTTAAGAAACAAAAAATTATTGGCCGGGAGAATGGTATCAGGCTCCACGGGATTCACAGGATCATTAAACATACGGGACAAGGCATCCGGCTTACCATTTTTTGAGCCAGGACGAAAAGTGATATGGAACATAAAACGAGAAAAGAACAGAGCCCATCTTGTTTGTCGAGGGCTTAATCGCCTAGCCGTTCTCAAGTACTCTAATTTCTTGTGATCTGTGAAGATGAGGATTGGGTGAGAAGCTCCCTCCAGGAGGTAACGCCACTCCTTAAGCGCAGCCTTGATAGCCAGCAGCTCCTGGTCTCCCACATCATAATTCCTTTCGGATGGATTTAATTTCTTGGAGAAGAAGACCACAGAGTGAAGTAAGGATTTAGGACCCTGACGTTGGGACAATATAGCCCTGACTGCACTTTCAGAAGCATCTACCTCTAATACATAGGCCAAGGATGGATCAGGGTGCTTCAGGATGGGGGCTGAGGTAAATAAGACTTTTAATTGTTCAAAGGCCTCTTGAGCTTCTGGTGTCCAACGGAAGGGAATGTGCTGCTTGGTGGTGGGAGTAATGATACCGGAAAAGTTCTTGATAAAGTTTCTGTAGAAATTGGCAAACCCCACGAACCTCTGAACAGCTTTTCTGTCTGTAGGGGCAGGCCATTCCAGAACAGATGTGACTTTCTGTGGGTCCATGGAGATTCCATCGGCAGAGATGACAAGTCCCAGGAAATGTATAGTTTGCTTCTCGAAGTCACATTTTTCGGCTTTTGCATAAAGACAGTGTTTCTGGAGTCGGCTCAACACCTTCTTTACATGAATTTGATGAGGTTCAATGGATTCAGAGAATATCAGAATATCATCTAAATAAACGACGAATAGATCAAGGTAGTCCCAAAAAACGTCATTCACTAGGTGCTGAAATGTGGCTGGGGCATTGCAGAGCCCGAATGGCATAACTAGATACTCGAAGTGGCCAAAGCGTGTTCGGAAGGCCGTCTTCCATTCATCCCCTTCCCTGATTCTGACTAGGTTATATGCACCTCTTAAGTCTAGCTTGGAGAATATCCGTGCCACCCACAGTCTCTGGAAAGTTCAGGAATCAGAGGAAGGGGGTACCGGTTCTTGATTGTGACTTTATTAAGTTCCCAGTAATCAACGCAAGGTCTTAAGGAATGATCTTTTTTCTCCACAAAGAAGATACCGGCACCTGCTGGTGACGTGGAGGGCCGGATAAACGTATTTTCTAGACTTTCATCTATATAGACACGTAGGGCTTCCAGTTCAGGTTCGGAAAGAGGGTAGATTTGACCAAAAGGAATCTCAGCCCCTGGTAAAGGTTCAATAGGGCAATCATAAGTCCTATGAGGTGGAAGGGTGTCTGCACCCTTCTTGTTAAGCACGTCCAGGTATTCATAATAAGCAGCAGGAATCAACTTAGTGGTTTTGGGGTCGGACTATAGACTCAGGAGGGGAGTGGAGTTAACAGTCTTTTCTGGGAAACAGTGCGTCTGGCAGTAGCTGGAGGAAAAGGTGACGTCTCCTGTAAGTCAGTTAATGTGCGGATTATGTGCCTTTAACCACGGGATGCCAAGGGTGATAGGGAACATGGGCGAGGCTATGACACCCAACCGGAGGAATTCATGGTGACCAGAGGAAGTTTGACAGGAAATAGGTGCAGTCTCTTGTGTGACTGGGCCTGATTTAATGCCAGAGCCATCGGCCAGGTGAACATGGAGTCCTTGTTTCTTGGCACACACAGGAAGCTGATGTAGAGAAACAAATGTGGAATCCACAAAACAGCTACAGGCCCCAGAGTCTGTGATAGCTGATACAGAAAGTGTCCTCCCGGCAAACTGAAGGATAACTGAGAGAGAGACATGTGACCGAACCTCTCCAGGAAGATGCTCCATATGAGACTGTCGGGGGCAGGCTCTGCTGGTCTTTGCTGGACAAGTTTGTATAAAGTGACCTGCCTCCCCACAATAGAGACACAGATTGGCACGTTGTCGTCTGAGACGTTCAGCCGGGGAAAGAGGTAATCTCGGGAAACTTCTGTGGTATGCCTTATGCTGTTCCTTCTTTCTGAGAGATGTAACAGATGGAGAAGTAGACATGTCGGGCCTTGAAGCCATAGAAAGGATTCCTTCAACTTTTTCGGATTGTCTCTCTCATAATCAACGATCGATCTGAGTGGTTAAGCTAATCAGGGATGTTGGAACTCCTACTCTGGCTAGTTCGTCTTTTAGGGTGTCAGACAGACCAAGACGAAACTGATGGCGAAGAGCGGGATTATTCCATTGGGTGTCAGCACTCAGAACACGAAAGTCAGTGATATAGTCCTCAACAGGCCTTGGCCCCTGTTGCAACTTGCCAAGCCTGGATTCTGCAGACTGCTGGCAGAAAGGATTGGCGTATAGGTGAGCCATGGCCGAGAAGAACGAATCGGTGGTTGCCAGAACAGGGTCATGCTGCTCCCGGAGGTGATGAGCCCAGGGAAGCGGTTTGTTCAATAAAAGTGTGATCACAAATCCCACTTTAATGTCCTCTGATACAAAGGTCCGGGGCAGCAGGGAGAAGTAGAGTTCACAGGAGTTCCGGAAATTTCTAAACATTTTACGATCTCCGGAAAATCGTTCGGGGATAGGCGCCCTGGGTTCCGGAGGAGGAGTAGTTCCGTGGAATGAACTTGACTCTGCTTGAGTAGAAGAATCTGCGACTGAAGGAGAAACACAAGCTGATGCAACATTCTTCTTGTCTGAGAGTCGCTCCTCCATGCGACTGAGATCCCTCTGTAAATTCTGCACAATATGTGTAAGTGCAGAAATTGATTCAAAAATGTCCTCTGGTGGAGAGACCTCCCTTTCAGACTCCATCCATGGTTGACTGATACTGTCACGTACCTGGTACGAGTCTGATATGATTAGGTCGGCCTCTCTTGTATCTCCAGCCCAAGCCCCACTTAGAGTGGAACAGATGGTGGCTAGGGTCAGGAGGAACATGAGTGCCTGTAGGTGTTGCTTGCAGAACTTGCAGATGAAGATGTAGGCTTGGAGACACAGGCAGGTCAACAGGCACAGAGCACGGGCAATGCTCGGAGGATCAGCCGATGTTAAGGGGAACTCCAACCAACTTGCAGGTTCTGGATTAGCAGCTTGCTGGAACTTCCGGAAGTCAGGGGTCAGAGGAATAGCTGGGTTCGGTAACAGGCGGGCAGCAAGGTACAAAGTCATCAGCAGGAGCAGGGTCAAGTGGATAGCCGGGTTCGGTAACAGGCGGGCAGCAAAGTACAAAGGCATCAGCAGGAGCAGGGTCAAATGGAAGCCGGGATCAGGAACCAGAAATCAGAGAAGTATCAGAGTCCAGAGGCAGAGTCAGGGAAGGCCAAAGTCAGCAACTGGTATCAAGCAGAACACAACAGGAATCAGGAAATCAGGACACAGCTGAAGACCAGTTAGCACTGTTTGGGAGTCAGAGCCCCCTTTAAATAGGCAAACTAGCGGCAAGTGAGATTAGGGACGCGCTCCTGTGCGTGTATGCCCTCCGTTGCACACGCGCACTAGTGCTCTGGAAAAACTGCTGCGGCCCGTGAACGCGCGCACGCGCGCCAGTGTTCCGGGAAGCCTGCCGTTGTTCTTGAACGCGTGCATGCGCACGCGTGTGTACCAGGGGCATTCTAGTAGTTCTCTTACACCATCTCTCAGTTCTACCACCCGAACAACTCCTCCCCAGTCAGGGCTCCTTAACACACTACAGACAACTCCACCTCTCTTCCCCTCCTCTGCTTCCAGATTCTTCTGAGAGCCAGAGGGAGGTAACCAATAAATGACACTGCCTGTGAGTCACCAGCCTATACTAAACCACTCCCAGCCCCACAGATCAAAACAAAAATTTACCTGCACTGGTCAAAAAACTAACACCCCCTCCTCACTAGAAATCAGCTGGTCCCTCAGCTGAGAAATTTTGAAAAATGGCTCCTGGGCCCAGGAGCAAGGGCATCCCATAAAATAAGTTGAAAGGGGGAAGGGAAACAACTTGGATAGGGAACTGTACAAATAAATTACGTACAAAAATTGCTGTATACATTTCTGATGAGTTTTTACATCTGTACAGAATTAATAAGGCACTCCTAACTACAGGTCCCTGTAGCTAACAACATATGCACATTTTGAGCCAGAACATCTTTCTCCTGGAAAAGATACTCTGCTCACAGAAAAGAACAAAGGAAATTTGACTCCAGCCGGATTTGAATCCCATGGATTCCTGAAAAAGAGAAGAACATAACACAGCATCCTACTCTTCAAATCTATCTTTACACTGTACATGGTTTCTGTTGGGAGGCGGTTAGCTTCCTGCCAAACAGAAATATCAAACACAAAGCACATACATTTCTCTTGGTTTGTTCTGTCAGAAGAGGTGAAGCAGGAACAACTTCACCTAAGTGTCCTTGCGGCAGATAATTCTCTGATGAGCGCATAGGGCGGCAGGCTAGTTGGCTCCTGCAATCAGGGAAAAAAGGTACATGCTGCTTCATTCCTGTAGCCCTTGCAACACTTTAAGTAGTGGCTGCACTCTAACAGTCCCCCTACGCATAAAAGTGGGGATCAGGTAGTCTCTTCCTGACTCCCCTTCCTCCCTGATAGAGACTGAGTGACTCTTCAATGGCCGACCTGCTTTCATGATGAGCACCCGATCCTTGTAGATGACACGTCCTAGCTTCCATTCTTGGCGAAGATCCACGAATCGGACCCAAGCTTCACACTCTGGCACCCGCAGGGGCTTGGGAACGTGCAAGAAATCCCAGACAAGGTCATCCTCCCACTTTCCCCAGGAGTTCTCTACAATGTCCATTATCTGGGGAGGAACATATGGATAGTCCAAACCCCTCTCTAAAGCAACCCTTCGCTTTATTTCCCGTTGGAGGCGGGAGAAAATCTGGGGCAATTTCTTAAGCCTCCCTCTCCCTGGCAGGACACAGGCATCCTCCACTGCCTGTAGGTGGGCGCTCTGGCCTGGGTGGTGGAGGATCTGTCCCTACTGTTGGCTGGGTATCTTCTCCTGTCTCAGATTGGGTCTCTGCGGCATGGGAACCTCCTGTCTTCCACTCCTCCTTGGAACGCTCCTCAGGGGACAACTATTCTGTCAGCTTCTCCAAGGACCCAAATTCGACCAGTAGTCAGGGAGAACCCCAATCAAGGACCCGGCCCTCACTTATCTCATCCAGCTCACCTGGAGGCGCACCTCCCTCTAGCAATGGCTCCTTTCGGAGAGGTATAGCAAGAGACTTAGAGCTGGCCAGCTCTTCAGAGATATCATCTGGCTCCTGCATAGCAGTATGTACAGTTGCCAGGCCACAGGTCATGGCAACCTCTCTTTCACATATGTCCTCACAAAGGAGTCACCAGGCCGCAACTTCAATCTGCCTTTAGGGGGTAAACTTCGGCCCTCTCCGGCCTCCCGGTTCTTCCGCGGTTTAAGTGTACAGAGTCCTAAAAGCAGGTCCACGCTGTAATACTGCGGCTCCTGCTGAACGTGTTCCAGCTAGGTGAGTGGCCTCACCACAGTGGCCGCACTGGGCCCAAGCAGTCACCTCCACCGTCAAAATCCGCCACTCAGGACAGAGCAGGCAGAGTCGCTCCACTCCATCTATCATTTCCAAGACGAGCCCTCCGCGAGGCTCCAGCCGGATGCCAGTGTTCACCAGCGTCTGCTCCTGCATTTCAGGCAACCACTGCAAAGTGGGTAGTAGTTGACCACTGTGACGGGAGGGCCTGTGGCTCACCTCCCCAATGGCAGCTACACAGTTTGGGGCTGGAGGAAGCCAGCCTCCTGCCACAACAGTAAACAGGAGCAGAGGTTGTGGAGTTCCCAGCAGAAGTGCTGGCAACAGGGCAGAGTGCTACCAACCTCTGCCCAGCCAGGCAACAACTGCAGAGTTCCAGGGAGCTGGGGCAATCGGTCTCTCTCTCCTCCAACAGTTAGCTGGAACAGATGATGTAGGGAAGCTCCTACGCCCAGCTCAACCGCTGGTAAAGGGACAAAGCACTGCTGGCCTCTGCCCTCCACTAACAAAGGATGGATTTCCTGTAAAGGTGGATGGGACTTCAGTCTCCATCTGTTTACCCCAGAGATGCTGGGCAGTCAGCCCAGATGCCCAACAGCATGACAGAATGAGCCCAGCCAGCGGCTGAAGGGACTCCAGGGGGAAGGACCAGTCTGCACTTCCCCCCAGCAGCGAGTATGTTCTATGAGAGAGGCAGAGGTTGGCTGGGTGACTAATGCTCTGTTTGGAACAATTTGTTTGGAGTACTGTGTGGGTACAGGCATTGGGGGACTGGAACTATGGACTAACTTCGGAGTCAACCCGTCTGGGGTCTCCTCCCGTGTTAGTCTTCTGCCGAAAGGGGAGAGATGTGACAGGAGGGCCCGTGGAACCAAGACTCCCTGGGAGAGGTTGGGAAACCCTTGTTTCATCTCCCCATGCACCTCCTATGTCTAAGCCACCCTGTGTCCATTAGAGGCACAGGGTGAATAAGAAAAATGATGGACAGCTGTTTAATGGACAATGAGAATGTGGTTACTTAAATATAACAGTAATATTTATCCACAATAAATATTCCCAGGCCAGGATATATATAAAGAGCTGATCACAGGCCTCTAGAACTGGGTAGGAGCCAAACAGTCTACTCCTACTATAGTTTGTTGCCTACTTGGCTGAGGAGGGGGGAGATCACTGTTTGTATTGTTAATTGTAATTAGCTTCTGCTATTGTGAGAAGGTTTTCTGTGTTTATATTTATGATAATGTTGATTGTAACTTCTGAGCTAAAAGACGGCAAGTCTGTCCTGAAAGGTCATGCCTCTGAGTCACCTGGGCTGTCTAAACTATTAGTAATTAGCTCATGTTAATTAGGTTTCTAGTTATTTTGTATTGTCATCCTTGTGTATATATTTGTGTGAGATCTCAAATAAAGAAGGCTATTCCTGGCTATACCCAAGACTGGTGTTGTCTTTTTCTTGGGGTTACTATAGCCAGATCCATTGGTCTCGTGTTCCAGGACTTAGGAAGCGATATACTGACGGAAGCACTCAAGCAGAGTGTGGGACATTCCGTCACAACCACCATCTGCCATCTTCCGCTGCCTCGTGGTGTCTGCTGCTAGCAGGAAACTTTTGGTCTTCTCCAGGGTGTGGCACTGCACCCTAGCTTCCAGACGAGCTGGTGCCAGCAGAACTGATAAGCACATTCCACCCTGGGCACGCTGCTGTAACCCCTTAATAGACGAACTATAGTTTGCAGACATGCTGATGCTAGCAGGACTTGTCCAAGCATCTCGCTTGGCACCGACCGCGATCAAGCAACTAAAAGCAGATGATAGCTGAATTGTCCGGTGGTTGGTGGTTGCAACAATAAAGATAGTAACCAATGCCTCTCTTTAGAGAACTGATATAGCATAGTCCCGCCCGTAGGCACCCACAGGCTGCTTCCGATCACCCTGGGCAACAATAAACATTCTCAGGCTTACTTTACTGTCTTTAGCAGGAGTTTGAAGCAAACATTCAAGATGTCCAGCATTAGCAGGGCGCTGGACATATTTGTAATCCACATTCGCGGCTACCATGGGTAACGGCACTTAGTGAACAGTTCCTGAGGTACAGGATTGGTACAAGTGTCTGCTCCAGCACTGGTTGGGGTAACTGGGTAGCAGGAACAGTAACTAACGACAGTCCTTGTTGGTTGCTATGGACAAAGGCACATGTTAAAACACTGAAAAATAGGCAGCACACAAGTCTTTCCCCTGGGTTTAATCCTCAATGTTGATAGAACAAAACAGAGTTCCCCGACCTCGGTTATGAGGGGCAACTACTAGCAGGTTACCCGTGAACAGGTGGATCTCGGTGGGACCTCCAAATGTAGCGGTACCTCCGTGGGGGCGCTGAGTGTAGTAGTTCCACCTGTCACCCTGCCCAGCCTGGCATTCACTTCCAGTCACTCTCCAGACAATGTACAGTCCATCAGCTTTGGTTTTGTTATTTATTAAGGGGTTAAACTTGGATGGGGTAAAAGGATTATGGGATGCCCAGAATCAATAGTATTAAACAATGAGATGATTGATTGGAACCTCTATTCACATTCTCTAAAGCTTCAGACTTGAACCGTCACTTTTGGTTGGTCTGCAAGCCACAGTCCCAACCCTGCACTGCCCTCTTACCTCTGGATAGGCCCTCACACAGCCTTGCAGCCTGATGCCCCCAGGATAGGCCCAATCTCAGGCCTAGCAGCCCGGGGCAGATGACACACATCCGCCCAGACAGCGTTCTTGGTGGCAAACAAGAACCTGGATCACCTGACCCCACCTGTATATATAGGCTCTCCCAGTAGGCCAAGAGATTCAACAAAATCCCTGCCCATTGGCTGAGATACCCCATATACCCATAACCTGGCCTTGAGTTGTCCTTCTCAATCTATTACCTCCAAGTGCCCGGCCACCTGGTGGTAGAATGTGAAAGTACAACCAGGCCAAACTTAGGGAGAAGTCAATGGATCCCTAGTAATTAACTACAGTAGCTACTCTTGACAAGGAATTTGGCGAGAAGCTCCCTGACTAAACCCCAGGGCACTACATAAGGAAAATCATGCACCATGGATACCCACAGGACTATGCAAGCATCCCAAGGAATGTTCATATTAAAAAATGTAATTTAAAACATCTGCTTTACTAGGGGGCAACTGTGCTTCTAGTAAAAAAAAAAAAATTAAATGCCCACCCTCTATAACCTCTGTGTTATACCTACCTGATCCCTGCTATTCTGAGATCATCTCTGTCCAGCCTGCTGGGAAAAGCATTGTTGCTGCTGTCAAAGTCTCCTGACTGAGCTCTTCTTGCACAGAAGAAGCTCCATTCCTTCCTGTGGAAAGAGCATCTAAAATGCATCCCAATGTTAAATGACCTCTTCACAGGAATGAATGTAGGTTCTACTGTGCATGTGTAATGGATATTTTCCCTGGTCCAGTTCCAGGATACTAATCTGTTCTGCCTCTGATCTTAATTCAATGTGATGTGAGAGCATGCATGCATAGGGATCACACTGGCCAGTGCAAAGCTCCTTCTCAACAGGAAAGCCTTTATTCAGGTTACAGATCTTTATAGCCAAAGTGACATAAGCAATCGTCATCACAAATGTGTGCATATATGGTCCTCTTCCTCTCGAGTCTGTTCTTCCACATGTCGAAGCATTCCTTTAGCTTCAGTGCCATATTGTTATAGTCGATGGGAGGAGGGAAGGAGTGGAGTGAAGGAGACATCTGTTTCTCATTTAAAGTGGTTGTAAACCCCAAAATAAAAAATAAATACCTGCAAGACAAAGGCATAATGAGCTAGTATGATTAGCATACTAGCTCATTATGAATTACTTACCTTAGATCGAAGCCCCCGCAGCGGTGCTCGGACACCTCCGACCGCCGCCACCATCTTGCCTCGATGTCCCTTCCGTGTATCGCCGCTCCGGCGCTGTGATTGGCCCCGGAGCGGTGATGACGTCACACGCATGCGCGCTCGGGCCGGCTAAATCCATTCAGAAATCCGGCTACTATGCCGACCCGCTAGTGCGCATGCGCTTGACGTCAGTGGCGCCGGTTTTAAAAGCAAATATCTACTTAACCGTGTAGGTTAAGGAGATATTTCATGCACCTACAGGTAAGCCTTAATCTAGGCTTACCTGTAGGTGCATGTTGTGTAAGTGGGTTTACAACCACTTTAAGAAGTGAATACCTCTGTCATATTTTTAGTCAAGGAGAATACTACTAATGTTTCTCATGTGATTACTAAAACACATACATATATATATATATATATATATATATATATATATATATATTGTGAGGGGGTAAACTCAGCAGCGGGTGTGTGTGACCCCCTGGATGGGTTCACCACACAAAAACAGGCACAGCAGACAGTGGTAGGAGAAAACAAAAGGGTGTGGTTTTATTTGAACTATATACAGACAAAAAAAATACAGCAAAAACAAAAGAAACAGAAAAATAAATCCTGGTTAACTTGACCGCTCACTACACACGTTGGTGTCCCTAACTAACAACTGGGTACAGCCTTGTGCTGTCCCAGTCCCTAGCTCCCTGCTTTTAAAAGTTCTTAGCAATAACCACACAGGCTTTGGCTCACCGCACAGAGATCACACTCCCCAGACTATCCACACAGATCTGGTTCCAGGTTGGAGCCCCTCCCTTAGCATGCTGGGAGTTCTTGTACAGGCCCTAATGAGCCCACTTACTTCAGCTGGGCTCATTAACTCTTCCCCTGCAAGACTCCCAGCACTCTCCCTAGTGGTATAAATCGGCATAAAGCCTGAATCTAGGACATATATACCTTCCATCCTGGATGCAACCTGGTGATTTTACCTGCCTGCTGTCACAATATATATATATATATATATATATATATATATATATATATCACAACATGAAAGGAAAGAAATATTTGAGTGGATAAAAGAGAGAAATAACATAGACATAAAATAATCATTTTATCAACTCCATCACACATGAAGCAACTTCTGTTGTTCTCTGCTGTTAGTTTTGGGGATGTTGTTGGGGGAAAAAGGTGGTAGCAGAGATCATTAACCTCTGTGATCTCTGCTGCTCAACAGACATCATAAGGAAAGTTTTTAAGACTCTGTGGGGGCTTGAATGAGGAACTTATATTAGATACAATGTACTTGTGGCAGACCATGGGCAGCACCAAATTTACCAGGACGTGACATGTGCACTGCAGACCTGAAGAAAGATGACCTGGCACGTGGCCTGGATTTTAGTTAAGAAATTGGGGCATTTAGGTAGATTTTGAAATAAACAAATATCAATTTGATACAGCTTTCCTGTAGATATAAACATCTAATACTTCTACTCCTGACTCCTACTGAAGAAGTCTTTGCCTTTGGACGTAACACCATCTTACCATTGAGCCAAGAGTCGGCATATGTGTTTGATACCTGCATTTGAGCTAGCACTAGTGGCAGTGCTCTATTTTGTAAGTTCAATATTCTTCTTTTATTTATTAACCACTTCAATACAGGGCATTTTCACCCCCTTATTGCCCAGGCCAATTTTTCGTTTCTAGCGCTGTAGCACTTTGAATGACAATTGCGCGGTCATGCAACACTGTACCCAATTAAAAAAATATATATATTTTCCCCCACAAATAGAGCTTTCTTTTGGTGGTATTTGATCACCTCTGCGGTTCTTATTTTTTGCGCTATAAACAAAAGAAGAGTGACAAGTTTGAAAAACACACAATATTTTTTTACTTTTTGCTATAATAAATATTCCAATTTTTTTTTTTTTAAAACACATTTTTTCCTCAGTTTAGGCCGATATGTATTCTTCTACATATTTTTGGTAAAAAAATCGCAATAAGCCTATATTGATTGGTTTGCGCAAAAGTTATAGCTTCTACAAAAATAGGGGATAGATTTATTGCTTTTTTATTTTATTTTACTAGTAATGGCAGCGATCTGCGATTTTTATCGTGACTGTGACATTGTGGTGGACATATCCGACACTTTTGGAACCATTCACATTTATACAGCGAACAGTGCTATAAAAATGCACTGATTACTGTGTAAATGTGACTGTCAGTGAAGGGGTTAACACTAGGGGGCGGTCAAGGGGTTAATTGTGTGTCCTAGGGAGTGATTCTAACTGTAGGGGGAGGGGACTCACAAGGGGTGGAGACCGTTTGGTGTTCCTCTGTACTGGGAACACACCATCGGCCTCCTCTCACCTGACAGGACATGGATCTGTGTGTTTACACACACAGATCCGCGGCCCTGCTGTGTTAACAGGCAATTGCGGGTGCCCGGTGGACATTGCGGCCACCGGGCACGCGCACCGGCTCCCGAGCGCGCCCCCTAGACGGCCGGAAAGCCCAGGACGTCAAATGAAGCCCGCCCAGGATGGGAGATCCCTCCTGCGGACGTAATATGTACATGGGGGGGATGTGAAGTGGTTAAACCTAATAAATGGAGAGCATTAGATCTTGTGTACTTCCCTTTTCTTCCTATAAGCATTGGGTGTTTCTGAGTGTCTGAGGACCTGTGTACCCTCCCTATGGGAAAAAAGAAGTGAGGATCTGCAAAGAGTCTGTCAGAGCAATTATCCCTGAGGGGAACACTGCTTAATTTGACCTTCTGGTAATGCAGGGGTCATGGCTTTGAGGTGAGCGGCCAGTTTGTATGGTGGAGGAACACGGAGCACTTCTATTAGTTGGATCAGATTGGTGACTGCATATACTGATTGGACTTTAATTTACACTTTTTTTAACTATCATATTTGTTGCACGTTATAATTGTATTTGATGTGTATAGCACTTTTATTTATATATATATATATATATATATATATATATATGAATGTGTGTTGATATTCAGTACGCTTCACTGTTTTCTATTTATTTATGGTATTTATAAGTGTTGTGATTTCACTTAATTAGTAACAGCTGGCAGCATTATTATCATTATTATTTTATATATTTGAGCACAGGATTTGTGTGTATATTGTGGTTGCGCTAATTGATTTTAGTATTATAGGAAGCCATACCTCCCAACTTTTTGAGATGGAAATGAGGGACACCTATTAGCAAAAGTATGTAGGCATAGGACACACTCCCTGCCACGCCCCCTAATAGGAGAATTATACAAAAATAATATTAGTTAAAGAGGAGCTCCAGTCTGTAAAAAAATAAAAGTCAGCAGCTAAAAATGCTGTAGCTGCTAACTTTTGATATAAGGACACTTACCTGTCCAGGGATCCCGCAATGTCGGCAACCTGAGCCAATTTGTCAATCAGCTTCAGGTGCAGGCACCAGCATTGTAAGTAAGGGAAACTGGCAGTGAGGCTTTCAGGCTTCACAGCCGGCTTCTTACTGCGCATGCACGAGTCGTGTTGAGCTTTCTGAATTGTCCCGCTGTCTTCTGGGACCTGTGAGTGTGCCAGAAGGCAGCGGGGAGAAGGAGGAGGAGCTGGAAATGTCGATTGCGGATCGGCAATCTTACCCAGAAGTGGGAGTGGGTACCTGTCAAAACCAGGTACCCGTGACCCCCTCCCCCCCAAAAAGTGCCAAATGGGTGGAGCTCCCCTTTAAACCCACAAGTGCTTTTTATTTTACCACTACTTTTCCTTTATACTGCCTGTTGAAATTTACAAATGTAGAAATTTTGAATTTGGATGAAAGGTTTAGCACTGTGAAACACTATTTGAAAGATAAATAGTGCATTTTATATACAACTATAAAGATCAGACCAATATGAGGGACAAAAGAGGAGGAAAGAGGGACAGAGGGACTTTGTTCCAAATCAGGAACAGTCCTTCAAAGTCAACCTGTACATTGAGAAATTATAGGGGCTGCCTTTACGAGTGTAAGTTGTCTGACTGCTGGATTCAATACATTTTTGAGCCACTGAGTTGGAACTTCTAGCAAGAACTGAATCCAAGTCATATGTGCTATCATTAACAACAATTGTAGCTCCAGGCTATTGGGGTTTGTCCGTTGAAGTGTACTTGTGATGCAGGGCCTTCAATAACAACCAAAGCAAAGAAAACTTTCCTCTTGTTTACCCAAAGTACTTAAGTATCATAAAAAGGAAGAAAACTTGCTAGTAATGCCTGCCAACAGCACTCCTCATTTTGTAGTTCACACTAGGCAGTAGAGAATCCATGATTAGAACAACAGTGAAGATAGATTTGTTCAATTTTCAATAATCACCCAGCATTCTGAATCCCAATTGCCATTCAAAATGAATCCCAATTTTCTTCAAAATGAACACAATTCCCTACACACATATCTAAAACTATTAAAGCAATTCAACTTTAAAATCTCATATATACTTTAACAGGTTGATGTCCTTTCAAAAGGTGTTTTTAATCTTTTTAGCCAGGTGTAAAGCAGATATCCACTACACTAAACAACTATCTTGTTTAGACTTGTAGAGAGATTAAAGTGATTGTTACTTTTATAGAAAAAAAATAAAACTTTACAAACATGTTATTACTTTCCTCCTTTGTGCAGAGGTTTTGTACAGAGCAGCCCAGATACTCCTCTTCTCTGGTCCCTCTTCTGTGCTCTGGCCCCTCCCTCTTGTTGAGTGCCCCCACAGCAAGCAACTTGCCGTGGAGGCACCCAAGCCGAACTGCAGCTCTGTGTCTCCATTCAGACATGGAGCTTCAGTTCAGCCCACCCCCTCTCTCTCCTGATTGGCTAACTGACTTTGATTGACAGCAGCGGGAGCTGCTGTGTCTAAGCCAATCAGGAGGGAGAGTCCCAGAATGCATTAAGATAAAAAACCTTCTGACTTTACAACCCCTTTAAATTATAATGAATTTTTATAGTTTGAGGTCCATTTATAAAAGAAAAAAAAACTTTATATAAAGAATCTTCTATATGCATCACAAATATATCCACAACAACATATCCATAAAACAATATAAAATGAAAGAAATAAAATACAGTGAAACCTCGGATTGCGAGTAACGCGGTTAACAGGCACTTCGCAATACGAGCATTTTTTTTTTTTAAATCCTGACTCGATGAGCAGGATTCAAGCCAATGCGGTGTGCAGTACCGCATTTGGCCAGAGTTGCGAGGGGGCCGGAGCCAAACGGAGCCAATTGGAAATACTCCGTTCCCGAGTTCAACCGAGCTGTCCCTAAATATTTCCAAGGCACTCCGGCGCCCCCCCACCGCTGGCAACTTGCAGTATTGCATGCCATAGAAGTAAATGCGGAACTAATTATATTAGTTTCCATTGACTTCTATGGGGAAACTCGCTTTGATATGCGAGTGCTTTGGATTCCGAGCATTCTCCTGGAACGGATTATTCTCGGAATCCAAAGTTCCACTGTATAGGCAGCCCCCTGAGTTACGAACATCCGAGTTGCGAACGACTCCTACTTATGAACTGAGGTGGCGTGATGTCACTGCCAGCCGCCTGCGCTCCACACTGGTCCCGGATATTTCAGAGCAGCCATCTTGCAGCGCCGGACACATCCCACACTGCAGTACTGCATGGCTACAAGAGCCCCAAATAACATGACTGCACGCCCAGAAGCGCCTGGAACATCCCACATTACTGCACAGGCTGGAGTTACACTTAAAAATGTACTGTTCCAACTTACAAACAAATTTGACTTAAGAACAAACCTACAGTCCATATCTTGTTCGTATCCCGGGGAGTACAGGCAATATAGTTAGCTTTCAAAAATATTTGAAGAATACATTTTTTAGCAAAATTGCTTATATCTCTTGCACTATACAATGCTAGAACAGTCTAAGCGACATTAGCAACTTTGCTTATGAACTGGAATCTACAAGAACAAACTGTACTGCCCAGCTGATCCACATATTTTGTTTCTTTTGTTACAAAAGGTTTATTTTTTATTGCTGTGTATGTTTGTGGTCCATATATGTCCTTTTAGAATACTGTAGAAAAATAATACGTTTTATTACTTTTAAAAATAGTCCTTACGATATACAAATTTCTTTTACTTCAATCTTTATAAAACATGCAGCTTTTATTAAAACAATACCAGGTCACCCTCCCATGAAGCTCAGAGACTTCCTGCTATAAGATGACATCTATCTCCCAATTGTGGTCCTGAGTTGTCACCCTGTCACATACAGCCCTGTTGAAGACTGTTGAAGTGACCATCCTGATACACAGTGGGGTTGCTTTACTAAAGACAAACAGGCTGTAAATTTGCAAGGGTAGTTACAATTTAAAAGGGAATTTGTCCCATAATGTACTGAATGTGATGAAGCTTCAAAGAACACCCAATCACACGCAAGAAAGAAAAAAAAAAACAGCTTTGCTTGCACATGATTGGCTGATGAAAACTTTTCTTCATTCACTAAGCTTTGGGGCAAACTCCCTTCAAAAGCGAACATCTTGTTTGCCTTTAGTAAATAAACCCAAATGCGTAGGCATTGTCCATCTTTGTCACTATCAGGAAGCTAGTCGACAGCAGTGATGTAAAGCCACTGTTAAGCCACTGTATGGCCAGCTTAACCACTTGCTGTCCAAGCCAATTCTCACATACATGTAAAAATCTGCATTTTTATTTTTTTTACTAGATAATTACGCTTTAAAATTGCATATGCCCCACTCCTAAATCTACATCTGGATTCAGACAGTAAATTTGTATTTAGTCTGAAAAAAATAAAAACACGAACATTACGGCTTTGATGCCATCTTTAGGAGCTGGCAAAGGGCTTGCTGATAAAAATGACTGGGTGGCTCTAGAGCTGACCGTTCACTTTTAGGGGCTCCTAAAGGGTTGCCCCCCTCCCCCAGGGTTAGTGCCTCCAGAGAGCCCAGGACTACACAAAATAGCTTTGAGAAGAACTTCTGATGGCTCCGCTGCAGTGATCTGACCAGAAGTGAGAGCAGGTACCCCCCCCCCCCTTTCCCCCCCAAAAAAGTGACAGAAATTGAAGAGGGGCGGGGAGTAGGGCATAAAGCAGAACTTCTCAGTAAAGCTGAAGGAGAGGCTGAGCCGAGAGCAGTTCATAGAGATGCTGGAGAGGTGGGCCAGTGACCAGGAGGAGTGCGAGGTAATCCGCTGAAGTTCCAGCCAAGGCACACAGCAAAAAAATTTTGATCAATTGGATGCAGAATTTCTAAACCTGTTTTATATTTATTCCTTTTTTTATTGCTTTATCATATTCTATATTTTCCCATAGTAGGCTTCCTGAGCCTAGTAGTCCTTCAGACTTTTTATTGCATATTTTATTTGTTCATTTTCCCTGTGCGGCAAGGAAGTGGATACTGTCAATGTAATGTTAGCCCCATGTATGACAGTGTGGCATGCAGTCCTCTGCATTATTTGTCTGATATTGATTCTGGGGAGGCTTGAGAAAGAAGACATCCACCCCGAAACGTGTCACTGCCCATCCCTATGTGACAGTTCCCCTGAGCGGACTCGTTATGGAGTCATATCAGGGTCTACCAGCTTTGCACTCTGGAATGCCGAGTCTTATGCTGTCGGGACTGTATGTGTCTAAGTGGAGTCTGGTACACTGTAAGTGTGATATCGCATTTGAGTTTCCAAAAATTTGCAGATCATTGACAGTTTCCTGCGCCCGTGTCTAGTCTTCTCACTCCTGGGAAAGTTAAAGAAGAAGTATGGGTTTGTTTGTTTTTTCCCCATTATACTTACCTAGGTGGATGCAGCATCGGTCCGATGCTGTATCTGTCCCCCAGCGCCTCTGAACTGAGAACCGAGCCACCGAACACTGCTGATGGCTCGTTCTCTCAGCTCCACATACAGAGAGCTGCTGCTTGTCAATCAGCAGCTAGCTCTCCTCTATGCTCAATGGAGCGCTGAGCTGTGAAGGGGTGTACTCACTTTTGTGAGAAAATTATATACACACACACAGGATTATTATTTTTTAATACTAGTAATGGCGGTGATCAGCATCTTATATCGGGACTGCAATATTGCGGTGGACAATCTGACACTTGGTGGGAACCAGTGACACTGATAAAAATAAATATGCACTGTCACTGTACTAAGGACACTGGCTGGAAAGGGGTAAACATCTAGGGCGATCAAAGGGTTAAGATGGGAATGAACATCCAATGTTAGGAAAGAAATCCCACCACCAATGTGTAGAGAGAAGGCTTACCAGACAGCCTGCGACCGCCCTTCTCAGGGGGGGTCAAAACAGGCTCAGTAGAGGGATGGTTCTCAATGGAAGGCAGGAAGATTCAGCAGGGACGCCTTGTCCACGGTGGGAGGATCTCCAGAGACGCCTATCCACAACCGGAAGTACTCACACTCTTTTCAGATTAGAGTGGATACTCCTCAGTGAATGGAATAAACAATAAGGAAGGATGAACTTGCATTAGGCAAAGGGAAGGATTTCCTCAAAAATCTGCTGAAGACAGCTGATGGCCTGTTGGGGGTACTTGAGGACAGGGTTGAGAAGCACTGGTGTACAGCACAGGAATCCTGGCGGGTGCTCAGGCTCAGCACTTCTGGAAAGGGTACAGATACCTGTTAAGGTGGACCTCAGTGTATAATGCCAAGATCTTCAAACAATTAAATTAGAAATGAAAACACCTTAAAGATAAATGAACACAACTGTATTTTGCTGCCTTCAGCAGATTTTTGTGGAAATCCTTCCCTTTGCCTAATGCAAGTTCCTCCTTCCTTATTGTTTCTTCCATTCACTGAGGAGCATCCACTCTGACCCGGAAAGAGTGTGAGTACTTCCGGTTGCGGATAGGCGTCTCTGGAGATCCTCCCACCATGGACAAGTCGTCCCTGCTGAATCTTCCTGTCTTCCATTGAGAACCATCCCTCTACTGAGCTTGTTTTGACCCCCCTGAGAAGGGCGGTCGCAGGCTGTCTGGTAAGCCTTCTCTCTACACATTGGTGGTGGGATTTCTTTCCTAACATTGGATGTTCATTCCCATATTTACATCGGATACCTGCACTCTGGAGAACTCTTTATCATCAAATTTTACAACAGAGGAGGGACACATTTTTTATTTTTGTTACACATGAACTATGATGTGTTTTATTCATTTGTAGTATCTACACAGTTTTTTATACTTTTTTTCTGTTCAATATTTTACTATATGGTCATATATAGTTCACTCATCCAGCACTACACCTTTTGTATATATATTTTCTGTTTTACCTTACATCAAGGTTTTGGTGTTTAGCAGCAGGGTTTCCTTTTGGGATTTATTCATTTACATTTTTCACTAAGGGCAAATTTTTTCTTTTATAACCACAATAACATCAAAGGGTTAAGAAATTGAAACAAAATGACATAAATATGAGAACAATGCATCAGACACTGGAAGACTTGAATTCTCTATGTGATCAGATGATACGTCCAAAATCGATCTATAAATGTTCAAGTGACTCCAGTTATTTGCTGGGAGAATAGTCCACAAAATATAAAGTTCAAAAATGAATGGAGATTCAAACGATAATTCCACAACCATATATTCCGCAGTTACATGAGACCACAACACCCAAGAAGTTGTGAAAAGGGTATAGGAAAGGTCCTCCACCAATAAAATTACTGACGTTTAACCAGCTTGCTGGGATCTCTTGTTACGGAGATCACAAACGCCTGTGGCTTATTCCCCAGCCCCAGGTCTCTATGCTTGGATAGCAAGATGTCCCCAGAAATTTCAATCAGCATATCCTCAATGTATGGTATTCAATCATTCCTCATAAAGGGAAAGAAAGGCTTCCATAGTGTTATACTTTTAAAAAAATGTATTAATTAAAAGCAGTATTGCACTTAGTTATGCTGTAGTATATTAGTGTCTCAACCTAGGGAGGAGCGGCGTGCTGACCTCACTGCAAACCCGCGCTAGTCCCGGAAGCAACGGGCAGCGATCGAGAGCCGGCCGGCTCGACAATTATTTGAGACGCTAATAATATATATGATAACAGTCCTCAAAACGACACAATAAGTGACCACTAACACCGGTAGGTCATAAAGAGTAACCCATATAACAGCAGACCAATAATAGAAAATTCCACAAATAGAATTGATCCAAGGGTAAAACCAGTCCAAAGGCTTGTGTTAACATCAACAGTGCTTGATATGATGACACCACTGTGCTTAATAATATAGAGTGCCCACCACCGCAAAACAAATGGCTGCTTACCAGAAGGCAAGCAAAGATGTACAGTCGGCTGTGACCCAGCCGCGGCCTTTAGCTTGCAGGTAGATTGATACCGGGACACGAATCAGACATAGGTGTATCCGCACACACTCACTCCCTGGCTTGGCCTCTCAACTCCAATGTGATGGATCGCGTAGGAATGAGAAAAAGGACCAATAGGGTGATTACTAATAAACCAGCTTAAGAGGTTAAGTAGTGTACTTACATCAAGAAGCATAAAAATAGCGCATAAAATCGTGCTGGCCGGCAAACTAGAGGCCCTTCCTCGTGTGCGATATGGTGCCGTCACTGCGTGCCTCCAGGCGCGTTTCGTCACAACTGACGTTCTCAATGGGGATGGGCCACGCACTGACTCACCACAGTTAAAGCGGAGGTTCTGCGGCGATTTTTTTTTTTTTTTGGTGCATTCAATTGGGTTTCACAATACAAGGTTAAACTCACTTGTTTGGTGTCTTCAAATATCCCCTGTCCGTTTTCATGGCAAATAAGAACTTTTAAAATCGCTTCCTGACAGTTCCCATTTTGCTTGTGGGCATTGTGAAGCCCACAAGCAATCATTTCCTGGAAGCGCCTGCAGTGTTTACGGCGAGTAGCTGTATCGATAGAACACCGCCCCTATGAGAAAAGCATTGGCTGTATAGAACGAACGAGCGGTGTGTTTATCCAATGAGCGACGAGCAGCATCCCCAGCTGACGAACTGTTCAGACTCGGGGATTTCCGTCTGATTCAATTGCTCCTGCGCAGACCATCCCGGAACCTATCTGATAGCAGAACCAGCACGATAGAACAGCAGCGTTCTGTATTGTCTCCTGGGAAACATGACTCTGTGCTCCCAGGAGACATCGCGGCGCCGGGGAAAGGAGTAGGAACGCCTACTCCCGCGGGAGGGAAAGCCCGGAAGTGACAGCTAAAAACTAAAATCTAAGGTATTTAAACTATAATTATTTTTTTTGATGTGGCTATTTAACTTGGTGATAGTGTTCTGCTTGTGCCGGTATGTAGTTGTTTTTCTGGGTGGAACTCCACTTTAAATAGAACCAAGCCTCGTTGCGAGGATCGGGATGGAAAGCGCCATATTAACTATGGGCATAGATGCCAGTAACAGCTAGAAAGCTCATTACGGCACATAGAAATTTTGTGTTAAGTTTTAAATTTGAATAAAACAAATTGTAGATATATAAATATATATACATAATCCCGAGCAACCATACGACCATTAATATGAACGCTAAAAAAAAAAATTTGATTTGGTTCCCTATATAGGTATCCCCTAGTCATAGTAAACAGCACCACCATATCGAAAATGGAGACCAATTACAGATTAGCCATGATGCTTTATTTCCTATCATAATCCAGGAGTGGGTCATAAAAAACAACTTAAAAAATGAACAAAGTTGGTTTTTATGACCCACTCCTGGATTATGTTAGGAAATAAAGCATCATGGCTAATCCGTGATTGGTATCCATTTTCGATATGGTGGTGCTGTTTAGTATGACTAGGGGATACTTATATAGGGAACCAAATAAAAAAAACATTTTAGGGTTCATATTAATGGTCGCATGGTTGCTCTGGTTTATGTATATTTATATATCTACAATTTGTTTTATTCAAATTTAAAACTTTTTAACACAAAATTTCTATGTGCCATAATGAGCTTTCTAGCTGTTACTGGCATCTATGCCCATAGTTAATATGGCGCTTTCCATCCCGATCCTCGCATCGAGGCTTGGTTCTATTTAACTGTGGTGAGTCAGTGAGTTGCCCATCCCCATTGAGAACGTCAGATGTGACGAAACGCGCCTGGAGGCACGCAGTGACGGCACCATATCGCACACGAGGAAGGGCCTCTGTAGTTTGCCGGCCAGCACGATTTTATGCTTCTTGATGCAAGTACACTACTTTACTAATAAACCAGCTTAAGAGGTTATCACCCTATTGGTCCTTTTTCTCATTCCTACGCAATCCATCACATTGGAGTTGAGAGGCCAAGCCAGGGAGTGAGTGTGTGCGGATACACCTATGTCTGATTCGTGTCCCGGTATCAATCTACCTGCAAGCTAAAGGCCGCGGCTGGGTCACAGCCGACTGTACATCTTTGCTTGCCTTCTGGTAAGCAGCCATTTGTTTTGCGGTGGTGGGCACTCTATATTATTAAGCACAGTGGTGTCATCATATCAAGCACTGTTGATGTTAACACAAGCCTTTGGACTGTTTTTACCCTTGGATCAATTTTATTTGTGGACTTTTCTATTATTGGTCTGCTGTTATATGGGTTACTCTTTATGACCTACCGGTGTTGGTGGTCACTTATTGTGTCGTTTTGAGGACTGTTATAATAACATCATTCCCCCCCCCTTTTTTTTTTTATTCTAATTGGCGCAGCTCCTTCTTTTCCATAATCTATTAATGTGTGTATCTCATTAAAGTTGCTGATTTTTTTTTATCCCTTATCATAGCGCAGTTTTTTGTTTATTATTTGTGTGCATCTCACATAAAAGTTGCAGCAGTTTTTTCCACAATTCAGAGTGATTACGGACAGCGCAGTAATTAATTTTTTTTTCGATCAAAGGGTTAAACATGTGCTTAACCACTGTTTATTGTGATGTGCTTTCACGAAGGGATGCAACAGTTTTTATTCCCTGCTGTGCAGGGAAACAAAAACCAGCACAACCCCACTGACAGGACAGAGCGCTGCATTATTTACATATACAGAGCTGTGTCATGTGTTCCTCCTTGCCATTCAGCAGACATCCATTGGCCAGCAGCGGCTCGCACGCCCCCTGCCCGGAAGTACCAGATCACATACTAGGTACATGATCCAGCACAGGAGAGACACTCTGCCACCGTACTTGGACGTGAGGCAGTCAGCAAGTGGTTATTTTCCGCAGGTGACCCTATCCCAGTGTAGCAGCAATGGGATTTGCCACTCAGGGGAAAAAAAAAAAAAAAAAAAAAAAAATGCAATATGGGAGGCAGGGAACAGTCAGCTGTCACCTCCATACCCAAAGTAAATTTTAACCACTCAACACATTTTATAAAATGCTAAAAAAAAAAAAAAAAAAACACAACACCAATACAGACCAATTGAGGATTCCAAAACACTTAAAGTGTAACCTAAAAATTTTTTTTAGATAGTCTGGACAGAGATAAGAATTCAAGTCAGTTTTTTTTTTTTATTGCTGTCTGTGCCCCTATTAGGGGGATTTACCTTTTATTTGTCCTGTTTATCATTGAAAAAACAAGAATATCAAATTTTGGGTTGTCCCCAGAACACAAAGAGGGGACATCTAATGGGAACACTCACTTCCCTCACCTTTTTGGGGCAGGGAATTTCCATGTTTTGGCTACATGACAGGAAGTGAGGGGGGGGGGGGGGGGAGAAAGTTTTGCCTTTAAAAAGGGGGTTGTAAACCCTCTTTGTTTTTATAAATGTGTCATACTTACCTCCACTGTGCAGTTTGTTTTGCACAGAGTGGCCCCGGTCCACCTCTTCTGGGGTCCCTCAGCAGTGGTGGTGGCTCCTCCCCACATCGAGTGTCCACATTGGAGAAGTCTCTGCTAAGGTGCATACCCGTGTGGGTGCGCTCCAGAGTCCTGCATCTGTGGCCATTCACACAAAACTCGGCCACGCATCATTGGATTTGATTGACAGCAGAGGGAGCCAATGGTTGCGCTGCTATCAATCTATCCAATCAGGACACAAGACTCCAGCTAGAGCTGGTGCACTTGTTCCCGAATGGAAGATGACAGCTTTAAGGCAAGTAAAAAGAGGGGGGGGGGCGCTTCAGCACTAAAGAAGGTTTTTCACCTGAATGCATTTGATCATGAGGGTTTACAAGCCCTTTAAATGGAACTTTATCAAAACGGATTGACTAAGTGGGCTTGACCCATTTGGTGGTTCACAATCAAAAGTTGGAAACTGTAGATAGACAGCAATACCCATAGGATTTTTCCCCACCAAATTCCAAAATCCTACATCTATATTGTAGAGTAACAAAGTCACAGAATATTTGAAAGAATGTTTATTAACTCAATAAGTTACTTGGAAGAAGAAAAAAAAATGAACAAAAACAAGATCAATTGGCATGGTTCAACATATTACAAGGGAAGATTGAAAAAAAAAAAACCCATAGCAAACATAAGCAGTTACATATATGGCAGTGATACCAGAAGTCAGATCCACCAAATTACCAAAAATGAACTGTAACCAATCTCATGCTCCTGGTAAATAGAAGTCATTGCAGCTAAGTGCTGAAGATGATAGAAAACATCTACATCGCACCATCGCTAGCAAATGCAAGCCTGCCTGTTTAGACAGAACTGCTGAAACTTGACATTAAGCATAGGGGGGGGGGGGGGAAGAGGTGGAGAAAAAAAAAATTATAAAAAAAAAAACCCACATCTCTTAAAAAAGGGGAAATTATGTAGGACAAACATGTATCCTTCAAAACGAGTTCTAGAATGGATTTCCAGGCAGTGAACGCATTAAATAGCACCAAGTATGTCTACTCAACAGTCACATTGTGCCAGTTAAAAGCCGACACATGGGTTCATTAAAAGGCACATGCATCAGTCATAGGTGGCACACTATGTCACAACATCCTTCAGCAGTACCTGTTCCAACATGAGCGCCAGTCACATTTAAACCAGAAAAAGACTAGTAATAAATATCCTTCCTAGGAAGATTTGTACAAAATGTAACAATATATTGACCCAATGGCATTATCTACACCTCCCAGAAAAATTAGCTGTCCCATGCCACGTTCAACTGAAAACATTTTTATTCTTGTATCTGAAATTCTGACTTTATTAGATATAAAAAAACAAAAAAAACCCTAGCGCTAATTTGTTCATTAGGCTTGGTATATACAAGCAATCACATGTAACAAAATTTTAAGTAAAAATTGATCTTTGCATAAAAATGCAAGCCTTTATCTTGCAGCCATCCAACATAAAAACACTTTGAATTTCACAATCACATTTTAAATATGCCACGTGAAAGAAAAAAAAAAAAATGCTATATGGAATGAAAAATAGCCAGCTTTTTGTTTGAAGGCGTCAGTGATGTTGCTAGACTATACCGCTTAATCTTGGGGAAGAGGAACCAAAATCTCAAAAGCAGGCGCTCCAGCACCACGCTGGAGCATTCTCACAGGAATTGGGTTCCTCGGCTTTCCCAACCTCCCACGAGAACGCCCAGGGAGGTCACCCTTGTCTATACAAGCATGCTGGAAGCCAGAGTGTTGGGCATTTTTCTACATTTTCTTCCAAAAAAAATGCTTTCATTGCAATTTTACATAACAGAGTGGATGGGGCAGCAAAATAGGCAGATACGCATTTTCAGGCAAGGTCTGCTTTAACAACTTGCAATTCCCTTGACACAATTAAAAAATAGTTTGCATAAACTGGCATCTAGCCGGTCACAGTTCTTTAACCATCAAGACACTTTCAATAAACTTGGCAAACGGCACCATAGAATAGAAATGTGAAGTAGAAAAATGAAGTGATCACCAATACAAAGAAGTCTTTGGATAGGGGTTAGAGTGGAGCTCCGGATTGTTTGAGGTAGTTGCTGGTGATGACACACACGTCAGTTTTTAAGAGAATTCTCTTAATTTGCATACATGTAAACCCGTTGCAAGCCTTGCATGTAGCGCTCATGGAAGCTGCAATGCCCCACTGGCCTTTGGGGTGGGGAAGAGAATAGATCCCATACATGGCCTTCACAGAAGCTCCCATGCCCCAGTCACACTTTAGTCTCCCCCACTCCTGGCCTTTGGTAAAGGAATTGATCCCATTCATGTAAATTCTCCTGGAAACTCCCATACCTCAGTCACTTAAACCCCCTGGCCTTGGGTGAAGGAGCTGATCTAATACATGTAGCCTTGATGAAGGCTGCCATACCCCTGGCTGAGGGAACCGATTCCATACAAGGTCCTCCTGGAAGCTCCCATTCCTCAGTGATTAAACCCTCCCTAGCCTTGTGTGCCTCAATCCCTTTAAGCCCAACCCATCCCAAACAGCCTTGGGGGGGGGGGAGGAGGAGCTGACCCCATACATGCAAGTTTCCCTTCCAAGACACTTTACACTATGGCCCCAGATGAAGGAGTTGATCCCATACATGTAGTCCTCCTCCCAAGGAAGGAACTGACCACCCGCATGCTTGTAATCCTCAGGAGCCTGCAATACCCTCACCCTGGTTGAAAGACACTAATCCCATACATGTAGTCCTCAACTCCCACTCTGGGGAAAGGAACCGACCCAAGATGCAAGCCTCCTAGAAATGTACACACTCTCTACCCTGGGTGAAGGAACTGACCCTAGATATAGTCGTCCTGAAAGCTCCCATAGCCCCACTCATTGAGAGGGAACTGACTCCATAGGGGTCCTCCTCAAAGCTACCATCCCCACCCTGGATGAAGGAACTGCCACGATAGATGTAGTCCTTCTGAAGACCCTGATACCCTGGGTGAAGGAACTAACCTCATGGACGTCCTCCTGGAAACTTCCATACCCCCCACCCTGGGAACGGGAAACAATCCCATAGATGTAGTCCTCCTAGAAGCTCCCATACCCCCCACCCTGGGTGAAGGAATTTACCCCATAGAAGTTCTCTTGGAATTTCCCATACCTCCCTAGGTGAAGAAATTGACCTCCGATGTAGTCCTGGAATTTCCCATACCCCCCCCCCCTCCCTGGGTGAAGGAACTGACCCCATAGACTTAGTCCTCCTGGAAGTGGGTGAAGCAAACCTGGAAGCTCCCAAAGCTCACACACTGGGTAAAGGAACTGATCCCATGGATGTCCTGGACATTTCCACACCCCCTCCCCACCCTGGTTGAAGGAACCCTCCTATCAGCTCCCATAACCCCCTCCCAGGGTGAAGGAACCCCCCCATGCCCCCTCCCAGGGTGAAGGAACCCTCCCATAACCCCCCCCCAGTGTGAAGGAACCCTCCTGAAAGCTCCCATGCCCCCCTCCCAGGGTGAAGGAACCCTCCTGGAAGCTCCCATGCCTCAATCACACTTCACCCACGGCCAGGAAGCTGACCCCCCCACACATGCAGCAGCTCCCATATTGCAGCTAGTCGAGCAGAGAAGAAGTAGAAGTCCCATGTCTGCCTCCTCCTAGCAGTAGATGTGTACAGTAAAGTGCAGACGTGTAAACAGGCTGGCCGCCCCCTGGAAAGTGCACAGCTGATCGGTCCTCAGGAGGAGGAGAGGACGGGGAAGCGGCGGATCCGAACTACGGGTTGTAGATTGACCTGTAGGATCCTCTGAGCCCTCCGGCGGGCAGCCGCCACTGTGGCCTCACAGGACACGTCCCGGACCCGGATAATGGGGAAGGCGCCTCCAATCCTCCACATGTCCTCCAGAGGGGGGGTACCTATGGAGCCGGACGCCTCGGATGGGGTCGGGCTGCTGCAGCTACTGCTGGCTCCGCTCTCCTCACTGGCGGCCGGCTTCACCCTCCGGCGCTTCCTGCAGCTCAGCCTCAACCCTTTATGCTTCCTCTTCACCGGCGGCGGCTTCTTAGGCTCCGGGGGTGCGGGAACCGGCTCCCGTGCTTTCCTGCGGGAGAGCTGGCTGGGGTCCGGTACCACCGAGCGGCATGACGAGTAGCCGTACACGTCTTTACTACGGAGGATAACCGGCGAGAAGTCCCGCTTCAGGCTGCATAGGAAGTTCCACAGCTCCGTGTCCGAGTTCATGAAGTGCTTCGACTCCGGGACGAAGATTTCCAGCGCGTCCTCCAGCGGTTTCATCCCCGCGAACACCAGCTGCGAGCGGGAATACACAACTTTCTCGCCGTCCTCCATCCCTCCTCCTCCTGCCGCCGCCTTTGTCTCTGCTTGGGCTGCTAAAGAGTTAACAGGGAGCAGATAAAGTCAGCAGCCGCTAAAGCGCCCCCCTTCTGGCCGTCCGATTTAACGCAGGAGACTCTGTCGCCGGGTACACACAAAATGGCCTCTCCTAACGGCCCCTACTACTGTTGGCTATATAGCCGATTCTTTGAAATACGACGTACCCCGATCCCGCCCACTATTGGAGATCCGACGCCGCTATTGGCGCGCTAGCGCATATCCGCGTCGGCATTGGTCGGCGGGGAGACAATGGGCTGGGTTTGCACGGGCGTGGAGGGGGTACGCTGGGTGGAGCAATAGATGGTGAATGTGTGAGGAGTCTTACTAATGTCGGCCATGTTACTAGAGTGACTGGAGAATGGTTCTCCTCACTTTGTGCCATAATGACACTTTTATTGCTCCTTGTACATGGAAACTAAGACAGTGTTTGTGTTGGGAAGTACTTTAATAAAAACACTGCACGTGGATAACTTTCATCAGTAGTAGGCTGCCATATCTTGGAGTATTAGTCAAGGTTGTGGCAGTAACTTTACCTCAGAGTCTATGACTGAGAAAATCCATTTATTTTTCACTTTCCTGAAATGTTCATGAACAAAATAAGAATCTCTTTTGGAAATGTGTGATGTCTCTGCAAATTTACTGAGCAATGTGGGAACCCCATGAATTTTGGACCAACGTTTACCCTTCTAAATAGCAGAAAGTGAAAGAAGAACTTTACCTCTCCATTAAAAAAAAATCCAGGATAACTTTTTGTTTTATTGCAGAAGAGACTAAAGCCTCGTACACACGGCCAGTTTTCTCGGCAAGAAAACTGCTGGGAGAGCTTTTTGCCGAGAAAACCAGCCGTGTGTATGTTTTCTCGTCGGGAAAACTGCCGGGAATCTCGACGAGAAAAATAGAGAACCTGCTCTATATTTTCTCGCCGGGATTCTCGTCGGCCTGTTTCCCGAAATCGAAAACCGTGCGTGTGTACGAGGCTACATGCTTACCTCCCAGGTAAGCCCGTGCATGCGATGAGACTAGCTTACAAGGGTAGTGTAGGGTGAAGCAAGATGGCGGCAACGGCATCGAATGTGACGAGCGCATGCTCGTCGTAGTCGATGACGTCACCGCGTTCTTGCCATTCAAAAGAACGGTGGTTCTTTTGAATGTGCGTGTGCAAGAAAAGCTTGCCAGGAATCCCGTCGAGAAAACCAACGGGTTTTTTTTTCGATGGGATTCCCGCCCGTGTGTACAGGGCTATAGGCTACGTTCACAAAGCTCACACACCAACATACACTATGTTACCAAAAGTATTGGGACACCTGGCTTTACACGCACATGAACTTTAATGGCATCTCAGTCTTGGTCTGTAGGGTTCAATATTGAGGCTGGCCAGTCAAGTTCCTCCAACCCAAACTCGCTCATCCATGTCTTTATGGACCTTGCTTTGTGCACTGGTGCACAGTCATGTTGGAACAGGAAGGGACCATCCCCAAACTGTTCCCACAAAGTTGGGAGCATGAAATTGTCCAAAATGTCTTGGTTTGCTGACGCCTTAAGAGTTACCTTCATTGGAACTAAGAGGCCACCAATTTTTGGACCAGTGCACAAAGCAAGGTCCATAAAGACATGGATGAGTGAGTTTGGGGCTGAGGAACTTGGCTGGCCTGCACAGAGTCCTGACCTCAACCCGATAGAACACCTTTGGCATGGATTAGATGCTGACTCTTGCACTGATGAGGGCTAAGAAGCCAACAACAGATGTATACAGGTTGGTAATACTGGCTGTGTAAAATGATGGCTATATCTGTGCTATACACCAGCAGCTATGAATGCACTAATGGCTAAAAGGGCAAAAATGAATGATTTTCAGGACTCCACCCACTTACCCATTAGCAGAGGCTAAAGTTGGGTACACACTATAAAGAGCCATGCTAAATGTCAGGCGGCATCGGCCAGTTCAACAAAAACCATTCCCCAGTGTGTACTGCAGCCGGTCTAACAGAAGCAGCCGGTTTGGCTGGCTTCTGCCAAAGGGGCATGACCAAAAAAGGTCTGCCGATCGGCTCCCAATCAGCGCTCTCAGCCAATGGCTGAGGGCTCTGACTGGTGTGTTCTGGCGGGGGGGTCACCCCTGTCAGAACACAATAGCTCAGTGGGAAGATCGTTGCTGTACTAACATCAGATTGTTAGCATAGAATCTCCTCCCGAGCTCTTCAGGTTTTTTTTTTATAATAGTACATACTAGGCTTAAGAAACGTACGAATCATTTTGATTTGCTATAGTGTGTACACAACTTTCGACATCCGGTTCAGACTTTCCAAATTAAAATTTCCGAAGGGATAAACTCCCAAAAAAAATTCTCGAACATGCACAGAACTAATTTTTTTTGCTTTATATACACAAGAAATCAAATACGTAAGACTGCGCATGATCAGAAACAATAAACAACAATAATCTATGCTACAACATTCCTACATCAAATAAAAAAAAGCCTTTGTCATTCGAGAATTTTTGTACAATTAGTACCATCCTCAGGTTCAACTTGCTGTGAAACATCAAGGAAAACCAAAAGAGTTTGCCCGATTTTCTTATAGTGTGTACCCAGTTTAAAGAGATTATGAAGGTCATTTTTTTTTTAAATAACTAACATGTCTATACTTACCTGCTCTATGCAGTGGAATTGCACAGAGCGGCCAGGAACCTCCTCTTCTCGGCTCCCCCACCGGTGCTCCTGGCTCCTTCTCTCTATCCAGTGCCCCCCCATGGGAATCTGCTTTCCATGGGGGCACTCGTGCATGCTCGCTCTCAAGCCCCGCTGCTGTGCCCATTGACACAGACAGTGAGACCTGGTCAGGCCCCCCGCTCGCTAGTCACTGACTTTGATTGACAATAGCGGGCGCTACAGGCTACCTGTGCCCCAGCAAAGCTAGTGAGACCCAGAAGTGAGGGGAAAGAAGAGGTGCAGACATGCATGGCACTGGATCGAATGAGGACTTAGATAAGTAAAAGGGGGGGGTGAGGGGGGATGCTGCTGCCTAAACATTCTTTATCTTAATGCAAGAAATACATTAAGGTAAAAATGTTTAAGCTTAGAACCACTTTAAGCCTCTTGGTTTTGGGTTTTGTGCTGGAAGTGAGGATGTTTAACCACTTCCCATCCTGCCCATAGTCTTATGACGTCCGCAGGAGGGATCTCCCATCCTGGGCGGGCGTCATATGATGTCCTGGGCTTCCCGGCCGTCTAGGGGGCGCGCCGCATCGCTCGGGAGCCGATGCCCGTGCACCGGCGGCCGCGATGTCCGCTGGGCACCCGCGATTGCTCGTTAACACAGCAGGACCGTGGATCTGTGTGTGTAAACACACAGATCCACTTCCGGTCAGGGGACTCCCCTTGTGAGTCCCCTTCCACTACAGTTAGAATCACTCCCTAGGACACAAATTAACCCCTTGATCGCCCCCTAGTGTTAACCTCTTCCCTGCCAGTGACATTATGGTTGAACTAGATGAACTTGTGTCTTTTTTCAACCTCACTAACTGTGTAACTATATAACATTTACACAGTAATCAGTGTATTTTTATAGCACGGATCGCTGTATAAATGTGAATGGTCCCAAAAACGTGTCAAAAGTGTCCGATATGTCCACTGCAATGTCAGTCACGATAAAAATCGCAGATCACCGCCATTACTAGTAAAAAAATAAAAATAAACAAATGCCATAAATCTATCCCCTATTTTGTAGACACTATAACATTTGCACAAACCAATCAATATACGCTTATTGCGATTTTTTTAAACAAAAATATGTAGAAGAATACATATCGGCCTAAACTTAGAATTTTTTTTTACATTTTTTTAATTGGGATATTTATTATAGCAAAAAGTTAAAAATATTGTATTTTTTTCAAACTTGTCACTCTTCTTTTGTTTATAGCGCAAAAAATAAGAACCGCAGAGGTGATCAAATACCACCAAAAAAATATATATATTTGTGGGGGAAAAAAACATAAAAATTTCATTTGGGTACAGTGTCATTCAAAGTGCGACAGGGCTAAAAACTAAAAATTGGCCTGGGCAGGAAGGGGGTGAAAATGCCCTGTGTTGAAGTGGTTAAATACCTTCTGTTATAAGAAGGCAATACTGTACCTCACTGTACTCTAAAGGTGGGTATTTTGGTTCCTTTTGTATGGCCCCACCACAACCTTAAAGTGGAACTAAACCCATTGTTTTAACGGTTTCAAAAAACATATATATTGCCGGGATGCCGGGAATGCTGACTGTCCGGTTTGCTTGTGTTCTCAACCAAACTGTTAAGCCATCAAATGCCTGGAGTCATAACTGATCACACGTACAGCACCATGACTGTTGCATTGCAAATCAAACAGGGGTTAAGATGGCAGCTTCCTTGGCTGAAAAGGATAGGAGGGTACCATTTCTGCCCTAAAGTGGAACTAAAGCCACCAATGTAACTGTTATTAGGCTTGTGCAATTCGTTTCGTAACGAATCGAAATTCGTCCGAATTTAGCAACTTTCGGACATTTGGAAGCATTCGAATTTCTGAACAAAGCAATTATGAATAAAACCGAATCCGAAATAAATTATACCGCAAATAGCGAATGCCCGAATGTCTTCGGCATAATTCGTTATGAAAAAAGTTACGAATGTACGAATCCATTGGAAGCACAATAACACTCACTCTGCTCTCTGCTTCTCCCTCACCGTGCTGAACTCCCTCTCAAAATGGTGTACAGGGGCGGAGGCTATAGCCGCATGTAAAAAACGAAAGTAAAATACGAGATTTCTAATCCATTCGAAGCACAATAACACTCTGCTCTGCTCTCTGCTTCTCCCTCACCGTGCTGAACCCTCTCAAAATGGTGTACAGGGGCGGAGGCTATAGCCGCATGTAAAAAACGAAAGTTAAATACGAGATTTCGAATCGTTACAAATAACCGCTATGTATTTAGAAAAGTACAAATCCATTCGAAGCACATTAGGCATAATAGGCAGCGTCGTCGTGAGAGAGACACGGAAAATTACGAATCAACGAACCCAAAAAAAGTTACGAAAGTAGGAGTTGTGTCCAGAATCAACGAAAAACAACGTACTCTACCGAAAGTACGAATTATAAATCAACTAAAAATTCAACGAAAAATGTCGCTTGCGAAAATACGAATTAGTCCGAACACGAAAAATCCGGTCCAGCAAAATTACAAATGATTACGAATCAACAGGACCGAAAAGAAACGAACCGAAACTAAACAAATTTTTCCGTTGTGCACAAGAAACGAACCGAAACTAAACAAATTTTTCCGTTGTGCACAAGTCTAACTGTTATGCCGCGTACACACGATCGGTTTTTCTGATGAAAAAAGACCATAGGTATAAAAAAAATAGAACATGTTTTAAGTTTTACTGATGGAAAAAAAAACGATAGCAAATTCCGATCGTCTGTGGGTAACTCCATCGGAGAAAAAACCCACGCATGCTCAGAATCAAGTTGATGCATGCTCAGAAGCATTGAACTTAATTTTTCTCGGCTTTTCAGAGTGTTTTACGTCACAGCGTTTGGGACGGTCAAATTTTTGACTGATGGTGTGTAGGCAAGACTGATGGAAGTCAGCTTCATCGGATTTCCGATGGAAAAATCCATCGGATTTTATTCCATCGGAAATCCGATCGTGTGTACAGGGCATTACAGTTACTAAAGTGTTTATGTCAGCTCTCAACCAAACTCTTAAGCCCTCGAATGGCCTTTGTCATAGCTGATCACATGTGCAGCAACTGCAGATCAAGCAGAGGCTAAGATGGCAGCTTCCTTGGCTGTAAATGGTAGGGGAGTTTAGTTCCACTTTAATGCGTCTACTGATCCCCTACACTTACTTTAACCCTTTTACTATCATTAACGTATGTAGTACATAAGTGGCTTCAGGGGGTCTCACAAACACTCCCGAAGGAGGTAAATCTGACAAGCCAACTGTCAGATGGAAGCGATCCGGCAGCTGTGCAGCCGCTGGATCACATCTACACACTCAGTAACTGTTGTTTCCCTCCCAACACACGTCCCGTCCCCCCCCCCCCACACCATTTTTACTATCGGCAGACCCAGGATCAGAATGGGGGTGCCACCGGGTAGAGGGGAGGGAGATCAGCGAATATCCATTTGCTGATCTCCCATTCTTTCTGATGACCCGGAAGAGACATGTAAAACTTCACTTCCAGGTCATGGTGTCACTAAGGTGACCAGATTTTTAAAATGGAATCCGGGGACATTTTCATTTTTTATTGGCAAATGGTAAACTATTTTATAAGCATATTTTCCTCCAATGATATATGCAGTGTATGTGGTATGTGTTTATAAAACGATTGTATGATATATATGTTATTTCTCACATTTCCTCCATGAGATAAATAAAAGATGCCTCTTAGGAAATTTTTGGCCTGGACTACTAAATGTTAAGAAAATAAGATGGAGAAAAAAATAACTTGGAGGGAGGGATGGGGCAGCAAAATTCAAATCTAATCCAGGCAGGTGCGGCTCCAGACAATTTATTTTTGGGGGTGCTATAGTGGTGCTTGAGGTAAGACTGAGGGTACTAATGCAGCGGGCTACCGCACACCCTTGGATGTGGCCAAAAAGTCGGTGTGCCCAGCAAGTGGCCGTGGCCTGAAAGCGGAAGTTTCTTCATGTCCTGGCCTCTGTATACCAATACACAACCCTACACTTCCTTTATACAATTCTACAAATGGACTTATAAGTGTAATGGCAAAACCTATAAATGAATATCCAGTGCAAATCAACAATGTATTGCAATATAGTAGTGATGGTGTCACCCTCTCTGCAAAAGGTAGGACTTATTGCAGAGCTGTAATGTGCAAAATCATAATAAAATGTACAATTGATGTACATATTTTACATTTTATTATGATTATATATAGGGGGTTTCACCACTATTTGCACATTGCAGCTCTGAAATATTTCTTACCATTTGCAGAGGGGGTGACACCATCACTACTATATTGCAATACATTCGTTGATTTGCACTGGATATTCATTTATAGGTTTTGCCATTACACTTATAAGTCCATTTGTACAATTGTATAGATGAAGTGTAGGGCAGCGCTGCATTTTTTGCTTTTTATTGATTTGCGTTAGATGAGGGAACCAGCTAACAAGATTCTCTTATTGCTTTTGAGATTTGTTTTGGCTGTATGGTAGTTGTTTTACTTGAGTTATTTCCTCTGTATACTGGTAACCACTGGCCCAGCATATTGGTGGTCAGTGTGCCCCTGTATGCTGGTGGTCAGTGTGCCCCCTGTATGCTGGTGCTACGTGCAGGAGGATGCTACGTGCAGGGTCCAGGAAGATGCTACGTGCAGAGTGCAGGGCTCAGGGGGATGCTAGGCACAGAGTGCAGGGCTCAGGGGGATGCTAGGCACAGAGTGCAGGGCTCAGGGGGATGCTAGGCACAGAGTGCAAGGTTCAGAAATGCATTACGTACAGAGTACAAGGTTCAGGAGTGTGTTGTACAGAGTGCAAGGTTCAGGAATTAGTTAAACAGCACACTTATCTTCTAAAATCTTGATTGCCAGCATGCAGGAGCCGAAGCAAGAAAGGCAGCATCAGATGGATTCACCCCACAGAAAATATTGAAGCAATATTTTGCTAAAAATACATGTAGCGGGTATTTGAATTTAGGGGAGGCATCTGGGTGGTAGTGTAACCAAGATGCACTGATTGTTAGGGAATTTGGGACTATTTGTTGTTCATGGAGGACTCTGGTGGTATGAGGTTCCCTTCGGCCTGTGGGTGGCGCTGTTGCACTGGGCCGGGGTTGAACCCTCACTGCAGTACTGTGCCCTTTTTGTCCTCTTCCGGTGGTTGTACGGCGGGGCGGGGAACCTGCTGGGACGCTGGGGAGAGGAGATAAAAGGGGGCGGACACCCTGGACACGGGGTTCAGAGTCGGAGGTCAGAGTCGCGCCCAGGCACCTTCAGCCTGGGTGCCGGCGTTCCGGAGTTCCGGGCCCAGGTGCCCTTGACCTGGCCAGAGCGGGAGATGGAGTCCATTCCAGGCGCCTTTAGCCTGGGGTGAGGTACTACTGAGAAGGCCTGGGGCCCAGTACCTTCGACTGGGTCCCGCAAGGGTGGAGGAATCCGAGGGAGCCCTAAAGCCTTGGGTGCCCGAGTCTGAGACGAGGAGGCCAGTGAGCAGAACTTCTCCGGATAGTCCGTGCAGCATTTGCCGGTGATGGAGGGGCCTCTGGTAACTCTTGGACGGATGTCTTCCCTCTGACAGGGGCTGTGCTTAGCGAAGGTAATTCACTTTCTGTTCTACACAGTCGGTGGCAGTGGCTGGGCGCCATAACCGTTGGTGACACCACAATGGTTAGTTCTAACTAGAGATTGTGCCTCGACCTACTCCCCACTTATACTGAACTGTTCTTTGGGTCACAACCTGTCTGTGCTAAATGACGATTTATTGCTATTGGAGAATAAATACGAGTTGGACCTTTCCAGTGGTGTGGAACTCCAGTTACTGGGAGCAGAGGGGTTCATTTGCAGAAAAGACTTGGCTCTGGGTTATGCACACAACCCGATGGTAAAATAGGTTCTGACCTTCACCTCTAGCCAAAAGAGGACATGGGCCATGGTGTATCGCATCCCTCCTCCCATACTCCCCCCTAGACAAGACAACAAGCCGAGAAGAAGAAGGGGTGAGAGGGGTGAGGTCGCTACATACATTAAAAGCATTATTAGCTGACACAAACACAACATAACTTACAACATTTCTGCCAAATCTAAAATTTAAAACTGTATTGAGGTAATAATTAAAGCTCTATGTGTGAATGAGGTCTTGGGACTCATTCACGTGGGCCATGTGGCCTGTACAGTATGAATCAGTGGGTTTTTTATGTGACTGGAGCCACCTGGAGTTGTGCGCAGGCAGCCTATGTTACACTATGTGGCTGTATGAACACATCTGCAGGTCCTAATTTGAAAGGTGTGTGGGTGCAGGTGAACAGCCCCCCCACATAAACAGTGGACATTTGGGGCCACTCACCCACACCTAGCAGATTAAAACCTGCAGCTGTGTTCATACAACTGCTGTGTCCCCATAGAGTAGCAGGTGGCTCCGGCCGCATGAGCAAACCACTCATCCACATGGCCAGAGAACCTGTGTGAATGAGCCCTTTTTGTTTTTATTTTTACAATTTTTTTATTATTTATTTTTACTACTTTTAACATTTTTAATAATGCTGTTGAAAAGATGAATGAACATGAAGTGTTATGAATTGAACACAGTGAGTGATTGGTACCGATCACTCACTATGTTCACTGAAGGAAGAGGAAAGGAAGGGGTTGGTAAATATCCTATCCTGAAACTATCCCCCTATGTGCAGAGAGTGTAGAAGAAGCCGCTGCTGCAGTTGGCACAGAGGGATTAAGTCTGCTGGTGGGGGTTAGATCCTGGACAGGGAAAATTATCATGGCTGATCCAAGGGGATTGGTTTTGGAAATCACCCCCCACAGATTAATGATTATTCACATTGGTTCACATTGGTGTACATTGGAGTGATTTGGCATGTGATTTTACATGTCAAGTTGCATGCTAAATCGGCAGCAATGGCACGTCTAAATCGCTGTGATGCGCTGCACTGATTCCCAAAAGTAGTTTCTGCACTTTTGCTGACTTCGGGGTGCAATTTCCATTGACATCTATGCAGCAACCCGCACAGATGTCTCTGAAATCGCCTCTGAAGTCGGGACTGACCTATGGGAATGAAATCGTGCGAGTTCAGCTGAACTCGCACGATTTAATTCCTCCTGTCAGTCTTAACCTGGGCTCAATATCCATTAAAAAACTGTTTTAAAAATTCTGAGAAAAAAAAAAAAAAAATAGACATATAGTGAAATGATTAAGGCTGGGTTCACACTGGTGTGATGTGAGAAACCCTGCGAATCCTGTGCGGGTTCCCGCATCGCACCTGACTCACAGACGGTTCACACTGACATCTGCGAACCACTGCCAGTGTCAATAGAAAGTCAATGACACCCCCAGATCGGCTCTCAGATCGCAGTGCAAACTATGAAATGGTACAGGACTCAGTTTGAATGGATATTCACGCCCAGAAGTGTTCCCACTCATGCGATCTGATTCCAGTGCGGACCAAAAAAAGAGTCTTGCACCATTCTGGTGTAAATGCGATGCGATTTCAGCCATACAGTTTGTATACAGTTTTTATACAGTTTGTATGGCTGAATTTGCATCGCACAGACATTGCATGTGATCTGCACAGCAATGCGGTGCGAATCGCATGCAATGTCTGTGATCGTACAAGTGTGAACCCAGCCAAAAGGTTATTATAGGTGAGGGAATAGGACTGACCTGGAGTTATGGATACAATTGGACTATTGCTCAGACTCTATTAATAATCTTATAATGACAGATCTAAGCTATGGGTGATAGAAAATGGGACAATATCCAGATCAGTCAGTAAAGGGTTACATAGTGGTGTCTGAGCAGTGTGATACATGGATTTGTAGAGGGGAATGGAGTGTGTAAGGGGTGATGATAGTGTAGACTGGGGGAGGAGAAGTTACATTAGATAGGGGGATGGGAGATTTGTATCAAAACTGAAGAGAGGAGTGAGAAGCCATGCTGGATAGGCTGTGTCAGGAGGATAGTAGAAAAGAATACACAGGCTGGGGCAGTGAGATGGAGGAACCAGATCCAGTGTGATGTGAGACAGAGAAGGAGAGTACAGGAGTGACTGAATGGAGACTGAGCTGGGCACAATCAGTGGGACAAAGAATGGAGAGAATATGAGCAGGACAAGTATCTGGAAAGGGGGAGGAGTAACAAACTTACAAGGTAAATAGAAGATCATGCAGGGAAGGAGAGCTAAAATCACAGCACTGAGTGCAGGGAGAGAATACCAGGAGACTGGGGTCGGCTGCTAATGTAGCAGAAAGGCAGAAGGAGAGAGACGCTTGTCATCTGCTGGGCCCCTTCACTTCCTGTTCTTCCCGCTCACTAAACTCGGCCATGTAATCCATGCACTGAGTTGTCTAACAAAGGGGGCGGAGCTCCGAAAATCGGCCCCGCCCATCCCGACATCAGACCTTCAACCTGACAGCTCCACTCACTCTCCCTGCAGCCATACACCCCCTGCTTACCCCCCAATCACTGGATCGCTGGATACATGGTCACACTGGCTGCTGCAGTTCCTGCTAGCTAGGCTGTCGGCAATTGATTTGGGCACCCCCCCCTAAATCCGGGGACAAATCCAGGGACACTCAGGCTCCGGGGACAGTGTCCTCAATCCGGGGACTGTCCCCAGAAAACGGGGACGTCTGGTCACCCTAGGTGTCACTGTCCCCAGGCAGTATGGCTGGGGAAGAAGCTAATGGAGCATAATCTGTACTTAATTAGGTTCATTGTATGGCAGGTGAGACATCAAGGGTATTTTAGACTCCTGATTTCTCATTAAAGAGAACCTGTCACCAAAAATTGCTTTATGACTTTTTGTTGCCTATGTGGTGAAAAAAAGTTGAATTAAAACATTTAAAAAAATGAAAAATCTCCACCCAAAACCTTTTTTTTTTTATCCCCCCATACATGCACGTACAAAGGTAAATACATATGTCAGGGGCACCAATGCATGCAAACGTTGATTGCGCTGCACATGTTACTTATTGCCACACATGCCAGGGTGAAAGCAATAATTCAAGGCCCACCATTTATGGTTAAGTCTAAACTGATGAACTGTAGGGGCTTTTAAAACGTTGTTTATAGAAAATATTAGGTACCAAGATTTGTCACCATTTTTCAGGCGCATATAATTTTAAGGCTTAGCATGCTGGGTATCTATTTATGTGACGCAACATCCTCTTTTATTGGGTAATATATTGGATAATATATTGGGTTTATGTGTCCTAAAATATCTTTAATGTATTTTTTACTGAAATTTTGCATTTTTATAAACCATTGTGCTAATATCACGTGTAGCGGCCTCACTCTCTCTCCATCTTCATCGGTTGCACACCAACTCATGTCTAGGGGTTCCTGGGTTGTAAAAGTGAGATGCGCCACGGCCCATGTCCTCCCCATTGTAGTAGGGAGGTGAAGGCCACTTACTGATGTTTCCTCGGGCCGGTGTGTTCTGTGAATGCACTGAGTCTGTAATTGCAAGCTCACCAGCCTCCCCTTTGCTTCCAGTAACTGGAGTTCACACACCGGAGAAAGGTCCAACACTTGTTTATTCGACACTCCAATAAGCAAGGCACAATAAACAGTTCTTTTGCAGCAAACTGGTTGGGACCTATAACCTTGCCAACGGTGAGGCGAGCAGATTGAGGCACTTCCTAAAGTCTAAGTTCTATGCCACTGTACTATGACCAGCGGCGCCTAAGCCAATCCGGCTGTTACAGAACAGGAAAGATGGGGTCTCTTCCAGCAACCCCTATGAACAGCAATGGAGCCCTCTTCGATACGCTGTGGCCCCTATCAGGGGGATGTGTCCTCCCAAGAGAGTTCCCAGAGGCCCACTGTCACCGGGTTGGTGCTGCTCCGGGTCTCCAGTGGGTAACCTCTCTGGCCTCCTCACCTCAGATACGAGCCCCTCCGCTCAGGGACCCTCGGACAGTCCACCCTAGCGGGACCCAGTCGAAGGTACTGGGCCCCAGGCCTCCTTGATAGTACCTCACCCCAGGCTAAAGGTGCCTGGGATGGACGCCAACATGACTCCGGACCAGGCCATGGGCACCTGGACCAGACTCCTGGATCTCCAGCACCCAGGCCCGAGGGCCCTGGGTGCGGACCGCAACCCTCCTCCTCCGAGGACCTCCTTCTCCGCAAGACCTCGTGGTAAGGGCGTCTCCCCCTTTTATCTCCTCCCATCAACGGCCCGGCGGGTTCCCCGCCCCAGCCATACCATCTCCGGGAAGGGACAAAACAGGGAGCACTGCAGGAGATGATTCTACCTGAAGCCTGTGGGTACCCCGCCACCCACAGGCAAAGGAGAATACTACATCCTCCAATCCTCCATGAAACAAAAAGGGGTCTGAACCCTAACACAATTATACACCTGGGTCACACTATTCCCCAGGTGTATCCCATCAATTTGAGGACCCCGCTACACATTCCCCCCTGTGATTTGACGCTGGTCCCCAGCGTCAGGTGCACACCCATGCCTCCCATAAAGTGGTGACATGGGGTGAAACCCCTGAGGCAGTCCCTCTAAATTTTTCCCAAGTGCCACGACCTGCTCAGGGAATAGGGAGCATATAAAACAACTTATGTCATAAAACACTTTAAACATCTGCATAATCACAACCCCTCTCCCACACTGTCTAAGAGCCACCCACTCTCAATGGTCTTGATTGACGATTCTCCTGCAGGGGAAAGAAAAAACAACATCCTAACATAATTTCTTGTCATTTGGCATGAGTGGGCCCGTCAGCCGAGAGACCCACTCACTCCAACAAGCAAGGTGATGTGTGTGTGAAACATTTTCAAACATTTGTTGCGCAACACTGCCACCTGGTGACAACGCCGCGGTCATGACACTCAACGAGTCTTCGTTCTTCCAGCTTTTCCCTACTCTGCCACTTTTCCCAAATGTCCTTGCCTTTGGCACATGAAGAAAAGGGGAACACAAAAAAAAACACAACAGTCCCAAGTCTCCAATGAGAAGAAAGAAAAGCCCAAATAAAAACAAAAGCAGGGCACAGTCCTGGGTGTCTGGGAATGGCTCTTCCAGAAAGTTCAAGTGCACAAAGGAAATAAACAGGAGTTCTTTTCTCCTATAAGTAAAACTTTGGATCCGGCAGATACAGGGGTTTCAGGTGTTTGTCAAATGCTTCTATCGAATACTCGACATCTTCTCCTTCTCTTCTGCAAATGACTACCTTGTCAGCATGGATATGGCGCCCCAATCTCCATTCAGCTCTGCAGTCCTCAAACCTCTTAGACACTGCCGGCACACATTCCAGGTACCTGCGAGCATGAGGCACCTTCAACTTGTCCCACACAAACTCGTCATACCATCTTGCTCTCCAGACTTCCACCTCAAACAGCAAGTCCCGGGGCAGATACGGGTACTCCCACCCATATTCCCGAGCTACTTTGTGGCAAAACAGTCTCTGCAAGCGGGCCAAAGGTGGCATAGTGGCTTTCTCTCCAGTTCCAGGCAGCACAATAGCTTCCGGATGCCGAGGTGCCTTTACCAGCTTCCTGAAACTGACTTTCGGTGCTCTCAGAGAAGCGCGGGGTGTCCCCACAACCAAAGCAGGTGAGGTAACAGTAGGTGAGGACACCGGTGGAGGGGTAGGTTCCCTCGTAAGCTGCGGGTCTCCCACCCGAGGTGTGCTGTCTCCTGTGTACATAGGTGAATCCCGTACCGCACGGGAAGCAAGAAGTGGCATTCTATCCCAGCCCTTGCGGCTGAACAGTTCGTCTATCTCGCCATCATCTCCGCAGTCAGACAGCGACTCTAGGTCGGAGGTGTCATACATCTCCGCAGGCAGATATCTTCCGGTGGACACAGAACCATCCTCCCTGGGGGCTCCACCTCCAATGGGCCCCCGACACCTCCAACCACCACCACAGTCCCAGCCCCTGGCTCACCTGACCCTTGTAGAGGACTGGGATGTCCGGGACTTCCTTCTCGACCGGCGCCATCCAGGCCAGGCAAGCAGCGGGGTGAAGCTCGACCACGTCCATAGGATGCCTGTACTAGGCCAACTTTCCTCTTCGGGGGTGGGAGCAGAGAACTTGTGGCGACCGAGGTAGCATCCTCGGATTTTTCTCTGTTGGGCAGTCCATCGCCCTGGTCAGCGCGCACGGGAACCTCGACAAAGGCCTTGATCTCCCCTTCCGGAGTAGCGGTACCCGTGAGGTGGTTGAGGCGAAGGGCCCGGGGCCTTGCTGTGGACGACTCGACCTCAAAAAGGAATTCTCTGCACTCCTCACATCGCCCGAATGGCTTCAGGGTGACCACCAGTCCCGAGCAGCCGGGACAGATCACACCGAGGGCCTCCATGTCTCTGCAAGTGTACAAAGCCAACCGCCCTCGGGGCCTAAGTCTTATCCCCGTGTCTGTGATGGGGGCAGCAAAGGAAGTCATTCTCGTGGGGTGAGGAACCATAATCCACGGGGCACTTGAGGTCATCCCGACTATCTGCTGCTCCATCATGCACTGACCCCGCGCCGGAGTCTCCACGTGTATCCCCACACTTGGCCAGACTCCTCCCATGAGCTGTACATTTTCGCGGGCTTCCTCTTGACTCCGCCCACGAACGATGTCGCCATGGGGTGCCTCGTGGCGCAGTGCGTTAACAGTCCCCACGTGCAGTACGTCACACGGCTGGACCTCTCCCTTTTTCCGCTCCTCCGCATGGGCCTTTCCCGTGTTAGGGTCATTTCCACAACTCCGAGCAGGGACGCACTTTGGCCAGTAATATGGCCGATCTGCTCGGAACTCCTCTGGGCAGCAAAGTTCAAATGTAGACATTCTCAAGTCCATCTTTAGAACACACTCTATCCCGGACGAGCCCCCACGTGTAGCGGCCTCACTCTCTCTCCATCTTCATCGGTTGCACACCAACTCATGTCTAGGGGTTCCTGGGTTGTGAGAGTGAGATGCGCCACGGCCCATGTCCTCCCCATTGTAGTAGGGAGGTGAAGGCCACTTACTGATGTTTCCTCGGGCCGGTGTGTTCTGTGAATGCACTGAGTCTGTAATTGCAAGCTCACCAGCCTCCCCTTTGCTTCCAGTAACTGGAGTTCACACACCGGAGAAAGGTCCAACACTTGTTTATTCGACACTCCAATAAGCAAAGCACAATAAACAGTTCTTTTGCAGCAAACTGGTTGGGACCTATAACCTTGCCAACGGTGAGGCGAGCAGATTGAGGCACTTCCTAAAGTCTAAGTTCTATGCCACTGTACTATGACCAGCGGCGCCTAAGCCAATCCGGCTGTTACAGAACAGGAAAGATGGGGTCTCTTCCAGCAACCCCTATGAACAGCAATGGAGCCCTCTTCGATACGCTGTGGCCCCTATCAGGGGGATGTGTCCTCCCAAGAGAGTTCCCAGAGGCCCACTGTCACCGGGTTGGTGCTGCTCCGGGTCTCCAGTGGGTAACCTCTCTGGCCTCCTCACCTCAGATACGAGCCCCTCCGCTCAGGGACCCTCGGACAGTCCACCCTAGCGGGACCCAGTCGAAGGTACTGGGCCCCAGGCCTCCTTGATAGTACCTCACCCCAGGCTAAAGGTGCCTGGGATGGACGCCAACATGACTCCGGACCAGGCCATGGGCACCTGGACCAGACTCCTGGATCTCCAGCACCCAGGCCCGAGGGCCCTGGGTGCGGACCGCAACCCTCCTCCTCCGAGGACCTCCTTCTCCGCAAGACCTCGTGGTAAGGGCGTCTCCCCCTTTTATCTCCTCCCATCAACGGCCCGGCGGGTTCCCCGCCCCAGCCATACCATCTCCGGGAAGGGACAAAACAGGGAGCACTGCAGGAGATGATTCTACCTGAAGCCTGTGGGTACCCCGCCACCCACAGGCAAAGGAGAATACTACATCCTCCAATCCTCCACGAAACAAAAAGGGGTCTGAACCCTAACACAATTATACACCTGGGTCACACTATTCCCCAGGTGTATCCCATCAATTTGAGGACCCCGCTACACACGTGACACAAAAAATTGGAACTACCAGTATTTTGTTCTATAGGGTGTTCACTTTCAGAAAATATATACGCAATGTTTTGGAGGTTTTATGGAAAAGCCTAAAAAAAAAAATGAATGCAGCCACCACATCTAATGCCGCGTACACACGATCGTTTTTCACGCCGTTAAAAATGCCATTTTTTAAATTGGGCATTAAAAACGATCGTGTGTATGCTCCAGAGCATTTTTAACGACGTGAAAAACGGCCATTAAAAATTTTGAACGTGCTCTATTTTTTCACGTCGTTTTTTTTTTAACGTCGTGAAAAACGGTAGTGTGTATGCTTTTACGAGGGGAAAAAAAACGCGCATGCTCAGAATCAAGTGTAGCGCCCACCTCACTCCCCTCTTTGTCTCGTCTTTCTCTTGTCTAGGGGTACCTTAGAGGGGAGGGAGCGGGGACACTACGCCTGGCTTCCACCACAGGTGTTAGTGTGGTATAAGCAACGGTTCTGTATTACCTTCGGGTCAGTGCTGTGCACCTGGATCCTCCCTCCAAGAGTCACCGCGAACCATGTCCATTAGAAATGAGCTCCACACCATTAAAGTTCAACACTCCTTTATTCTCCTTGTCTGAACACAAACAGTTGAACTCCCTTGATAGAACAGAACAGAAAAGGAGGTGTGGATGCGAACAGGCCCAGACACAATGTAAGCTGCCACTTCCCTTCCTAGAAGTGTGTCCTGGTCTCCGCACGAGGGTAGATTTCCTTCCAGGCGGTCTCCGACGAGAGACTCACTTGTCACCGGCAATATGCTGCACCGGGTCTTCAAATGAGGAGCTCCCCCCGGTCCATTGCGCCTTCCGGATTCGGGTACCCAATCCCTGAGTACCCTAGGATCTCCTTCCCTCGCGGAACCCAGTGTTGGGCACTGAGCTCTGGACCTCCATCTAAGTACCTCACCCCAGGCTAAAGGTGCCTGGGATGGAACTCGAACTCCGCTGTCCTCTGGGCCTAGGCCACCCAGAGGAGCGACACGACCCACCGTCTGCAAGCTGAAGGTGCCTGGGACTTCGACCCCGTGACCAAGATGGCCGGCCCCCTTTATACCCTCTCCCAGCAAGCACGGCGGGTTCCCCGCACCCACCATACCGCTGCCGAGGGAGGACAAATAGGAGGACGGCACACAGCGATAATCCAACCCAACCCAGGGCGACAGCGCCACCCAATGGGCCGGAGTGAATCACACATCACTGGTGTCACTTCCAAATTGAAATCTACACCCGGGAAAGTACATACCCGCTACACTCTCCCTTCGGTCATTTGACACTGGTCCCCAGTGTCTGGAATAAATCATGCCCTCAACGGCTGACATAATCCAATCCAGAAACCGACTAACCAATTTTTTTTTTTTTTTTTAAACTTTGGAAAACTATCCTACTAAACATTGTGTCTGAGCCCTGTAAAGAAAGGGAAATAAGACAAACAAGAAACAACTACTTCGACACATGATTTGGAATCACATTTAACCTTTCCCACCCAACCTGACTAAGAACCACCCCATTCTCAGTAATCTTGAAGGGTTGCTCTCCTGCAGAGGGGAAGAGAAAAAAAACAACACACATAAACCCTGACACATGTATTCGTGTGGGAGAAAAAGAAACTTCTTCAAGAAGAAATCCCCTTTCTCCAGTGTGGGTGTATGATAAGTGTTTAAACGTTGCGCAACACTGCCACCTGGTGACAGCACCGTGGTAACTGCACTCGTGGAGCTTTCCTCTTTTCTTTCAGCCCTATCTACCCCAGAGTCAATAATCTCTTGCTGGAAAGTGAAGAGCAACAGGAACAGTTCTTCATTCCTCTGGGCACAAAAGCAACGGGCCCCAGAAAGTTCAGCAACATAATAAGAACAAACGGAGTCTTTCTCTCCTATAAGTAAAAGCGGGGATGCGGCAGAACAAGTGGTTTCAAGTGCTGATCCATGGTCTCCAGATGATACTCCACATCTTCTCCTTCTTTGCGCCGAATCAACAGTTTATCTGCATGGATGTGTCGTCCCAACATCCACTCTGCCTTGCAGTCTTTAAAACGTTGAGAGGCCTTTGGAGAGCATGCCAGGTACCTGCGGGCGTGGGGAACCTGAAGGTGGGTCCACACAAAGTCATTGTACCAGCGCTCCCGGCACACTTCCACCTTATACAGCAACTCCTTCGATAAGTATGGATACTCCCATCCATAATCTGCAGCAACCTTCTGACCAAACAGCCGTTGCAATCTCGCCAAAGGAGGCATGGTAGCTTTGTCCCCTTCACCAGGCAGAACTATCGAGTCCAGGTGGCGAGGGACCTTGGTCACATCCGATCTGGGCATAGGTGCCCACAGCAACAGTCTCTTTTCCCCGGCCTTTGGTACTGATGGCACCGGGGATGTAGAAGCAGGCTGGGGACAGGACCTCTCTTCAGGCGCTGGTGCCTCCACCCGGGGTGTACTTTCCCCTGTGGACATGGGTGGATCTCTGGTTCTCCGAGATGAAGCGAGAGGTATTTTGTCCCAGCCCTTCCCGGCAAACAAATCGTCTATGGCGGCGTCATCTCCCATGTCCGAGAGCGACTCCAGGTCAGAGGTGTCACACTCCTCCGCGGGTATGTATCCGGTTGTAGAAACGGGACCACCACCTCCCGCGGACTTGCTGGGCCATGACTTCCCGACACCTCCGCCCACACACCAAATCTCTCCACCTGGCTTACCTCGGCCTTCTCTTGAAGCAGGACGTCCGGAACCCTCGTCAACGGATTCATCCGGGCCGGGTGTAAGCGGGCGGGACGGTCTACCACAACCGCTGGTCGGGGCTACCATGCCGGTCTTCCTCTTCGGTGGTGGACGCTGCGAGACAGTGGTGACTGAATCAGCATCCTCGGATTTCTCCCGTTGAGATTTTACAACCTCCTCCGCGGTCGTTGCAGTGTGCGCAGGGGTGACTCTCACAGCAGTGGGTCCTCCTCTCTGAGTGGTGTTGCCTGAAGCCCGGCCAGGGTAAATGGTCCTCGGCCTCTCCACCGCCGGATCCACTTCGAACAGGAACTCCCCACAGGCCTCACAGCGTCCGAACGGCTTCAACTGGCACACCAGTCCCGAACACCCGGGACAAATCACACCCAGGGCCTCAACGTCCATGCACGAGTACAGGGCGAATCGACCCCTTGGCTTTAGTCGGATCCCCGTATCCGTTACTGGAGCAGCAGCAGTCAATGTCGTGGTGGAAGGGTGAACTGGAATCCACGAGGTGTGTCCAAACATGGCGACCTGTTTCTGATCCATCGCACACTGCAAAGTTTTTGCGCCAACGTCCCACTTGTAGTCCTTCACACGTATCGGACTCCTCCCCTTTGCTCCAGTTCACGGGCTTTTCTTCTTTTCTTTCTGAGTCACGCCCACAAACTAAGCGGTGGGGGTGTGTCTGGTGGCGCAGTGCAACTAGAAACCCCCACGTGTAGTCCCTCACACGGCTGGGTTTCCCCCTCTCCTCGCTCTTCTGCGTGGGCCTTTCCCTTCAATGGGTCATGTCCACGACTTTGAGCACCGGGGTGCACTTCGGCCAATGAAGGCCCGCCTGTTCGCTTAACTCTTCCAACAGATACGTTCAATACTGTGGTGCACAAACACTATACCGGACCCGAGCCCCCACGTGTGGCGCCCACCTCACTCCCCTCTTTGTCTCGTGTTTCTCTTGTCTAGGGGTACCTTAGAGGGGAAGGAGCGAGGATACCACGCCTGGCTTCCACCACAGGTGTTAGTGTGGTATAAGCAACGGTTCTGTATTACCTTCGGGTCAGTGCTGTGCACCTGGATCCTCCCTCCAAGAGTCACCGCAAACCATGTCCGTTAGAAATGAGTTCCACACCATTAAAGTTCAACACTCCTTTATTCTCCTTGTCTGAACACAAATAGTTGAACTCCCTTGATAGAACAGAACAGAAAAGGAGGTGTGGATGCGAACAGGCCCAGACACAATGTAAGCTGCCACTTCCCTTCCTAGAAGTGTGTCCTGGTCTCCGCACGAGGGTAGATTTCCTTCCAGGCGGTCTCCGACGAGAGACTCACTTGTAACCGGCAATATGCTGCACCGGGTCTTCAAATGAGGAGCTCCCCCCGGTCCATTGCGCCTTCTGGATTCGGGTACCCAATCCCTGAGTACCCTAGGATCTCCTTCCCTCGCGGAACCCAGTGTTGGGCACTGAGCTCCGGACCTCCATCTAAGTACCTCACCCCAGGCTAAAGGTGCCTGGGATGGAACTCGAACTCCGCTGTCCTCTGGGCCTTGGCCACCCAGAGGAGCGACACGACCCACCGTCCGCAAGCTGAAGGTGCCTGGGACTTCGACCCTGTGACCAAGATGGCCGGCCCCCTTTATACCCTCTCCCAGCAAGCACGGCGGGTTCCCCGCCCCACCATACCACTGCCGAGGGAGGACAAAAAGGAGGACGGCACAAAGCGATAATCCAACCCAACCCAGGGCGACAGCGCCACCCAATGGGCCGGAGTGAATCACACATCACTGGTGTCACTTCCAAATTTAAATCTACACCCGGGAAAGTACATACCCGCTACACAAGTATGAGACGGGAGCGCTCGTTCTGGTAAAACTAGCGTTCGTAATGGAGATAGCACATTCGTCACGCTGTAACGGACTGAAAAGCACGAGGCTGAAAAGCGCGAATCGTCGCTCAACAAACTTTACTAACATGAAGGGTGGCGCCATCCGAAGGGAACTTCCCCTTTATAGTGCCGTCGTACGTGTTGTACGTCACTGCGCTTTGCTCGAGCGTTTTTTTTTAATGAACGTGTGTATGCAAGACAGACTTGAGAGGAAACAAGAAAAATCACGTCGAGAAAAACGTCGTTTTTTAAAATGACATTAAAAACGGTCGGCATAAGGATCAGTAACCTACAGTATATTACATTTTTGTTTTGGGGTTTAATACCCCTTTAACCACTTTCTGTCCAGCGTACATATATACGTCCTGGACAGGAAGTGGTTATACCAGGATCATGACTGTATGTGCCGCCATGATCTTGGTATGGTTTCTTAGAGCCAACAACCCCTGTTTAACCAGGGAGCTCGGGACCACTGTAGGCGGTTGGGTCAGCTACGCGCAGAGGAGATGAAGGAACATCCATTCCTCCATTTTCTCTGTGATGAATGAAGCAGGAAGTGATAAGGATTTTGCCACTCTTGGTTTCAGTGCTGTGCTTCCCTGGACAATGCAGCCAGGGATCCAGCTGATCAAACAGATCTCTGTTTGATCAACTGCCTGGGAGGGCAGAGGAGAGATCAAGGTGTCTATTAGAGGAGGGATCAGGAGGTCTTTTATATCTCTGATCTCTTTATAAAGTGTACCTATCACTGCCCAAAGGTATCAAAAGGGATGTTTGTTTAAACCCAGTGGAAAAGCAATACAATTGAATGAAACAAAAAGTTAAAATAAGAAAATAAATGTAAATTAAAAAAAATATATAGTACCCCCATCCCTCTGTGCTTATGAGCAAATGCAAACTCACACGTAGGTCCAGCACGCATATGTAAACAGTGATTGCGCCACACGTGTGAGGTATCACCATGAACATCAGATTGAGAGCAATAATTCCAGCTTCAGAGCTCATGTTTAACTCCAAACTGATAAACTGTAAATGCTTTTAAAGTGTTACCTATGAATCATTTTAGGGACCTTAGTTAGTCGCCATTTCACAGGTGTGCTCGATTTTAAATCTTGACATGTTTGGTATTTATTTACACAATATTATCCTTTATATTTTACCAAAAAATTGGGTATCATATTGTGTTTGTGTGCGCTAAAATCCATTTAAGTGTATTATATCTGAAAAATTTGTGTTTGATATACAGCTGTGCAAATATTGTGTGATATAAAAAACTGCAACAACCACCATTTTATTCTCCAGGAAATCTGTTTTCATACAATATATATCATGTTTGGGGGTGCTAAGTAATTTTCCAGCAAAACAAAATGCTGATTTTAACATGTACAGTATGTGAAAAATTTCAAAATTGCCTTAGACAGTGAGGGGTTTACAACCCTTTAAGGGCGCATTCACACGATTTGCATCAGGCTACTACTACTAGTGTAAGCAATTTGCCGTATTTTCTACAAAGCTAGTTTACAACACTGCAATGCAGTGGTGAGAGCTGAAAAAAAGTACTGTAAACTACCATATCACCAACGTATTGGCACTTTCCTCCCAGTGCACCACAGCAGCAATGCGTTCAGCACAGCTAGCATGGGCATCCTGACCAGTCTGCGGTTACGCAGCCTCATACGCAAATGTTTCCCAAAACCGTTAAATTTATTGCATGCCTTGAATTATAACTGTTACAGTTACCACTTTGCTTATGTTAGCTCTCAACCAAACTGTCTAGTTATCAAATGGCTGGTGTCATCACTGACCACATGTGCAGCACCATGGCAAGTAAATATCAAACAAAGGCTAAGATAGCAGCTTCCTTAGCTTTAAAGGATAGGAGGGTTAAAGTTCCTTTTTAAGTTTTTATTTTTAGCAATCTGGTCTATAGTAGTTCTTCTATTGAATCAGGCCTCGTACACACGGCCGAGATTCTCGTCGAAAAAAACATGTCGTTTTTTTCGACGAGATTCTTGGACAAGAAAATTGTCCCGGCCGAGTGTACACACGCTCGATTCAAAGAACCCGCGGTTCTTTGAATGGAGCGTACGCGGTGACGTCATTGACTACGACGAGCATGCGCTCGTCACATTCGATGCCGTCGCCGCCATCTTGGTATACCTTACGTATGCCTAGGAAGCTACCGCGCATGCGTCGAATTCATTTCGAACATGCGCGGGCTTCCGGGAGGACAGGTAAGTGTACACACACTCACTTTTCTCGTCGAGAAACATGCAGACGAGAATCTCGACGAGAAAATAGAGAGCAGGTTCTCTATTTTCTCGTCGAGGTTACTTGTCGGTTTTCTCGACGAGAAACCATACACACGAACAAATTTCTCGGCAAGACATCTCTGCCAGCAAGTTTCTTGCTGGTTCTTGCCGAGAAACTCGGTCGTGTATACGAGGCCTTAGACTACAAAAATCGGCATTGCTGGACAGCAGGACTGCGGATAATGGGGTACGACCGGTTCTCCTGCACAGGGCCCAAGCAGAAGGGGGAATGAGATGTGAGCAGTACAGTGAGGATGATCGGTGTGGCGAAGTTGCAATTCACAGGAGCAATGCCCTGTGTGCCTCTCTCTGAAACAGCTAAAAGCCAGTTTCTCCACCTCTCCCTCCCGCCAAATTTCAGGTGCTACAGGGAGTGACACACAGGGCCTCATTCCTGTAATTGACCCCCCTGCATGGATCCCCTTCCTTGTCCAGCCCACATCTGATTTCCCCTGCTGTGTGCCCACCCCCGCAGCCCTGCTGGACAGTATTTTATGCGCATATGCACATCCCAAGAAAAACTAGAAGAATTTTATGTGCCTGAAAACACAAGAATACACATATTTATTATACAGCCCATTCTCACCTTTTTATGCGGAATATATCTGCTACGAATCTCATGTTAATACATCAGTACTGTGTGCAAGTACAGCGGGATACTTTTACATTGTGTCGCTATGGACGCAACAAATTCAAATAGAAATACTGCCATATTGGTAATAAGGAAAAGTAGTAAGTTTAAATGGTGTGACCGTTCTGAGTTACAAAAAATTTGTATACACATTACTGATATATACTGTACATGAATCTGTCACAATCTCAAGCTCCTGATTTCTACAACACACTTTATTAACACCCTGGAATGTGATTGGCTGGTGCTTAAATGTAGAGCAAAAAGGTAAATCAATTTTATTTTAATGAACAAGAAACCTTTATTGTTTTCATGACCTTCTCTGGCTCACAGAAGCCGGCCATAGATAGTTCAAATCTCAGTTGGTTGAGTGGGGACCGGACAATATTCGATCCATCTATGGGCAGGATGATTGCACTCAAATCGATCCATCGATCGACTTGGGTACAACTAGCATGGCAGATTTCTAGCATGCAATTATTGTGTTTTCTTGGCGAGAACGGCTCCCCATGCCCCCCTGCCGGGAGAACACTAAAGCTCTGCGGGAGTCAGTGTTGTGGGGGAATGGAGAGATTTTCTTTCCTGCAAACACAGGAAAATTGCATAATCTATGGCCTACCTTAGAGTATAAACGTCTGAATTTTTCTCAATTACTATTCTACCTTTAGTCACAGGCGTCGAGTACACCTGCAGGTGCGTCAGTGGTCAGAACATTTAATTCTAATTGCTCCAGCTCTCTTTATTTGATCCTTGGCCAGACTCTGATCATGTAGTAGCCTAATAAGTATTCTCTCACCCCAAGCTAATGGGTTGTCAAATACTACCAGCAAGGGCATTCTAGAATTTCTTTCGGTGAGTACTCAACTCACAAGTTCCACTCGTCCAGTACTTGGATGAGGCTTACCTTAGGCCTACTCTTAGGCCTTTCTCCAGTCAAATCAGGGAAATTTATCTCTTCAGCTTCTTCATTCATATCTTTGGTTCTTTGGTCTTCTTCTTCCTCATCTTTGTTTCACCCTGTCACCACACTGTTGATTCCTGGGAATGGGGTGTTTTTGTTTTATGGCTTTCACTGGGTATTGTTAGGGCTGTGTCTCAGATGGCCTAGATTGGCAGTCCCAGCACAAAGATGGTGACTTTGCCTGCCCTGGCTGCCTCCAAGGCGGTGTTCACTGTCCCCACGAGAGGGCATCCCCTTCTTACCCTTCAAGTACTCCTGTTTTCCCTGCAACATGGATATCTCTGTGTAGAGCTGATCCTTCTTTAAATCTCTGGATAGCCATCTCACACAGAGCTGTTTGGTTGCAGGTGATACTATCCTACGCCTGTACATCTCTGCTCCTTACATACTATGGCGTTTCTAATAGTTTGTGGGTCATGAAATTGGTGTTGCTTCTTTCTTTATCCTGCAAGGTTTCTCTAACCTTCTTGGACAACAGTCAATCTACAAATTAATTCTTCAGCAGTCCATCTGCAACCCCCTAGCTGAGCTGTCCTACTCTGCCCCTTTCCCCACAGCTTATCTCTGCTGCTATGTTCTGCTGTCCCATTTCATATTGCAGAATGGATTCCCCCCCCCCTCTCTGCTTTCTGCCAATGAAGTGTATCCTAGGGCCCAATAATGCTACCTCTTGGCTCTTCACTGCTTCTAAGTGATGATTTATCCTGTCAAGGGAATCCTAGATTTCTCCTAGGATGTGTAGAATTAACCCTCTTGCTTTCCTCTCTAGATCGTTAATGACCAGTTCTGGCTGATAAGCCAGTGGGATCCCGTATGATTGGATAAGGCCCCACAATCTCGTTACCCAAGCCCTGACCTGGTCTTGTGTACCTATTGCTGCAGGAATCCTGTCAAGAATAAGTGGGTCATTATTGCAGGAGTTTTAGGCCGGCCATACACAGTTCGAATCTCGGCCAGTTCAGCTGGCACCGGCTGAGATTCAAACCAAAAATAGGCTTATCCGGGGGATAAGCACTGTCTTCCCCCGGAGGGAAAACTACTAGTAAATACAGTAGTATGTATGTATGTATGTATGTATGTATGTATGTATGCCACTCAGAGTCTTTTATTTGCAGGTCCACCTCCTGTCCATTCTGTGGATTAGCATGATCAAAGAACTTCATTAGTATGCTGAAAAGCCAACTGTTACGCATTTTAATTAAGATCTTCTTTGTCTCCAAGGGCTGGTAAGAGGGTGTGTCAATTACTGGCATAACAACAGCATTGTTTTCTTGAGGTCATATTACTTTGGTATGCTAATTCTGGCCATATATTGAGCAAATTTCATCAGGAACCGGATAAAACTCGTTCCGTGAGTAGCCCTGTTGGCACCCTCCCACCTGATATCCTTTGACTGAAAAATCAAAGAAGCTGGATGTAAAATTTTCATCTGAACAGTGCCTGCATCCAATCAAATGCAAGCACTGTTTGGGTATTTTGACAGCTAGCGCTTAGATACATAAGATAAACACACTTGGGTTCAGTTCACAGTGGTTCTGCCAAATCCAAACCCTATTGAAGTCAATAGGAGCCAAATTTGTCAAATCAGTTTTCTTTTAAAGCCAATAGTCAAGGGATTGACAAAAAAAAACAAAAAACTGCTAGATGAGTCCCCTAAACCTGCTTGCAAAGAGTTGCATATCTACCATGTAAGGAAAGAATTATATGCAAAACATCTTATACATGCTTTAAAAAAATAACACCCCCCCCCCCCCAAAAAAAAATCCATTACAGACCCTTAATCTGAGCATGCAGATTTGGACGCTAGGAAAGGTGGCTGTCTCCCCACTCTTGAACCATGCCAGGCCACATGCCATCATGCCCATTCATAAAGGGGCCTCTTCCCTATATGCCTGGCTTGGTGGTTGTGGGGGGTACTAGGAGACTTTAAGATAATAAAAAAAACTGTTATAAAAAAACATACACATGTTTTTCACAAGTCCTTTATTAAAAAAAAATATAAAAACCAACAAAAATATCAGCATTGTTTATCCAACGTCAATCACGATGCGTGTCACCCGCCAATCGTTGAAAGAAAAAACTGCCAAAATACGTTGACTTATCCACTGGTGCTGCCCATGACAGTTCTCCAGAGCTGTCTTTAAGTTTATATACAAGGGGGTAGAGATGTGGTGACATCACTGACCAAATATAGACATATTTGGTCTATGGCCATGAGCATAATTGGAGATTCACGGCCATGTAAGTGAATTGGGCCAATGCCGTCACTGGTTGTTAAGGACTCAGCAGTGTCTGCACCCACCAGCATCCTTAAAACAGAGCTATACTCACCTCCACTCAATCGCTGCTGTGTCCCAAGCTCCCTCACTAGCCAGAGTTCTGATCTTCTGATGTTTTCATTGGCTAGACTGAAATGACATCACTCCCCCACATGCATGGGAGTGCACTCAGCAGCAGATGCCAAAATTGTGCAATGAGATGCACATGCACAGCTTAGTGTACAGTACTGACTGGCAGGTAAGAAACTTTAATGCACAAGAGGCATAATATGTTTCCGCTACATAAAACCCCTGCTTTTTTTTTTGTTTTAATTACAGTTTCACTTTAACAGCTATTGACAGAAGGATGTTGTCATGTATGACAGTGGTAGTAATACTGCTATCATATATGATGTTTGGCTCCTGCTGAATGGGCTAATGTTTTGGCAAGGTTGGGCAAGGAAACATGTGTCATACCTGTGGGATCCTTGTAAAAGTTGGAAATCACTGTAGTAGGCACTGCTACTACAGTGATCTTCACTAACTCCTGAGTCCCGTGCTAAGCAGCTGCCCTGAAGCTCACAGGCACAGGCTCCATTCAGAGAATACCTTATATTTTCTAAATGAATGCAAGAATGGACGAGGTGGAGATCGTTACATCACTGCCCCACTTCTCCATCTCCTCTAATCAAAGAACTCTGTAGATTACTGCAAAGTGTTCTCTGAATGACATATGTGCAGGCAGCCTCCTGTGTTCACAATGCAGGAGGACAGCCTCTCTGCACAAGACTCAAAAGCTAGTGAAGGTCACTGTAGTCGCAATGCTTGTTACAGGGATTTCCAGCTACCATTGGGATCAGCCAGGTATGGTATTTGGCATACTTAGATTAGTTCAAGCTGGACTAATGTAATTATGTAAAAATTAATCTTTAAAGTGGTTCTAAAGCCTTGAGGTTTTTCACATTAATGCATACTATACATTAAGGTGAAAACCTTCTGTGCTGCAGTTGCCCCCCAGACCCCCCTTTACCTTACCTGCACCAATGCTGTATCCTGGCCTAGGCCAACAAGGCCCAAGCCTAGGGCAGCACTTTGCAGGAGGGCAGTACGGAAAGAGTCCCCGCTGACTTGCGCTACACTGTTAGTGTAGCACCAGTCTTATGGGGCACACTCGGCTGAGAGGCAAATTAATCTAGCGCCCCCTTAAAGCGGCCGCACTGCTTCTGGTTTGCGGGCGGCCGGCAATCCGCAACTTTGGGGGGGAGCTCTGCTTCTAATTTTGACTGTCCCATCATCCTGGACCACAAACCTTCCTCACTGTGCTATATGTTTTCTGCTGCACCATTGGCATGGTTATATCTTCTTAGTCCTCTCCATAAAATTATCAGAAATTTGTGATTAAAGTAAAACTATAGGCAACACTTCTTTTTTTTCATTTTGGATAGAGTAAGGGGTTATGGCCCCTGTCAGTTTATTTTTTTACCATCCCTGTTCCATTGCAGAGATTTCCCTTCATTTCCTGCCCCATAGCCAAGAAGGAAGTGAGAGGAAATCTATGCAAATTAAGGCAATCCATTGCCCCCCCTGCCCCAGGCCCTCAGAACTAGTGTCCCCACTCGAAAATTTCAGGGCTGGGCTTAAACAGCAAGGGGTGTGGCCTTCATAGGAAGGGGTGGGTCATATTTAAATTAGGGAGGTACACGAGTTTAGTCAGGTCTAGGGCAGCACAAAACCTAAATATACTACTGACCTGCTGCCATCCGATCCAGCAAAGTGCATGAGCGCAGCAGCTCCCGCTTCTGCTTCTCTCCTCATTGGACAGATTAATAGCAGTGAGAGTGATTGGCTCCCACTTCTGTCAATCAAATCCGGTGACATGGAGCAGGGGGCAGGGCCGAGTTCCGCTGTCTATGTCAATGGATGCAACAGTAGGACTCAGGAGCGAGCACGCATGGGTCGCCCCCAGGGAAATCGGCTTTCCATGGGGGTACCCAATGAAGAGGAGGGGCCTGGAGCGCCGGCAGGGGACCCCAGAAGAGGCAGAACAGGGACGTGTGTGTGTAAACACACACATCCCTGTTCTGTGAGGAGAGGAGATGCAGATTGTGAGTTCCTAATAGCTAGGAACCACGATCTGTCATCTCCTATAGTGAGTCCCCTCCCCCTACAGTTAGAACACACACATAGGGAACACAGTTAACCCCTTGAGCGCCCCCTAGTGTTAACCCCTTCCCTGCCAGTGACATTTATACAGTAATCAGTGCATTTTTATAGCACTGATCGCTGTAAAATTGTCAACCGTCTCAAAAATGGGTCAAAAGTGTCCGATGTGTCCGCCATAATGTCGCAGTTCCGATAAAAATCGCAGATCGCCACCATTACTAATAAAAAAAATATAACCCCTATTTTGTAGACGCTATAACTTTTGCGCAAACCAATCAACATATGCTTTTTGGGATTTTTATTACCCAAAATATGTAGTAGACTACATATCTGCCTAAACTGAGAAAAAAAAAATTCTTTAAAAAAAAAAAAAAAAAAATGGGGATATTTATTATAGCAAAAAAGTATAAAACATTGTGTTTTTTTTTTTTCAAAATTGTTGCTATTTTTTTGTTTATAGCGTTAAAAATAGAAAACGCAGAGGTGATCAAATACCACCAAAAGAAAGCTCTATTTGTGGGGAAAAAAGGGACGTCAATTTTGTTTGGGTACAGAGTAGCACGACCGTGCAATTGTCAGTTAAAGCGACGCAGTTCCGTATCGCAAAAAAATGGCCTGGTCATTGAGCAGCCAAATCTTCTGGGACTGAAGTGGTTAAAAAACAAAAACAAAGATTTAGTATCACTTTAAGCTCATCCCTAGTGAAGAGTGTATTATTGAAGGTTCACTGAATATAAGGACTATTTTAAAATGGGCAATGCTTTTGGCTGATTCAATCATTGCATCATCTGTTACTGATCTTGTATCAAAGATACTTTATCTTGTGATATAAAAGGACTTTACAATTTATTTCTATACTTTTTTTAAATATTATTTTATGATAATAGTTTGTAAATTAGTTTGTTAACAATATTTAGTGATTTATCGTATGCACTTTATATCACTAGCAGTGGTGGTGATTTACTTCTATAGAAAGATGCTACATCTATTATTTATATGTTACACATTTGTATCAATAGGGCTGGACACATTTCAATGTAGCAGCTGGGGATTTAGCACATATATTTGAGTGTCTCTTTTCTGCATTTATGTTTCTAATGTGGCCAATTTATGTAGCCCAGAAAGTTTCAAATAATTGGTTATCTGTCTGGGACAGCAAATGTTAGCATCCCCTGTAAAGATGAGTGTCATAGATGTCCTGGAACATGAAGAATGAAGAGAGTTTTTAGCTTGAGTTACGTTAGCCCTTGCCAAGTTGTGTTCAGCAAGGTCAGCTATGGTGGGGAGACCCAGTGGTTATCCTGTCCGTGAGTTAAAAAGCAATGTCTTTGCAATGAGTATACTGTACAGAGACAACTTTGGCATTTGCCATACAAGCAAGTTGGTTTTTGATATGTTAAAAAAATTTCCTTTTAGAAATGTACAATTTTTTAAGTGGTAAACCTCTTCAGTTGGATACCATCTTTAGATTCCGTGTAACCCAACATTGGCTTTATTTTATATATATATGTAGCGATACCTCCAACTAAGAAGGCCGCAGATTTAGTTGGGCCCTGAAGACAGCTCCGCCAACCCCCGGCAATATGCTCAACCCCCTACTGGCACAGCTAGTAAGGGGAGATAGGACCGCGTGACCGCAACTCTAGGTGACACAGTCCTATGGCAAACACACACAGTGATATACTTTAAAACTTCTATTAAAGTAAGTGAAACTGACACCAATGTACTTGACCCAGATATTTTACTGAGGCTAATGGGCAAGTAATAAACAACAGTATTATAAGTTGCAGATCCCTGCAATAAACAGTAATAAAGATAAACAGAGTAATCAGAATAATTAAGTATTGCTGTGCAACTCTAGCGCTGCCCTTTTACAGCTACTTCCCCTCAGGGGTAGACTAACACCCAGCAATGTCTACCTATGCAGTCAGGCCTGACTGATCTAAATGGAAGTTCAGTGAAACAATATTCACTAGCAATCTTTCGGTGGTGCACTTGAAGAACAACTTTGTAATCCCAACGAATAGTAAAGATAAAAGTATCTGTCTTTAAACAGCTCTCACCACCCGGACAAGTCCAAGTCCGTTTCCTCCATCGATTCGTCTAGGAACAGGAATCCACCGACATCCAAGTCTTCAATCCTTCTGGTGTACTGCAGCAAGGATGAGAAGATGTCTCTAAGGTTCTGCTAGGCTGGCAGAGGGGCTCTTTGGAAAGGAGCACAAGGCCCAGGCTTCAGGCCTTGTGCACACAGCAGTTCAGCACAGAGATCCTCTTGCTAGGAGAGGGGGTGTCCAAAGAGACCGAACAAACTCCACCTCCCCTTTATAAAGTCTGCCCCAGCAGTCTCTGTTCCAGAGCAATGTACCCTGGGTGCTGCAAGATGTACTGGGAGATGTAGTCTCTCTCTCCTCTGCTTTCACTTCCCGTAATGTCTCTTTACTTCCTCCCGACTCACCTCTCACCTGGAACTTCTTGTCTCTCTGTCTTAAAGGGGAATACCCCGCTACACACTCCCCCCACTTTGAATCTTTGGTCCCCAAAGACATTTTTTAGGTCTGCAAAACATTCTAGATTCAATGCGGTTGCATAGGGTTGACAGAGGAGCCTCCCACCAATCATCATAAGATGGGGAGCTGTCCTGTCTACAGGTCGCTTCAGTGGGGGCGACCTGTCTAGCTGTGCCAGAGAGTGAGCTGGGGTTGCCCTCCACCAAATGGACCGTGGAGGGATCCGGATTCTCAGCATTCCTCCTAGCAGTAACTACAGAGTCTTCTGAGCAGTGTTGCCAACCCCCTGAAGTGAAATTTACTGGCAAGGATGCCAAAATTTCTGTACGGCACCAATTTCTTACTGGCAAAAAGAATAAAGATTACTGGTAGAGCCGTATTTTTTACTGACGCTGCAAAAAAATACCTAAAATTGCAGTTTTTACTGCTAAACAGTGCAAATATCATTATTTCAACTATAAACACACAGCTAATGCTAATATCAATGTGTTTCAGTTAAACAAAAGTAAAAAAACATATTTCTCAATTCACATGAAGGTTAGGATACTATAACCCAGCCAGCACAGAGTTCCCTCTTACATCAGAGTCTGCAGGATGCCCCCTTACAGCGCAAGGGAACTCTTATGTAAAGGGGAACGCTGCAGATCATGATGTAAGGGGGAACTCTGATGTGGAGGGGGGCTCTGGTGAATAGAGAGCACCTTCCACAGAGTGAATACACTAAGGTAATGGGGGGGGGTTACTAATATAGGGGGGGACCTTTTATATCAGTGCCCCCTTACATTATTGTATTTACTCCCCTCCTTAGATCAGTACCACCCCCCCCCCCCACAGACTGGCCTGGCGGCGCTGTCACTGACCTGCTCTCAGGTCCACAGTGCGGGGCTCAGTCAGACGGCTCCAGCTTGGTGGCTCTGACCTCCTCTCCACAGTCCAGACGTCCGTTTCTTCCCGTAACCCCCATCACGGCGCTACCACTCTTGACATCTTTCTAGGATCCCCTCAGAGACTGCAGACATAAAAGACAGGAGATGGTCAGAGGCTGCGGACACGATACAGGAGGTGGACAGAGGCTGGGGACATGACACAGGAGGGGGACAGAGGCTGCGGACATGACACAGGAGGGGTGACAGAGGCTGCGGACATGACACAGGAGGGGTGACAGAGGCTGCGGACATGACACAGGAGGGGTGACAGAGGCTGCGGACATGACACAGGAGGGGTGACAGGGGCTGCGGACATGACACAGGAGGGGGACAGAGGCTGCGGACATGACACAGGAGGGGTGACAGAGGCTGCGGACATGACACAGGAGGGGGACAGAGGCTGCGGACATGACACAGGAGGGGTGACAGAGACTGCGGACATGACACAGGAGGGGTGACAGAGACTGCGGACATGACACAGGAGGGGTGACAGAGACTGCGGACATGACACAGGAGGGGTGACAGAGGCTGCGGACATGACACAGGAGGGGGACAGAGGCTGCGGACATGACACAGGATCGGGTGACAGAGGCTGCGGACATGACACAGGAGGGGTGACAGAGGCTGCGGACATGACACAGGAGGGGTGACAGAGGCTGCGGACATGACACAGGAGGGGGACAGAGGCTGCGGACATGACACAGGAGGGGTGACAGAGACTGCGGACATGACACAGGAGGGGTGACAGAGACTGCGGACATGACACAGGAGGGGTGACAGAGACTGCGGACATGACACAGGAGGGGTGACAGAGGCTGCGGACATGACACAGGAGGGGGACAGAGGCTGCGGACATGACACAGGAGGGGTGACAGAGGCTGCGGACATGACACAGGAGGGGTGACAGAGGCTGCGGACATGACACAGGAGGGGTGACAGAGGCTGCGGACATGACACAGGAGGGGTGACAGAGGCTGCGGACATGACACAGGAGGGGTGACAGAGGCTGCGGACATGACACAGGAGGGGTGACAGAGGCTGCGGACATGACACAGGAGGGGGACAGAGGCTGCGGACATGACACAGGAGGGGTGACAGAGACTGCGGACATGACACAGGAGGGGTGACAGAGACTGCGGACATGACACAGGAGGGGTGACAGAGGCTGCGGACATGACACAGGAGGGGTGACAGAGGCTGCGGACATGACACAGGAGGGGTGACAGAGGCTGCGGACATGACACAGGAGGGGGACAGAGGCTGCGAACATGATAGGGTCCTCCTTACCCCCTCACAGTGACCTCCTCCTCTGTCCACCATCATATAACTTCTCCTCCACATCATCAGTATGCTGTGTCCTCCTCCTGTGCCCCTTTCACCTCTCCACAGGTCAGGGCAGCTCTGACATGTGGAGAGGTGAAAAGGGCACGGAAGGAGGACACAGCATACTGATGATGTGGAGGAGAAGTTATATGATGGTGGACAGAGAGAGCACATCAGTCTCTGTCCCTCCCCTGCATGCCATGGCCGCTTCACCCTACGGGCTCCCGCTCCCAGCGCATTCCTCCTCTTACTTTAAATCCCCCCCTCCTCCTCCTCCTCACCCCTGCTCGGCCGAGTCCTCTCCTCCTACGGCGTCGGCGACTGTGAGACACTGTAGCCCGCCCCGCGAGCACTCCTGAGTCCTGTCCAGGCTTAAACTCTATTCAAAAATGGCGCCGGGCAGCGCCATTACGTTACTGCGCATGCGCCGCTCGGCCGAACGCATACGAGCTTTCCCGAGTCCGGCCGGCTTCGCAATGGCGCATGCGCAGTTGCATGGTCGGCTCGCGGCCATCTTTTTTATGGGCAGCCGATGCCCACAACGGACTTTACGTACACCCGAAAAAGGGGGTTAAATTTACGTGCTGTACGTAAATTAACGTACGGTTGGCAACACTGCTTCTGAGCTGTTCCCCATTTGTGGGTAGGTCAGCTTCTTAGGAGGCCGGATGACTCTTCGAGCCCTTTGCTCTCTTGGGATTTCTGGCTCTGGCGCCACAGGCTCCTCTTCCTCTGAACAACCATCATGGGCATCTTCCCAGTATTCTGCTGAAGGACTAGAAGGGATGAACTCTGTGGCTTCTGGGTTCAGTGTTTCATCTGTGGTGTCTTCAGTGGTTGGAAGATCTATGGTAGAAGTTCCTGGAGTTGGGGAAGGCCACAGCCAATCAAGTTCTCCCTCCTCACTTCCACTAAGTTGAGAGGCCTCTCCATCTTCAGCTCGGGAGGTCTGCGACCGAGTGTTCGGCCTAGGAGTATCCAGGATAGAGGCCGGTTCAAGGGAGTCTCCCACGGGAGGTATTCTAACTGCCTCAGCAAGTGGGAGAAGGTGGTTTCGATGCCACGTCTTCAGTGGGCCTACCTTTCCTTCTGGCTTCAACGTATAGACAGGTAGGCCTGGCAACTTCCTGCAGATGACATAGGGTTCAGATCTCCATCTGTCTGCAAGTTTGTGCTTTCCAGGGACCCCCAGATTGCGTAACAGTACTCGATCCCCGGGCTGTAGGTCTTGTACCCGAACCTTCAAGTCGAAGTTTCTTTTATTTCAAGCTCCCCTTTGATCTGAGGCCGCTTGAGCATGTTCATAGGCTACTTTCAGGCTGTGTCTGAGCCTGTCCACATATCCTTTGTGGGATGTGGCTGAGGAATGGTCCAGAGAGGTGCCAAAGGCCAAGTCCACCGGTAGTCTCGCTTCTCTCCCAAACATGAGTCGATATGGGGAGTAGCCTGTAGCATCACTGATGGTGCAGTTGTAAGCATGTACTATGGCTGCTATGTGTTGGCTCCAATGTTGCTTTTTCTCGCTTTCCAGAGTCCCCAACATGTTGAGCAAGGTTCGGTTAAACCTTTCCGGCTGAGCATCTCCCTGTGGATGGTAAGGTGTAGTTCAAGTCTTCTTAATTCCCAAAGAATCCAGGAGCTTCCGGATCAGTTTACTCTCAAAGTCCCTCCCTTGATCTGAATGGAGTCGCTGTGGCAGCCCATAATGGACAAAGTACTTCTCCATAAGTACCTTAGCTACGGTGGAGGCCTTCTGGTCTTTGGTGGGGAAAGCCTGGGCATACCTGGTGAAATGGTCGGTTATCACCAGAACATTTCCTAGTCCACTCAGGTCGGGTTCGAGGCAGAGAAAATCAATGCATACCAGATCCATTGGGCCTTGACTCTGTAGATGGCCCATTTGGGCAGCTTGATGGGGTAAAGTCTTCCTCTGGACGCACCGTGCACATGAGTGGCAGTACTCTTCTATCTCTGCCCTCATGCAGGGCCAATAGAACCGACTTCTGACAAGTTGAAAGGTCCTTTCAGCCCCTAGGTGGCCATGGTTGTCATGCAGGGCAATCAGAACAGTCTCTCAATATTTCTCTGGGAGGAACAGTTGCCACTTATCTTCTGAGTCATCAGAGGGGCCCCTTCGGTAGACCACTCCCTGATGTAACTGCAACCTGTCCCACTCTTTCCTCAGCAGGCGAGCTTCTTTTGAAGGTTGACGCATGAGTCTGTTTGGATCCTGATTCTCCAGGGCCTAAAGGACCAATCTCCCCATGGGGTCTTCCAATTGGTCACACCTCAACTCCTTCTTGGACAATCTTGCAGGTTGTCCTCTCCCAGTTGAGCTACTGCACAGTAGTGTTTGGGGACTCCCACCATGGTAACTCCTATTTCCTCTGCTCTGGAACCTCCTCGAGCTTGGAATTCAGCTCCTTGACAAAGGGCCCGCACCCCGTCCGGTGCCACTTGGGTCCAATCTTCTACGTCACTGGTGAGAGAATGAGATCTCCTGGACAGAGCGTCTGCATCTCGATTCCCAGTCCCTGACCTATACTTTAGGCTGAAGTTGAATCCAGAAAGTGCGGCCAGCCACCTGTGTCCAGTGGCGTCCAGCTTGGCCGTGGTGAAAAGGTAGGTAAGGGGGTTGTTATCGGTCTTCACAGTGAACTCCGCCCCATACAGGTAGTCTTTAAGCTTGTCTACTACCGCCCACTTAAGGGCCAGGAACTCCAGCTTGTGAGTGTGGTAGTTCTTCTCAGAGGGGGTCAGGCTCCTGCTCACGTAGGCAACAGGCCGCAGTTGTTCCTCGTGTTCTTGGTAAAGTACTCCTCCCAGACCGTCATGACTAGCATCTACGTGTAGTTCATAGGGCTTGGTTGGGTCTGCATAGGCCAAGACTGGGGCAGTGGTTAGGCTCTCCTTTAATGCCTGGAAGGCCTCTTCACACTTCTGGTTCCACTGATCTCTGACTGACTCTCCCGGCTTCCTGGGCCCTGAGTCGTCCTCTTCCCCCTCGGTCTTGAGTAGTTCGTTCAATGGCCTGGCAATTCGGGCGAATCCTTCCACAAACCTCCTGTAATAGGAGCAGAACCCCAAGAAGGATCTGAGTTCAGTTACTGTGGTGGGTCGTGGCCAGGAGGTAACTGCCTCCAATTTCTCAGGGTCTGTGGCCACCCCTTCTTCAGACACTATGTGCCCCAGATAGTTCACAGAAGACTGATAGAACCGACACTTCTCAGGCGAAAGCTTGAGTCCTTCCTCACTGAGTCTTCTCAACACTTTTTCCAGCCTCCTTTTGTGTTCTTCCAAGGTTCTCCCAAAGACAATGACATCGTCCAGGTATACAAGGACTTCAATAAGGTTCATGTCTCCTACAGTCTTCTCCATGAGACGTTGGAAAGTCGCTGGGGCTCCAGACAGACCTTGGGGCATCCGGTTGAATTCAAAGAACCCTACTGGGGTTATGAAGGCTGTCTTCTCCCTGTCTTCTGGGTGCATAGGAATCTGATAGTACCCGCTCTTGAGATCCATAACGCTGAACCATTTAGCTCCAGACAAGCTCTGTAGGGCATCCTCTATCCTCGGAGTGGTGTATTGGTCAGGTATGGTTCTCCTGTTGAGAGTCCTGTAGTCGATACAGAGCCTCAATGATCCATTCTTCTTTCTGACCACCACGATGGGAGAGGCATAGGGGCTTCTGGACTCCCGTATCACACCAGTCCTCTTGAGTTCTGCAAGTTGTTCCCTTAGATCCTCCAGATCTGCTAGGGGGACCCGCCTGACCCTCTCTCGGAAGGGCTTGTCTTCCTGGAGGCGGATCCGATGGGTGGCACTCCTTGCACACCCCACATCGAACTCATCCTTAGAGAAGATCTTCTCCCATCTATTCAACTGGGCCTTGGCTCTCTCCTTCCAAGCTCCTGGCAGATTCGGGTTTTCCATGGACAGCTTCTCCCAAGCATCTCCTCCTTCACCTGTCCTCTTCACTTCTGACAGGGTAACAGGGGCCGCAGGGCTCACCTGGCCTAGCAGCATTCTGGCTGGGATTTCCATGGGGTCTCTGGTAGTGTTCCTAACACTCACTGGAACTCTACAATGGGCCTTCTTCAGGACCTTCAGCGGGATCACTTCCGGTATCACTTCCAGACCTGAGGACTCACCCCTTGGGTCTGACTCCAGCACGACAAAGGGACCAGGCTGCTCCCAAGTAAGCTTCACAGTGGCTCTGAGACAGGTTACTTCGCCGGGCTGCAACACTACCCCTTCTCTTCCAAGTCTCCACACCTTCCCTATCCCTTCTCCAGGGGTCTCCTGCTCTTGGACCAGCCGTTGGTAGGCCGTCTTCAGCATGGGATGGATCTTGGTGGCTGTTCGCCCCTCTTCTTTTACTAGAGGGGTCAGGAGTCTTCGGACCAGGTCCGTGTTCGTCCCTATTATAAGGGAATTCTTGTTGGCTCCAGGCGGCCTAGGGCACACGACTGCCAGGGTGTCAAACACTTCGGCCTTCCCAGCCACGGATGGGTCAAAGGTCATCTTGATGGGAAGATAGCCGTCGTAAGGGAAACTCTGGGTTCCAATTCCCCATATTTCCAGCTCTTCTATCTTCTGGATAGGCAGATGACTCAAGTGCCTATCGTAGAAGTCCCGGTATAGTAGGGTCACTTGTGCCCCGGTATCCAAGAGGGCCCTGGTGTAGACTCCCTCCACTTGAATGGGCACTATAGGAGATGGGCCCACCAGCTTCTCCGGATATGGCCCGGCAGGGGTCGCCTTCTTCAGACCTTTCCCTTTTGGACTCTCTCTTGTCCTATTCCCTTTGGACTTGAACCTTTCTTGAGCCTGGTATGCATTGACTTCCCTCCTTTTTATGGGTGTAGGAACCCGCTGAGGGATACTGTTATTTTTCTTAGGTGTGCACCCCCTCTGGGGAGTGCTGTGTCTCTTCTGAGGGGTCTTGCCCCCTTTCTCTGCGGTGTATCTCTGTTGGAGAATGTTGTGTTTCCTCTGAGGTGTTCTATTTTCTCTCTTCTTCTGTTTTTCATTCAGTTTGGAGCTCACTGAAAATGATGGGCACCCGGTTGACTCCTTCACCGGGGCCCTATGAAGTTTTCCGCCGGCTGGCGGTTATTTATCTTTTTCTTCCTGGGACTGGAACATATGTTTGCAAAATGACCAATCCCTCCGCAGTTGTAACAAATCACCTCTTCTTCACGATCCTGTAGAGAAGCGGGCGCTGAGGTATTCGGGAACAACTCCTTTCTTGGACTTTTCTTTTCTGGTTTCCTTTGATCTTTCTCCATCAAAGAGGTCAGTATCTCCAACACTTGGGACATCTGCGATTTCAGGGTGTCCACTTCTGCATCTCTTTCGGGGATCATGGCCGGGCTGACCATCACCACCAGAGGTTTGGTTGGCTCGATTGGCTGTTCTCTCTTTTTCTCCTCCCACATGGCCTCTTCCTCTCTGACCATTCGAATGAGGTCGGGGTATTCCAGGTTCTTCCCGTCCTGTCGGGTGCGCAGCGCCAATGCAATAGGATCCAGGGGCTGAGCTCCCCTCAATACCTGCTGAGCCCGGGCCTCGTCTACCTTCCCTGGGTCGATCCCCTTCTTCAGAATAATTCTATGCAGGATCTTGTCTAGACGTCCCATATATTCTGACAGTTTCTCTCCTGTTTTCTGGTAGCAGTGCTCCAGCTGATAGGTGAGCTCGGTAACTTTTTCTGTCCCACCGAACACATTCTGCAAGATGTCCAAGTAGTCCTGTGCAGTACAGTCTTTCCTGCTCATCTTCAGGTTGCGTATGGCATCCAGAGCAGGCCCCTTCAAACTTTCAGCAATTCGCTGATTCTTGCTGCGTTCTGGAACTTCCCATTCCTCTAAGGCCTGAGTGGTGCCATCTAGCCACTCCTCAAATCCTTCTTCCCCTGAGGGCACAGGTTTTCTCCCTGAGAATATCCGGAGCTTTCTGTACCCCAACATTGGGTAATCTGTGGGATTCTTCTTGCACTGGGCCACAATCTCTCCCAGTACAGCGCATAGTTCTGTGCTGAGGGTGGCCGGTGATGATCTGGGACTCTCTGTATCCTCCTGCTCTTGTGCCTTAGGGGATGGTGGGGGAGGTATCTGTGGAGATGATGACTTTCTTATTTGGAACCGATCTCCCTTATGTGGCAGCGCATGTGTCAGATGGTAGGTCTGCCCATCCATAGCTTGTATGCTCTGGCTTTTAAAATGCTCTGGAATTTCGTCTTTCCACTCTATTAATGCGTATGTACACGAAGCATGTGGTCTCACATCCATCACCCATGATTTCTGGCATGGTGATAGGGATGTCATTAACTGCTTTATCGCATCTCTTTGCCAGATCCCCGGGAGTTCAATAACTGCCGCCGCGGCCGAATCTGCGCCAGCCATTGTGTACCACTGTCCTACTTCTAGCGGGTCCATGCCGGTCTTTTGGCGTGTTCGCTTGCTGTATCAGGATCCCGGACGAGAACCCCCACGTGTAGCGATACCTCCAACTAAGAAGGCCGCAGATTTAGTTGGGCCCTGAAGACAGCTCCGCCAACCCCCGGCAATATGCTCAACCCCCTACTGGCACAGCTAGTAAGGGGAGATAGGACCGCGTGACCGCAACTCTAGGTGACACAGTCCTATGGCAAACACACACAGTGATATACTTTAAAACTTCTATTAAAGTAAGTGAAACTGACACCAATGTACTTGACCCAGATATTTTACTGAGGCTAATGGGCAAGTAATAAACAACAGTATTATAAGTTGCAGATCCCTGCAATAAACAGTAATAAAGATAAACAGAGTAATCAGAATAATTAAGTATTGTTGTGCAACTCTAGCGCTGCCCTTTTACAGCTACTTCCCCTCAGGGGTAGACTAACACCCAGCAATGTCTACCTATGCAGTCAGGCCTGACTGATCTAAATGGAAGTTCAGTGAAACAATATTCGCTAGCAATCTTTCGGTGGTGCACTTGAAGAACAACTTTGTAATCCCAACGAATAGTAAAGATAAAGTATCTGTCTTTAAACAGCTCTCACCACCCGGACAAGTCCAAGTCCGTTTCCTCCATCGATTCGTCTAGGAACAGGAATCCACCGACATCCAAGTCTTCAATCCTTCTGGTGTACTGCAGCAAGGATGAGAAGATGTCTCTAAGGTTCTGCTAGGCTGGCAGAGGGGCTCTTTGGAAAGGAGCACAAGGCCCAGGCTTCAGGCCTTGTGCACACAGCAGTTCAGCACAGAGATCCTCTTGCTAGGAGAGGGGGTGTCCAAAGAGACCGAACAAACTCCACCTCCCCTTTATAAAGTCTGCCCCAGCAGTCTCTGTTCCGGAGCAATGTACCCTGGGTGCTGCAAGATGTACTGGGAGATGTAGTCTCTCTCTCCTCTGCTTTCACTTCCCGTAATGTCTCTTTACTTCCTCCCGACTCACCTCTCACCTGGAACTTCTTGTCTCTCTGTCTTAAAGGGGAATACCCCGCTACATACATATATATATATATATATTGTGAGGGGGTTAGCTCGGCAGCAGATGTGTGTGACCCCCTGGATGGGTTCACCACACAAGAACAGGCACAGCCGACAGAGTTTGTAGTTGCAAAAACAAAAGGTGCAGTTTATTTTAAACTATTTACAGGGGAAAAACAGCAAAACAAAAGAAACATAAAAAAGAAATCCTTGTCAGCTTGACCGCTTACTACACACGTAGGTTCTCTGTCTGACAACTAGGTGCAGCCTTGTGCTGCCCCAGCCCCTATCTCCCTGTTTTTGAAGGTTTTAGCCACACAGGCTTTGTCTCACCGGTCAGGACAGAAACACACTCCCCAGTCTTGCACAACACAGAACTGGTTCCAGGATGGAGCATCTCCCTTAGCATGCTGGGAGTTCTTGTAGAGGCCTCAATGAGCCACTTGATTCAGCTGGGCTCATTAACTCTTCCCCCGCAAGACTCCCAGCACTCCTCCTAGTGGTATGAACTTGCATAAAGCCTGAATCTAGGGCATACATACCTACCATCCTGAATGCAACCTGGTGATTTTACCTGCCTGCTGTCACATACCCCCCCCCCTCTTGTTTTAACCTTGGGGTTGGAACACAAGCAATCAATCAGGCATGCATGTACTCGAGACAAAGCATCCACATTCCCCATTTGAACGCCAGGGCGATGCTTTGCCGTAAAGTTGAATTCCTGTAGGGCCAGGAACCACCTATTCACTCTTCTATTTGTCTCTTTGTTTTGAGCCATCCACTTTAACCACTTAAGCCCCGGACCATTTGGTAGCTAAAGGACCAGAGGTGAATTCAGAATTTTGCACTGCGCTGCTTTAACTGTAAATTGTGCGGACATGCAATGTTGTACCCAAACAAAATTTGCGTCCTTTTCTTCCCACAAATAAAGCTTTCTTTTAATGGTATTTGATTGCCTCTGCGATTTTTCTTTTTTGCGATATAAACGGAAAAAAGGCCGAAAATTTTGAAAAAAAATGATATTTTCTACTTTTTGTTATAAGAAAAATCGAATAAACTCAATTTTAGTCATACATTTAGGCCAAAATGTATTCAGCCACATGTCTTTAGTAAAAAAAATGTCAATAAGCGTATATTTATTGGTTTGCGCAAAAGTTTTAGCGTTTACAAACTAGGGTACATTTTCTGGAATTTACACAGCTTTAAATTTATGACTGCCTATCTCATTTCTTGAGGTGCTAAAATGGCAGGGCAGTACAAAACCCCCCCAAATGACCCCATTTTAGAAAGTAGACACCCCAAGGAAATTGCTGAGAGGCATGTTGAGCCCATTGAATATTTTTTTTTTGTCCCAAGTGATTGAATAATGACAAAAAAAAATAAAAAATTACAAAAAGTTGTCACTAAATGATATATTGCTCACACATGCCATGGTTATATGTGGAATTGCACCCCAAAACACATTCTGCTGCTTCTCCTGAGTACGGGGATACCACATGTGTGGGACTTTTTAGGAGCCTAGCCACGTACGGGACCCCGGAAACCAAGCACCGCCTTCAGGATTTCTAAGGGCGCAAATTTTTGATTTCACTCCTCACTACCTATCACAGTTTTGAAGGCCATAAAATGCCAAAATAGCACAAAACCCCCCCCCCCAAATGACCCCATTTTAGAAAGTAGACACCCCAAGGAAATTGCTGAGAGGCCTGTTGAGCCCATTGAATATTTTTTTTTTTTGTCCCAAGTGATTGAATAATGACAAAAAAAAAAAAAAATTACAAAAAGTTGTCACTAAATGATATATTGCTCACACATGCCATGGTTATATGTGGAATTGCACCCCAAAATACATTCTGCTGCTTCTCCTGAGTACGGGGATACGACATGTGTGGGACTTTTTAGGAGCCTAGCCACATACGGGACCCCGGAAACCAAGCACCGCCTTCAGGATTTCTAAGGGCGCAAATTTTTGATTTCACTCCTCACTACCTATCACAGTTTTGAAGGCCATAAAATGCCAAAATAGCACAAACCCCCCCCCCAAATGACCCCATTTTAGAAAGTAGACACCCCAAGGAAATTGCTGAGAGGCCTGTTGAGCCCATTGAATATTTTTTTTTTTTGTCCCAAGTGATTGAATAATGACAAAAAAAAAAAAAAAATTACAAAAAGTTGTCACTAAATGATATATTGCTCACACATGCCATGGTTATATGTGGAATTGCACCCCAAAATACATTCTGCTGCTTCTCCTGAGTACGGGGATACGACATGTGTGGGACTTTTTAGGAGCCTAGCCACATACGGGACCCCGGAAACCAAGCACCGCCTTCAGGATTTCTAAGGGCGCAAATTTTTGATTTCACTCCTCACTACCTATCACAGTTTTGAAGGCCATAAAATGCCAAAATAGCACAAAACCCCCCCAAATGACCCCATTTTGGAAAGTAGACACCCCAAGCTGTTTGCTGAGAGGCATGGTGAGTATTTTACAGCTCTCATTTGTTTTTGAAAATGAAGAAAGAACATTTTTTTTTTCTTTTTTTTTTTCAATTTTCAAAACTTTGTGACAAAAAGCGAGATCTGCAAAATACTCACAATACCTCTCAGCAAATAGCTTGGGGTGTCTACTTTCCAAAATGGGGTCATTTGGGGGGGGGGGTTTTGTGCCATCTGGGCATTCCATGGCCTCCAAAACTATGATAGGCAGTGAGAAGTGAAATCAAAAATTGACACCCTTAGAAAGCCTGAAGGCGGTGCTTGGTTTTTGGGGTCCCGTACGCGGCTAGGCTCCCAAAAAGTCTCACACATGTGGTATCCCCGTACTCAGGAGAAGCAACAGAATGTATTTTGGGGTGTAATTCCACATATGCCCATGGCATGTTTGAGCAATATATCATTTAGTGACAACTTTGTGCAAAAAAAAAAAAAAAATTGTATTTTTTCCGCAACTTGTGTCAACATATAAAATATTCCATGGACTCGACATGCCTCTCAGTATATAGCTTGGGGTGTCTACTTTCCAAAATGGGGTCATTTGGGGGGGTTTTGAACTGTTCTGGCATTTTATACACAACATTAGGAAGCTTACATCCACTCTTCTAACCACTTGAAGACAAAGCCCTTTTTGACACTTTTTGTTTACATGAAAACATTTTTTTTTTTGCAAGAAAATTATGTTGAACCCCCAAACATTATATATATTTTTAAAGCAAAGGCCCTACAGAATAAAATGGTGGGTGTTGCATTTTTTTTTCTACACAGTATTTGCGCAGCGATTTTTCAAACGCATTTTTTGGGGAAAAAATACACTTTGTTTTATTTTAATGCACTAAAACACACTATATTGCCCAAATGTTTGACGAAATAAAAAAGATTATCTTAGGCCGAGTACATAGATACCAAACACGACATGCTTTAAAATTTCGCACAAACGCACATTGGCGACAAACTACATACATTTTTAAAAGCCTTTAAAAGCATTTACAGGTTACCCCGTTAGATTTACAGAGGAGGTCTACTGCTAAAATTACTGCCCTCGATCTGACCTTCGCGGTGATACCTCACATGCATGGTGCAATTGCTGTTTACATATGACGCCAGACCGACGCTTGCGTTCGCCATTGGGCAAGAGCAGGGCAGGACAGGGGTGCTTTTTTTTTTTTTTTTTTTTTATTATTAATTTTGCTTTTTTATTTTATTTTTAAACTGTTGCTTCCATATTTTTTTTTTTTTATCACTTTTATTGTTATCTCAGGGAATGTAAATATCCCCTATGATAGCAATAGGTAATGACAGGTACTCTTTTTTGAAAAAACTGGGGTCTATTGGACCCTAGATCTTTCCTCTGCCCTCAAAGCATCTGACCACACCAAGATCGGTGTGATAAAATGCTTTCCCAATTTCCCAATGGCGCTTTTTATATCCGGGGGGGGGGACATTCCCTCCCACTGCTTGTAAAAGCAGTCCAGAGGCTAATTAGCCACTAGGATTGCTTTTACATAAAAGCCGGCCGCTGGCTGAAAAGAATGATACCAAGATGATACCTAAACCCGCAGGCATCTTTCTGGTATAAACATTCAAAGTCCAGCAACATACCAGTACGTTGCTGGTCCTTGTTGGACATGTATTGTAATCTTTTTTTTCATGCAGCCTGTTGGCTGAACGAAAAAAAAAGATTGATCGGTGGGTATGCCCACCATTAGAATACCGCCCTTCATCCACCCACTTCTAATGATGGGCATACATGCACCATTTATATATGCCGAAGCATGGGGGCATCTTCTCGCAAAAGTTATGCCGCGTACACATGGTCAGACTTTTCCACGTCGGAATTTCGACCATATGTACGCGGCATTAGGAGCAAAATCGCTCCTCCGCTCCTGCTGCCCCAATGCTTCGGCATATATGCTTTTTTTTTTAACTGTGGTGGTGAAATCACCTCCTACAGCACTGGAGTCGCAGGGATCAGGCCTGTCTCTGCGAACGCTGCAGTTATGTGTGTTGTGTTTTGCAAGTGACAGTGATCGATCGATACTGCACTTGGGTGGCCTGGGCTGGACGGAGGGGCAAAACGCAGGTGCTAGCATGTATCTGGGCTGATCCCGCTAACACTGCGTTTTTGGGAACCCTAAACTGCTGGGGACGCTAGTATAGATCTGATCAGATCAGATATTGAGCTGATCAGATACTATACCACTAAGGGGGGTGTATGCTTCACGCGTGGGTGTTAGCGCTACTGGCACTAACCTGACGCTGCCTGGGGTGTGACGCAGACCCTCTCTGACGCTAAAACCTAATTGATATCACCCGCCGGGCGATCAGGGGGTTAAACCTTTATTGGGTTATATACGGCGGGTGCCCTGACACTATAAAAAGCAAACTAACTAACCAGCGTCACCCGTAACACTTATATGATGATCACTGGTGAAAGGGTTAACTAGGGGCAATTAGGGGGTTAAAACCTTTATTAGGTAATATATGGGGGTACCTGACGCTATATAAAAACCTGACGGCGAACCTAAAAAAAAATTACTGGCTACCTATCGGCATCACCGACACTAAGACAACGATCATAAAAACTATCGCTTAGCGACAGTGGTGATAGGGGGTGAAAGGGTTACCTGGGGGGCGATCAGGGGGTTAAACCTTTATTAGATAATATATGGGGGTACCTGACGCTATAAAAACCTGCGGCGAACCTAAAAAAAATTACTGGCTACCGATCAGCATCACCGACGCTAAGACATCGATCAGAAAAATGATCGCATAGCGACGGCGGTGCTAGGGGGTGAAAGGGTTACCTGGGGGGTGATCAAGGGGGTTAAACCTTTATTAGGTAATATATGGGGGTACCCGACGCTATAAAAACCTGCAGCGAACCTAAAAAAAATTACTGGCTACCGATCAGCATCACCGACGCTAAGACATTGATCAGAAAAATTATCGCTTAGTGACAGTGGTGATAGGGGGTGAAAGGGTTACCTGGGGGGCGATCAAGGGGGTTAAACCTTTATTAGGTAATATATGGGGGTACCCGACGCTATAAAAACCTGCGGCGAACCTAAAAAAAATTACTGGCTACCGATCAGCATCACCGACGCTAAGACATCGATCAGAAAAATGATTGCTTAGTGACGGCGGTGCTAGGGGGTGAAAGGGTTACCTGGGGGGTGATCAAGGGGGTTAAACCTTTATTAGATAATTTATGGGGGTACCCGACGCTATAAAAACCTGCGGCGAACCTAAAAAAAATTACTGGCTACCGATCAGCATCGCCGACGCTAAAACATCGATCAGAAAAATTATCGCTGAGTGACCGTGGTGATAGGGGGTGAAAGGGTTACCTGGGGGGCGATCAAGGGGGTTAAACCTTTATTAGGTAATATATGGGGGTACCCGACGCTATAAAAACCTGCGGCGAACCTAAAAAAAATGACTGGCTACCGATCAGCATCACCGACGCTAAGACATCGATCAGAAAAATGATCGTTTAGCGACGGCGGGTACTAGGGGGTGAAAGGGTTATCTGGGGGGTGATCAGGGGGTTAAACCTTTATTAGGGGGGGTCAGGGGGCTACACTGGACCTAAAACTAAATGTACTGACACTTTTACAGTCACAAATGTCACTGATTGCAGTGATCACTAAATAAATGGTCACTGCAATCAGTGACACTGTGACTGGGGGGTGATCTGGGGGGTGATCTGGGGGTGTCTGGGGGGGCCTGGGGGGGCGATTTATGTACCTATGTGTCCTGGTGTCAGTGTAGTGTTGTGTGCACTAACCTGCATCTTCTCCTGTACGGCGCTCGGTATATGTGAGCGCCGCAGGAGAGATGACATCACTTCCTCCAGCCTGTGTAAACAAGCACACAGGCAGGGGAAGCTCTCATTCGCCGGGAGCGATCGAGAGGGGGTGGCCGGAATCGAACGGCCGTCCCCTCATGCCGGATCGCTCCCGAAGGTAAAACGACCGCTCACTGTAAAGAAGGGGGGTCCGATCGGACCCCCCAACTATACAAAGGCAATCACGTACATATACGTGATTCTGCCTGTCGGTGCCATTCTGCCGACGTATATTTACAGTGGGCGGTCGTTAAGTGGTTAAAGGAGTGTGATCAGTAATCATGTCAAAGTGCCTACCTAGCAGATAGTACCGAAGGGAATCTAGAGCCCACTTCACCGCTAAACACTCCTTCTCAATCGTGGCGTAATTTATCTCATGGGACTTCAGTTTCCTGCTGAGGTAAATGACTGGGTGCTCTTCCCCGTTCCAGACCTGGGACAATACTGCTCCTAACCCATTGTCGGATGCATCACTTTGTACGACAAAGTCCCTAGAGAAGTCTGGTGAGTACAACACTGGATGGCTTCATAAGGCTTTTTTTAAGAATTGGAATGCTGCCTCAGCCTCTGGGGTCCATTTAACCATGACAGACTCTTTCCCTTTTGTCAGGTTGGTTAGGGGCACAGCCTCAGAAGCAAAGTGGGGAATGAATCGCCGATAATAACCAGCGATTCCCAGAAAGGCTCGTACCTGCTTCTTGCTGTTGGGACGTAGCCAATTCTGTATGGCCTCGACTTTGTTGACTTGGGGTTTTATTACTCCCCTCCCAATAGTGTACCCAAGATATTTGGCCTCTTCCTGCCCAATGGTACACTTCTTGGGGTTGGCCGTAAACCCAGCTTCCCGGATAGAGTCTAGGACTGCTTGCACTTTTGGCAGATGTGAGGCCCAATCTGTGCTGTAGATAATTACATCATCCAGGTAAGCCGCAGCATACTTCTGATGGGGCCTCAGTATCTGGTCCATTTTCCGCTGGAATGTGGCCGGCGCATTCTGTAACCCAAACGGCATTCTTTTATATTGGAACGCCCCGTCTGGGGTTACAAATGCGGTTTTCTCCTTGGCCAGGAGAATTTGCCAATACCCTTTTGTGAGATCAAGAGTTGTCATGTGTCGGACTGTTCCCAGCCGGTCGATCAACTCATCTATACGTGGCATGGGTAGGTGTCAAATTTTGTAACTTTGTTCAGTTGTCGAAAATCGTTACAAAATCGCCAGCTCCCATCCAGTTTAGGCACTTACACAATGGGACTTGACCAATCACTTTGGGACTCCTCTATCACCCCCAAACTTAAGCATTTTCTGTACTTCCTCACGTATTGCCTCCCGTCGGGCCTCCGGGATCCGATAGGGTTTTAGTTTCACCCTTTCACCGGGCGGGGTAATAATATCATGCTCTACCCCAGACGTTTGTCCCGGCAGATCAGAGAAAACCTCCTTGTTGCGAAGCACAAACTCCTTAACCTCCTGTTGCTGGGGGTTTGACAAGGTGACTGCTATTCCAACCTCAGGAATCACGCAATCAGAGTGAGCTGGTGACAAAGTGTCTGCGACTAGGGATTCCCTATCCCTCCAGGCTTTCAACAGATTAATGTGATAGATCTGTTCGGGCTTTCGCCTTTCTGGTTGTCTGACCTTGTAATTCACTTCGCTAACTTTTTCCATTATCTCATAGGGGCCTTGCCATTTGGCGAGGAATTTGCTTTCAACCGTAGGGACAAGTACCAATACCCTATCCCCCAAGGAAAAGGTACGGGTCTTGGCTCCACGGTTGTACACTCTCTGTTGTGCCAACTGCGCTTGGGCCAAATGTTCCTTTACGATTGGCATTACCTGTGCAATTCTATCTTGCATCAGGGCGACATGCTCAATCACACTCCTGTGGGGAGAACTCTCACTTTCCCAAGTTTCCTTGGCGATATCTAACAGCCCTCTTGGGTGTCTCCCATAGAGTAACTCAAAGGTTGAGAAACCCGTAGAGGATTGGGGTACCTCCCTAATAGCAAACATTAAATAGGGAATTAGACAGTCCCAATCCTTTCCATCTTTATCCACCACCTTCTTTAACATTTGTTTTAGGGTTTTGTTGAATCTTTCAACCAACCCATCTGTTTGGGGGTGATACACAGATGTACGCAATTGTGTCACTTTGAACAACTTACACAGCTCTTTCATAACCCGGGACATAAAGGGTGTACCTTGGTCCGTAAGCAGTTCTTTACAAATACATACACACGGCTAAAAACAAGAGATAGCTCTTTGGCTATGGTTTTGGCCGAGGTATTTCGGAGAGGAATCGCTTCCGGATAACGGGTGGCATAGTCCATTATAACCAAAATGTACTGGTGCCCCCTAGCGGACTTCATTATCGGACCTACCAAATCCATTGCGGTCCTCTCAAAGGGGACCTCAATGATGGGAAGAGGTACCAGCGGGTTACGGAAATGTGGCATCGGTGCCGACCTCTGACACACAGGGCAGGAGGAACAATAATTTTCTGTTTCCTTCATGACCCCAGGCCAATAGAATCTCTGCAATACTCTCTCTCGGGTTTTCTCTGTCCCCAGATGACCTCCAAGAATGTGCCCATGGGCCAACTCTAACACCAACTTCCTCTAAGATTTGGGCACCACAAGCTGCTCAATGGTTTCTTCTGCCCTTTTAGCCACCCGATGAAGTATGGGTAAGTGCAGGTCTCATCTGGGTTCACTAACTCGCCATCTATTTCCACTACGTTTTCCCGTGCCTTTATTAGGGTGGGGTCTTTTAACTGTTCTGTGGCAAAATTTTCCTTGTGAACCTCGAGATCAGAAAACTCCACAGACGGCATATTTTCGTCTGAGGATGTTGGCTCCTCCCAAGTTTCTCGAGTCTCCCCTGCCAATACCGACAAGGGAAATTCTGGAGAGTCCTAACCACTCTCAGAGGAATTCTGGCTATCAAATTCCTGGTATATAGGGGCACCAGTGGGGGGCTCAGGACAATCCCATAGTTCCCAGAACTTTGGAAAATCCCTTCCCACAATGGCATCATGAGGCAAGTGAGACACTAATCCCACCCGATGAGAGAGGGTACCTTTGGGGGTCTCAAAACACACTGTAGTCACCGGATACTCTCGGGTGTCCCCATGCACACAAATAAGCGCTACCTTGCTATTCCCAGAAACCTCTGTAGTAACTAATTCAGCCTTTATCAGTGTCACGAGGCTACCTGAATCCAGCAATACAACAACATTTCTACCATTAACACACATTTTGCATAAATGTTTCTCAGTTCCCCGAATGGCAGTGCTTGCGACTATCGCAAACAGCGACTGACGTCTGTCCGTTAGAAAGTCACATTGCATGGGTTCATCCACAACCGGGCAATTTGCTGCAATATGTCCCTCTTGTCGGCAGCGGTAACAAACAATCCTTCTTGCTGCCTCTTGAACCCCTGACTTCCCAGACTGTTCTCGCCAAACCTTGGGTAGAACTCCCACCCTCTCACTCTCTCCACCCTCACCCCTTGGAATCATCTTACCCGCCACTGGGGATGGTCTGGTCTTAGGGTGGAAAGTCCGTGAGTCTCTGGAAGAGGCAGTCAGGTTCTCTGTAGCCAAGTACTTCTCTACACGATCCACAAGATTATCGTCCGTTTCTGGGTCTCCATGGCTTACCCACTTTTGGATGGCAGTAGGAAGAGCTCTCAAGAAACGATCCATCACAACACGTTCCACAATCTTTGGTGCGGACAAAGTCTCTGGCTGTAGCCACTTCCTGCTCAGGTGAATGAGATCATACATTTGAGACCTGGGGGGTTTTCCAAGCCGGAAAGTCCAGTTATGCACACGCTGAGCCCGGACAGCCAGGGTGACACCCAGCCGTGCCAATATTTCAGTTTTTAGCATCACATAGTCTTTTTCTTGGTCAGGCTCTAGGTCATAGTAAGCTTTCTCTGATTCTCCAGTTAACAGAGGAGCCACCAGTCCAGCCCACTGCTCCTTAGGCCACTTTTCTCTTTCAGCAGTCCTTTCAAATGTGGTCAAAAACACCTCTGGATCATCCTCTCCAGTCATTTTTGTCAATAAAGAACTCACCCCAAAGGACGCGGTATTAGTGGAACGACTTTCCTCACTGGTCTGCGGACGTTGCTGCATTACTGTTTCCATTTGTTGTAGTCTCTGCTCTTGCTTCTGCAACAGGTCTATGAAACGGGCCTCCGATTGCTGCAGGGCTTGTTGCTGAGCTTCCAGACTCTGTTGGTGAGCTTGCTGCTGGGCTGCAAGGCTCTGTTGATGAGCTTGCTGCTGGGCTGCAAGGCTCTGTTGATGAGCTTGCTGCTGGGATGCAAAGCTCTGTTGTTGAGCTACAAGGCTCTTTTGCAAACCTGCATTTGTCTGCTGCTGATTGGCAGTTGCTAGAGCCAGCTGTTTCAATATCTCCTCCACGCTGGCCTTAAAAAAACTGCCACTGGTTCTCAGGGCCGGCGCTACCACTAGGCGAAGTAGGCAGCCGCCTAGGGGCGCACTACCACCTAGGGCGCAACCACAGCCTCTGTCCTGTGTGAGCTAGGCTCTCCTCTCTCCTGATCGCTGGCCCTATTCAGTGTGCCGCCACGGAGCCACCAAATTCCCCCCATGTGTAGCGCAGAGCGCCCGCTGCGCTGTCACATCTCAGTCCTCAGACAGGTATATCACACAGCGCCGCTCCGGGACTCCTTTGCTCCAGCCTGTCCCTCTGGTGCGGCGCTGTGTGTCTTGTGTGTGCAGCGGAGGGGCGGGGCTCGACGAAGTTGGCAGCATTGAGAGGAGTAGCTGACTGACCTCCCGCCCAGCGAGGACTCCGTGGAGTGGGTGGATGGCATTGGCGGCGCTGGCCTGGCCCTGGCGGGGACTCCGTGGAGCGGATGGATGGCGCTGGCCTGGCCCCTGAGCAGAGCCCTGATGATGGTTGACGAAGCACCAAAGAGCAGAGGTAAGGAGGAGGACGGATCCTCCCCGATCTACATTAAGCTGTATGAGGGGGGGGGGGGGTGTGTTTAAGTAGTGCAGGAAGTAGGAGTCAGGGGGGTCAGTGTATGTGTCATGTAAGGGGGAGTCAGTGTATGTGTCATGTAAGGGGGGGTCAGTGTATGTTTCATGGTAAGGGGGGTCAGTGTATGTGTCATGTAAGGGGGGTCAGTGTATGTGTCATGTAAGGGGGGTCAGTGTATGTTTCATGTAAGGGGGGTCAGTGTATGTTTCATGTAAGGGGGGGTCAGTGTATGTGTCATATAAGGGGGGTCAGTGTATGTGTCATATAAGGGGGGTCAGTGTATGTGTCATGTAAGGGGGGTCAGTGTATGTGTCATGTAGGGGGGGTCAGGGTATGTGTCATGTAAGGGGGGGTCAGTGTATGTGTCATGTAAGGGGGGTCAGTGTATGTTTCATGTAAGGGGGGTCAGTGTATGTTTCATGTAAGGGGGGTCAGTGTATGTGTCATGTAAGGGGGGTCAGTGTATGTGTCATGTAAGGGGGGGTCAGTGTTTGTGTCATGTAAGGGGGGTCAGTGTATGTTTCATGTAAGGGGGGTCAGTGTATGTGTCATGTAAGGGGGGGTCAGTGTATGTGTCATGTAAGGGGGGGTCAGTGTATGTGTCATGTAAGGGGGGTCATTGTATGTGTCATGTAAGGGGGGTCATTGTATGTGTCATGTAAGGGGGGTCAGTGTTTGTGTCATGTAAGGGGGGTCAGTGTATGTGTCATGTAAGGGGGGGTCAGTGTATGTTTCATGTAAGGGGGGGTCAGTGTATGTGTCATGGTAAGGGGGGGGTCAGTGTATGTGTCAGGTCAGTGTAATTGTCAGGTGGGTTAGTGTAGGGGACAGGGGGTCAGTGTATGTGTCAGGGGGTCAGTGTAGGGGTCAGATAGGTCACATGTGTCGCAAGGGCAGGTTAAAGTGGAGTCAGGGGCGCAGCCGGGGGGGGGCGGCAAAATTAGGTTTCACCTAGGGTGTCAAAGATCCTTGCACCAGCCCTGCTGGTTCTCCACCAACTGCGAGGGGGTTAGCTCGGCAGCGGGTGTGTGTGACCCCCTGGATGGGTACACCACACAAGAACAGGCACAGCAGACAGAGTTTGTAGTTGCAAAAACAAAAGGTGCGGTTTATTTTAAACTATTTACAGTGGAAAAACAGCAAAACAAAAGAAACATAAAAAAGAAATCCTGGCCAGCTTGACCGCTTACTACACACGTAGGTTCCCTGTCTGACAATTAGGTGCAGCCTTGTGCTGCCCCAGCCCCTATCTCCCTGTTTTTGAAGGTTTTAGCCACACAGGCTTTGTCTCACCGCACAGGACAGAAACACACTCCCCAGTCTTGCACAACACAGAACTGGTTCCAGGATGGAGCATCTCCCTTAGCATGCTGGGAGTTCTTGTAGAGGCCTCAATGAGCCACTTGATTCAGCTGGGCTCATTAACTCTTCCCCCCGCAAGACTCCCAGCACTCCTCCTAGTGGTATGAACTTGCATAAAGCCTGAATCTAGGGCATACATACCTACCATCCTGGATGCAACCTGGTGATTTTACCTGCCTGCTGTCACAATATATATATTGTGAGGGGGTTAGCTCAGCAGCGGGTGTGTGTGACCCCCTGGATGGGTTCACCACACAAAAACAGACACAGCAGACAGTGGTAGGAGAAAACAAAAGGGTGTGGTTTTATTTGAGCTATATACAGACAAAAAAATACAGCAAAAACAAAAGAAACATGAAAATAAATCCTGGTCAACTTGACCGCTCACTACACACTTTGGTGTCCCTAACTAACAACTGGGTACAGCCTTGTGCTGTCCCAGTCCCTAGCTCCCTGCTTTTTTGAAGTTCTTAGCAATAACCACACAGGCTTTGGCTCACCGCACAGAGAGCACACTCCCCAGACTATCCACACAGATCTGGTTCCAGTTTGGAGCATCTCCCTTGGCATGCTGGGAGTTCTTGTAGAGGCCCTAACGAGCCCACTTACTTCAGCTGGGCTCATTAACTCTTCCCCTGCAAGACTCCCCGCACTCCCCCTAGTGGTATAAATCGGCATAAAGCCTGAATCTAGGACATATATACCTTCCATCCTGGATGCAACCTGGTGATTTTACCTGCATGCTGTCACATACCCTCCCCCTCTTGTTTTAACCTTGGGGTTGGAACACAAGCAATCAGGCATGCATGTACTCGAGACAAAGCATCCACATTCCCCATTTGAACGCCAGGGCGATGCTTTACTGTAAAGTTGAATTCCTGTAGGGCCAGGAACCACCTATTTACTCTTTGTTTTGAGCCATCCACTTTAAAGGAGCGTGATCAGTAATCATGTCAAAGTGCCTACCTAGCAGATAGTACCAAAGGGAATCTAGAGCCCACTTCACCGCTAAACACTCCTTCTCAATCGTGGCGTAATTTACCTCATGGGACTTCAATTTCCTGCTGAGGTAAATGACTGGGTGCTCTTCCCCGTTCCAGACCTGGGACAATACTGCTCCTAACCCAACGTCGGATGCATCACTTTGTACGACAAAGTCCCTAGAGAAGTCTGGTGAGTACAACACTGGCTGGCTACATAAGGCTTTTTTTAAGAATTGAAATGCTGCCTCAACCTCTGGGGTCCATTTAACCATGACAGACTCCTTCCCTTTTGTCAGGTTGGTTAGGGGCACAGCCTGAGAAGCAAAGTGGGGAATGAATCGCCGATAATAACCAGCGATTCCCAGAAAGGCTCGTACCTGCTTCTTGCTGTTGGGACGCGGCCAATTCTGTATGGCCTCGACTTTATTGACTTGGGGTTTTATTACTCCCCTCCCAATGGTGTACCCAAGATACTTGGCCTCCTCCTGTCCAATGGTACACTTCTTGGGGTTGGCCGTAAACCCAGCTTCCCGGATAGAGTCTAGGACTGCTTGCACTTTTGGCAGATGTGAGGCCCAATCTGTGCTATAGATAATTACATCATCTAGGTAAGCCGCAGCATACTTCTGATGGGGCCTCAGTATCTGGTCCATTTTCCGCTGGAATGTTGCCGGCGCATTCTGTAAACCAAACGGCATTCTTTTATATTGGAACGCCCCGTCTGGGGTTACAAATGCGGTTTTCTCCTTGGCCGACTTGGCCAGGGGAATTTGCCAATACCCTTTGGTGAGATCAAGAGTTGTCATGTATCGGGCTGTTCCCAACCGGTCGACCAACTCATCTATACGTGGCATGGGGTAGGTGTCAAATTTTGTAACTTTGTTCAGTTGTCGGAAATCGTTACAAAATCGCCAGCTCACATCCGGTTTAGGCACTAACACTATGGGACTTGACCAATCACTTTGGGATTCCTCTATCACCCCTAACTTAAGCATTTTCTGTACTTCCTCACGTATTGCCTCCCGTCCGGCCTCTGGGATCCGATTGGGTTTTAGCTTCACCCTTTCACCGGGCGGGGTAATAATATCATGCTCTACCCCATACGTTTAGATTGTGTGTGTAGTCCTCTATGGGACTTTTTAGGGTGAAGTCTACAAGTTTCAAATTTTATCAAAAAATATATATTTATTGTTGTAATACAAAATATCAAAGGGATAAAAATACATATCCAATTTGGATGTACACAAACACAACTCAAACTATAGAGCAACAAAGTAACAACGTCACAAAAGACCATAAACCACTGTGAGGGTCCTGATTCCTGTGGGAGGGCCCAGGGTGCCTGACGCGTTTCGAGCCTATGGGTTTATATAGCGCCTCTTCTTCAGGGGCTAGTGGTGATAGGTGTTGTGGTCTGTAGTTTGTAGACATAGAACAAAGCAAGAGAGTTGAGTAAACAAGAGCATCGTCTATTTTATGTATATACAGTACAATTGAAAATTAATTCAATAGTTATAATAAAAAGCATCATTATTTGTACCGTAAATCATATATGCTAACCGTTGTTGTCTATGAAGTTTGGTGTGGATACATCCTTGTTTAAAATAACAGAGATTGACGCTCACTGCTCCGGATGAACGAAGAACGCAGGGGGGTCACAACACGGGGGACCGTGCATCGAACTGTGCCCGGGGCAGGGCAACAAAGGGCGCCTGTACTCAAAACAGCAGGTAATTTATGCTGCTGATCCCATCTATAAACAAGAAAGAGTAATAATAATACAGCAGTATGAATAAAGGTGACATATATGTATATATTACCCTCCATGAGTGGCCCACATAATAGTGGGGCATACATGTCAGAACTAAATCTAAACGTGTGCATACCTGCTGTATCTCAACCCAGGTTTTGGGGTGGATTTGTGTCGCATGGGCTCCACAGAGAAAAGTTATTCCCCTAAAAAGAGGGAAGGTGAACAAAATGGAATCTGGAAAAGTATGGAAAATAATAATTTTAAAAGTATGGAAAATTTTGAATAAATGGAAATAAAAATTAAGGTCTGTTTTTCATAAGGGGTAACTGTTAGTTAGCCCAAAGGGTATCAATATATATAGAGCCTCTATAATACAACAGTAGAATAACCTGTTGCCTTGTATCTATGAGCCAAGGTGGAATAATCCACCATATGTTATTATGGCTCAATCTTAAATTGAATAATTTAGATATACAAATATTGAGGGACCATCCATGAATCAAAAAGAAAAAAAAAAAAAGAGGGTATGCATTATATCAATCAAAAAAGAAAAAACAAAAAAAAAAAAACACAAGATGAATTAAATATCCAATTTTACCTTTTCTCCTGTAGGGAACAATGTAGACACATTCACTCCCAAGTCAGCAATGTGCAGACTGAGGGTTGTTTCTGCAGTCTAATATAGTGTGGATTAATTGCTGATAGTTATCAGCTGTGAGAGAGCAGAGTGTGTAGTGAAGAGGGTGGGAGAGGGGTGGCGCCCTCCGAGTCATCAGCATGGAGGCCTGCCCCCTCATCCCACATACTCAAAGGTAAAACACACAGCAGAACGCTGCGTCATGACGACATGCGCTCCAAAGAGGAGCGCATCGTCATGGAGATAAAAAGGAGGGGAGCCAACATCCACGCTGACCACTCGCGGCGCATCTGTTGCCACAGAGATGTAAAACGTCCCCATGAGCGTACCAAGGGGTCCAACAAAGCTATCCCCTCCAAAGAGTAGGGGCGTCATGCCAGACCTACGTGCGCTGAGTGTCCTGTCCCAGGCACAGGGAGCCGGTCCATCCCATATTAACCCATCCCGCGCCTTATATCCAGAGCAGACTGAGATCACATCTCCATCAATAGAGGTTGTCCCCATGCAGGGAATAAAACACAAATGGAGTAATTTCAATCTCAGAAAAGGGAGTGGGGGATAAAAAGGAAAGTCAATACAAAAATTACATTACATTCAAAATTCCCTATAGATGATCGCTATAAGTAACAGAACAGAAATATTCAAGGTCATATATATATATATATATATATATATAGTGTAGACCACCCATGAATTGTCATACGCACATATACATATATACACACATATACATACATACATATATATACACACGACACAGAAAAGTGATTTTACATATTGGTTGAACAGGCACAGTATCAAAAAAGAGAAAGAAAAAGAAACAAAACACTGAGGAAAAATTATAAAATTACATGAGGGAAAAAGGGTCATATTACTCAAAAGGTTGATAGCCTCATATAGTAATTTGCATAATTTACAATGAAACCCAATATCCTAGATATACACATTCTACATAGATCTCATCAGAAGGTGGTCTGGGGGTTCCCCTCCCATTCAGATCCTCCTGAGGTGAACCCCTCAAGGAAGGGTCTGAAAGAGATCGCATCGTTCAAGCCTGGTGGTCGGGTTGCGTGTAGGCGAAAGATCCATTTTTTCTCAGTCTGCAAGGGGATCTTATTCCAGTCTCCACCACGCAAACCCGGATGTATCCTATCTAATATGAGGAAGGACACTTTGGGAAATTTCCCTGCATGGAAAGTTGCAATATGGCGGCCCAAGGGTAGCTGTGGGTTGCATGATCTCATAGCGGCTATATGTCTGCATGCCCTCTTGCAGAACTCCTGGATTGTTTTGCCCACATAGTAGCATGCACATTCGCATGTCAGTAAGTAAACAACCCCAGAAGTGCGGCAATTGGCATAGTGCTTGGGTGCGTATTTCTCACCATTAGGTAAAGTTGTTTCTTGTTTAGTATTGATGAATTGGCAGCATGAGCACCCCCCACATTTAAAGGTTCCAAAACGTTTACAGGAATCACGTTTTACCCCCCCCCCACCCACATATTCGCTTGTTACTAAACTATCTCGTAGGGATTTTGCTCTCTTAAATGTGAAGGAGGGGTGGTCCTGCACAAAGGGGCCAATGGTCGGATCTAATTTAAGGACATGCCAATATTTTTTAATTATGGCCTTAATTCTGGGGTGCTGGTTGGAATACTTTGTGATGATTCTAATGGGATTCCTTTGATTTTTATTTTTGGCCGACATAGGGTTATATATCAATTCCTGACGTGTCTTTAAGTTGGCCCTGTTGAAGGCCTTCCTGAGACAAGTACCAGAGTATCCACGCACCAGGAGTCTGTCCCTTAACAGGTTTGCCTCTTGGTGAAACACTGTATCATCGGTACAGTTTCTCCTGACGTGTAGGTACTGGCTGTAAGGAATTGAATGGATGAGTTGTTTGGGATGGAAGCTACTGGCGTGCAAAACGGAATTACCCGCTGTATGTTTTCGATACAAGGAGCTAGATAGTAGTCCATTAGCATCTTTGTGGATTGTGACATCCAGAAAGGTAATGGACTCTGCATGATGTGTCATCGTAAATGTTAGGTTGAATGCATTTTGGTTTAATTCACTCATGAAATTTTGTAGCTCTTCAGGTGTCCTACCCCAAATTACGAAGATATCGTCCAGATATCTATGCCAGGCCACTACTTTCTCCATATAGCGGCGCATGGAGTCGGATAGGGACAGCATCCGCTCCCATTCCCCCAGGTACAGGTTGGCATACGATGGGGCACACAAAGTCCCCATCGCAACCCCCTGTACCTGGAGGAAGAATGCGCCGCCAAAGGAAAAGTAGTTGTGGTTTAGTATGAAATCCAGGGCATCGATCAGGAAAAGATTTTTCTTTTGTTCGAATCTACTGTTCTGCGAAATCACATGTTTAATACATGCAAGCCCTCTATCATGAGGTATCGAACAGTACAGGGCCTCTACATCCAAGGCCACCAAGATGGACATAGGGGGGAAACATAGACCGTCTATGAGTTGCAGAAGGTGCATGGTGTCCTTTACGTAACTGGGAATTTGTAGTACGAATGGTCGGAGGTGTCCATCTATGAACTGACTCAGTTTTTCTTTCAGGGAACCGTTGCCTGAAATTATCGGACGGCCAGATGGTTTGTACATATCTTTATGCAACTTAGGTAGTGCATAAAAGGTGGGAGTACGTGGTAAAGTAGTTTTAATGTATTCCCACTCCATCTTCGTGAGTACATTAGACATGAAGGCCTGATCGATAAGTCTGAGGAAGTCTAAATTGAATTTTTCTATTTTATAAGAGGAGATCTTACAGTACCACTGTACATTAGACAGTATTTTATTGAAGATCTCTTCATATTGTTCATTATTGAGAATGACAATATTGCCTCCCTTGTCCAAAGGTTTTACAACTATTGAAGAGTTAGAGGACAAGTTTTTTAAGGCTTCCCGTTCAGCTGGATTCAGGTTGTACTGTCTATCTCTGACCACGTTGATTTTTCTGATTTCATCACATGTGAGTTTCACAAAAGCCAATACATTAGGGTTAGTATTAAGAGTTGGAAATGTATCTGATTTCTTCTTGAAGGTGCGTATAGGGGTATTTGGAAGTTCCGATTGATCGAAGCGACCGAGTAATTCCTCCAGGTCGATTCGATCAATTAGATCTGGGGGTTCATTCTCATCCAAAAGTGATATTAAATTATCTAGAGCATCCAGTTCACTGGAATCAAATTTAGGCTATTGTGGAATATCTTTAGAATAAAGTTGTTTTAGTATGAGTTTCCGTGCAAAGAGTTGGATATCTTTAGTCACGTCAAAATGGTCCATATCCTGATTAGGGCAAAAGCTTAGACCCCAAGATAATACAGAAATCTCCAGGTCATTAAGAGTATAAGAGGAAAGGTTGACCACATTGAGGTTACTGTCTTTTTCAAATACGCTAGATTGTGCGTTTTGATCCGTCATACCTCGACATTGTCGTGGTTCTTGACTAAAAAACACCCACTTCCTCGCTCTTAGTAGCAGAGACTTTCTTGATAATACTTTAATAAGATTCTTTTTCATTGGAGAAAAACTTTCTTTATACTTCCTCTTATTGTATAATTTTCTCTTCAATAATGACTAATTATGCTAGCAATAATTGGGAGTCTACCATGCTGGGCTTTTACACTAATTTCACTCAAAAGGAGAAAAAGGATACAGAGCTTTCCTCTGTGTTTTTTAACCTAAGGCGAGCTCTGGAGAAAAAATCTGCATATCACTGGCACATACACTCTTTCCAGCAGTATATTAAATATGAAATGAACCCCTTTGGACTGAGAATCCAAATTTTCCCTATTTTGGACCACATGAACCCCGATTTTAAAAGCGCATGGGAGGCCAACCTCTCCAGGTGCTCACAGGGCATGATGTCCATATTGATTGAGGAATACCAGAGGAATTTGGGAGAAATTGATAAGGAACTAGATGCTTTATACAAACAATTAGCCCCCTTCAAAGATCATTCCTTATATGGAAAATGTGATAAAGAACTACACGAGCACTTAGAGCAATTCAACCGCGAAATTCTTGTCAAAAAAGAAAAGAAATTCCATAGGGATAAATTTGCTTTTCAGGAGAAAAAAGCTTATATTTGGAAAAGCGCTAGAACCAATAATAAAAACCAACCTCCCAAAACAGGTAAAGCTAGTATAGCATTGTCTAATGCTTCATCTCTTTCCTCTATTTCCTCAAAAGGATCAGACAGACAGAAAAAGTCACGAAAAACCAAGAGAACCTCTGGAGGAACCGGTTCACAGGAGAAACAGAAAAAGAAACACATCACTGATTCACTCACACTGATGGGACCTTCAACCTCACTCTCGGTGGCAGGTACTCTAGGTGGTGGTGGTCTATCTTTCACTCACTCGGAAGAAAGCGTCTCAATGGGGGTATCTAACATTGCGGCGAATGACCCCTCAATTCAGGGGAATTTTTTAGTCAAGAACCACGACAATGTCGAGGTATGACGGATCAAAACGCACAATCTAGCGTATTTGAAAAAGACAGTAACCTCAATGTGGTCAACCTTTCCTCTTATACTCTTAATGACCTGGAGATTTCTGTATTATCTCGGGGTCTAAGCTTTTGCCCTAATCAGGATATGGACCATTTTGACGTGACTAAAGATATCCAACTCTTTGCACGGAAACTCATACTAAAACAACTTTATTCTAAAGATATTCCTCAGACTTATCGATCAGGCCTTCATGTCTAATGTACTCACGAAGATGGAGTGGGAATACATTAAAACTACTTTACCACGTACTCCCACCTTTTATGCACTACCTAAGTTGCATAAAGATATGTACAAACCATCTGGCCGTCCGATAATTTCAGGCAACGGTTCCCTGACAGAAAAACTGACTCAGTTCATAGATGGACACCTCCGACCATTCGTACTACAAATTCCCAGTTACGTAAAGGACACCATGCACCTTCTGCAACTCATAGACGGTCTATGTGATGGTCCATCTTGGTGGCCTTGGATGTAGAGGCCCTGTACTGTTCGATACCTCATGATAGAGGGCTTGCATGTTTTAAACATGTGATTTGGCAGAACAGTAGATTCGAACAAAAGAAAAATCTTTTCCTGATCGATGCCCTGGATTTCATACTAAACCACAACTACTTTTCCTTTGGCGGCGCATTCTTCCTCCAGGTACAGGGGGTTGCGATGGGGACTTCGTGTGCCCCATCGTATGCCAACCTGTACCTGGGGGAATGGGAGCAGATGCTGTCCCTATCAGACTCCATGCGCCGCTATATGGAGAAAGTAGTGGCCTGGCATAGATATCTGGACGATATATTCGTAATTTGGGGTAGGACACCTGAAGAGCTACAAAATTTCATGAGTGAATTAAACCAAAATGCATTCAACCTAACATTTACGATGACACATCATGCAGAGTCCATTACCTTTCTGGATGTCACAATCCACAAAGATGCTAATGGACTACTATCTAGCTCCTTGTATCGAAAACCTACAGCGGGTAATTTCATTTTGCACGCCAGTAGCTTCCACCCCAAACAACTCATCCGTTCAATTCCTTACAGCCAGTACCTACGCGTCAGGAGAAACTGTACCGATGATACAGTGTTTCACAGAGAGGCAAACCTGTTAAGGGACAGACTCCTGGCGCGTGGATACTCTGGTACTCAGGAAGGCCTTCAACAGGGCCAACTTAAAGACACGTCAGAAATTGATATATAACCCTATGTCGGCCAAAAATAAAAATCAAAGGAATCCCATTAGAATCATCACAAAGTATTCCAACCAGCACCCCAGAATTAAGGCCATAATTGAAAAATATTGGCATGTCCTTAAATTAGATCCGACCATTGGCCCCTTTGTGCAGGACCACCCCTCCTTCACATTTAAGAGAGCAAAATCCCTACGAGATAGTTTAGTAACAAGCGAATATGTGGGTGGGGGGGGGGGGAAACGTGATCCCTGTAAACGTTTTTGAACCTTTAAATGTGGGGGGGTGCTCATGCTACCAATTCATCAATACTAAACAAGAAACAACTTTACCTAATGGTGAGAAATACGCACCCAAGCACTATGCCAATTGCCGCACTTCTGGGGTTGTTTACTTACTGACATGCGAATGTGCATGCTACTATGTGGCCAAAACAATCCAGGAGTTCTGCAAGAGGGCATCCAGACATATAGCCGCTGTGAGATCATGCAACCCACAGCTACCCTTGGGCCGCCATGTTGCAACTTTCCATGCAGGGAAATTTCCCAAAGTGTCCTTCCTCATATTAGATAGGATACATCCGGGTTTGCGTGGCGGCGACTGGAATAAGATCCTCTTGAAGACTGAGCAAAAATGGATCTTTCGCCTACACGCAACCCGACCACCAGGCTTGAACGATGCGATCTCTTTCAGACCCTTCCTTGAGGGGTTCACCTCAGGAGGATCTGAATGGGAGGGGAACCCCCAGACTACCTTCTGATGAGATCTATGTAGAATGTGTATATCTAGGATATTGGGTTTCATTGTAAATTATGCAAATTACTATATGAGGCTATCAACCTTTTGAGTAATATGACCCTTTTTCCCTCATGTAATTTTATAATTTTTCCTCAGTGTTTTGTTTCTTTTTCTTTCTCTTTTTCTCTTTTTTGATACTGTGCCTGTTCAACCAATATGTAAAATCACTTTACTGTGTCGTGTGTGTATATATATATTGTGACAGCAGGAAGGTAAAGTCACCTGGTTGCATCCAGGGGGGTAGATATATTTCGCCCAGATTCAGGCTTTACGCCGATTTATACAACTAGGTGGAGAGTTGTATAAGGCTAGTGGGCTCATGGATGACTCATACCTCTAGGGAGAGGGCTGGGCGTCGTGCAGACAGGGAGTTGATGAGACCAGCTGAACCTTGTCAGCTCATTTAGGCCTCTATAAGAAATCCCAGCTTCATTAGATGTTAGCTTATGCCTGGAACCAGACCTGTGTGGACTGTCTAGGGAGAGTGAACCCCTGTGCGGTGAGGAAAAGCCTGTGTGGCTATTTGCTTGGACATTTAAAACTAGGGACTTAGGGACTAGGACAGCACTAGGCTGATCCCAGTTGTTAGTTAGGAAACCTGTATGTTTAGTCAGAGGTCAACTTGACCAGGATTTATTTTGTTTGTTTCTTTTGCTTTGCTGTGTTTTGTCACTGTAAATAGAAAATAAACCGCACCTTTTTGATTTTGAAAACCACAACCTCCGTTTGCTGGGCCTGTTTTGTGTGGGGAGCCCATCCCGGGGGTCACACACACCCGCTGCCGAGCTAACCCCCTCACAATATATATATATATATATGTATGTATATAGGTATATGTGCGTATGACAATTCATGGGTGGCCCACACTATATATATATTGTGACAGCAGGAAGGTAAAGTCACCTGGTTGCATCCAGGGGGGTAGATATATTTCGCCCAGATTCAGGCTTTATGCCGACTTATACAACTAGGTGGAGAGTTGTATAAGCCCAGCTGAGGCTAGTGGGCTCATGGATGACTCATACCTCTAGGGAGAGTGTGGGGCGTCGTGCAGACAGGGAGTTGATGAGACCAGCTGAAGCTTGTCAGCTCATTTAGGCCTCTATAAGAACTCCCAGATTCATTAGGTGTTTGCTCATGCCTGGAACCAGACCTGTGTGGACTGTCTAGGGAGAGTGAACCCCTGTGCGGTGAGACAAAGCCTGTGTGGCTATTTGCTTGGACATTTAAAACCAGGGACTTAGGGACTAGGACAGCACTAGGCTGATCCCAGTTGTTAGTTAGGAAACCTGTATGTTTAGTCAGAGGTCAAGTTGACCAGGATTTATTTTATTTATGTTTCTTTTGCTTTGCTGTGTTTTGTCACTGTAAATAGAAAATAAACCGCACCTTTTTGATTTTGAAAACCAGAACCTCGGTTTGCTGGGCCTGTTTTTGTGTGGGGAGCCCATCCCGGGGGTCACACCCACCCGCTGCCGAGCTAACCCCCTCACAGTTGGTGGAGAACCAGTGGCAGTTTTTTTTAAGCCAGCATGGAGGAGATACTGAAACAGCTGGCTCTAGCAAATGCCAATCAACAGCAGACAAATGCAGGTTTGCAAAGGAGCCTTGCAGCCCAGCAGCAAGCTCATCAACAGAGCCTTGCAGCCCAGCAGCAAGCTCACCAACAGAGTCTGGAAGCTCAGCAACAAGCCCAGCAGCAATCTGAGGCCCGCTTCATAGACCTGTTACAGAAGCAAGAGCAGAGACTACAACAAATGGAAGCAGTAATGCAGCAACGTCCGCAGACCAGTGAGGAAAGCCGTCCCACTAATACCGCGTCCTTTGGGGTGAGTCGTTTATTGACAAAAATGACTGGAGAGGATGATCCAGAGGTATTTTTGACCACATTTGAAAGGACCGCTGAAAGAGAAAAGTGGCCTGAGTAGCAGTGGGCTGGACTGGTGGCTCCTCTGTTAACTGGTGAATCGCAGAAAGCTTACTATGACCTAGAGCCTAACCAAGCAAAAGACTATGTGATGCTAAAAGCTGAAATTTTGGCAAGGCTGGGTGTCACCCAGGCTGTCCGGGCTCAGCGTGTGCATAACTGGACTTTCCAGCTTGGAAAACCCCCCAGGTCTCAAATGTATGATCTCATTCACCTGAGCAGAAAGTGGCTACAGCCAGAGACTTTGTCCGCACCAAAGATTGTGGAACGTGTTGTAATGGATCGGTTTTTGAGAGCTCTTCCTACTGCCATCCAAAAGTGGGTAAGCCATGGAGACCCAGAGACGGCCGATGGTCTTGTGGATCGTGTGGAGAAATACTTGGCTACAGAGAACCTGACGGCCTCTTCCAGAGACACTCGGACTTTCCACCCTAAGACCAGACCATCCCCAGGGGCGGATAAGAGGATTCCAAGGGGTGAGGGTGGAGAGAGTGAGAGGGTGGGAGCTCTACCCCAAGTTTGGCGAGAACAGCCTGGGAAATCAGCGGCTCAAGAGGCGGCAAGAAGGATCGTTTGCTACCGCTGCCGGCAAGCGGGACATATTGCAGCCAATTGCCCGGTTGTGGAGGAACCCATGCAGTGTGACTTTCTGACGGGCAGACGTCAGTCGCTGTGTGCGACAGTCGCATGCACTGCCATTCGAGGAACTGAGAAACATTTATGCAAAATGTGTGTTAATGGTAGAAATGTTGTGGTATTGCTGGATTCAGGTAGCCTTGTGACCCTGATAAAGGCTGAGTTAGTTAAAACAGAGGTCTTTGGGAATAGCAAGGTAGCTGTTATTTGTGTGCATGGGGACACCCGAGAGTATCCAGTGACTACAGTGTGTTTCGAGACCCCCAAAGGTACCCTCTCTCATCCAGTGGGCTTAGTATCTCAGTTACCGCATGACGCCATTGTGGGAAGGGATTTTCCGAAGTTCTGGGAACTGTGGGATGATCCTGAGCCCCCCACTGGTGCCCCTATGTACCAGGAATGTGATAGCCAGAACTCCCCTGAGAGTGGTGAGGACTCTCCGGAATTTCCCTTAACAGTATTGGCAGGGGAGACTCAAGAAACTGGAGAGGAGCCCACCTCCTCAGACGAAAACCTACCGTCTGTGGAGTTTTCTGATCTTGAGGTTCACAGGGAAAACTTTGCCACAGAACAGTTGAAAGACCCCGCCCTAATAAAGGCACGGGAAAACGTAGTGAAAATAGATGGCGAGTTAGTGAACCCAGATAATACCTGCACTTACCCATACTTCAGCGTAGAGAAGGACCTACTGTATCGGGTGGCAAAAAGGGCAGAAGAAACCGTTGAGCAGCTTGTGGTGCCCAAACCTTACAGGAAGTTGGTGTTGGAGTTGGCCCATGGGCACATTCTTGGAGGTCATCTGGGGACAGAGAAAACCTGAGAGAGGGTATTACAGAGATTCTATTGGCCGGGGGTGATGAAGGACATAGAAAATTATTGTTCCTCCTGCCCTGTGTGTCAGAGGTCGGCCCCGATGCCACATTTCCGTAGCCCGCTGGTCCCTCTACCCATCATTGAGGTCCCGTTTGAGAGGATCGCCATGGATTTGGTAGGGCCTATAATCAAGTCCGCTAGGGGGCACCAGTACATATTAGTTATAATGGACTATGCCACCCGTTATCCAGAAGCGATCCCTCTCCGAAATACCTCGGCCAAAACCATAGCCAAAGAGCTATCTCTTGTGTTTAGCCGGGTGGGTATTTGTAAAGAACTGCTTACGGACCAAGGTACACCCTTTATGTCCCGGGTTATGAAGGAGCTGTGTAAATTGTTCAAAGTGACGCAATTACGTACATCTGTGTATCACCCCCAAACCGATGGGCTGGTTGAAAGATTCAACAAAACCCTAAAACAAATGTTGAAGAAAGTGGTGGATAGAGATGGAAAGGATTGGGACTGTCTACTTCCTTATCTGATGTTTGCTATTAGGGAGGTGCCCCAATCCTCTACGGGATTCTCCCCCTTTGAGTTACTGTATGGGAGACACCCAAGAGGGCTGTTGGATATTGCCAAGGAAACTTGGGAAAGTGAGAGTTCTCCCCACAGGAGTGTGATTGAGCATGTCGCCCTGATGCAAGACCGAATTGCACAGGTAATGCCCATCGTGAAGGAACATTTGGCCCAAGCGCAGTTAGCACAGCAGAGAGTGTACAACCGTGGAGCCAAGACCCGTACCTTTTCCCCGGGGGATAGGATACTGGTACTTGTCCCTACGGTTGAAAGTAAATTCCTTGCCAAATGGCAAGGCCCCTATGAGATAATGGAAAAAGTGAGCGAAGTGAATTACAAGGTCAGACAACCAGGAAGGCGAAAGCCCGAACAGATCTATCACGTTAATCTGTTGAAAGCCTGGAGGGATAGAGAGTCCCTAGTCGCAGACACTTGGTCACCAGCTCAAACTGGTTGCGTGATTCCTGAGGTTGGAATAGCAGCCACCTTGTCACAACCCCAACAACAGGAGGTTAAGGAGTTTGTGCTTCGCAACAAGGAGGTATTCTCTGAGCTGCCGGGACAAACATCTGGGGTAGAGCATGACATCATTACCCCGCCCGGTGAAAGGGTGAAGTTAAAACCCTATCGGATCCCAGAGGCCCGACGGGAGGCAATACGGGAGGAAGTACAGAAAATGCTGAACTTAGGGGTGATAGAGGAGTCCCAAACTGATTGGTCTAGTCCCATTGTGTTGGTGCCTAAACCGGATGGGAGCTGGCGATTTTGTAACGATTTTCGTCAGTTGAACAAAGTTACAAAATTTGACACCTACCCCATGCCACGTATAGATGAGTTGATCGACCGGCTGGGAACAGCCCGATACATGACGACTCTTGACCTCACAAAAGGGTATTGGCAAATCCCCCTGGCCAAGTCGGCCAAAGAGAAAACCGCATTTGTAACCCCAGACGGGGCGTTCCAATATAAAAGAATGCCGTTCGGGTTACAGAATGCGCCGGCCACATTCCAGCGGAAAATGGACCAGATGCTGAGGCCCCATCGGAAGTATGCTGCGGCTTACCTGGATGACGTAATTGTCCATAGCACAGATTGGGCCTCACATCTGCCAAAAGTGCAAGCAGTCCTGGACTCTGTTCGGGAAACGGGGTTTACGGCTAACCCCAAGAAGTGTACCATTGGGCAGGAGGAGGCCAAATATCTTGGGTACACCATTGGGAGGGGAGTAATAAAACCCCAACTCAACAAAGTCGAGGCCATCCAGAGTTGGCCACGTCCCAACAGCAAGAAGCAGGTACGAGCCTTTCTGGGAATCGCTGGGTATTATCGGCGATTCATTCCCCACTTTGCTTCTAAGGCTGTGCCCCTAACCAACCTGACGAAGGGAAAGGGTCGGTCATGATTAAATGGACCCCCGAGGCTGAGGCAGCATTCCAATTCTTGAAACAAGCCTTATGTAGCCAGCCAGTGTTGTACTCACCCGACTTCTCTAAAGACTTTGTCGTACAAAGTGATGCGTCAGATGTGGGGTTAGGAGCAGTATTGTCCCAGGTCTGGAACGGGGAAGAGCACCCAGTCATTTACCTCAGCAGGAAGTTGAAGTCCCATGAGGTAAATTACGCCACCGTTGAAAAGGAGTGTTAAGCGGTGAAGTGGGCTCTAGATTCCCTTCGGTACTACCTGCTAGGTAGGCACTTTGACATGGTTACGGATCACGCTCCGTTAAAGTGGATGGCTCAAAACAAGGAAACAAATAGAAGAGTGAATAGGTGGTTCCTGGCCCTCCAGGAATTCAACTTCACAGTAAAGCATCGCCCTGGCGTTCAAATGGGGAATGTGGATGCTTTGTCTCGAGTACATGAATGCCTGATTGCTGGTGTTCCAACCCCGAGGTTAAAACAAGAGGGGGGGGGTATGTGACAGCAGGAAGGTAAAGTCACCTGGTTGCATCCAGGGGGGTAGATATATTTCGCCCAGATTCAGGCTTTACGCCGACTTATACAACTAGGTGGAGAGTTGTATAAGCCCAGCTGAGGCTAGTGGGCTCATGGATGACTCATACCTCTAGGGAGAGTGTGGGGCGTCGTGCAGACAGGGAGTTGATGAGACCAGCTGAAGCTTGTCAGCTCATTTAGGCCTCTATAAGAACTCCCAGATTCATTAGGTGTTTGCTCATGCCTGGAACCAGACCTGTGTGGACTGTCTAGGGAGAGTGAACCCCTGTGCGGTGAGACAAAGCCTGTGTGGCTATTTGCTTGGACATTTAAAACCAGGGACTTAGGGACTAGGACAGCACTAGGCTGATCCCAGTTGTTAGTTAGGAAACCTGTATGTTTAGTCAGAGGTCAAGTTGACCAGGATTTATTTTATTTATGTTTCTTTTGCTTTGCTGTGTTTTGTCACTGTAAATAGAAAATAAACCGCACCTTTTTGATTTTGAAAACCAGAACCTCCGTTTGCTGGGCCTGTTTTTGTGTGGGGAGCCCATCCCGGGGGTCACACCCACCCGCTGCCGAGCTAACCCCCTCACAATATATATATATATATATATATATATATATATATATATATATATATATGACCTTGAATATTTCTGTTCTGTTACTTATAGCGATCATCTATAGGGAATTTTGAATGTAATGTCATTTTTGTATTGACTTTCCTTTTTATCCCCCACTCCCTTTTCTGTCTACATTGTTCCCTACAGGAGAAAAGGTAAAATTGGATATTTAATTCATCTTGTGTTTTTTTTTTTCTGTTTTTTCTTTTTTGATGTATATAATGCATACCCTCCTTTTTTCTTTCTTTTTGATTCATGGAGGGTCCCTCAATATTTGTATATCTAAATTATTCAATTTAAGATTGAGCCATAATAACATATGGTGGATTATTCCACCTTGGCTCATAGATACAAGGCAACAGGTTATTCTACTGTAGTATTATAGAGGCTCTATATATATTGATACCCTTCAGGCTAACTAACAGTTACCCCTTATGAAAAACAGACCTTAATTTTTATTTCCATTTATTCAAAATTTTCCATACTTTTAAAATTATTCTTTTCCATACTTTTCCAGATTCCATTTTGTTCACCTTTCCTCTTTTTAGGGGAATACCTTTTCTCTGTGGAGCCCATGCGACACAAATCCACCCCAAAACCTGGGTTGAGATACAGCAGGTATGCACACGTTTAGATTTATTTCTGACATGTATGCCCCACTATTATGTGGACCACTCATGGAGGGTAATATATACATATATGTCACCTTTATTCATACTGCTGTATTATTATTACTCTTTCTTGTTTATAGATGGGATCAGCAGCATAAATTACCTGCTGTTTTGAGTACAGGCGCCCTTTGTTGCCCTGCCCCGGGCATAGTTCGATGCACGGTCCCCCGTGTTGTGACCCCCCTGCGTTCTCCCTTCATCCGGAGCAGTGAGCGTCAATCTCTGTTATTTTAAACAAGGATGTATCCACACCAAACTTCATAGACAACAACGGTTAGCATATATGATTTACGGTACAAATAATGATGCTTTTTATTATAACTATTGAATTAATTTTCAATTGTACTGTATATACATAAAATAGACGATGCTCTTGTTTACTCAACTCTCTTGCTTTGTTCTATGTCTACAAACTACAGACCACAACACCTATCACCACTAGCCCCTGAAGAAGAGGCGCTATATAAACCCATAGCCTTGAAACGCGTCGGGCACCCTGGGCCCTCCCACAGGAATCAGGACCCTCACAGTGGTTTATGGTCTTTTGTGACGTTGTTACTTTGTTGCTCTATAGTTTGAGTTGTGTACATCCAAATTGTATATGTATTTTTATCCCTTTGATATTTTGTATTACAACAATAAATATATATTTTTTGATAAAATTTGAAACTTGTAGACTTCACCCTAAAAAGTCCCATAGAGGACTACACACACAATCTATATTGAATAGGGATTGGGTGTTTTGTCTACTAACCAAGTCAGTCCCTGCTACACTCCTAAACTACCCCATACGTTTGTCCCGGCAGCTCAGAGAAAACCTCCTTGTTGCGAAGCACAAACTCCTTAACCTCCTGTTGTTGGGGGTTTGACAAGGTGACTGCTATTCCAACCTCAGGAATCACGCAATCAGACTGAGCTGGTGACAAAGTTTCTGCGACTAGGGATTCCCTATCCCTCCAGGCTTTCAACAGATTAATGTGATAGATCTGTTCGGGCTTTCGCCTTCCTGGTTGTCTGACCTTATAATTCACTTCGCTCACTTTTTCCATTATCTCGTAGGGGCCTTGCCATTTGGCGAGGAACTTGCTTTCAACCGTAGGGACAAGTACCAATATCTTATCCCACGGGGAAAAGGTCTGGGTCTTGGCTCCACGGTTGTACACTCTCTGCTGTGCCAACTGCGTTTGGGCCAAATGTTCCTTTACGATTGTCATTACCTGTGCAATTCTATCTTGCATCAGGGCGACATGCTCAATCACACTCCTGTGGGGAGAACTCTCACTTTCCCAAGTTTCCTTGGTGATATCCAACAGCCCTCTTGGGTGTCTCCCATAGAGTAATTCAAAGGGTGAGAAACCCGCAGAGGATTGGGGTACCTCCCTAATAGCAAACATTAAATAGGGAATTAGACAGTCCCAATCCTTTCCATCTTTATCCACCACCTTCTTTAACATTTGTTTTAGAGTTTTGTTGAATCTTTCAACCAACCCATCTGTTTGGGGGTGATACACAGATGTACGCAATTGTGTCACTTTGAACAACTTGCACAGCTCTTTCATAACCCAAGACATAAAGGGTGTACCTTGGTCCGTAAGCAGTTCCTTACAAATACCCACATGGCTAAAAACAAGAGATAGCTCTTTGGCTATGGTTTTGGCCGAGGTATTTCGGAGAGGAATCGCTTCCGGATAATAGGTGGCATAGTCCATTATAACCAAGATGTACTGGTGCCCCCTAGCGGACTTCATTATCGGACCTACAAAATCCATTGCGATCCTCTCAAAGGGGACCTCAATGATGGGAAGAGGTACCAGCGGGTTACGGAAATGTGGCATCGGTGCCAAACTCTGACACACAGGGCAGGAGGAACAATAATTTTCTGTTTCCTTCATGACCCCAGGCCAATAGAATCTGTGCAATACTCTCTCTCTGGTTTTCTCTGTCCCCAGATGACCTCCAAGAATGTGCCCATGGGCCAACTCTAACACCAACTTCCTGTAAGGTTTGGGCACCACAAGCTGCTCAATGGTTTCTTTTGCCCTTTTAGCCACCTGATACAGTAGGTCCTTTTCCACGATGAAGTATGGGTAAGTGCCGGTCTCATCTGGGTTCACTAACTCGCCATCTATTTCCACTATGTTTTCCCGTGCCTTTATTAGGGTGGGGTCTTTTAACTGTTCTGTGGCAAAATTTTCCTTGTGAACCTCGAGATCAGAAAACTCCACAGACGGTGTAACGTACCTTAGGTGTGAGCCTGACGTGCGGAGAGGGACCTCCCGTACAACCCCGGCTCGGAGACCACTGGAGTGGGGACAGTGGTGGTAAGAACACGGTGAGGTAAGGGTGCCTGTCTGATCCTCACTGCTTGGAGTGGTGGAGCCGAGTGGAGACTGTAATGGCTGGTTCCGGAAGCAGCGGATGCAGGTCAGCAGGTGCAGCTTGCAGAGCAGAGGATGCAGGTCATCAGGTGCCGGTTTGCAGAACAGGGATGCAGGTCAGCAGGTGCAGGTTTGCATTGCAAAGGATGCAGGTCAGCGTGTGCAGGTCGCAGAGCAGAGGATGCAGGTAAGCTGGTGCAGGTTTGCAGAGTCAGACAAGCCGGGTCATACACATCCAGGTAAACATCATAAGTGGCAGGCAGAGAGTAGTCAAAGTCCAGGCCGAATCTTGGCAACAGGCAGACTGGCAGATAACTGAGCAGGGTCAAACGAGCCGAGGTCAGGACTGGAGACAGAAGCGTGGTCAGGAAGCCGGGTCAAACACAGGAACAGGATACAAGCACAGAATCAGGAACTCAGGGAACAGAAGCAGATCAAACGGCAAGGGGCAACATCTCTGGAATGTCTTTAATAGGAAGTACATGGGAGGAGCAAGGGGTTCAGAGTTCAAACAGTAATCAAGACACCAAGCAGAGTAGTCTAATGGATCAGATAGGTTATCCAGCAGATCAGGCAGGGAACTGTCCAGCATCTCAGATAGCTCCGTTGGAAGAGTCAATGCCAGACACAGAAGAGGTCCCAGGTTCAAGCCCAGCACGTCCCTGACAGTGCCTCCCCCTTAAGGGCAACCTCCGGGTGCCCAATAGAGCTATTTTCTGGGGGTGACTGCAAAAAAAGGCCTGGATTAACTCTCGGGCGTGGATGTTCTGTTGGGGTTCCCAGGAGTTCTCCTCCAGACCGTACCCCTTCCACTTGATCAGGAATTGAAGCTGGTTCCCTCTTCTTTGGCAGTCCAAGACGGCCTCCACCTCAAACTCCTCATCACCATCAATGATTACAGGCTCGGGTGGTCCCGATCCCCTGTCTGGGAACGGGTCGGGCACCGCAGGTTTCATCAAGGAAACGTGAAAGACTGGGTGAATCTTCAACGACTCCGGTAAGGCAAGTTCATAGGAGACCTCGTTTAATTTCCGTTTTACTAGGAAAGGACCGATGAACTTGGGTGCCAGTTTCCTTGCGGGGCAAGCCATCTTAAGGTTGGTGGTCGATAACCATACTTGGTCACCCTGTTGCAGGCATAATTCCCCCCTCCTTTTCCTGTCAAAGATTCTTTTATTGGCTGCTTGTGCCTTAGTCATGGCTTCCTGCAATATCCTGCTGTTACGGGTCAGGAAATCAACGATACTCTGGACCGCCGGGACTGTTGAATCAGGGATGAGATCAGGTAAGAAGGTCGGGTGAAACCCGTAGTTGGCAAAAAATGGCGATTGACCTGTAGCCGAATGACTGGCGTTGTTAAAGGCAAACTCTGCCAAGGGTAGTAAAAGCTACCCAGTCGTCTTGAATGAAGGTGGTGAAGCATCTGAGGTACTGTTCGAGCGTCTGATTCGTTCTTTCGGTTTGCCCGTTAGTTTGGGGGTGATAGGCCGAGGACATGGACAACTCAATCTTCAGGACCTTGCACAAAGCCTTCCAAAAGCGAGAGGTGAACTGCACCCCTCTATCCGAAACGATGTCTGCAGGGACCCCATGTAGCCTTACTACTTCCCTAATGAAGACCTGGGCAGTTTCCATGGCAGAGGGCGTGCCTTTGAGAGGCACGAAGTGGGCCATCTTGGATAGATGGTCAACCACTACAAAGATGGCTGTGCAACCTTCAGACGGGGGGAGTTCCACTATGAAGTCCATGGCAATCATTTTCCAGGGACGGTCAGGGACTGGTAAGGGTCTGAGCAGACCCCAGGCCTTGCTTCTAGTGGTCTTGCTACGGATACAGGTGGCACATGAACCTACATATTCCCTGCAGTCTTTTTCAAGATCCGGCCACCAAAACGTGCGTTGAATCAGTTCAAGGGTTTTATGCATTCCGAAATGGCCTGCCAGGGTATGGACATGACACAAGTTTAACACTGTGACTCGAACTTCTTCTGGCACAAAGATTTTGTCATTCTTCCAAAGTAACCCGTCCTTGGGTACCAGAGTGATTCCAGAGGGACCAGACACACCTGTAGAAGCTTGCTTCAAGCCAGACATCAGGCTAGTTTGTAAAAGTAAGAAGTTGCCTTCCGATAGAATGGTATCTGGAGCTGACACCTCTTTTGGATCAAACATGCGGAAAAGAGCGTCTGGTTTGGTGTTCTTGGAGCCTGGCCGGTAAGTTATGTGGAACGAGAACCTAGAGAAAAATAGTGCCCAACGTGCCTGGCGTGGTCTCAGACATTTGGCAGCTCTCAGATACTCTAGGTTCTTGTGGTCTGTGTAAATGAGTATAGGATGCGCTGCTCCCTCCAACAAGTACCTCCACTCCTCAAGGGCAGATTTAATGGCCAGGAGCTCCCGGTCTCCAACATCATAATTCCTCTCGGAAGGGGTAAGCTTACGGGAGAAGAAGGCTACTGGGTGTATCAAGTCCTTGAGACCTTGGCGCTGGGAGATAACAGCTCCAACCGCTGTCTCTGAGGCATCTACCTCAAGTAGATACGGTAGGGCAGGATCGGGATGACTTAGGATAGGAGCAGACGTAAAAAGTCTTTTTAGGTTTGTGAAAGCAGCCTGTGCTTCAGATGTCCACTGGAATCGAGCATTTTGCTTCGTTAGCTGCGTAATCGGGAAAATAATAGCAGAGAATCCCTTGATAAACCTCCGATAAAAATTGGCAAAGCCAACGAAGCGCTGCACCCCCTTTTTGTCTGAAGGTGCAGGCCAATCCAGAATAGCTGAAACCTTCTGTGGGTCCATCTTGAATCCCTCTGTAGAGATCACTAGGCCAAGGAACTGGATACTCTGTCGCTCGAATTCACACTTTTCTGGTTTTGCGTACAGTCCATGCTGGCGGAGACGACAGAGTACACTCTTGACGTATTTCCGGTGCTGCTCGAGAGAGGAGGGAAAAATCAAAATATCATCAAGATAGACAACTACATAAATGTCCAGACAGTCTCTGAAAACATCATTGACTAGATGCTGAAAGGTGGCAGGGGCGTTACATAGGTCGAAGGGCATTACTAGGTATTCGTAATGGCCGAACCTGGTACGAAAGGCAGTCTTCCATTCATCCCCTGCTCGGATGCGTACCAGGTTGTACGCCCCCCCCCCCCCGCAGGTCTAATTTGGTAAACACAGAGGAAGTCCTGAGTCTTTGAAACAGTTCAGGTACCAGAGGTAGAGGGTACCGGTTTTTGACCGTGATTTTATTTAATTCCCGGTAATCTACACAGGGCCGAAGAGAATGGTCTTTTTTCTCCACAAAGAAGATTCCTGCCCCTGCTGGAGAAGTGGAAGGACGGATGAAACCCCTCTTAAGGTTCTCATCAACGTATTCTTTCAGTACCTCAAGCTCCCGTTCAGATAGGGGGAAGATCCGTCCGAAAGGAATCTCAGCACCGGGAAGAAGCTCGATTGGACAATCGTAAGGACGATGAGGCGGGAGGACTTCGGCCCCTCGCTTGCTGAAGACGTCCAGGAACTCATGATATTGTTTGGGTACAGAAGCTCGTATCTCTGGATCTGAATCTAGGCATAACAGAGGCCCCGAGGTGCTGGGACGTGGAAGCATGCAGTGGTGTTGACAGTATGGTGACTGGAACTTAATACTTCCGGTTCCCCAATCAATCTGTGGATTGTGTGCCTGAAGCCAGGGTAGACCCAGGATAACTGGAAACATGGGAGATGCAATAGCATCCAAAGTCAATAGTTCCTTATGGTCCATGGAGGTGATCACAGGCAAAGGAGGGGTCTCCTGGGTCACTACTCCAGACTTGATGGGAGACCCATCTGCCAGGAAAATGGAAAGTCCCTGAGTCTTAGGTTGGAGTGGGATGTGTTGTTGTGCTGCAAAGTCTAGATCGACAAAACAACTACATGCCCCTGAGTCGATTATTGCAGTTACTGGTATTGTCCTCCCTGGTAGTTGGAAAGAGATAGGAAGAGCCAGGTGAGTAGCATTGGTAGATGGAGGTGAGTAGTTGGGAGAAGAGGTAGCCAGGACCTTGCGCAGCTTAGCGGGACAAGAAGAGACATAATGACCGGGTTCCCCGCAATACAGGCATAGATAATTCTGCAGCCGATGAAGTCGTTCCTTGGCCGATAGGGAATGTTTCATTAGTCCAAGCTGCCCTGGCTTGACGGTCTGGTTGAGAGATGAGGGTTCAGTTGGAACCGTACTGGCACTGGCAGGGTACACAGGGGCTCGTATCTGGGGTAGCATCCAAGCTGGGCGGAGCTGCTGGGTAGACCTTTCTGCTCTGCGCTCCCGGAGTCGTCGGTCTATCTGGATAGACAAAGTAATTAAAGTCTCTAGAACATCAGGAACACCGACCCGTGCTAACTCGTCCTTCAGGCTTTCAGAGAGACCAAGACGGAACTGATGCCGCAGAGCCGCCTCATTCCACTGGGTATCCGCGCTCCAGCGTCTGAAATCAGTCACATAGTCCTCGACCGCTCGGTGGCCTTGCTGGAGCGCATGGAGAGCAGCCTCGGCAGTAGAAGTCCGCTGTGGATCGTCATAAAGTCGGGCCATGGCATCAAGAAAAGAGGGCAGAGAGTCTAGAACTACATGGCGGACTTCAAGTAGGTGATGGGCCCAAGCTTGAGGTTCCCCCTGCAGCAAAGCGATAACGAAGCCCACCTTGGTGGCTTCAGATGAAAAAGTCAGAGGTAGCAACGAAAAGTAAAGTTCACATGCGTTGCGAAACGCACGGAATTTACTCCGATCCCCAAAAAACTTCCCAGGAACAGGGACCCTGGGCTCAGGAGATGGTATCATTCCAATAGAGGAAGTTGGGGTTGGAGGTGAATCTGCAGAGGTGGCTTGAGTTTGTGTCTGCTTATCCATTCGGACGTGGCTGCCCTGCAGAGACTTCACGATCTGAGTGAGAGCTGTAAGGTGTTGATAGACATTGTCCATAGGCAAGGTATCTCCTGCAGGCTCAGGCATAGCGGTTTGATACTGTAACGTACCTTAGGTGTGAGCCTGACGTACGGAGAGGGACCTCCCGTACAACTCCGGCTCGGAGACCACTGGAGTGGGGACAGTGGTGGTAAGAGCACGGTGAGGTAAGGGTGCCTGTCTGATCCTCACTGCTTGGAGTGGTGGAGCCGAGTGGAGACTGTAATGGCTGGTTCTGGAAGCAGCGGATGCAGGTCAGCAGGTGCAGCTTGCAGAGCAGAGGATGCAGGTCATCAGGTGCCGGTTTGCAGAACAGGGATGCAGGTCAGCAGGTGCAGGTTTGCATTGCAAAGGATGCAGGTCAGCGTGTGCAGCTCGCAGAGCAGAGGATGCAGGTAAGCTGGTGCAGGTTTGCAGAGTCAGACAAGCCGGGTCATACACATCCAGGTAAACATCATAAGTGGCAGGCAGAGAGTAGTCAAAGTCCAGGCCGAATCTTGGCAACAGGTAGACTGGCAGATAACTGAGCAGGGTCAAACGAGCTGAGGTCAGGACTGGAGACAGAAGCGTGGTCAGGAAGCCGGGTCAAACACAGGAACAGGATACAAGCACAGAATCAGGAACTCCGGGAACAGAAGCAGATCAAACCGCAAGGGGCAACATCTCTTTCTATAATGTCTTTTATAGAAAGTACATGGGAGGAGCAAGGGGTTCAGAGTTCAAACAGTAATCAAGACACCAAGCAGAGTAGTCTAATGGATCAGATAGGTTATCCAGCAGATCAGGCAGGGAACTGTCCAGCATCTCAGATAGCTCAGTTGGAAGAGTCAATGCCAGACACAGAAGAGGTCCCAGGTTCAAGCCCAGCACGTCCCTGACAGACGGCATGTTTTCGTCTGAGGATGTTGGCTCCTCCCCAGTTTCTCGAGTCTCCCCTGCCAATACTGACAAGGGAAATTCTGGAGAGTCCTCACCACTCTCCGAGGAATTCTGGCTATCACATTCCTGGTATATAGGGGCACCAGTGGGGGGGCTCAGGACAATCCCATAGTTCCCAGAACTTTGGAAAATCCCTTCCCACAATGGCATCATGAGGCAAGTGAGACACTAATCCCACCCGATGAGAGAGGGTACCTTTGGGGGTCTCAAAACACACTGTAGTCACCGGATACTCTCGGGTGTCCCCCATGCACACAAATAACAGCTACCTTGTTGTTCCCAGAGACCTCTGTAGTAACTAATTCAGCCTTTATCAGTGTCACGAGGCTACCTGAATCCAGCAATACAACAAAATTTCTACCATTAACACACATTTTGCATAAATGTTTCTCAGTTCCCCGCATGGCAGTGCATGCGACTGTCGCAAACAGCGACTGACGTCTGTCCGTTAGAAAGTCACATTGCATGAGTTCATCCACAACCGGGCAATTTGCTGCAATATGTCCCTCTTGTCGGCAGCGGTAACAAACAATCCTTCTTGCTGCCTCTTGAACCCCTGATTTCCCAGGCTGTTTTTGCCAAACCTTGGGTAGAACTCCCACCCTCTCACTCTCTCCCCCCTCACCCCTTGGAATCATATTACCCGCCACTGGGAATGGTCTGGTCTTAGGGTGGAAAGTCTGTGAGTCTCTGGAAGAGGCAGTCAGGTTCTCTGTAGCCAAGTACTTCTCTACATGATCCACAAGATTATCGGCCGTTTCTGGGTCTCAATGGCTTACCCACTTTTGGATGGCAGTAGGAAGAGCTCTCAAGAAACGATCCATCACAACACGTTCCACAATCTTTGGTGCGGACAAAGTCTCTGGCTGTAGCCACTTCCTGCTCAGGTGAATGAGATCATACATTTGAGACCTGGGGGGTTTTCCAAGCCGGAAAGTCCAGTTATGCACACGCTGAGCCCGGACAGCCAGGGTGACACCCAGCCGTGCCAATATTTCAGTTTTTAGCATCACATAGTCTTTTGCTTGGTCAGGCTCTAGGTCATAGTAAGCTTTCTGCGATTCACCAGTTAACAGAGGAGCCACCAGTCCAGCCCACTGCTCCTTAGGCCACTTTTCTCTTTCAGCAGTCCTTTCAAATGTGGTCAAAAACACCTCTGAATCATCCTCTCCAGTCATTTTTGTCAATAAACGACTCACCCCAAAGGACGCAGTATTAGTGGAACTACTTGCCTCACTGGTCTGCGGACGTTGCTGCATTAACTTTTCCATTTGTTGCTGTAGTCTCTGTTCTTGCTTCTGTAACAGGTCTATGAAGCGGGCCTCAGATTGCTGCTGGGCTTCTTGCTGAGCTTCCAGACTCTGTTGCAAAGTTGCATTTGTCTGCTGCTGGGCTGTAAGGCTCTGTTGATGAGCTTGCTGCTGGGCTGCAAGGCTCTGTTGATGAGCTTGCTGCTGGGCTACAAGGCTCTTTTGCAAACCTGCATTTGTCTGCTGCTGATTGGCATTTGCTAGAGCCAGCTGTTTCAGTATCTCCTCCATGCTGGCCTTAAAAAAACTGCCACTGGTTCTCCACCAACAGTGAGGGGGTTAGCTCAGCAGCGGGTGTGTGTGACCCCCTGGATGGGTTCACCACACAAAAACAGGCACAGCAGACATTGGTAGGAGAAAACAAAAGGGAGTGGTTTTATTTGAACTATATACAGACAAAAAAATACAGCAAAAACAAAAGAAACATGAAAATAAATCCTGGTCAACTTGACCGCTCACTACACACGTTGGTGTCCCTAACTAACAACTGGGTACAGCCTTGTGCTGTCCCAGTCCCTAGCTCCCTGCTTTTTTGAAGTTCTTAGCAATAACCACACAGGCTTTGGCTCACCGCACAGAGATCACACTCCCCAGACTATCCACACAGATCTGGTTCCAGGTTGGAGCATCTTCCTTGGCATGCTGGGAGTTCTTGTAGAGGCCCTAACGAGCCCACTTACTTCAGCTGGGCTCATTAACTCTTCCCCTGCAAGACTCTCCGCACTCCCCCTAGTGGTATAAATTGGCATAAAGCCTGAATTTAGGACATATATACCTTCCATCCTGGATGAAACCTGGTGATTTTACCTGCATGCTGTCACAATTAATGGCTATTAATATTCCTGGCTATGCACTCTTTCAGAAAGACAGGGTAAAAAGGAAAGGTGGTGGGGTCTGTCTCTATGTGAGAAGTGATCTCAAAGCGAGTGTGAAAGAGGACCTGGTGGATGGAGAGTGGGATGAGTCTGAAGCATTATGGGTGGAACTGCATACAGATGTGCGTAGTTCAAAGCTAATCATTGGAGTTTGTTATAGACCACCCAATGTTAATGAGGAGGTGGAGACTCAGCTCCTTGCACAGATGGAAAGGGCTGCAAGGGCTGGGACGGTGATAATAATGGGGGATTTTAACTACCCAGAAATTGACTGGAGTAATGGAACTGCTGGGACAGTTAAAGGGCAAAAATTTATAAACCTATTGCAGGACAATTTTATGGTCCAGTTTATTGAGGCCCCAACTAGGAATGATGCTCTGTTGGACCTGGTAATCTCAAACCATGCAGAGCGTATTACTAATGTTCAGATAATGGAACACCTTTGTAGCAGTGACCATAACATGATTTCATTTGATGTTAGTTGTAAGCAAAAATCACATACGGGAAAGATAAAAACACTTAATTTCAAGAGAGCAAATTTTCCAAGGATGAGCGCTGCTCTCCAGGACTTAGACTGGGAGGGAATATTGGCATCAATGGGCACAGAACAGAAATGGGAATTCTTCAAAAAGACTGTTTGTGAACTCACTGCAAAGTATATTCCCATGGGCAATAAGTTTAAAAGGCTAAAAATAAAACCTATGTGGCTCACTGCCAAAGTTAAAAAAGCTATAAACTATAAGAAAAGAGCTTTTAAAAAATATAAAAATGAGGGAACACTAGTGTCATTTAAATGTTACAAAGAATATAACAGGATATGTAAAAAGGAAATCAAGGATGCAAAAATTCTAAATGAAGGACAGATTGCAAAAGATAGTAGGACAAACCCCAAAAAATTCTTCAAATATATTAATAGTAAAAAGGTCAGGTCTGAGCATGTAGGCCCTTTACAAAATAATCTAGAGTGGGTGACTGGGGACAAAGAGAAGGCTAATTTCTTAAATACTTTCTTCAGTTCTGTGTATACAAAGGAGCATGGGGGAGCTCATGTCCAAAATGAGGGTGGTAGTGACACAGCCCCAAATCCACAATGGCTCAAAAGTGATATGGTCCAGAAATATTTAGATGGAATAAAGGTGGATAAAGCACCTGGACCAGATGGCATACATCCACGGATCCTAAAATAATTGAGCTCTGTAATTTCAAAGCCATTGTATTTAATTTTTAGGGACTCATTAATGACAGGAATAGTACCACTGGATTGGCGCAGGGCCAATGTGGTGCCTATATTTAAAAAGGGAATTAAGTCTTTACCAAGTAACTATAGACCTGTTAGTTTAACTTCTATAGTTGGGAAGATACTGGAGAGATTAATAAAAGACCACATAGATGAGTTCTTGCTGGAAAAAAACTATTTAAGCAACAGACAGCATGGATTCATGAAAGACAGAAGTTGTCAAACAACCCTGATTTCTTTTTATGAAGAGGTAAGTAAGACCTTGGACAGAGGGGTGGCGGTGGACGTGGTATACTTGGATTTTGCAAAAGCGTTCGATACAGTTCCCCACTCACGGCTCATGTGCAAGGTAAAGTCTACAGGATTGGAAATATCAGTTTGTAAATGGATAGAAAACTGGCTAAAAGACAGAATTCAGAGAGTCGTGGTTAATGATTCTTACTCTGAATGGTCCAAGGTTATCAGTGGTGTACCCCAAGGTTCAGTGCTGGGACCCTTACTTTTTAATATGTTTATAAATGATATTGGGTCTGAGATCAAAAGTAACATTTCTGTCTTTGCAGATGACACCAAGCTATGCAGTGGAATAACGTCCTTACAGGATGTCGCCAATTTACAAGCCGACCTCAATGCTCTGTCTAATTGGGCGACTATGTGGCAGATGAGGTTTATTGTTGATAAATGTAAAGTTATGCACTTGGGGGCTAAGAATATGAATGCATCATACATACTAGGGGGAGTACAACTGGGGGGATCCGTAGTGGAGAAGGATCTGGGGGTTTTGGTAGATCATAAGCTCAATAATGGCATGCAATGCCAAGCTGCGGTTTCCAAAGCAAGCAAAGTCCTTTCTTGTATTAAGAGAGGCATGGTCTCCAGAGAGAGAGATATCATTTTGCCCCTGTTCAAATCATTAGTAAGACCTCATCTGGAATATGCAGTTCAGTTTTGGGCCCCAGTTCTCAAAAAGGATATTGGGGAACTGGAGAAAGTGCAGAGAAGGGCAACCAAACTGATAAGAGGCATGGAGGAGCTCAGCTATGAGGAAAGATTAGAGGAACTGAATTTATTCACTCTTGAGAAGAGGAGATTAAGGGGGGATATGATCAACATGTACAAATATATAAGGGGTCCATATAGTGAACTTGGTGTTAAGTTATTCACTTTACGGTCAACACAAAGTACAAGGGGACACTCTTTGCGTCTAGAGGAAAAGAGATTTCACCTCCAAATACGGAAAGGTTTCTTCACAGTAAGAGCTGTGAAAATGTGGAATAGACTCCCTGCAGAGGTGGTTCTGGCCAGCTCAGTAGATTGCTTTAAGAAGGGCTTGGATTCTAGACTTGTGCACAACGGAAAAATTCGTTCCGTTTCGGTTCGTTTCTTTCCGGTCCTGTTGATTCGTAATCATTCGTAATTTTGCTAGACGGGATTTTTCGTGTTCGGACTCATTCGTATTTTTGCAAGCGACATTTTTCGTTGAATTTTTTGTTGCTTTATAATTCGTACTTTCGGTAGAGTACGTTGTTTTTCGTTGATTCTGGACACAACTCCTACTTTCGTAACTTTTTTTGGGTTCGTACTTTCGGTAGAGTACGTTGTTTTTCGTTGATTCTGGACACAACTCCTACTTTCGTAACTTTTTTTGGGTTCGTTGATTCGTAATTTTCCGTGTCTCTCTCACAACGACGCTGCCTATTATGCCTAATGTGCTTCGAATGGATTTGTACTTTTCTAAATACATTGCGGTTATTTGTAACGATTCGAAATCTCGTATTTTACTTTCGTTTTTAACATGCGGCTATAGGCTCCGCCCCTGTACACCATTTTGAGAGGGTTCAGCACGGTGAGGGAGAAGCAGAGAGCAGAGCAGAGTGTTATTGTGCTTCGAATGGATTCGAAATCTCGTATTTTACTTTCGTTTTTTACATGCGGCTATAACCTCCGCCCCTGTACACCATTTTGAGAGGGAGTTCAGCACGGTGTGAGAGAGCAGAGCAGAGTGAGTGTTATTGTGCTTCGTATGGATTCGTACATTCGTAACTTTTTCATAACGAATTATGCCGAAGACATTCGGGCATTCGCTATTTGCGGTATAATTTATTTCGGATTCGGTCTTATTCGTAATTGCTTTGTTCGGAAATTCGAATGCTTCCGAATGTCCGAAAGTTGCTAAATTCGGACGAATTTCAATTCGTTACGAAACGAATTGCACAAGCCTATTGGATTCTTTCTTAAATGTACATAATATAACTGGGTACTGACATTTATGATCCGGGGAATATCCGATTGCCTCTCGGGGGATCAGGAAGGAATTTTTTCCCCTGCTGTAGCAAATTGGATCATGCTCTGCTGTTTTTTTTTTGCCTTCCTCTGGATCAACTGTGGGTATAGAATTGGGTATATGGGATTGTACGATATTTCATTTTTTTTTTTTTATGGTTGAACTGGATGGACTTGTGTCTTTTTTCAACCTGACTAACATATATATATATATATATATATATATATATATATATATATATATATATATATATATATTTACATATATACATACACATACTGTAACATTGGGGGATGTTTAGCTCAGTGATAGATGCATTGTAGGTGAGTTCACAGCCAACAGGAACTAAGGTTTAAGGGCGCGGTAGCCCACTTTTATTGAAAGAAACAGAAAGTAAAGTTCATACATGCATTTGGTTTCCCACACAGGGGTTCTTCTCCCAAAAACATCAACACATGAAAATGCCAATCCACCTGGCTCTTAAGGCTCGCTCAGCCTTGGGCGCAGTTCCTTGCTGCACAGGCCCACTCCTGGCCTCTAGGAAGGGCTCTCCTGACACTCCAGGCTTCCACACTCCTCCAAGACTTGCAGTCCCCTCTGGTCCCCAAGACTCTCTTCCAGTTGTCTCAGCTATAGTCTCCCCGACTCTCTCAGCTGGCCCAACCCTCTCAGTCTACTGACCTGGAACCTCTCCCACATGGATAACCGTCTTAAGGATGTTGCCTGAGTTCTTTTTCAGTAGCCCACTTCCCTCCAGCAACTGCTGTATCACCAACTCCTTTCCCACACACACTGAGCTATGTTCAGCTCTGCCTTATAACGAGTGTGTGCACCTGGCCACACACTCAACCTGCAGAGCTCCTAGAAAACCCGGACACATGACTGAAGACTCCATCCCTCCCAATGCACTTTGAAGTCTTCAAGTTTCCAGCCCCAATCCAGACTTACAAAATCCAGAGAAAACTTAAAGCATAGTTTTCTCTGCTCAGCAATCTTTTGCTGGAACTTCTCAAATAGCTTCTTTGAGAGTCCTGTGTCCATTTCAAACACATTTCTTCTAAGCCAGGGGCTCTCACCCTCACATATCCCCCCCCTATGTTTCGATCCGGAGGGAGGAACACCAGCAGTCCAGCACACGTCATCAGGGTTGGGACACCTCTGTGCCGGCTGTCAGCCGCGTAGGCCCAACCCTTTTTTCGGGTGCGCTTCCAGCCAAGTCCTTCCTTAACTCTCCATAGGATCCTACTCATTTTTATTCTATGCTTTCTCCCTCTTCTGGGGTTCCTGGGCTTATTTGCTTTTCTCTGGGGAACTCTGCCTTCCCTAATACCCTCACTTTCTTGATATAGGGGACCTGTTCCTAATACTTTGCCTGACGGGTACCACTTTTTCCTTCACCGATACCAGTTTTTCCCATCACAACAGTTTTTTTGGGTTTAACAACTTTTCTGAGGTTACCCACGGCAACTAAACCCTTGTTATCAGTGACATACCACAAATTCTGATGTTGCCACTTCCAATACCATCAGTGGTTCCCCTCACAGTGTCTCCGGGTACTTTAATTTGTACCTTTGTGCAAATGACATGAAAAATCTCTGCTACTGCCACGTCTATTTCGGGCCCTTCCTTCATGTGAGGTCTAGTGGGTGAGGCAGTGTCCGTGCCCTCTACTGACGACTGCTCAGCCGCACTTTGGACCACATCAGCAGAACTTTTCCTAGTCACAGCATCAGGCGGAGAGACCTCTGATGTTTTCAAACGTTCTCCTGAGCGCCTTCCATCCAAACCGGTAACTGGAAGCACCCTCTCAGAGAACCTTGAGACCATTTGCCACACTGCTAATAAATATGGTACCAACCAGTTCCTCTTGTGATTAACATCAAGCATAGCTTGTACTACTTGGCTCCACCTACTGGTACTATGCAGTACCACCTTGTCCGACCACGGTGGAGACCCCCAGGTGTACAGCAAATGTGTTTTTTGGACTTCAAGAATTTTCAACAACACATTTGTCATCTTAATGCGATCCACATCTACATGCAAGACCTTTCTAGGGACTTTTCCATTATCAATGACGTGGAGGGGCTCATCCACTGAAGCTGGAAAGGTAGGGACATATACAGTGACCTCCACTTCACTTGCGGTATCGGTCTCCACAGCTTGGTGCTCAACTGGAGCGCTGTCAGATGTGCGTCTCACATTTACCCTCTCTGTCCCAGCATCAGCGAGCCGCTGCAGGTCATACGTCACATTGCCATTTTTGCACTCACTATTTTCCAGCGGTTGGGCTGCATATAACCCAACTGCCATGCATGCGCCCTTAACCGGTCCTTCTGATTGGAGGGGGCCAATCTCTGCCGGGGCCAACATGCCCTTGGCCACTGGCCACCCTGCAATCCCTCCATTGGGCATAGCAGGTGTCATGTCCACATCTGTGTTACGTAACCTAGCCTTATCCAGCATGGCTAGCAATTGTTTGGCCCAGCTGTCCCAGTCAGTGGTACTTCCCTGACAGGTATCCTGAAGCAGTGCATCACCTGTTCCAAGAGGCACCAAAGGAACCTGGGACTCATTACCCAATACTGTACATTTGTCATCTCTATACGCATCACATTGTACAAGCACAGTTTCACTTATGTCACATTGGGACAATGCTTCGTCACAAAACGCAGGGTGCAATACACTATTTTGACCAGATTGTTCTGGTGGCGCTACCATCACATCCAGCTTTATACTACCAGCTTTACCAGGGTGAACAACTTGTTCACCAATCTGGTCACATACCAGGCGGGTGGTCTGCACCCACACATTCTCATTGTGTGGTGCAGTCACTCCTTGTTCCCCCAGAGTAGTGCCAGAGCGGTCCTGGACAACCTCCAGTTCCAACACAGGGAGATCCCTAGAGGTTTCCACAGACAACCCTGCAGCTCTGCCTCTGGTGGTCATGGAAGACATCCTACTTACAACCTTTTTAGTAAACTCATTACCAACATTATTCTCAAACATGACATTTCCAGAAATACATTTCTCAACCTTTAGAGGATCATCATGATACTTAGACATAGCTGTAGCTATTGTGGGTGGCCCTTTACCCACTTGAGCAGCTCCACAGCTGACCTGGGAAACCCTCTGCTCCAACACTGTGGGCTCCTGGGAGGTTTCCCCGGGCAACCCTGCAGCACCTGTCTCTGTCACTAGGGAACATGGTATATGGATTTCTTTGGTCACCCCTGGTACAGCTCTTCCAGCACTGTGCTGGATTCCACCAGGTACATACAGAGTCCCCATGTCCTTTTTAGTCTCTAGTCCTGCTGCCAGTTGGGCTTTACTCTGTGCCTTCCCCCTACTCTGGGTAGCACACTGTAGCAAGTCCACCTGTACTGCGGATCTCTCCGCTGAACACACTTTAATTTCATTGGGTTCTGTCCCATAAACTGCAACAGTCTTACCAATTCCTGTAGCCGTTGTCATAGCCTTCATTTGAGTGCGTTGTCTCTCATCTGTGGTGTCTCCACAGGCTGACTCTTCCATGTGGTCATGGAGCAACACTGCAGCCTTTCCGGACCCACCAACACCCCCTGCATGTAACACAGGATCCCTGTTGCTAGGGGTAACAGCAGACCAGCACTCCAAAGATGGTTGGCTACACCTCCTGGTGAATACAGACTGTTGTGCCCTTCTTTCTGGGCTGACCACTTCACATAAGCGGCCATAATACACATCTTTATATTCCTCATGCTCATTGGTACCCCCTGCAGTCCACACAGACTTCTTGCCACTGTTGCCAGGGGTGACAACCGATATGCTTGCAGAAAACGCAGGGCTGGTACACCGATGCACACTCATGCTCTCCCGAGCCACCGCTCGACTGGTGCTTTGTTGTCGCAGTAATGCGTCTCCCGTTGCTATGGGCGATGATCTCTCTTTGCTGGAGCCCATGATGCGATGGAACTCTCCTCTGAGAAGGATTTCCTCTTTAAACTTGCAGTAGTCATCCTGGTCCCCATCCATCAAATGGTAAACCGACCGGAACTCTATCTGTAACAAGGTTTGCAGCAATTTTGGCCACCGATTCCTAGGCCATTTTCTCCTTACAGCGACTTTTTCAAATTTTTCCAGGAAGTCCCCAACCTCCTTTGTGGGCAGCATGGGCTGCATGTAATCAGAGGCCAAGATCATAGCCCCTTGAACTGCATCCGACTCTTTAGTCTGGTTCCGCTTGAACCACTCATTCACGGTCTCATAAACCACTGGCCCCTTTTGACTGGCCCTCCTAGGCGTAGACATCTTCTCAGGCCACGCTGAGCTGACTTCCCCTTGAACTTGATTTAATATGAACTTCTTGTGCTTTGACTGCCTCATCTTTGCAGTTTAATGCACAGCAGTTTGTTACACAGTTCACAGTAGTAAAAAGAAAAAATTCTCACAGGTGCACTACCTGCATGCAACAGTCCATCCAATAAACTTCTGTGCAATGCAGTTCGCCTGGCTGCCACACACAGCTAGCAGCAGTTCACTGCAGAGAAAAAAAATTTGACTTTTCCTTTACAGGTACACCACCTGCAACACGCAATGCCTTTTGCCTGGCTGCACTTCCACAGACAGCCAACAGTTCCTGACTTGAACTCACTATGGAGTAAGGACCCGGATTCCACCGTCTTGTGCCCGCTGAATCCACCACTGTAACATTGGGAGATGTTTAGCTCAGTGATAGATGCATTGTAGGTGAGTTCACAGCCAACAGGAACTAAGGTTTAAGGGCGCGGTAGCCCACTTTTATTGAAAGAAAGTAAAGTTCATACATGCATTTGGTTTCCCACACAGGGGTTCTTCTCCCAAAAACATCAACACATGAAAATGCCAATCCACCTGGCTCTTAAGGCTCGCTCAGCCTTGGGCGCAGTTCCTTGCTGCACAGGCCCACTCCTGGCCTCTAGGAAGGGCTCTCCTGACACTCCAGGCTTCCACACTCCTCCAAGACTTGCAGTCCCCTCTGGTCCCCAAGACTCTCTTCCAGTTGTCTCAGCTATAGTCTCCCCGACTCTCTCAGCTGGCCCAACCCTCTCAGTCTACTGACCTGGAACCTCTCCCACATGGAGAAACGTCTTAAGGATGTTGCCTGAGTTCTTTTTCAGTAGCCCACTTCCCTCCAGCAACTGCTGTATCACCAACTCCTTTCCCACACACACTGAGCTATGTTCAGCTCTGCCTTATAACGAGTGTGTGCACCTGGCCACACACAGAACCTGCAGAGCTCCTAGAAAACCCGGACACATGACTGAAGACTCCATCCCTCCCAATGCACTTTGAAGTCTTCAAGTTTGCAGCCCCAATCCAGACTTACAAAATCCAGAGAAAACTTAAAGCATAGTTTTCTCTGCTCAGCAATCTTTTGCTGGAACTTCTCAAATAGCTTCTTTGAGAGTCCTGAGTCCATTTCAAACACATTTCTTCTAAGCCAGGGGCTCTCACCCTCACAATACATATATATACACATACGAACACAGTGGATATAAAAAGTCTACACACCCCTGGTAAAATGTCAGGTTTCTGTGATGTAAAGAAAATAAGAGAAAGATAAGTAATTTCAGAAAAATTTCCACCTTTAATGTGAACTTTAAATTGTACAACTAAGTTGAAAAACTAATTTAAATCTTTTAGGGGGGAATAAAACAAAAAAACAAAAATAATGTGCTTGCATAAGTGTGCACACCCTCTTTTAACTGTGGGATGTAGCAGTTTTCAGAATTAAGCAATCACATTCAAACTCATGTTAAATAGGAGTCAGTACATACCTGCAATCATTTAAAGTGCGAGATTAACCCCAAGTAAAGTTCAGCTGTTCCAATAGGTCTTTCCTGACATTTTCTTAGTCGTGTCCTACAGCAAAAGCCATGGTCTGCAGAGAGCTTCCAAAACATAAGAGGGATCTCATTGTTAAAAGATATCAGTTAGGAGAAGGGTATAAAAGAATTTCCAAGGCATTAGATATACCATGGAACACAGTGAAGACAGTCATCATCAAGTGGAGAAAATATGGCACACCAGTCACATTACAAAGAACTGGACGTCCCTCCAAATTTGATGAAAAGACGAGAAGAAAACTTGTCAGGGAGGCTGCCAAGAGGCCTACAGCAACATTAACCACTTAAGGACCGCCGCACGATGATGTACGTCGACAGAATGGCATGGACAGGCACAAGGGCGTACAGGTACGTCCCCTTTAAGAACCCGTCCGTGGGTCGCGCACGTGCCGTCCGGGGCTTAAGTGGTTAAAGGAGCTGCAGGAATATCTGGCAAGTACTGGCTGTGTGGTACATGTGACAACAATCTCCCGTATTCTTCATATGTCTGGGCTAAGGGGTAGAGTGGCATAGAAAAACATCCAAGCCTGGCTAAATTTTGCAAAAACAGATCTGAAGTCTCCCAAACGCATGTGGGAAAATGTGTTATGGTCTGATGAAACCAAGGTTGAACTTTTCGGCCATAGTTCCAAAAGATACATTTGGCACAAAAACAACACTGCACATCACCAAAAGAACACAATACCCACAGTGAAGCATGGTGGTGGTAGCATTCAAGGTAGAGGAAATTATGAACAGTTCCAAATACCGGTCAATATTGGCACAAAATCTTCAGGCTTCTGCTGGAAAGCTGAACAATGACCCAAAGCATACATCCAAATCCAAATCAACAAAGGAATGGCTTCACCAGAAGAAGATTAAAGTTTTGGAATGGCCCAGTCAGAGCCCAGACCTGAATCTGATTGAAAATCTGTGGGGTGGTCTGAAGAGGGCTGTGCACAGGAGAAACCCTCGCAATCTGACAGATTTGGAGTGTTTTTGCAAAGAAGAGTGGGCAAATATTGCCAAGTCAATACCCAAAATTACTGAGTGCTGTCATAAAACGAATAGGGGTTTCAACAAAGTATTAGTTTAAGGGTGTGCACACCTATGCAACTATATTATTTATTTATTTATTTTTTACTTCCCTCCATCTAAAAGATTTCAGTTTATTGTTCAACTGAGTTGTACCAAATCCCCATAACAATGAGATTAGTTGAGAAGCAGCTACGTGATATTGTGGGATGTAATGGAGGCTTGCCTATTACAGCCATGCTTTACAACAACAAATAGGGTGACTTTAGTATGAAATGTATATGTACACCTTAAAGTCCATCTAAAACCATTAACAAATTGCATATATTGCAGCTTACTAGTCTTTAGATGTGGCGGCCGTATTAGTTTTCTTTTTTTCAGGCTTTCTTTATTAATATCTGGTGATGCTGGCAATAAGACATTTCCTATCCTAGCTTGACAACTCTGACACAGTTCACTGGATCCATGGATGAGTAGAGGTTATCACCCTGGGCTGCTTGCACCTGATTTGGACGACATAACACCTTCAACTCTCTGCATCTGTATAACATAGGAGTAGGTGTAGCGCCCTGCCCCCTATGATTGGGGCGCTATTGTAAATTTAGGGGGTGTCTGAGCCAATAGTTGGGCTCAGGCTTATGTAATTATAAACAAATTGCTTCTGTTGTTTCCTGAAGGTGGCGGTACCACCTCAGGTCCATGTTGGAACGCAGGCAGACCATGGTGTATTGGGTGTCCCTTCTCGGCAGCGGTTCAGTGGGAGTGGTGCCCCGCTGTGCATGCTGGGAGGGAGACTTAAGGGGCAGACGCCATTGTACGGGGGTGTTTGCCTCGTGGCCCTCCTGGCATGAGGTGTATGTGTGTGTTCCCAGCTCGGGGCCACGTTGGCCCGAGGCTGCATCTCTAGTGAGTAGTCCCAGTTATGATGACTGGGGCCTACAATCCTAAAGGGGATCCCAAGCTGTCCACCAAGAGGGAGGAAGCTGCTTAACAAAGGAAACCGGGGGAGAACTTGCCCTGGAGGAGACCAGCAAAGTGCTAATGTCTCGGGATAGGCCTGGTGACCTTGTTAAGAAGGGATCCACTACGTTAAAAGCCCAGCAGTTTGCCGGATCGGTTTAAAGGTTCTTTTACTGCACGGATGGAAGTTTGGGGCTGAAATTCTGTGGCAGAGGATTCCTGGCTATCCATATTTGTTCTCAAGTGGTCTGTGGCAGAGACTTCTCATACTGGTTCGTGCATCATCCCGGCTGCTAGGCCAGGTGAGAGGGGTCTATCCGGGTGAGCAATACCCACTCAAAAGAGAGAGTGGTGAAAGACTCTAGACATTTTTGTGTGTTCTGCAACGAGTACCTGAACCTTCCCCTCTCTTCTCATACCTTCTACTTTCTCTACAAGTTACTGCAGCAAAAATAAAACCTAACAGTTGAAGGTTTTACATCTCGTGTGGACATTGCAGTTTCTACAGACTTTCTTCCCCTGACAACGAACTTAGAGGTAACGTGCAAAGACCAAATCTAAACCAGCAGCTCCTACGGGGGTAGTGCTACATAGGTATTTGTAGTTTACAGTTAACCAGGCAAGGCTGATAGGTCTCCTTGGGATTTCAGTGCACCAGAGACACAGGGATGGCAATTCACATCAGGAAGTTAGAAGCTCACTGGATTTCTGTCAGCATCAGTAGGTATTTTTTGCACTTTTCATACAGATACAACAAAATTCTTACAACAGTAAATATAACAAACCAAAGGGTTGAGATAAAAGCATGCAAAATAGCTTACATGTCCTTGTGGCCTAACACTAATGGGTGTTAATGATAAGCTCCTTATGTGTGAATTTACTTTTTATATAAAAAGCTGATTTAAGGCTATATAGGTCATGCTGTAGCAACAAATTCCTAAATGATAAGTGCACCTTAAACAAAGTGCACTTATTCCTGTTGCCCCTTCAATTTGATCTAACTTAAAGCGGAACTTCACCCAAAGGGGGAAATTCCACTTGTTTGCCTCAGCGATCTGAGCGGAAGTTCACCCCCCTCTTCGCCCAAAGCCTTCTGGGACCTGTGGTGTGTCCCAGAAGGCTGCGGGTGAAGGTAGGGGGAGGTGAACTTCCGCTCAGATCACAAGGCAAACTAGCAAAACTTTCCCTTTTGGACTGTGGGACCATTCACAAAGCACAGCACGCCATTCCCTTAGTTAAGATGCCAGTGCCTGGAACTGATTACATTGAAGAATTGGCTCTGGTGAGGACAGTGCTGGATGTCTGGACAGGTAAGTGTCCTTAAGAGGAGGTCCACCCCCCCCCAGCAAAAAATTAAAAGTCAGCAGCCACATATACTGTAGCTGTTGACTTTGGGACACTTACCTGTCCTGGAATCCAGCGATGTCGGCACCCCAGCCGATATTTGCATTGGCTCTTGGGTGCTGCCACCACCATTAGTAGGAAGGGAACGCAAAGTGTGCTGCGCTTTCTGAATGGCCAGAGGCGGGGGGAAGGAGGATAGGTTCAAACTTCCAAGTGATCGTGCTGCGGTGCGATCTCCCGGACGTTGGGACCGGTGCCTGCCAAAACAGGTACCCGCTCCCCCCCTGCAAGGTGCCAAATGTGGCACCGGAGGGAGGAGGAGTCAGATAAGCGGGGCTTCCACTTTTGGGTGGAACTTCCCTTTATAGTAAAAGTCAGCAGCTACAGTATTTGTAGCTGCTGACTTTTCATTTTCTGGTGGGAGACTGAAGCTCCTCTTTAAGGAAGCACAGAACATGCAGCAAAAACAAAATTACATTTTTAAAAAAAGGAGGGGGATTGGGAAGGGGGGGGTTTGGGAAGGAAAGGGGGGGGGGAGAAGGAAAAAGATAAGGGGGGGAGAGGGACGGGGAGGGGAGGAAGGGGGGGGAAGGGGAAGGGAATGGGGAGGAGAGGAAAGTGGAGGGGGGAAAAACGTGACCGACCAGGGTAATGTCAATGGAGGTAAAAAACGTACCACGGCGGTCAGTTTTCCCGCACAGCGCAGGTGCACATCGCGCTACTGTGCATGTGCAATCGACCCAAGCCAAGGGGCGGGAGGCCCCAAGCCAGGGAGGAACAGGGGGGGTGGAGTGGGCCGGAACGCCACCCTCACCAGGGGAAGCACATGTCCGCCGCAATTTGGAGGCACAGGCTGCCAGGGACCGTACCAATTGTTCAAGGGTGGCTAGATACAAAAGAGAAGAAAAGCATCAATAATAACATTGTATTAACAAACATAATAGTAATATTGGTGGGAGTGTAGGTCCCACAGAAAAGGATTGCTACGTAATGGTGATACAGAATATTGTCACAACAATGACCGGTATAGAACAGCGGAGGAACCTCTGGAAAAGGGGCAAAGCTAGAGGGCAGGGCATCTGTGGAACGTAAAACAATTAATAAAAATGGGCATAGCAGTTATGCTGTCAGGTCACCTGTGGCCAGGTGACAGATGCACACCGTAGGGGGACAGGAGTGCACCGCAAGGTAGTGAACCCTATGGCTGACTGCTGCGGATAGGAAACTGGGTGGTTGTGGAAAGCGGGACCAGAGGAGCACAACCGGGATCCTATGGGAAGCTAGAGCCAAGATTCCCCAGGGCGCGGAGTCTAAGACCCAGCAGGTCTTCTCCAGAGCCTCTAGTGGTGAGGATGTTATGCTGCAGGCTGGGTCCAGGTCGCGGCCCCTAGAGTCTCCTAGCTCACGCCCCATAGGATAAGGGGACAAGAGGGGAAGCAGCAGCACGAGATATAAGAGTAACGAATAACAAGCTGAAAGTCAAGGGCCACAAGCAGACAAGGATAACGAAAGACAAGCCGAAGGTCAAGGGTCACGAGCAGACAGGGATAGTCGGGGACAAGCCAATAACGTAACAGAGAGACAGAGAGACAGAGGTAGCACACGGCAGGCAGGAACCCAAACACACAATGCCTAACAAACACGTTGATCAGCCAAGCAGGCTTGCAGTGCACAGGTTAATATAGTGTTCTGTGATAGGGCCTGGGGTGGAGTCAGGCTGGGAGGAGATTATAAAGGAAGCCAGGTGAAAGGGTTCTGGCCTCTAAGATGAACACATGGGAAGGAAGGTAAGCTGACAGACAAACACTACTGCATATCCATGACAGTACCCTCCCTCTTATGGGCCCTCCCCCGCCTGGGCCCAGGCTTAAAGGGAAATCTCTGATGAAACCTCCTCAACAGATGAGGTGCAACGACATCAGATGCAGCGATCCAAGACGCCTCCTCAGGACCAAAACCTCTCCAATGCACAAGGTACTGAAGAATGCCTCTGCAGAGCCGAGAATCCAGAACTTGTCTAACCTCGTACTTAAGATTATCCTCAGAGACCGAAAACGAGGTAGGGAGATGACAAGAAGATCTATTGAGGACCAAAGGCTCTCTAGGAATAAGCAAGGGCATGAGAGGATCAACAGTGTCGTGGAATTTTAGGTTGCTGTTTACAGAGCACACAGCCTATAATTCCTGTGCTATCTAAGCACACATCAGATTTCATCTTCTTGAAGTAATGCTATCGTTAAGTTAAGTTTGCTAAAGATCCACTCACCGTTCATTCCATCATTCAATCAAGGAAACCACCAACACAGGTCTTCTTATCAGGCCATTCCAGCAAAGACTGTCAAGCCGACGCCTACTCATAGGCTTTTATTAAACTCAAAAGATCTCAAGACAGGAGGTGATTGGCTGCAGCAACCAATCCCCTCCCCATGGGCGGGAACCTCATAGGATGTTCCCTCCTCACAGGAAAATGACAATACTTTGACATTCCTTCCAACAGGAGATGTCATGCATGAATACAATAAACGTAGGATGGCTAAAGTTACCGTTGATAGGAATTCTTATTCTGCGCTATTCCATAGAATAACGCATAATAAGATTATACTATTATTGAATGGGGGAGGGAGGCTATCTGCAGACGCACGCTACGAATTCCAACGAATGTTGATCAGACATAGCAGAGACTAGAGCGCCCATCCGCCTATAACCAATGATGTCATTGCAGAGCGAGCATATCCCCTCCTTAACGATCGTCCATGCTAATGCACAGAGGGCCCCCGTTGGTGGACATATCCGCCCCCTGCAAACATCACACTCCAACCTCAAGACGTTTTCCCCTATCAGACGGGATTCAACCAGCCTCAGACTACCCCAATCAGCTCTTTTAGAGCGGGTTGCGGAAGTACTAACACTGGGTGACACTATGACAATACATATTAAATACATCTCCATAAAAATCTCCACAACAACAGGAAACTGAGGAGGGTCCCCTAGACCCTTAAAGGGGAACTGGTCATCTTGCACAGGACCATCAGACTGGGCAGATGTCAGTGGAACCCTGAAGTCAGGTTGGTTAGAAGGTGACATGTCGCCGGAGTCAAGCTGAATAGCTGAAAGACAAGCAGAATGTCCTGAACAAGAAAAAGTAGGAGGCTCACTGGGCATGGGCTGGACTGGCATAACTAGTACAGAGGCCGAGTAAATAGCAGAGTCAGGTGTAGCGACTACCTGAATCGCATCGCAAGACGTAGCGACTGCAGGACTTGTAGACAAGCTAGCCTGGCTGTGCGTCCAAGGGTGGTTAGGGACAGAGAAATGTAAATGGTTATGCAACCTGGAATGAATGACCGGCTCAGGTTCACAGGGGGCAACCTTGGGTAGGCAGGACGAGGAACAGGAGGGACCCCAAGCCAGGATCTGTCCAGTAGTCCAGTCCACATGAGGAGAATGGAGCTGTAACCATGGGAGACCCAAAATTATAGGCGTTGAGGCCTTGGGTAAGATAAGGAAGGATATCCACTCCTGGTGGAGTGTCCCTACCGACACCTTAACAGGGAGGGTCTGGAAGCGGATAGGTCCCCCTGGGAGAACAGTACCATCAATCGCCATGACCACCAATGGCGTGGTGAGGGGCAAAAGAGTAGTCTCATGGACGATGCGATTTTCCCAGTCCATGAAATTACCAGCGGCTCCGGAATCCAGATATGCTGAGACCGAATGAGAAGAAGCACCAACATGAAGGAACACAGAAAGCAGAAGACGAGAAGGGGAAGGTGATATTTCTGGGCCCAATACTCCACTTTCCAGATGAAGTGGACCCGAATGTTTTTCTGGACAAAGAGAGCAAGTGTCACGAAAATGACCTTTGCCCCCACAGTAAAGACACAGACCAAGAGTTCTGCGCCTAGCACGTTCCTCGGGGGATAGCCTGGTCCGACCCAGCTGCATGGGTTCCTCAGCTGGTAGGAGATGCTCTACGGGTCGAAGAGAGGGGAGCTCAGGCTGACTAAGAACCAAAGAGTGCTGGCGTTGCTTTTCTAAGGTCCTCTCCTGAAAGCGAATATCGATCTGGTTACACAAGGAGATAACGCCGGCCAGATCAGTGGGGATGGTTCTTCCTGCTAATTCATCCTTCACTCTATCAGACAGGCCATGCAAAAAGGTTGCGACTAAGGCCTCATTGTTCCAGCTCAACTCAGCCGACAGTATGCGGAAATGAAGGGCATACTGTCCCACAGAAGCAGACTCTTGGCGGAGACATAAAAGGGCGCTGGCCGCTGAAGAGACACGAGCCGGTTCTTCGAAGATATTCCGAAAAAGTTTCAAGAAGCCGGACAGGCTAGAAACCACTGGATCATTCAGTTCCCACAGAGGGGCTGCCCAGGCTAAAGCTTCACCAGAGAGGAGGGAAATTATATAGGCTACCTTAGCCCGATCAGACAGGAAGTTTTGGGGCTGGAGCTCAAAATGAATTGTGCATTGGCTAAGGAACCCCCTGCAAGCCTTGGAGTCCCCAGAGAAACGGGACGGAGCTGGCAGTTGTAGTGAGTGTGTGGCTGCGACTGGTGCGATAGGTGCAGCCGCTGGTTGTATTTGAGGTTGCGGATGCAGGGTTCCCAAGGAGTAGTGATGAGCCGAACACCCCCGGGTTCGGTTCGCACCAGAACCCGCGAACGGACCGAAAGTTCGAACGAACATTAGAACCCTATTAAATACAATGGATGCGAACGTTCGAATTCTAAAGTGCTAATTATAACAACTATTATGCATGTTATTGTCATAAATAGGGTTTGGGAACCCGGGTTCTGCACCAGGGGACATGTATCAATGCAAAAAGAAGTTTTAAAAACGGTCGTTTTTCGGGAGCAGTCATTTTAATGATGCATAAAGTGAAAAAAAAAAAGTCAAATATTCCTTTAAATATCGTACCTGGGGGGTGTCTAAAGTATGCCTGTGAAGTGCCACGTGTTTCCCGTGTTTAGAACTGTCCCTGCACAAAATGACACTTCTAAAGGAAAAAAAAGCCATTTAAAACTGCTTGCGGCTTTAATGTAATGTCTGGTCCCGGTAATATGGATGAAATTCTTTAAGAAAAATGGCATAGCTACCCCATGACCCCCCCCCCCCTACCCCAGCCCATTACCAGCCCCTTTGGGTCTTGTATGGATATTAAGGGGAACCCCGCACATAAAATAAAAAAGGCCCTATATACTCTGAACAGCCGTATACAGGCGGTGCATACAAGACAGGGACTGTAGGTTTGTTCTTATGTAGAATCTGTTTGTAATTTTGAACAGGTACATTGTTGAAGTGTAGCTCCAGCCCAAAAATCTATTTTTAAACTTTTTGGGAAACATAGGTAAGGGTTATCACCCCTGTAACATTTGTTTTGCTGTCTGTGCCCCTGTTCAGAACATTTCACCTCACTTTCCGTCCCAATGACAACTGTTTTTGAAATGTGGTGTTTTTCTTGAAACAAGGATTGCTGATAAAGCATCAGTACAGATGAGACCCCTTTCTCCCATATTTATTCTTACAGGAGAGAATTTTCCTTTCTAGGGGTAGATTTCCTCTCACTTCCTGTTGTCTTCTTTCGTTTGCAAGTAGGAGTCGTTTGTAAGTTGGATGTTTGAAAGTAGGGACCTGCCGTATATACTCTGCAGAAATAGGCCCCTTAGTTGTTGGTGTTGGCACAACACTGTAAGCACTCAGTTACTCTTGGTTGGTGCTGGAACGCCCTGCTGTCAACTATTATATCAGGAATTTTAATTACATATAATTGTTGAACAGTGGTAGTAAAAATTGGGGCTTTGATGGTGGTGCTGGTGCCACAACACTGTAAGCCCTGACAGTTACTCTTGGTGGGTGCAGCAATGGGCCCTGCTGTGAATTATTAGATCAAGAATTGTAATTACATGCCCCTTTTGAACAGGGGCTGAAAAATTGGGCCTTTCGTGGTGGTGGTGGTGGTGGCGTTGCCACAAGACTGTAAGCCCTCAGAGTTACTCTTGGTGGGTGCAGCAATGGACCCTGCTGTGAATTATTAGATCAAGAATTGTAATTGCATGCCCCTGTTGAACAGGGGCTGAAAAATTGGGCCTTAGGCACTGGTGGCACAACACTACAACCCCTCACAGATACTGTACTTGGAGCACAGCAATGAGCCCTGTTGCAAAGTATTGCTTCAAAAATTGTAATGACACGCCCCTGTTAAACAGGGGCTGAAAAATTGGGCCTTAGGCACTGGGGCCACAACACTCCAACCCCTCACAGATACTGTACTTGGAGCACAGCAATGAGCCCTATGGCAAATTATTGCTAAAAAAAATGTAATTACACGCCCCTGTAAAACAGGGGCTGAAAAATTGGGCCTTAGCCACTGGTGGCGGCACCCATAAACAAAAATGATCTTCCAAGCTATCATCATCAATCGTATCATTGAGGACTCGGAGGAGGAGGATAGCCAGTCAACATAACAGCACAGGCACTCAGCATCAGCATCAGTCTTGAAGGGATGTGACATGTTAAAATCAATTAGTCTGTTATATCAGCATCAGGCGTGTGGTAGCTGGTGGTGATCCAAGACTGGTTCATCTTGATGAAAGTCAGTCGATCAACCGAGTCGGTGGACAGGCGCACCCTGTGATCCGTGACAAATCCTCCAGCAGCACTGAATGTGCGTTCCGAAAGAACGCTGGATGCAGGACAGGCCAGTAGCTCAATTGCATACTGTGCAAGCTCTGGCCAGTGATCCATCCTCAAGACCCAGTAAGCCAGAGGATTTTCGGTGGGGAAGGTGTCCAAGTCTGACCTTGCCCCTAGATATTCCTGCACCATGTTTATCAGACGCTGGCGATGGTTGCTGGAACCGATCATACTTTGGGGCTGCGGACTAAAGAATTGTCTGAACGCATCGGTCAGACGGCCACCTTCCCCACCGCTCCTTCTTTGACTGGCCGAAGCCTCAGCAACTCGTTGTCCAGGACCAGGAGTTTGTAACCTCCCAGTCTCTGGGAACGCGTTGCACAGACCTTTCTGCAAGGCCTCCCGGAGTTGTCTCATCCTCTGCTCCCTCTGCGACGGTAACATAAGGTCCGCAACCTTACCCTTGTACCGTGGATCAAGGAGAGTGGCCAGCCAGTAATGGTCCCTCTCCTTGATCCGAAGAATACGAGGATCCTTCCGCAGACTTTGCAGGATCAGGGAGGCCATGCAGCGTAGGTTTGCTGAGGCATTCGCTCCGGAGTCCTCTGGGTCACTAAGGACGACATGATCCGCAGCCACCTCCTCCCAGCCACGTACAAGTCCACTGGTTTCTTGGGACTGTAAATCATCCCTAAAAGACTGCTGCTGATGATGCTGAGTGCCAGCCTCCACCTCCATGCTGACACAATCCTCCTCCTCCTCCTCCTCCTCCTCCTCTTCCTGTGCGATGGGTGGGACAGAAGGAACACTGTCTGGGTAAAGGGGGCCTTGAGAGGCAAGGAAGTCCTCCTCTTCCTGCCTCTGTTCTGCCTCAAGTGCCCTGTCCATTATTCCACGCAGCGTGTGCTCCAACAGGTGGACAAGAGGTACAGTGTCACTGATGCATGCACTGTCACTGCTCACCATCCTCGTGGCCTCCTCAAATGGTGCCAGGACAGTGCATGCATCCCTGATCATGCCCCACTGGCGTGGAGAAAAAAAACCAAGCTCCCCTGACCCTGTCCTGGTGCCGTAGTCGCACAGGTACTCATTGATGGCCCTCTGCTGCATGTGCAGCCGCTGCAGCATGGCCAACGTTGAGTTCCACCTGGTGGGCATGTCACATATAAGGCGGTTCTTGGGCAGGTTCAACTCCTTTTGCAGCTCAGCCAGGCGAGCACTGGCATTATAAGATCTGCGGAAATGCACACAGACTTTCCTGGCCTGCCTCAGGACATCCTGTAAGCCCGGGTACCTGCCCAAGAACCGCTGCACCACCAGGTTAAGGACGTGAGCCACACAGGGCACATGGGTCAGTTGTCCCTGTCGGAGGGCGGAGAGGAGGTTGGTGCCATTGTCGCAAACCACCATTCCTGGCTTAAGCTGGCGTGGCGTCAACCACCTCTCGGCCTGGCCCTGCAGAGCAGACAGGACCTCTGCCCCAGTGTGGCTTCTGTCCCCCAAACACACCAGCGCAAGCACGGCATGGCATCTTTTTGCCTGCGTACTTGCGTAGCCCCGTGAACGGCTACGGAGCACCGCTGGTTCATAGGACAAACCACAGGAAGAGGCCATGGAGGAAGAAGAAGAGGAGGGGGTGGAGGAGAGAGGTGTGTCACAACCAGTAGTAGCATTTTGGAGGCGTGGCGGTGGGACAACCTCCAACACTACTGCACCTTGTCCTGCATCCTTCCCAGCTGCCAAAAGAGTGACCCAATGGGCCGTGAAAGAAAGGTAACGTCCCTGTCCATGCCTGCTGGACCATGAGTCAGCGGTAATATGCACCTTACCGCTGACCGCCCTGTCCAGCGAGGCCAAGACATTGCCTTCCACATGCCGGTAGAGAGCCGGAATAGCCTTCCGTGAGAAAAAGTGGCGTTTGGGAACCTGCCACTGAGGAACCGCACATTGCACAAACTCACGGAAGGGGGCCGAGTCTACCAACTGAAAAGGCAGCAGTTGAAGCGCTAGCAATTTAGCCAAGCTAGCATTCAACCGCTGGGCATGTGGATGGCTGGGAGTGAACTTCTTTCGACGGTCCAGCAGCTGGGGCAGGGAAATTTGCCTGCTAGAATCGGACGTCGGTGTACTGCTAGCAGAGTGGCCGCAAGTACTTGGCTGTGACACACCTAATTCTACACCTTCATTCCTCTCAGTGCATGTTTCAGAGAGGACTGAAGTTATAGTGGGGTTGGAGATCCCAGCTGATGCGGTGCAAGGAGAGGTCCGCTTTGTTCTTTGGTGTGGGTCTTTGAGGTAGGCTTGCCAACGAGCTGCATGGCAGGTCAACATATGTCTGGTCAGGCATGTGGTACCCAAGCGGCTGATGTTTTGGCCACGCGATATACGCTTGAGACATATGTTGCAAACAGCAGCTGTGCGATCTGATGCACTAGCCTCAAAAAAGGCCCACACCAAAGAACTTTTTGAATGACGGGCAGAGGCAGCGCCCTGCACAGGCGGAGCTCTGCGGTGTGATTCCGTCGGTGTACTGCCCTTACGCTGGCCACCAAAGGGCATCCTGCCTCGTTGGAGATGTGCCTCCTCCTCATCCTCCTCCTCCTCCTCTCTCCTATTAGGCACCCACGTGGAGTCAGTGACCTCATCATCACCTCCCTCCTCATCACTGGAGCCAATCTGGCAGTATGCTGCAGCTGCTGGAACATGACTGCCAGATTGGTGTCCTTCTTGAGCATCCCCTCTGTCTGCTCTCACGCTACTGCCTTCCTCTAGCTGGGTTTCATCATCAGACCCTTCGAAACGCTGGGCATCCTCCTGGAGCATGTACCCAACACTGTGCTGAAACAGTTCGGGGGACTCCTCAGGAGGAGGACATGGTGGGTCTAGGGAAGGAGTGACTGATGATGAGTCTGACATTGATACCAGGGAAGAGGACGCTTTGGCAGCTGCTTTTCCAGTACCCTGAGCCTGGGTGAGAGAGGATGAGGAGGAGGAGGAGGGCTTGGTCATCCACTCTACCAAGTCTTCGGCATGATGTGGCTCAACATGTCCAGCTGCCGAAAAGAAGGACAAGCGTGTCCCATGGCCATGTGCTGATGACAATGCACCGCGTCCACGACCAGCACTGTTGCCCCCAGACACAGAGCCTGCTTGCCCTCTTTTATTGCCTCCTGACTGTCTGCCTCTCCTTGTTTGCCTTCCAGACATTCTAATAGATGGCCTGCAGGGAGATGGGAAAAAAGCAATAAGGGCTACCTTCAGGTGTCCTTCTCTGTCCCTGGAAACAAGGACTTTGACAGTGAAAGAAACTGACACACTCTCCCTACCTACAGTTTTCTGTCCCTAGAAAAAATGTTTTTTTTTAAGCACAATTTAGCACAAGGAGAATTCACTCACTGTCCTTCCAGGTCCCTGGAAACAAGGACTTTGACAGTGAAAGAAACTGACACACTCTCCCTACCTACAGTTTTCTGTCCCTAGAAAAAATGTTTTTTTTAAGCACAATTTAGCACAAGGAGAATTCACTCACTGTCCTTCCAGGTCCCTGGAAACAAGGACTTTGACAGTGAAAGAAACTGACACACTCTCCCTACCTACAGTTTTCTGTCCCTAGAAAAAATGTTTTTTTTAAGCACAATTTAGCACAAGGAGAATTCACTCACTGTCCTTTCAGGTCCCTGGAAACAAGGACTTTGACAGTGAAAGAAACTGACACACTCTCCCTACCTACAGTTTTCTGTCCCTAGAAAAAATGTTTTTTTTTAAGCACAATTTAGCACAAGGAGAATTCACTCACTGTCCTTCCAGGTCCCTGGAAACAAGGACTTTGACAGTGAAAGAAACTGACACACTCTCCCTACCTACAGTTTTCTGTCCCTAGAAAAAATGTTTTTTTTAAGCACAATTTAGCACAAGGAGAATTCACTCACTGTCCTTCCAGGTCCCTGGAAACAAGGACTTTGACAGTGAAAGAAACTGACACACTCTCCCTACCTACAGTTTTCTGTCCCTAGAAAAAAAATTTTTTTAAGCACAATTTAGCACAAGGAGAATTCACTCACTGTCCTTCCAGGTCCCTGGAAACAAGGACTTTGACAGTGAAAGAAACTGACACACTCTCCCTACCTACAGTTTTCTGTCCCTAGAAAAAATGTTTTTTTTAAGCACAATTTAGCACAAGGAGAATTCACTCACTGTCCTTCCAGGTCCCTGGAAACAAGGACTTTGACAGTGAAATAAACTGACACACTCTCCCTACCTACAGTTTTCTGTCCCTAGAAAAAATGTTTTTTTTAAGCACAATTTAGCACAAGGAGAATTCACTCACTGTCCTTCCAGGTCCCTGGAAACAAGGACTTTGACAGTGAAAGAAACTGACACACTCTCCCTACCTACAGTTTTCTGTCCCTAGAAAAAATGTTTTTTTTAAGCACAATTTAGCACAAGGAGAATTCACTCACTGTCCTTCCAGGTCCCTGGAAACAAGGACTTTGACAGTGAAAGAAACTGACACACTCTCCCTACCTACAGTTTTCTGTCCCTAGAAAAAATGTTTTTTTTAAGCACAATTTAGCACAAGGAGAATTCACTCACTGTCCTTCCAGGTCCCTGGAAACAAGGACTTTGACAGTGAAAGAAACTGACACACTCTCCCTACCTACAGTTTTCTGTCCCTAGAAAAAATGTTTTTTTTAAGCACAATTTAGCACAAGGAGAATTCACTCACTGTCCTTCCAGGTCCCTGGAAACAAGGACTTTGACAGTGAAAGAAACTGACACACTCTCCCTACCTACAGTTTTCTGTCCCTAGAAAAAATGTTTTTTTTAAGCACAATTTAGCACAAGGAGAATTCACTCACTGTCCTTCCAGGTCCCTGGAAACAAGGACTTTGACAGTGAAAGAAACTGACACACTCTCCCTACCTACAGTTTTCTGTCCCTAGAAAAAATGTTTTTTTTAAGCACAATTTAGCACAAGGAGAATTCACTCACTGTCCTTCCAGGTCCCTGGAAACAAGGACTTTGACAGTGAAAGAAACTGACACACTCTCCCTACCTACAGTTTTCTGTCCCTAGAAAAAATGTTTTTTTTAAGCACAATTTAGCACAAGGAGAATTCACTCACTGTCCTTCCAGGTCCCTGGAAACAAGGACTTTGACAGTGAAAGAAACTGACACACTCTCCCTACCTACAGTTTTCTGTCCCTAGAAAAAATGTTTTTTTTAAGCACAATTTAGCACAAGGAGAATTCACTCACTGTCCTTCCAGGTCCCTGGAAACAAGGACTTTGACAGTGAAAGAAACTGACACACTCTCCCTACCTACAGTTTTCTGTCCCTAGAAAAAATGTTTTTTTTAAGCACAATATAGCACAAGCACAAAACACACTGACACTCTCCCTACCTATCCTTCTCTTTCCCTAAACTAAAGGAATCCAGGTTAAGCAAGAAAGAAATAAAAGTCACTGTCCCTGCCTATGCTGCTCTATCCCTGCTCCGGAACACACTACACTAGGCCGCCGTGCTGGCGGCCTTTTATAGTGTGGGGCGTGTACTAAACACCCTCAGCAATAATTGGCCACAGGCATCCTGCCTGTGGCCAATCATTGCTCTCCTCGCTGCCGGCGCTGTGATTGGCCAAGCATGCGGGGTCACAGTGCATGCTTGGCCAATCACAGCGCCTGGATGACACTGCGATGGCGTAGTGCATTGTGGGCCGTTCGCGTCACTCGAATTTGGCGCGAACGGCCCAAATCGTTCGATCTTCGTCGAACGATCGAACAGCCGATGTTCGAGTCGAACGTATGTTCGACTCGAACACGAAGCTCATCCCTACCAAGGAGGCCTGAAGCTGCTCGAAGCGAGAAGCCAGATCCTGGAGGAATCGCATCACCTGAGTCTGATTTGATTCCTGGGTTTCAAGTCTGCGAACTATGCTCTGCAATGGATCATCCGCGGGGAGCGGGATGTCAGCCGGGTTCATGGCTGATCAAACTGTCAGGTCACCTGTGGCCAGGTGACAGATGCACACCGTAGGGGGACAGGAGTGCACCACAAGGTAGTGAACCCTATGGCTGACTGCTGCGGATAGGAAACTGGGTGGTTGTGGAAAGCGGGACCAGAGGAGCACAACCGGGATCCTATGGAAAGCTAGAGCCAAGATTCCCCAGGGCGCGGAGTCTAAGACCCAGCAGGTCTTCTCCAGAGCCTCTAGTGGTGAGGATGTTATGCTGCAGGCTGAGTCCAGGTCGTGGCCCCTAGAGTCTCCTAGCTCATGCCCCGTAGGATAAGGGGACAAGAGGGGAAGCAGCAGCATGAGATATAAGAGTAACGAATAACAAGCTGAAAGTCAAGGGCCACAAGCAGACAAGGATAACGAAAGACAAGCCGAAGGTCAAGGGTCACGAGCAGACAGGGATAGTCGGGGACAAGCCAATAACGTAACAGAGAGACAGAGAGACAGACGTAGCACACGGCAGGCAGGAACCCAAACACACAATGCCTAACAAACACGTTGATCAGCCAAGCAGGCTTGCAGTGCACAGGTTAATATAGTGTTCTGTGATAGGGCCTGGGGTGGAGTCAGGCTGGGAGGAGATTATGAAGGAAGCCAGGTGAAAGGGTTCTGACCTCTAAGATGAACACATGGGAAGGAAGGTAAGCTGACAGACAAACACTACTGCATATCCATGACATATGCCAAGAAAGTGAAAATAAAAGTGAAAAGTGAAAAATGAGGTGAGAAACATAAAGCTAAAAGGTTGGGATAACAGGGCATCAGGGAATCAACCAATAATGGCGTAGCTTGAGTCCATGGGCCCAAGCTAAAATTCAATTGAACCCATGGTGATTGGGAAACTGCAATTTAATGCAATTACAAAGGTGATATGGGTGAAGGAGTAATAAATAATTGTGGGGACAAAACAATAGGGTAAAGTGTGATCAGTGATGTAGGTTACTATCAGTCACAAAAATTGGGGCAGAGTGGTGCAATTACATAGATGCATAATGCCCTTGATTGATAGAAGGTTAAGACATGGTATCTATTATGAATTAGGTAACAAAGTAATGAACGTAAGGGAATATGGAGAGGGTCGCCATATGAGCATACCCATAAACTGATATTCCAAGAGCGGTGGCAAGCAAACGAGTGTGACAAAACATGGATTCAGCTAAAGTGGCAAGAATGAAGGTATACATAACATCTGATAGTTCCTGTACGGCTGGAGGATTAAGCTAACGTAGCAGGACTAGAAGTGTAGCTAACGTATAATAATTGCTATACGGCTGGAGACATATCCAGTCCGTTTAACCAAAAGGCCTTGATAAAGGTCAATGGGTGTTGGCTACATCAGCCCCCCTATGGAAAAATTATCAGTCTATTTATGGCATACAAGTAAATTGCGTCCTCATGACATATTAGAGATATTAATAATAAAATACAGTACAATAAGCTAAAAAGCAAGAGTAAGGCCTGACAATTAAATACCAAGAGTGTCTGCTGTCCAACCTGTCCAGAGGGCAATATTGATTCTATATGACCAAGCAATCAATAATGTTAGATAAAGATAAAGTTGATGGGGTTATAAATTAGAGGCACTCAAGAGGAAGAGAGGGGTGTGTTATCCACCCAATTATTATGAACAAAATGGGAGTATGGCCTCATGTAAAAATAAATAATAGGGGCGTGGCCAAGATGGCGGACTGACCGGACGTGTCTCCCGAGCTCTCCTGAGGTGAGATCCGTTTAAGTCCCTGTACCAGCAAGCTGAGCCTGCTTCCGGAGGTCTGAATGCCTGCTAGGGGCTCCGGGTATCAGAGGAGGGGAAAGAGGCTGAAATTTACTCTGTGCCCACCGGAGGAAATCTCCCCGCGGCCTTGTTCCCTGCCTTCTCCGGTGCGCCTCTCTAATATGGCGTCGCAGACAGACCACGAGGCGGATCCTGCTCCGGCTCCCCCCGGAATTCCAGAGGTGATGGCCGCGATTACCTCATGCCAAACGGCACTCACCGCCAGCATTGAGAGGGTTCAGATGGATGTTGGCCTCATCCGTCAGGACTTGGATAAAATCCGCGCCCGAGTGTCGGAGACCGAGCGCCGGGTGGGGGAGGTGGAGGACGCGGTCGCGGGGCATGATGCTTCGATCCGGGCCCTACAATCCAAGGTCAGGGCCCTTGAATACCGCGCGGAGGATGCCGAGAACCGGAGCCGAAGGAACAACCTCCGGATCGTCGGCCTACCGGAGGGGGTGGAGGGGCGGGCACCCACATGCTTCATTGAGGATCTTCTCCGCTCCCTGCTACCTGCAGCCCAGCTATCCCCATACTTTGCGGTTGAGAGGGCACACCGCGTCCCTCCTAGGCCCGGACCTGAAGGGGCCCCCCCGCGCACCTTTATCCTGAGGCTGCTGAACTTCCGTGACCGGGATGAGCTGCTCCGTGCCTCCCGCGCTGCCGGGGACCTCCTCTACCGGAACGTAAAGCTTCTGATGTTTCCTGACTACACAGTGGAGACCCAGCGACAGCGCCGTTCCTTTGATGTGGTTAAGGTGGCCCTGAGACGCAAGGGCATCAAATACAGTATCCTTTTTCCGGCCAAGTTACGGGTGGTCGATGGTGAGTCGCTCCGGTTTTTCACTACACCTAAAGATGCCTCAGTCTGGCTGGATAGCCTACCTCCCTAAGTGATCTTCCGTGCTGTTGCCCCCCAAGATGCAGGGATGCCTATACGTGTTCGGCAGACCGGGGCCCTGTTTGGCTCCTCACTTGAATAACTGAGACTCTGATTTTCCTACTTGGCGCTGATGGTTATGGCACCTGATTTTTGCAACAGACTCTTAAGAATGTGCCCCTGCCTGGTCAGGAGACTGTTTATGATTTCATCCGCTATTGACTCACTTCGGAGATGCCGGGAACAGACTTGTGCTGCCTGCTCTCCTTGATCTCACGATCATTGGAGATGTTGTACGGCTCCGCACTGGTTACACGACCCCAACCTTAAGTATTGGTTCTTAGACTATGGGTGTTTTGGGATTTAAGTGCTCCTCACGGTTTAGAGGTGCATGGGGTGGGGGGTGGGGGGGAGTGGCAGCTGCCGCTGATGTTTGCTTGGGTTTGTTTTACTGTTCTCATAAGGTTAAGGTTGGTCCTATGTCTAAGAATTTGCCTAATCTGTGGTTGTTTCTTTGGTATGACACTGTGCTACGGTTGCTGAGCTGTCCGGACTTGATGAACCCGGGATTGAGGGGTTCCCTCCCCGGGAGCGTTGACTCCGACAGACTGCTTGGAAATACTGGGTATATTATGATTCCTCGTCCCCCTCATGGCTGAGTGCATGGTGGTTTCGTGGAATGTGAGGGGACTTAACTCTGCTGTCAAGCGCTCTTTAGTACTTAATTATCTGAGGAAATTGCATCCCCAGGTGTGTATACTCCAGGAGACGCATCTTGTGGGGTCTAAGGTCCTGAGTTTGAGGCGGGCATGGGTCGGTGCACACTATCATGCACCTTATTCTAATTACGCCAGGGGTGTTAGTATCCTTGTGCACAGATCCCTGCCCTTTCGGCTCTTAGATGTGAAGCTGTATGTGCTTTTACATGCCCTAATTTCGGACATTCCCTTTGTGCTGGTGGGGGTGTACCTCCCCCCCCCCCGGCCGACCTTGATGTTTTGCATGCGCTTATGCAACAGATTACGGCATGTAATGTGGATAATGTGTAATGTGGATAATGTCCTAATTATTGGTGACTTTAATCTGGTCCCGTCCAGAGATCTGGACAGACTGCACGCCTCTGGTCCCCAGCATCACGGCCTTGCCAACTGGGCATCCACTTTCCATATGACGGATGTGTGGAGGCATTTTCATCCATCTAATAAAGAATACACCTGTCTTTCTAGCACCTTTCGGACCATGTCCCGCATTGACCTGGCATTTGCCTCCTCCGCATTTTTGCGGAGAGTGGTCAGTGCTGAGATCCTCTCGAGGGGTATCTCGGACCATGCTCCGCTGGCTGTTACTATCCGTCTCTCTCAGGTGGAGGGTGTGAGGTTGTGGAGGCTGTCTAGGTACTGGATTGAGGACCCGGAGATACAGGAGGAGATGCCGGAGGCACTTTGTACCTTCTGGATGAACAATGCTGACACAGTTAATCCCCTTGTAGAATGGGATGCGTTTAAAACCTGGCTTAGGGGTGATTATATGGCTCGGATAGTGGTGCGGAAACGGAGGTCTATGCAGTCTCTGAGGGATCTCGAGGATCAGGCAAGATTACAAGAGGTGGCTTACACTCGTTCACCTGATGCGGCTCACTATGTGCCCTGGCAAGATACCCTGAGGAACCTGTCCCTACTTAGAATAGACCTTACCAAAAAGTCCATGCTAGAGAGTTCCCAGAGAGTTTTCGAATATGGGGATAAGAGCGGTCGGCTGCTAGCTTGGCTTGCCAGGGAGCGGCAGGCTGTGACCCATGTTGGCAGATTGAGGGCGCAGGATGGTGGCTTGCTGACCTCTCCTGCGGACATTGGTGCCAGATTCCTGGAGTATTATCAGGCCTTGTACTCCTCTAAAGTTAGTTATGATTACTCTGAGCTTATCCGCTACCTAGATCGGGTTTCACTTCCCTCCTTAGATGAAGAGAAAGCTAGGCAACTGGACGCAGATATTTCCCTCGAGGAGGTGCAGATTGCCCTACACTCCATGCAGACCGGGAAGACTCCCGGGCCGGATGGGATTCCAATCGAGTTCTATGCTACGTATCAGGAGCTTTTGGCTTCCAGACTTACAACGATGCTGCAGCAATTCTATGCCCTTGGTTCCCTCCCGGATTCTATGTCTGATGCTATAGTGGTGTTGGTGCCCAAGCCTGGTAAGGACCCAGAGGAGTGTGCCTCTTACAGGCCTATCTCCTTAATTAATGCCGATGCCAAGCTTCTCGCAAAAATTTTGGCCATTAGACTTGGTAGGGTGATCGAGGACCTCGTACACATTGATCAAACTGGGTTTATGCCGGGTAAGGGCACCGACATCAACATCCGTCGACTCTTTCTGAACCTGGCCACGCCCCATGATAACGGAGGTACTAGAGTCATAGCCTCCCTTGATGCCGAAAAGGCTTTCGATTCTGTTGAGTGGGAGTACCTTTGGGTGGTCCTCAGGCGGTTCGGTATTGGGCCTGGATTCCTGCGGTGGTTGGGTATGCTGTACAAATCCCCCAGAGCTAGGATCAGGGTGAATGACTTCCTGTCGGATTACTTTCTCCTCCGGAGGGGGACTCGGCAGGGTTGTCCCCTATCTCCAAGTTTGTTCGCTCTAGCTATAGAGCCCTTGGCAGTTTTGGTCAGGGACTCGGACCGGATAATTGGACTCCGGGTCGGCCCTCTGGAGGAGAAGGTATCGCTTTATGCGGACGACACCCTTCTATATCTACATGATGCTGACTCCTCGCTAACAGCAGCCCTCGAGACCTTTGATGAGTTTGGTAAGTTTTCAGGGATCCGTATTAATTGGACTAAGTCTGTTCTGTTCCCCCTGGATGTTGCGGCAGGTGGCACGATTCCACAGACCCAGTTACAATGGGTAGAGGTCTTCACCTATCTGGGCATTAGGGTCTCTAGGGACCTTAACTCCTTCCTCCGCCTTAATCTACTGCCGATAGTCACCCGCCTTAAGGACCATTGTTCACGTTGGACCAACCTGCCGCTCAACCTTTTGGGGCGTATTAATGTCCTAAAGATGGTCTACTTGCCTAAGTTTAATTATATCTTTCGGAACTGTCCGGTGTGGATCTCCCCTTCCTTTTTTAAAGATTTGGACGGTTGCATTGGCTCTTTTCTGTGGCGAGGCTCATCTCCTCGCATAGCTAGATCGACCCTTCAGCTGCCCGTCAGCTGTGGGGGTCTGGCCCTCCCCAACCTGATGGTGTACTATTGGGCGGCTATCTTGGTCACTGTGCGATGGTGGTTCGAGCAGTCCAGGGCCAATGCGGCTGTCTGCCTAGAGGCGGCGCTGGTGGGATCTCTCACTGAACTCAGTAATCTGGTTTACAGGGGTGCCTCGGCGTACCCCTCTCTGCCTGTTCCGTCTGGGACTACGCTGCGGGTGTGGGGGGTGGCTAGGCGCCGCTTCTTATCCCCTAATCAGTGGTCCCCCTTTGCCCCGCTGTGGGGGAATCCCTCCCTTGCACATTTCCGTTCCATCCCAGATCCGCAGTTGTGGGCCCTGTGTGGTATTAAGGTATTGAGGGATATTGTCTCCCACGGGTCCCTACTTTCCTTCCGGGAGTTGTCCGACCGGTTTGGCTTGCCGGCCTCGATGCTGTTTCGCTACTATCAGTTGCGGCACGCATTTCGGGCCCAGTTTCCGACGCCTCCTAGCCTACGGGCGGATGCGGTGGAGGACTTGCTGGCCCAGAGTTCCCTCGATAAGGCCCTCTCTGCGCTATATCTCACAATTATCCGGAAGGATTCTCCGAGGATGGAATTGCTGTGGGGGAAATGGGTGGGAGATATCCCGACGCTAGACAGGGAGTCATGGCAGGAGTGTTTTGAAGATAGCTATAAGTTGGTGATATCCTCTAGGGACAGATTAATACAGGCCAAGTTTCTACATAGAGTGTACTTTACTCCTCAGAGACTGCATGGCATCTATCCGCAGCGTTCCTCGAACTGCCCACGATGCCGAGCTGCTTCTGGGACATATATCCATATGTTTTGGTCCTGTCCCAGGCTGGCGGAATTTTGGTCCGCCATTTTCGAGTTCATAAATGTACGGCTACACTTGGATCTCCCGGTGTCTGCCGAATTGGCTCTATTGGGGATACAAGACGATGAACAGAGACCTCGCTACACTAAACTCCTGCTTTCAATGCTGCTTTTCTATGCAAAAAAGTTAATTCTGTTGAAATGGACCTCTAGAGTGCCTCCTACAGTAGGGGCGTGGATAGATTTGATCAATAATGTGTTGCCTTTATACAAACTTACATATATTAATAGAGGGTGCCCGACGAAGTATGAACGGGTGTGGGGCCCATGGATCGACCCTGTTTAACACTGCATTTGCTGATGTTCCTCTTGATTATTCATGTGCGCTCCACTTCCCCCTCTTCTCTCGCCTCCCCCCCCCCTCCCGCTTATCCCTTTCCTTCCCTCCCCCTCTCTCCCCCTCTTCCTCTCCCGTCTCCGGCCCCTCCCCCCCTCCTCCCTGCTTTCCCCCCCCCCGTCCTCTCACTCTTTCTAAGTGGATATTGGCAACTCCTCTTGAGTATAATTCTTTTTCACAAACAATTGTATTACATGCTCTTGTAACCCTCAGCTTATCTCAAATGTTTATTTCTTTATCTTTAATTTTTCCTTTTCCCTTTTCTAATTTACATTATTTTATTTTATTATATTTTTTTCTCTATGCTGACTATAATATGTCATGTACCATTGATTCTTTAATAAAGACCAACCTTGTTGTTAAAAAATAAATAAAAATAATAAATAGTAGTAGCGTACCATCATCCCATTTAAGGCAAAACAAAAGGGGGAGGGTTTGGGGGCAAGAGAATAGTTGCTGAGGCTAATCTCAGAGCCACCCACCCAGTTGGTAGAGGGACTGTCTCGGTACTGATAAAACATCATGAGCATGATTGTATAAAATTGTTTATTATAAAATAAAATCACAAAACAAATAATAATACATATCACAGATTGGTCAGGGTCTCGACTAGTTTCGCAGAGATACACCGCTTCCTCAGGAGAGCCAATCTATAGAACAAACAATGCAATAAAATACATGTAAAAATCAGCACTAGAGTGTAAAATATATAAGGAAAATAATATTAGCTTACCCAATGAGCAATTAAAATCAGGCACGGAACCAGGCGGCCTAGAAGGTTCCCCCAGCGATGGACAGGGGGGATTGTGCATGGATATCTGATGCGTAACTAAAAAAGAGACCCAATAAGACAATTACTTGGCTGGGTAAGGGAAAAGGGGGGGGGAAGAAACCAGTAGGTATTTTTAAGTGGTAGTAAACCGCCGACGATTTATTTATTTTTTTAACCTGCAAGGCAAAGTTATAATGTGCTAGTATGCATCGCATACTAGCACATTATGTGAAACTTACCTTAGAACAAAGCCCTCCCAGTGGCGAGCTGTCACCACTGACAGGGTTTCCATCTTCACCCATCTTCCTTCCGGGTTCGTGGACGCTGTGTGAGTGGTTGGAGTCACGATGACATCACTCCTGCGCGTGCGCGCAGAAGCCGCCATTTACGGCACAGGACTCTGAAGGAACGGCTGAGTGGTCGTTACTTCAGAGCGCATGTGCCAGTGACGTCACCAGCTGCATGTACAGTAAATAGCTCCTAAATGGTGCACGTTTAGGAGATATCTACAGTACCTATAGGTAAGCCTTATATAGGCTTACCTATAGGTAAAATTAATGTATGGGAGTTTACTCCCACGTTAAGTTTTTGCATTGAAAAATATTTATTTAACTGTACAGGTCATTCCACAACAACACAGTGTTCCCGTTAAAGCTTAAGTATAGCCAAAAAAATTTAGCTTTAGATTAGAGTAGGAAAAGGTTAAAATCCCTGTTAATTTTTTTGTTTGCTGTCTCTGTCCAATTGGGAAGATTTCTCTTCACTTCCTTTCTCAGAGACTCAACAGAAATCTCTCCAAAGTGTGGGGAATTCCCCTTATGCCCTGTACACACGGCCGGACTTTTGACCGTGCAAAAGTCCGCCGAAAGTCCGTCGGAAGTCCGACGGATAGATTGAGAACATGTTCTCTATCTAAGTCCGTCGGAATTCCCGATGGAAAAGTCAGATGGGGCATACACACGGTCGGAATATCCAATAAAAAGAGCCAGTCGGACTTTTTCCATCGGAAAACCCGGCCATGGGGACAAGGCATTAGAAATAACTGTCACAGGAACAAGTATCTATACCTCCCAACTGTCCCTAATTTAGAAGGATTGACCCTCATTCAGAACAAAGTCCCTCTGTCTCTTTTCTCCCCATTTGTCCCTCATTTTGGTCTGATCTATATAGTTGTATATAAAATGCACTACTTATCTATGAAAAGTGTTTTACAGTGCTAAACCTTTCATCAAATTTCTAAATTACTGCATTTGTAAATTCCAAAAGCCGATATAAAGGAATAGTAGAGGTAAAAAAGCACTTCTGGGTTTAACCAAATAATTTTTTTTGTACATTTCTTCTTTAAGGGAGAAGTGGCAGGGGGTGCATCTTATACCTACATACTTTTGCTAATAAGTGTCCCTCATTCCCATTTCAGAAAGTTGGGAGGTAATGTTATCCCCTATGGTAAGATTTACCCTCACCTCTTGTTTTGCTGACAGCTGTAAAATTTTGAATTTCCCATAATTTTTTGTCTTGGGGACAGTGGTCATCAGGACAATTAGAGAGGATGACTCTTCCAAGTTGGGGGCACAACCAGCAGTAAAAACCTAGTTCTAATCTTCTAAACAAATAAATAACATCAGGTAACAATGCAGTTACAGATATCCAGACCTAAAGAAAACATTGTTTCTACAGTATAGTGAAATCACGCAGCAGCATTGTCACACTCTGGACAGGTTTTGGCATGGACATATAGTTCTAAATGGACTTTCAGTAACCGATAAACAAATAAAAGCCTAACATCAGCACTTTTTAAGCAGTTACAGTAACGGCTTTTTTTTCTTTTGGCAAAAAAGTTTAAACCATATAAATAAAAGCTGACTGTTGTAGGCTTCCATTATATGGTGTGCCTCAAAACCTTTTGCATTTGCTGGACAGTTTGGTCTGCGTTTAAATGTAGAGAAAAATATGAATAAAGGTATGTTGTATAAAAAACAAAGTTGTACCTGGTAACTAGACATGTGCACACCTAAAATGTTCCTTATGTTGACCCGATTCCTTTTAGGAATTAATTTAGTACCTTCGGGATTAATTTCATATATTCATTGGTCTGGGTTGAATAAAAAAATATTGCCGTTTTTCCAGAATTTTTTTATTTTTTCCACATATTAATGAATCAGATGGCTTTGAATTAGAAGGATTCAATATTTTCGAAAGCTAGTTCAACCCACCAAAAGAAATTGCATGAGCTGATTGGAGACTATCAACTGATGTGCATCCGAATTAACGAATTGAATGAAATTTGTTATCCAAATCAGATTTATCGAACAAATTTGAAAATTTAATTAATTTCCCCATGGGCCCAAACTAGTATAGCATCATGTAACGTCATCCGAATGAAACCATTTAAACCAAATGCATTCGTTAATTGCTATATTCATTTTCCATAGACATTCATTACTATGTCCATTCTCCAAAAATGAAATTCTCATCCGAAAAACGGATCAAAATTAAACGCACATGTCGACTGGTAACTTAATTTCCAAGAATCTTCCAGGACAGCACATAAGAGCATGACTCATCCCACCTAACAGGCTTAGCTAAGTACTGTATGTACTTTCTATAAGTATCATTTCAGTTTAAACTTTGCCTTTGGTTCTTTAAAGTGGAACACCAGGCTATTCCTAACCATGCCTAAACCTGCTCCCACCCCCTTCTAAATCCTACTCTAACTATCCTGTGAAAAGAAGATGTTTATACTTTTACTTTTACTCCTCTCCGATCACACGATCAGCTCCCAGCGGTGGCTTCAGAGGAGAGAAGAGATCACAGACAACGGCTAAAATTCTTGTGGGGTGACATCACCCATAGGTTTGCTATTGGGCATCTGTTGTCGGCTGTCCCTCCCATCCACCCTATGGGTGACGTCATCGCACAGGCATTTCAGCCGTTGTTGGTGATCTCTCCTCTGCACTGAAGCTGCCCCTCGGGAGCTGATTGTGTGACCAGACTAGAGTCCCATCATAATAGGTAAGTATATGCATCTTCCATTCACAGTTCCACTTTAACCACTTGACCTCCGGAAGATTTACCCCCCTTCATGACGAGGCACTTTTTTGCGATACAGTACTGCGTTACTTTAACTGACAATTGCATGGTCATGCGACACTGTACCCAAATAAAATCTATGTATTATTTTCCCCCACAAATAGAGCTTTCTTTTGGTTGTATTTGATCATCTCTGCGGTTCTTATTTTTTGCGCTATAAACAAAAAAGTGTGACAATATACTTTCTGCTAAAAAAACATATCCAATAAAAAAATAAATAGAATTTCTTCATCAATTTAGGCCAATATGTATTCTGCTACAATACAAGGTGGGAAGGAATGGGAAGGGGACTTTGACGGTGCATATCATATGGTAATGAGAAACCAATACAGAAGAATAATACAATTTAAACAATTTTTAATATGGTTCAGCGTTAAAAAAGCAGATCAACTATGTTGTGGCAATCACAAATCTGGGACCCATGCGTGTAACTGTATATTGAACCCAACCAGCCTTGTACCTTCATTATTGTTGACCATGCAGCTGTTTTTGCAATATTGTGATTGCCACAACATAGTTGATCTTCTTTTTTAACGCTGAACCATACTAAAAATTGTTAACATTTTATTATTCTTCTGTATTGGTTTCTCATTACCATATGATATGCACCATCAAAGTCCCCTTTTCAGACCCAAAAGTGTCAGATCATGTACTAGGTACATGGTCTGGCACAGGGCGGCTGCCCTGCCGCAGTAAATGTACAGTGGGCGGCCTGCAAGTGGTTAAAGAACCAAAGGCAAAGTTTAAACTACGATGATACTTATAGAAAGTACATACTTAGTGAGGGAATACACTGCTAGCCTGGAAGATTCTTAGAAATTAATTTACCAGGTAACTAAGTTGTTTTATCCAATCATCTTCCATTACAGCACATGAAAGGATAAAGCCTAGTACACACGGCAAGTCCTTTTTTATAATTTATGTAATCTTAAGACGACAAAAAAAAGAAAACAGAGCAAAACAAGGCAAAGAAAAATTGTATCAGCCGTTCCCAACTGCCCAATCGTGTATCTGAACACAATACAAGTCCTTTTTCATTCAACACAGTGGGCTGAAAAAAATAAAAATAGGAGGTCGCTGTACTAACCATGTGATGTTAGTACAGGGATCTCACCTGCTGTGCTATTGTGTTCTGACAGGGGGAAATACCTGTCAGTGCCCACAGCCATTGGCTGCAAATGCTGATCAGATGGTTTTCCAGCATGCTTGATCAGAGACAGAAGCCGGCCAGAGGAGGAGTTGTAGACATGGGTCGAAAGTCAGCAGGTGACTGACAAACCAACCATTTTCGGGCAATTTTCGGCCTATGTGTACTTAGCTTAACAAAAAAATCAAAACTTAATTAGAGTGGGATCACCATTTGCAAGACTTTTCTGTCAAAAGCCTGGTCCAGGCTCAAGATGGGTCCACCCTGTAATGTTACATACAGGTAAAAGAAGGATAGCTCTTTTGCATTTGTCAGACTATCACAAAAGGATGGAATAATAATATCTTTTGCTCTGTGGAACTTGAAACTTTAGGAAGAAAGCCCAGGTCTACCCTGGATCTGAAAATACCTACAATAAGAGGTCTACAAAATAAAAATCCTCTACAGTATCTTACAGACTCTAATAGTGGTGGCAAGTGCCTTAACAATAACGTTTTCAGGGTAATACTTATGTATGAACATTGACTAGAAGGTACAAATATGGAAGGATGACATAACACTGCTTCACCCCACTGTGAAAAGGTCTTGGCTATCGGAGACAGCTTCTGGAGAGAGATTTTAATATTTTAACGAATGGATTATCAGCCACTATACATTGTAAAATCCAAAAAAGCAGACGGCAGCTACCTGCACTTTTAATGTATTCACTAATATATACTTGTTCACACAGGAATTTAAGGACTATTATGCTGCATGGTTCCTGGTTGTTTTTAGACAGCCACAAATTTAAAAAAATTCAGACTTTCTCATACATGGTATTTGTGACACTCTTCCTACTAGGCCATAATTGTTTCAATCACTTGTAGCGGGTATTTGAATTTAGGGGAAGCATCTGGGTGGTAGTGTAACCCAGATGCACTAATTGCTAGGGAATCTGAGACCCTTTTATGGTTCTTGGAGGACTCTGGTGGTGTGAGGTTCCCTGCGGCCTACATGTGGCGTTGTTGCCCTGGGCCGGAGTTGAACTCACACCGCAAGACTGTGCCCTTTTGTCCTTTCCTGGCGCTGGTACAGCGAGGCAGGGAACCTGCTGTGATGCAAAAGGAGAGGAGATAAAAGGGGCGGACGCCCTGACCTTGGGGTTCAGAGTCGGAGGACGCTGCCGCACCCAGGCACCTTCAGCCTGGGTGCTGGCGTTCTGGAGTTCCGGGCCCAGGTGCCCTTGACCTGGCCGGAGCGAGAGATGGAGTCCATCTCAGGCACCTTTAGCCTGGTGAGCCTGGTGAGCGGAACTTCTCTGGAGAGTCCGGCGCAGCATTTGCTGGTGGCAGAGAGGCCTCCGGTGACTCCCTTGGACGGATATCCTTCCCCTGACAGGGGCTGTGCTAGCGAAGGTAATTCATGTTCTACCTCATATAGTCAGTGGCAGTGACTATTCGCCACTGGTGACACCACAGTGGTTAGCGATACTTTAAAGGATTGTGCCTCGACCTACTCCCATTAATACTGAACTGTTGCAAAGGTCCCAACTTGACTGTGCTGTATGTTTATTCGCTGAGAAGAATAAAACTGTGTTGGACCTATTCAGTGTGTGGAACTCTGGTTACTAGAAGCAAAGGGGAGTGGATCCGAGGAAAGGATTTGATCCTAGGACACCTACACAAAGCCCGATATTTCTGGCCTTCACCTCTTCACTATGGAGGACATGGGCCGTGGTGTATCTCATCCCTCCCCCGGTACTGACACCCCTAGACAGAGACAGACAAGCCGAGAATGAGAAGGGGTGAGAGGGGTGAGGTCGCTACACGTGGGGGCATCGTATCTGGGATGTGTATGGTGTCTGAATTTGAACTTTGTTGCCCGGAGGAGTTCCGAGTAGGTCGGCCATATTGGCCAACGCGCCACGAGGCAAACCATAGCTGCGTAGTTCGTGGGCGGGGAAAAGGAAAAGCCCGCGAACAAGTGCAGAGTGTGGGAGGAGTCTGACCATGTGGTCTGACGCACGTGGAGATTCCGGCGCGAGTGGGTCAGTGCGCATTGGAGCAGCGAACAGCGAAGATGACTTCAAACACTCCATGGATTTTAGCTTCTTCTTTAACGGAGATGACTTCATTTGCTGCTCCCATTATGGACACAGGAATCAGACTAAGGCCCCGGGGGTGATTGGCTCTGTACACCTGCAGAGACAAAAAGGCCCTCGGTGTGACCTGTCCCGGCTGTTCGGGACTGGTGGTTCAGTTGAAGCCATTCGGGCGATGTGAGGTCTGCAAGGAGTTTCTCTTCGAGGTGGAACCATCCACAGAAAGGCCTCGCGCCTTCCACCTCAACTACCTCACAGGTACTGCCACTCCGGAGGGAGAGATCGATGCCATGGCGGGTATTCCTGTGCGCACTGACCAGGGTGAAGTGACTGCCCAAGCGGAGATTAAAAGAGAAAAATCAGAGGATGCTGCCTCAGTCACCAGCAGCTCCCTGCTCCGACCACCGAAGAGGAAAGTCGGCCTAGTGATGGCCTCCTGTGGTCGTGGAAGAGCTTCGCCCAGCCGCTTGCCTGGCCTGGATGGATCCGGAGGGAAGAACCCTGGACATCCCTGTTCTTCTGAAGGCCCAGGTGAGCCAGGGGTTGGGACTGTCTGTGTGGTTGGAGGTGTCGGCAGCCCACTGTCAGTGGAGGCCGTCAAGGGGGATGATTCCGTGACTGGGAATTATCTGCCGCTGAGTGTTATGACACGTCCGACCTGGATTCATTGTCTGACAATGGCGATGATGGGGAGATAGACGAGATCTGCCACCAGAAGGGATGGGACAAGATGAAATTACCCTCGTCCCGTGTCACAAGGGACCCACCTCTGTCCATTGGGGATAGTACACCCCGGGTGGAGGCCTCAGAGCCTAGGGAAGAATCTGGTCCACTGTCTGCAATCCCTCTTCGGGATTCAACTTCTATTTCACCAGCTCATGTTGCGGGAGTGCAACGCCAGTCACTGCGGGCCCCTATGCCCAAGTCTGCCGAGGTGGTGAACGCACCTCGCCATCCGGAAGCAATTGTGTTACCTGGAGCAGGAGACCGTGTCACGATGCCACCTTTATCAAGGCTGCAGCGTCTCTTTGGCCAGAAGGTTACCCAAGAGTATGGGTGGGAGTACCCATACCTACCTCCAGAATTGCTATACGAGGTGGAAGTTTTTCGCCAAAGGTGGTACAATACTTTTGTTTGGGACAAACTCAAAGTACCCCAAGCACGCCAATACCTTTCTTGTTCACCAACGGTCACTAAAAAGTTTCAGGACTGTAAGGCTAAGTGGATGCTGGGAAGGCATATCCATGCGGACAGAGTGGTGATTTGTCGCAAGGATGCAGGAAATGTTGAGTATAACATGGAGGCTTTTGACAAGCATTTGAAGCCTGTGTTCCTGCCACATCCAAAGTTCTACTCTTTGGAGAAATGGGAGCTGTTACTGTTTTGTTCTCCCTCCTTCTCCTTACACTTCAGAGGAATCAGTGACTTTGGGGTTTTAGTCAGTGTAGGGCCACAGAGAAAATTTCATCTGGATTTCATAAGTGTCTTTACCGCGGCATTACCACCAGGTGGCAGTGTTGCGCAACGATAGTTTGTTTTTTTCTGTACATTATGCAACACTCATTGGAGTGAATGGGTTTCTTCTCAAATAGACCCATTCGTTCCAAGAAAAACACATATATTATGTTAGGATGTGTGTTTCTTTTTCTTCCCTCTGCAGGAGACTCGTCTATCAAGGCTGCTGAGAATGGGGTGGTCCTTAGATAGCCAGGGGGAGGGAGAAATGTAAATGTGTGAGATATTTAAAGTATTTTATTACAAAAGTTTATTGTATTAAATTGCTGTTTTCCCTTTCCTGTTTTAGGTCCTGGCACAATTCCTACTTGAAATTGTTGAGTTTGGATTATGTGAATGTTTGTCTCTGGGTCGAACTTATGTTACCACTCTTTGGGGGGCATGGGTTTGCACCAGACACTGGGGACCAGTGTCAAATCACCAGGGGGAGAGTGTAGCGGGTATTTGAATTTAGGAGAAGCATCTGGGTGGTAGTGTAACCCAGATGCACTGATTGCTAGGGAATTTGAGACCCTTTTATGGTTCTTGGAGGACTCTAGTGGTGTGAGGTTCCCTGCGGCCTACAGGTGGCGTTGTTGCCCTGGGCCGGAGTTGAACTCACACCGCACGACTGTGCCTTTTTGTCCTTTCCTGGCGCTGGTACAGCGAGGTGGGGAACCTGCTGTGACGCAAAAGGAGAGGAGATAAAAGGGGCGGACGCCCTGACCTTGGGGTTCAGAGTCGGAGGACGCGGCCGCACCCAGGCACCTTCAGCCTGGGTGCTGGCGTTCCGGAGTTCCGGGCCCAGGTGCCCTTGACCTGGCCGGAGCGAGAGATGGAGTCCATCTCAGGCACCTTTAGCCTGGGGTGAGGTACTATGGCGGATGCCTGGGGCTCAGTACCTTCGACTGAGTTCCGCGAGGGTGGAGGAATCCGAGGGGGCCCTAACTCCTTGGCTGCCCGTGTCTGAGGTCGAGGAGACTGGTGAGCGGAACTTCTCTGGAGAGTCCGGCGCAGCATTTGCTGGTGACAGAGAGGCCTCCGATGACTGCCTTGGACGGATATCCTTCCCCTGACAGGGGCTGTGCTAGCAAAGGTAATTCATGTTCTACCTCATATAGTCAGTGGCAGTGACTATTCGCCACTGGTGACACCACAGTGGTTAGCGATACTTTAAAGGATTGTGCCTCGACCTACTCCCATTAATACTGAACTGTTGCAAAGGTCCCAACTTGACTGTGCTGTATGTTTATTCGCTGAGAAGAATAAAACTGTGTTGGGCCTATTCAGTGTGTGGAACTCTGGTTACTAGGAGCAAAGGGGAGTGGATCCGAGGAAAGGATTTGACCCTAGGACACCTACACAAAGCCCGATCTTTCTGGCCTTCACCTCTTCACTATGGAGGACATGGGACGTGGTGTATCTCATCCCTACCCCCCGGTACTGACACCCCTAGACAGAGACAGACAAGCCGAGAATGAGAAGGGGTGAGAGGGGTGAGGTCGCTACACACTTTTTTGATAATTGATGTGTGTTTAAAGGTTTTCATTCAAGCACCAGGCTGTCAGCCTTAGCATCTGCAACTTGGGGTGCACTACCGGAACTTGAATTAAGTCTAATACATTGGACAGAATCCAAGAGAGAGTTTTGCTTAATCTTTGGAGAATATTGAACTATATACTTCATGGTCAGTAAGAGGCAATCATTATTATCCTGGCTCTTTCTCTTAGTTGCCATTCTGATTTCCCAATTCCTTTCTGTTTAGTAATGTTGCTAGAGAGTTTAAAGGTTAATTCACCTTTGCCAAAACTGCCTATACATGTAAGGGGCACCTGTAGATAAAAACAAACCGTGCAGCTTTGACTAAAGTTGTATATGGCTCTAGCTATAGGTGTTGGCCATTTACCTACCTCCCAAAATCTGACTGAAAACTACCAAAGATGGCATCACCCCCAACCTGCTTACTAACCCTTTAAAGTACCTTTTAGGTGAGCTGCTAAAACTGAGAGATGATTCTCTGCAAGCAAAAGAATGTCATCTGCAAGGGGCATCAGTTGAGGTGATCTGGTGCTGTCAGGACCTGGGCTCAAACCTGGGACCTCTTCTGTGTTTAGCGTTGACTCTTCCCACTGAGCTATCTGGGATGCTGGACAGCTCCCTGCCTGATCTATTGGACAATCCTACCTGTTCCACTGGACAACCCTGCCTTGTGTCTTGATTGTGGTTGAACCTTGAACTCCTTGCTCCTCCCATGAACTTCCTATACAAGCCTTGTCTCAGCACTTCCTCTTAGCCAGGTTATTGTGCCTTCTCAGCCAGTGCCTTGCTCTTGTCTTCCCTGCTGACGTCTGTATTTTGCTACCACTCGTGATTGACCCTTGGCTTGTTCCTTGACTACTCTACTGCCTTATCCCAACCTGCAACTACTCATTACCGACCTTTTGGCTTGTTTACTGACCATGCTGCTGTTTGATCCTTATCTGCTTATCTGCTAATGGACCCCGGCTTGCTCACACCCTTGTGGGGCAAACCTGAGGACTGCAACCTGCTACTAAAATGCAGCTAAAGCCATCTCCACCATCAGGAGTTCTGGTGAACACTGGTTAGTACTTAGACTCCGCACCTCAGGTGAGCCTGTGTCATCTGCCAGGGTGCCTGTGTACCTATCCTGCTGCTCGGTGGTAGTCCTGCAACTGCTGTAGCAACTGGTCTTCGAGCCTGATGCCTGATCGTGACAGGTGCCTCTGTGTTAATTTATGTAAATTATATCTGTCACATTAACACAAAAACATAGTAGAAATCACGCTAACAGGTACAAAAGCAAGCTGCTAGCAAAAAGCAATCAGATAAACTGTTTAGATAAAAAAAAAATAACTTGCAGCGTTAACCGTTATGATTAGAGTTGAGCGGACACCTGGATGTTCGGGTTCGACGGGTTCGGCCGAACTTCGGGAAAAAGTTCGGGTTCGGGACCGAACTTTAACCCGAACCCGAACCCCATTGAAGTCAATAGGGAACCGGACTTCTAAGGACTAAAAAGGCTCTAAAAAAGTAATGGAAAGGGCTAGAGGGCTGAAAATGGCAGCAAAATGTTGTTAAGAGCATGGCAAGTGCTCTGCAAACAAATGTGGATAGGGAAATAACTTAAAATAACATAAAAAAAATAAAAAAATAAAAAAATATGCTGGAGGCCCCCTTTTCAGCAGAAGAGGTACGGGAAGTCATTAAGAACCTCAGAAACTCAACGGCACGATGCCACACATATGGTGGGAATGCCCCAGAATACGCCCTTTCTGGAATAAATTATTCAATTTAATGGATAAGCTAGTGGGAAAATAAAATACTTTGAAATAAAAATGTAGCGGGGTGCTAAATTTAAGGGAAGTGTTTGAGTGGTAAATAGGCTCAAACACCCTAATTCTGTAGGATTCATGGACCATTTTGTCCTCGGGGGACAGTATTGGTGTGCAGTTCCCTGCGGCCTACAGGTGGCACTGCCATGGTAGGCTAGGGTTGAACCGCCGATACAGTGCTGTGCCTTTTGTGTCCCCTCTTGGCAGTAGTACAGCGGGGCGGGGAACCTGCTGTGCATGCTGGAAGAGCATATAAAAGGGGCAGACCTTTGGCCTGGGGGCTGATGTCCAGTGGGGTCCACGCCCAGGTGCCTTCGGCCTGGGTGCATGTGTTCCTGTTCCATCTCGGGTACCTTTAGCCCGGGGTGAGGTACTATCCTGGAGTTCCTGCTGCCCTGGGTATGGAGGCCTAGGTGCGGGAGTAAAGCCTGGAGTCCAGAGCCTTCGTCTGGAGTCCGCTAAGGGTCGAGGAGTCTTAGGGTGCCGCCTCGTGTAGGGGACCATGTTCCAGGGAAGGGAGGATCATTCTGATGGACCGATGCGGTAGTCACGGTGAAGGAAGGGTCTGTTGACTCCCTGGAGAGATGTCTTCCCCTTGATATGGGCTAGGTTCGTAGAAGGAGAAGCTCAAGGTCATCTTGACTGTATCAGAGGCCTTATTCACCCGGCCCGTGGCAGGGGCCTTATACACCCTGGTCTGTGGCAGAGACCAAAGTTCTCCAGGTCCGTGGCAGGGGCCTTGTACACCCGGTCTGTGGCAGAGACCAACCTCAAGGTCTGTGGCAGAGACCGTGCACCTAAAACGGTTTGAGAAACCTAAGCAGTGAAGTGAATGTGCTACGTTTGTGCCTGGACCTCCTCCACACCTTAAGCGGTCCTGTTTCTTTGCTCTAACCTTTTCTATCCGAGTAGAGTTTATTTTGCCATGAGTAGTGATGAGCCGAACACCCCCGGGTTCGGTTCGCACCAGAACCCGCGAACGGACCGAAAGTTCGCACGAACATTAGAACCCTATTAAATACAATGGATGCGAACGTTCGGATTCTAAAGTGCTAATTATAACGACTATTATCCATGTTATTGTCCGAAACAGAGTTTGGGAACCCGGCTTCTGCACCAGGGGACATGTATCAATGCAAAAAGAAGTTTTAAAAACTGACGTTTTCCGGGAGCAGTCATTTTAATGATGCATAAAGTGAAAAAAAAAAAGTCAAATATTCCTTTAACCACTTCCCTACCCAGCCATAGTCAAATGACGTCCACAGATGGGATCTCCCATCCTGGGTGGACGTCATATGATGTCCTCGGCTTTGTAGGGGGATATCTGAATGATGCCTGCAGCTAGAGGCATCATTCAGATATCCTTTTGAAGTGCCGGCGATTCTGCGCACCATAAGAACGATCATAGCGGCGGTTCCGCCGCTTGATCGTTCTTATAGGCGGCGGGAGGGGACATCCCCCCCCTCCCGCCGCCATCCGGTGCTTCTCCGGGCTCTCCCGTGCGATCGGGGACCCGGAGCGAATCTTCCGGCGTCGTTGGTGGGGTCACATGATGAGCATAGAGATGACTGGTGACCAGATGGTCACCAGTCATCTCTATGATCGTCAGAGGCCCGGGCGCGATGTGATGACGTCACGCCCGGGCCTCAAATGTAAACAAAGCCGCCATTGCGGCTGTAAGTATGAGATGAGTGAAAAAAAATTTCACTGATCTCATGCTTTCCAGCCTGGAGGAGAGATGTGGGGTCTTATTGACCCCGCATCTCTCAATAAAGAGAACCTGTCACACACATTCCTATTACAAGGGATGTTTACATTCCTTGTAATAGGAATAAAAGTGATCAAAAAAAAAAAGTAAGATCATTGTAAAAAAAAAAAAAATAAGAAAAATAAATAAATAAATAATTAAAAAAAAAAATTAAAACGCCCCTGTCCCCGGTAGCTCGCGATCAGAAGCGAATGCACACGTAAGTCGCCCACATATGTAAACGCCGTTCAAACCACGCATGTGAGGTATCGCCACGTGCGTTAGAGCGCGTGCAACAATTCTAGCACTAGACCTTCTCTGTAATTCTAACCTGGTAACCTGTAAAAAAAATTAAAGCGTCGCCTATGGAGATTTTTAAGTACCGAAGTTTGGCGCCATTCCATGAGTGTGCGCAGTTTTAAAGCGTGACATGTTAGGTATCTATTTACTTGGCGTAACATTATCTTTCATATTTTCCCCAAAAATTGGGCTAACTTTACTGTTTTGTTATTTTTTAATTCATGAAACCATTTTTTTTTAAAAAAAAGGCGTTTGAAAAATTATTGCGCAAATATCGTGCAAGAAAAAATGTTGCAATGACCGTCATTTTATTCCCTAGGGTGTCTGCTAAAAAAACATATATAATGTTTGGGGGTTCTGAGTAATTTTCTAGCAAAAGAATGATGATTTGTACATGTAGGAGAGAAGTGCTAGAATAGGCCCGGTATTGAATAGGTACAAAAAGCCCTGTATTGAAGTGGTTAAATATTGTACCTGGGGGGTGTCTAAAGTATGCCTGTGAAGTGCCACGTGTTTCCCGTGTTTAGAACTGTCCCTGCACAAAATAACATTTCTAAAGGGAAAAAAGTCATTTAAAACTGCTTGCGGCTTTAATGCAATGTCTGGTCCCGGTAATATGGATGAAAATCTTTAGGAAAAATGGCATAGCTACCCCATCAACCCCCACCCCCCCCTACCCCAGCCCATTACCAGCCCCTTTGGGTCTTGTATGGATATTAAGGGGAACCCCGCACACAAAATAAAAAAGGACCTATATACTCTAAACAGCCGTATACAGGCGGTGCATACAAGACAGGGACTGTAGGTTTGTTCTTATGTAGAATCTGTTTATAATTTTGAACAGCTGCATTGTTTAAGTGGAGCTCCATGGCAAATTCCTTTTTTTTAGCTTTTTGTAAAACATAGGGAACGGTTATCACCCCTGTCACATTTTTTTTGCTGTCTGTGCCCCTGTTCAGAACATTTCACCTCACTTTGCGTCCCAATGACAACTGTTTTTGAAATGTGGTGTTTTTATTGAAACAAGGATTGGTGATAAAGCATCAGTAGAGAGGAGACACCTTTCTCCCATATTAATTCTTACAGGAGAGAATTTTCCTTCCAAGGGGTAGATTTCCTCTCACTTCCTGTTGTCTTCTTCCGTTTGCAAGTAGTAGTAGTTTGTAAGTTGGATGTTTGAAAGTAGGGACCTTCCGTATATACTCTGCAGAAATTGGCCCCTTAGGTGTTGGTGTTGGCACAACACTGAAAGTACTCACAGTTATTCTTGGTGGGTGCTGGAACGCCCTGCTGTCAAGTATAATATCAGGAATTGTAATAACATATAATTGTTGATCAGTGGTAGTAAAAATTGGGCCTTTGATGGTGGTGCTGGTGCCACAACACTGTAAGGCCTGACAGTTACTCTTGGTGGGCGCAGCAATGGTCCCTGCTGTGAATTATTAGATCAATAATTATAATTGCATGCCCCTGTTGAACAGGGGCTGAAAAATTGGGCCTTTGGTGGTGGTGGTGATGGTGGTGCTGGTGCCACAACACTGTAAGGCCTGACAGTTACTCTTGGTGGGCGCAGCAATGGGCCCTGCTGTGAATTATTAGATCAATAATTATAATTGCATGCCCCTGTTGAACAGGGGCTGAAAAATTGGGCCTTTGGTGGTGGTGGTGGTGGTGATGGTGGTGCTGGTGCCACAACACTGTAAGGCCTGACAGTTACTCTTGGTGGGCGCAGCAATGGGCCCTGCTGTGAATTATTAGATCAATAATTATAATTGCATGCCCCTGTTGAACAGGGGCTGAAAAATTGGGCCTTAGGCACTGGTGGCACAACACTGCAACCCCTCACAGATACTGTACTTGGAGCACAGCAATGAGGCCTGTTGCAAAGTATTGCATCAAAAATTTTAATTACACGCCCCTGTTAAACAGGGGCTGAAAAATTGGGCCTTAGCCACTGGTGGCGTCACCCATAAACCAAAATGATCTTCCAAGCTATCATCGTTAATCGTATCATTGAGGAGGAGGAGGATAGCCAGTCAACATAACAGCACAGGCACTCAGCATCAGCATCAGTCTTGAAGGGATGTGACATTTTAAAATCAATTAGTCTGTTATATCAGCATCTGGTGTGTGGTAGCTGGTGGTGATCCAAGACTGGTTCATCTTGATGAAAGTCAGTCGATCAACCGAGTCGGTGGACAGGCGCACCCTGTGATCCGTGACAAATCCTCCAGCAGCACTGAATGTGCGTTCTGAAAGAACGCTGGATGCAGGACAGGCCAGTAGCTCAATTGCATACTGTGCAAGCTCTGGCCAGTGATCCATCCTCAAGACCCAGTAAGCCAGAGGATTTTCGGTGGGGAAGGTGTCCAAGTCTGACCTTGCCCCTAGGTATTCCTGGACCATGTATATCAGACGCTGGCGATGGTTGCTGGAACCGATCATACTTTGGGGCTGCGGACTAAAGAATTGTCTGAACGCATCGGTCAGACGGCCACCTTCCCCACCGCTCCTTCTTTGACTGCCCGAAGCCTCAGCAACTCGTTGTCCAGGACCAGGAGTTTGTAACCTCCCAGTCTCTGGGAACGCGTTGCACAGACCTTTCTGCAAGGCCTCCCGGAGTTGTCTCATCCTCTGCTCCCTCTGCGACGGTACGATAAGGTCCGCAACCTTACCCTTGTACCGTGGATCAAGGAGAGTGGCCAGCCAGTAATGGTCCCTCTCCTTGATCCGAAGAATACGAGGATCCTTCCGCAGACTTTGCAGGATCAGGGAGGCCATGCAGCGTAGGTTAGCTGAGGCATTCAGTCCGGAGTCCTCTGGGTCACTAAGGACGACATGATCCGCAGCCACCTCCTTCCAGCCACGTACAAGTCCACTGGTTTCTTGGGGCTGTAAATCATCCCTAAAAGACTGCTGCTGATGATGCTGAGTGCCAGCCTCCACCTCCATGCTGACACAATCCTCCTCCTCCTCCTCCTCCTCCTCCTCTTCCTGTGCGATGGGTGGGACAGAAGGAACACTGTCTGGGTAAAGGGGGCCTTGAGAGGCAAGGAAGTCCTCCTCTTCCTGCCTCTGTTCTGCCTCAAGTGCCCTGTCCATTATTCCACGCAGCGTGTGCTCCAACAGGTGGACAAGAGGTACAGTGTCACTGATGCATGCACTGTCACTGCTCACCATCCTCGTGGCCTCCTCAAATGGTGCCAGGACAGTGCATGCATCCCTGATCATGCCCCACTGGCGTGGTGAAAAAAACCCGAGCTCCCCTGACCCTGTCCTGGTGCCGTAGTCGCACAGGTACTCATTGATGGCCCTCTGCTGCGTGTGCAGCCGCTGCAGCATGGCCAACGTTGAGTTCCACCTGGTGGGCATGTCACATATAAGGCGGTTCTTGGGCAGGTTCAACTCCTTTTGAAGCTCAGCCAGGCGAGCACTGGCATTATAAGATCTGCGGAAATGCACACAGACTTTCCTGGCCTGCCTCAGGACATCCTGTAAGCCCGGGTACCTGCCCAAGAACTGCTGCACCACCAGGTTAAGGACGTGAGCCATACAGGGCACATGGGTCAGTTGTCCCTGTCGGAGGGCGGAGAGGAGGTTGGTGCCATTGTCGCAAACCACCATTCCTGGCTTAAGCTGGCGTGGCGTCAACCACCTCTCGGCCTGCCCCTGCAGAGCAGACAGGACCTCTGCCCCAGTGTGGCTCCTGTCCCCCAAACACACCAGCGCAAGCACGGCATGGCATCTTTTTGCCTGCGTACTTGCGTAGCCCCTTGAACGCCTACGGAGCACCGCTGGTTCCGAGGACAAACCACAGGAAGAGGCCATGGAGGAAGAAGAAGAGGAGGGGGTGGAGGAGAGAGGTGTGTCACAACCAGTAGTAGCATTTTGGAGGCGTGGCGGTGGAACAACCTCCAACACTACTGCACCTTGTCCTGCATCCTTCCCAGCTGCCAAAAGAGTGACCCAATGGGCCGTGAAAGAAAGGTAACGTCCCTGTCCATGCCTGCTGGACCATGAGTCAGCGGTAATATGCACCTTACCGCTGACCGCCCTGTCCAGCGAGGCCAAGACATTGCCTTCCACATGCCTGTAGAGAGCCGGAATAGCCTTCCGTGCGAAAAAGTGTCGATTGGGAACCTGCCACTGAGGAACCGCACATTGCACAAACTCACGGAAGGGGGCCGAGTCTACCAACTGAAAAGGCAGCAGTTGAAGCGCTAGCAATTTAGCCAAGCTAGCATTCAACCGCTGGGCATGTGGATGGCTGGGAGTGAACTTCTTTTGACGGTCCAGCAGCTGGGGCAGGGAAATTTGCCTGCTAGAATCGGACGTTGGTGTACTGCTAGCAGAGTGCCCGCAAGTACTTGCCTGTGACACACCTAATTCTACACCTTCATTCCTCTCAGAGCAGGTTTCAGAGAGGAGTGAAGGTATAGTGGGGTTGGAGATCCCAGCTGATGCGGTGCAAGAAGAGGTCAGCTTTGTTCTTTGGTGTGGGTCTTTAACCACTTGACAACTGGGCACTTAAACCCCCTTCCTAACCAGACGAATTTTCAGCTTTCGGTGCTCTCACATTTTGAATGACAATTACTCAGTCATACAACACTGTACCCATATGAAATTTTTGTCCTTTTTTTCACACAAATAGAGCTTTCTTTTGGTGGTATTTAATCACTGTTGGGTTTTTTATTTTTTGCGCTATAAGAGAAAAAAGACAGAAAATTTTGTAAAAAAATGAATTTTTCTTTGTTTCCGTTATAAAATTTTGCAAATTAGTATTTTTTCTTCATACATTTTGGCCAAAATTTATACTGCTACATATCTTTGGTAAAAATAAGTACAAATTGGTGGATATTTTTTGGTCTTTGTGAAAGTTATAGAGTCCACAAGCTATGGTGCCAATATCTGAAAATTGATCACACCTGAAGTACTGACGGCCGATCTCATTTCTTGAGACCCTAACATGCCAGAAAAGTACAAATACCCCCCAAATGACCCCTTTTTGGAAAGAAGACATTCCAAGGTATTTAGAAAGAGTCATTGTGAGTTTTTTGAAGTTGTCATTTTTTCCCACAATTCTTTGCAAAAATCAAGATTTTTTTTTCTTTTTTTTTTTTTTCCACAAAATTGTCATATTAGCAGGTTATTTCTCACACACAGCATATGCATACCACAAATTACACCCCAAAACACATTCTGCTATTCCTCCCGAGTATGGCGATACCACATGTGTGAGACTTTTACACAGCGTGGCCACATACAGAGGCCCAACATGCAGGGAGCACCTTCAGGCGTTCTGGAGCACCCAGGCCAATTCTGACATTTCTCTCCTACATGTAAAAATCATCATTTATTTGCTATAAAATTACATAGAACCCCAAAACATTATATATGTTTTTTTAGCAAAGACCTTAAAGAATATAATGGTGGTCATTGCAACTTTTTATCTTGCACGGTATTTGCGCAGAAATTTTTCTAACGCGTTTTTTACGGAAAAAAACTGTTTTGTGCCTAAAAGAAAAAAAAAGCAGTAAAGTTAGCCCAGTGTTTTTGCATAATGTGAAAGATGAAGTTACGCCGAGTAAATAGATACCTAACATGTCACCCTTCAAAATTGCACACGCTCGTGGAATGGCGCCAAACTTCGCTACTTAAAAATCCCCATAGGCAATGCTTTAAATATTTTTACTGGTTATATGTTTTGAGTTACAGAGGAGGTCTAGGGCCAAAATTATTGCTCTCGCTCTAACGTTCGCAACGATACCTCACATGTGTGGCTTGAACACCGTTTTCATATGTGGGCGGGGCTTACGTATGCGTTCACTTCTGCATGCGAGCTCGCGGGGGCAGGGGCGCTTTAAAAAAAAAATATATATTTTATTGTTCATTTTACTTTATTTATTTTAGTTTGACATGTTTTTCCGCCCCAATTTTTTTTTTTTTAGCACTTTTATTCCTATTACAAGGAATGTAAACATCCCTTGTAATAGGAATATGGCATGACAGGTCCTCTTTACAGTGAGATATGGGGGGGGGGGGTGTCAATAAGACCCCACATCTCACCTCTAGGCTGGGAAGCCTAAAAAAAAAACAAAAAAAAAAACAATCTTGGCTTTGATCGTAGCGGTGAGTCGGTAGAAGCACCGGAGGGCAGCGGGAGGGGGGGGGGCATCCCCTCTCACCTTCCGTAAGAGCGATCAAGCGGTGGAACAGCCGCTATGATTGTTCTTATGGTGTAGGGAATCGCCAGCTGAAAAAGCGAATATCTGAATGATGCCTGTAGCTGCTCCCATCATTCAGATATCTCCGCACAAAGTCAAGGACGTCATATGACGGCCGGCGGGCGGGCGGGAAGTGGTTATTGCAGAGTATTGCCGGGTATTGAGGAGTATTGCCGGGTATTGAGGAGTATTGACGAGTATTGCCGGGTATTGACGAGTATTGCAGGGTATTGTGGAGTATTGCAGGGTATTGTGGAGTATTGCAGGGTATTGTGGAGTATTGCAGGGTATTGTGGAGTATTGCAGGGTATTGTGGAGTATTGCTGGGTATTGTGGAGTATTGCCGGGTATTGTGGAGTATTGCCGGGTATTGTGGAGTATTGCCGGGTATTGCCGGGTATTGTGGAGTATTGCCGGGTATTGTGGAGTATTGCTGGGTATTGTGGAGTATTGCCGGGTATTGTGGAGTATTGCTGGGTATTGTGGAGTATTGCCGGGTATTGTGGAGTATTGCTGGGTATTGTGGAGTATTGCGGAGTATGGCAGGGTATGGGCAGGGTATTGCACAGTATGGGCAGGGTATTGCACAGGGTATTGCAGAGTATGGGCAGGGTATTGCACAGGGTGTATTGCAGAGTATTGCACAGGGTGTATTGCAGAGTATTGGCAGGGTGTATTGCAGAGTATTGCACAGGGTATTGCAGAGTATTGGCAGGGTGTATTGCAGAGTATTGCACAGGGTATTGCAGAGTATTGGCAGGGTGTATTGCAGAGTATTGCACAGGGTATTGCAGAGTATTGACAGGGTGTATTGCAGAGTATTGCACAGGGTATTGCAGAGTATTGCACAGGGTATTGCAGAGTATTGCACAGGGTGTATTGCAGAGTATTGCACAGGGTGTATTGCAGAGTATTGCACAGGGTGTATTGCAGAGTATTGCACAGGGTGTATTGCAGAGTATTGGCAGAGTATTGCACAGGGATGGCTGAGCAGGGATGGATGGATTGCTGGATCTGTGACTGCAATTGTCACAGATCCAGCCCACAGCTGACATGGGGGAGGGAGCGGACATGATCCGCTCCCTCCCCTCTCCTCTCACACTGTACCGATCGGTACAGAGAGGGGAGGGAGGAACCGGCGTCATCAAATGACGCCGGTCTGTTTACAAGTGATCGCTCCGTCATTTGACGGAGCGATCACGTGGTAAACGGCCGCGATTAGCGGCCATCTACCGTGATCCGTGATGCGCCGGGTCTTCCGGACCCGGCGGTCACGGACATATCCTGGAGCGCGCCCCTGGGGGCGCGCGGGAGCAAGATTCTGTGAGGACGTCCCTGGGACGTCCACTCAGGATAACTCGACCGCGCTGTGGACGTCTTTTGTACATGGCGCGGTCGGGAAGTGGTTAAGGTAGGCTTGCCAACGAGCTGCATGGCAGGTCAACATATGTCTGATCAAGCATGTGGTGCCCAAGCGGCTGATGTTTTGGCCACGCGATATACGCTTGAGACATATGTTGCAAACAGCAGCTGTGCTATCTGATGCACTCGCCTCAAAAAAGGCCCACACCAAAATAACTTTTTGAAACGGGCAGAGGCAGCGCCCTGCACAGGCGGAGCTCTGCGGTGTGATTCCGTCGGTGTGCTGCCCATACGCTGGCCACTCAAGGGCATCCTGCCTCGTTGGAGATGTGCCTCCTCCTCATCCTCCTCCTCTCTCCTATTAGGCACCCACGTGGAGTCAGTGACCTCATCATCCCCTCCCTCCTCATCACTGGAGCCAATCTGGCAGTATGCTTGTCATGGATATGCATTAATGTCTGTCTGCCATCTTACCTTCCTCCTCATGTGTTCATCTAGAGACCAGACCTCCTTCACCTGGCTTCCTTTATAATCTCCTCCCAGCCTGACTCCACCCCAGGCCCTATCACTGAACACTATATTAACCTGTGCACTGCAAGCCTGCTTTGCTGATCAACGTGTTTGTTAGGCATTGTGTGTTTGGGTTCCTGCCTGCCGTGTGCTACGTCTGTCTCTCTGTTACGTTATTGGCTTGTCCCCGACCATCCCTGTCTGCTCGTGACCCTTGACCTTCGGCTCGTTCTTCGTTATCCTTGTCTGCTTGTGGCCCCTGACCTTCGGCTTGTTATTCGGTTCTCTCTATCGTGTGCTGCTGCTTCCCCTTATCCTACGGGGCGTGAGCTAGGAAACTCCAGGGGCCGCGACCTGGTCCCAGCCTGCAGCGTAACATCCTCACCACTAGAGGCCCTGGAGAAGACCAGCTGGGTCTTAGACTCCGCGCCCTGGGGAATCTTGGCTCTCGCTTCCGTTGGGATCCCGGTTGTGCTCCTCTGGTCCCGCTTTCCACAACCACCCAGTTTCCTATCCACAGAAGCCAGCCATAGGGTTCACTACCTCGCGGTGCACTCCTGTCCCCCTACGGTGTGCATCTGTCACCTGGCCACAGGTGACCCTGACAGTTTGATCAGCCATGAACCCGGCTGACATCCCGCTTCCCGCGGATGATCCATTGCAGGGCATAGTTCGCAGACTTGAGACCCAGGAATCAAATCAGACCCAGGTGATGCGATTCCTCCAGGATCTGGCTTCTCGATTCGAGCAGCTTCAGGTCTCCTTGGGAACCCCGAATCCGCAACCCCAAGTACAACCAGCGGCTGTACCTATCGCACCAGTCGCAGCCTCACACTCACTAAGATTGCCAGCTCCGTTCCGTTTCTCTGGGGACTCCAAGGCCTGCAGGGGGTTTCTCAGCCAATGCACTATTCATTTTGAGCTTCAGCCTCAAAGCTTCCTATCTGACCGGGCTAAGGTAGCCTATATCATTTCCCTCCTCTCCGGTGAAGCTTTGGCCTGGGCTGCCCCCCTGTGGGAGAGGAACGATCCGGTGGTTTCCAGTCTGTCCGAATTCTTGAAGCTCTTTCGTAATATCTTCGAAGAGCCGGCTCGGGCTTCTTCAGCGGCTAGTGCTGTCTTACGTCTTCGCCAAGAATCTAGTTCAGTGGGGCAATATGCTCTTCAGTTCCGTATCCACACAGCTGAATTGAGCTGGAATAATGAGGCCCTGGTCGCTACCTTTTTACATGGCCTCTCTGACCGAGTGAAAGACGAATTAGCGGGAAGAGCCATTCCCGTCGGTCTGGACGATGTAATTTCATTATGCAACCAGATCGACATTCGTTTTCAAGAGAGGTCCTTAGAAAAAAGACGCCAGCACTCTCTGGGTCCTAGCCAGTCTGAGCTCCCCTCCCTTCATTCCGTGGAGCATCCTCTACCTGCTGAAGAACCTATGCAGCTGGGCCGGACCAGACTAACCCCCGAAGAACGTGCTAGGCGCAGAACTCTGGGCTTGTGCCTCTATTGTGGGGGCAAGGGTCATTTTCGTGACTCCTGCTCGCTTCGTCCGGGAAACGCTCGGGTCTAATACATTTGGAAGGTGGAGTATTGGACCCAGAAACATCACCTTCTCGCCTGCTCTTGCCGGTGTCCCTTCATGTAGGCACTTCTCCTCAGTCAACCCTTGCATACCTGGATTCCGGGGCTGCCGGCAATTTCATGGATTGGAGAACTGCTTCTTCTATGAAGCTTACCCTTTCACCTCTCACTACCCCATTGGTAGTCTCGGCAATTGATGGCACTGTTCTCCCAGGGGGCCCTATTCGCTTCCAGACGCTACCCATTAGGATGTCGGTAGGGATTCTCCACCAGGAGTGGATATCCTTTCTTATTCTACCCAAGGCCTCTACCCCAGTTGTATTGGGCCTCCCTTGGCTACAGCTCCACTCTCCACATGTGGACTGGGTCTCTGGGCAGATCCTGGCCTGGGGTTCCTCATGTTTCTCGTCGTGTCTTCTCAAGGTGACCCCCAAGGAGAGTCTTCCGGTTGCTGCCACTTCTGTTTCTTCTGATCTTCCCGCCGCATACAGCGATTACCGGGATGTGTTCTGTAAAAAATCAGCTGAGGTGCTTCCTCCCCACAGGTCTTTTGACTGTGCTATTGATCTTGTCCCCGGAGCAACTCTACCCAGGGGTCGTACCTACCCTCTGTCCATCCCAGAGACCCAGGCCATGTCGGAGTATGTAGCAGAGAATCTGGAGAGAGGGTTCATCCGGAAATCCTCATCGCCTGCAGGGGCAGGGTTCTTTTTTGTTGCCAAAAAGGATGGTACCTTAAGACCCTGCATCGATTATCGGGGTTTAAATGCGGTTACTATTAAAAATCGATACCCCTTACCCTTAATATCTGAGCTATTCGATAGGTTGAAGGGTGCCTCCATTTTCACCAAGTTGGATCTCAGAGGCGCGTACAATCTCATTCGAATACGGGAGGGTGACGAATGGAAGACTGCATTTAACACTAGAGACGGGCATTACGAATATCTGGTGATGCCTTTTGGTCTGTGTAATGCTCCAGCCGTGTTTCAAAACTTTGTCAATGAAATCTTCAGAGATCTGCTGTACCAGTTTGTTGTCATCTATCTGGATGACATTCTGATCTTTTCTGAAAATCTGCTCGTCCACAGAAACCATGTCCGCACTGTACTTCAACGTCTTAGAGAGAACAATCTCTATGCCAAGCTGGAGAAATGTTCCTTTGAATGTTCTGAGGTCCTGTTTTTGGGGTGCTTTGTCTCATGTTCGGGGCTTCGTATGGACCCTGGGAAGGTCTTGGCTATCACCAACTGGCCTCTTCCTGCTAGCCTCAAGGCCACACAGCGCTTTCTTGGCTTCACTAATTATTATAGGCAGTTCATAAGGAATTACTCTTCCATTGCCGCGCCTATTATCGCTTTGACCAAGAAGGGTGTGAATGCCAGAGACTGGCCTCCCGAAGCTGTCTCTGCATTTCACAACCTGAAACAGGCCTTTGTTTCTGGCCCCCTCTTGAGGAGACCAAATCCTGGGAATGCATTTTTTATTGAAGTGGACGCTTCCTCAATGGGGGTGGGAGCTGTGCTTCTTCAAATCTTTGAGAAGAGACGCCAACCATGTGCGTTCTTCTCCAAAAAAAATTCTCAGGCAGAGAGGAATTATGCCATCGGTGATCGGGAACTTCTCGCAATTAAATTGGCGTTAGAGGAGTGGCGTCATCTCTTGGAGGGTTCCCCTCACTCCATAACGATCTTTACCGATCACAAGAATTTACAGTATCTACAGAATGCTAAACGTCTGAATCCTAGACAGGCCAGGTGGAGTCTCTTCTTTGCCCGTTTTAATTTCACGATTACCTACAAACCTGGTTCCTGCAACGGTCGGGCTGATGCGCTCTCTAGGTCATTTGACACTTTGGACGAGGAGTCCGCCCCTGAACCTGAGCCGATCATTCCCACCTCATGCATTGTTGCCCACTCTACCACCCTGAAGTCTAAAATTCCGCCTGGTAAGACCTTTGTCCCCACTGAGCTAAGAGCTAAGATCCTTCGTTGGGGACATGATTCCAAGGTGGCAGGGCATTCTGGATTCCTCCGATCCTTCCTACTCATCAGTCGTCACTACTGGTGGCCTAATCTCCGCTCAGACGTCAAAGACTACGTTAAAGCTTGTCATGTCTGTGCTCAGTCCAAATCCTCCACACAAGCTCCTGCTGGTCTCCTCATGCCCTTGCCTATTCCTAAGGAACCCTGGGCCCATATTGCCATGGATTTTATCACCGATCTCCCACTGTCTGAGAATAATACAGTCATTTGGGTGGTAATCGATCGATTCTCCAAGATGGCTCATTTTGTTCCTCTTCCTGGTCTTCCTTCTGCCCCTGCCTTGGTTCCCATTTTCATTCGAGAAATTCTCCGCCTACATGGGGTCCCTTCTCATATTGTTTCCGACAGGGGAGTCCAATTCACGTCTCGTTTTTGGAGAGCCTTTTGCAAATCCCTCAATATTGTCTTGGATTTTTCTTCTTCTTACCATCCCCAATCCAATGGACAGACTGAGAGGGTTAATCAGGAGTTAGAGGTCTTTCTTCGCACCTTTGTGTCTTCTCACCATGACGATTGGTCCTCTCTACTCCCGTGGGCAGAATTCTCCCATAACAATCATGTGAATACCAGTTCGCAGAAGACACCCTTTTTCACAGTTTATGGAAAACACCCTCAACTTCCTCTTCCTATGATCTGTTCTCCAGACATTCCAGCTTTGGCTTCGGTTCAGGAGTCTCTCAATTCCGTTTGGGGTCACGTTCATGATTCCCTCCGGGCAGCTGCTGAAAAATTCAAAGGCTTTGCCGACCGCCGCAGGCGTAAACCGCCTTCTCTTCAGCCAGGGGACAAAGTCTGGCTCTCTACCAGGAACATCAAGCTCCGAGTTCCTTCTCTGAAGTTTGCTCCACGATTCATCGGTCCATACACGGTAACTGCTAAACTGAATCCGGTTTGTTTCAAACTCCAGATTCCTAAGAGCCTTAAAATCACTAACTCCTTTCATGTTGCTCTTCTAAAGCCTTTAGTCCTCAATAAATTCTCTCGTCCTCTTCCTACCGTGGCGCCTGTCTCTGAGGATAATCAGGAGTACGAGATCAGTCAAATTCTGGACTCCCGACTCTGTAAAGGCGTTCTTCAGTACCTCGTTCATTGGAAAGGGTTTGGTCCTGAGGAGAGGTCTTGGATCACTGCATCTGAGGTCTTTGCACCTCGTCTGTTAAAGGAGTTTCATCTGAAGTTTCCCTCTAAACCTGGGCCCAGGCGGGGAAGGGGGAGGCCTCGTAAGAGGGAGGGTACTGTCATGGATATGCATTAATGTCTGTCTGCCATCTTACCTTCCTCCTCATGTGTTCATCTAGAGACCAGACCTCCTTCACCTGGCTTCCTTTATAATCTCCTCCCAGCCTGACTCCACCCCAGGCCCTATCACTGAACACTATATTAACCTGTGCACTGCAAGCCTGCTTTGCTGATCAACGTGTTTGTTAGGCATTGTGTGTTTGGGTTCCTGCCTGCCGTGTGCTACGTCTGTCTCTCTGTTACGTTATTGGCTTGTCCCCGACCATCCCTGTCTGCTCGTGACCCTTGACCTTCGGCTCGTTCTTCGTTATCCTTGTCTGCTTGTGGCCCCTGACCTTCGGCTTGTTATTTGGTTCTCTCTATCGTGTGCTGCTGCTTCCCCTTATCCTACGGGGCGTGAGCTAGGAAACTCCAGGGGCCGCGACCTGGTCCCAGCCTGCAGCGTAACATCCTCACCACTAGAGGCCCTGGAGAAGACCAGCTGGGTCTTAGACTCCGCGCCCTGGGGAATCTTGGCTCTCGCTTCCGTTGGGATCCCGGTTGTGCTCCTCTGGTCCCGCTTTCCACAACCACCCAGTTTCCTATCCACAGAAGCCAGCCATAGGGTTCACTACCTCGCGGTGCACTCCTGTCCCCCTACGGTGTGCATCTGTCACCTGGCCACAGGTGACCCTGACAATGCTGCAGCTGCTGGAACATGACTGCCAGATTGGTGTCCTTCTTGAGCATCCCCTCTCTCTGCTCTCACGCTGCTGCCTTCCTCTAGCTGGGTATCATCATCAGATCCTTCCAAACGCTGGGCATCCTCCTGGAGCATGTACCCAACACTGTGCTCAAACAGTTCGGGGGACTCCTCAGGAGGAGGGCATGGTGGGTCTAGGGAAGGATTGACTAATGAAGATAATGATACCAGAGAAGAGGACGCTTTGGCAGCTGCTTTGCCAGTACCCTGAGCCTGGGTGAGAGAGGATGAGGAGGATGAGGTGGGCTTGGTCATCCACTCTACCAAGTCTTCGGCATGATGTGGCTCAACATGTCCAGCTGCCGAAAACAAGGACAAGCGTGTCCCATGGCCATGTGCTGATGACAATGCACCGCGTACACGACCAGCACTGTTGCTCCCAGACACAGAGCCTGCTTGCCCTCTTTTTTTGCCTCCTGACTGTCTGCCTCTCCTTGGTTGCCTTCCAGACATTTTAATGGATGGCCTGCAGGGAGATGGGAAAAACAGCAATAAGGGCAACCTTCAGGTGTATATTGTGCAGGAGGCTTAGCAACAATGACACTGACACTGTCCCCTGCCTATCCTTCTCTGTCCCTAAACACAAGGATTGAAAATATGGTTCAGCAAAAAAGTTTTAGAACAGAATAGCACACTGACACTTTCCCTCACTGTCCTACTCTGTCCCTCCCTACAAACAAGATTTAGCACAGAATAGCACACTGATAATTTCTACGAGTGTCCTTCTCTGTCCCTAAACTCAAGGATTGAAAATATGGAACAGCAAAATTGGTTTAGAACAGAATAGCACACTGTCAGTTTCACTGACTGTACCTCTCTGTCCCTCAACTCAAGGATTGAAAATATGGAACAGCAAAATTGGTTTAGAACAGAATAGCACACTGTCAGTTTCACTCACTGTACCTCTCTGTCCCTCAACTCAAGGATTGAAAATATGGAACAGCAAAATTGGTTTAGAACAGAATAGCACACTGTCAGTTTCACTCACTGTACCTCTCTGTCCCTCAACTCAAGGATTGAAAATATGGTTCAGCAAAATAGTTTTAGAACAGAATAGCACACTGACACTTTCCCTCACTGTCCTACTCTGTCCCTCCCTACAAACAAGATTTAGCACAGAATAGCACACTGATAATTTCTACGAGTGTCCTTCTCTGTCCCTAAACTCAAGGATTGAAAATATGTAACAGCAAAATTGGTTTAGAACAGAATAGCACACTGTCAGTTTCACTCACTGTACCTCTCTGTCCCTCAACTCAAGGATTGAAAATATGGAACAGCAAAATTGGTTTAGAACAGAATAGCACACTGTCAGTTTCACTCACTGTACCTCTCTGTCCCTCAACTCAAGGATTGAAAATATGGTTCAGCAAAATAGTTTTAGAACAGAATAGCACACTGACACTTTCCCTCACTGTCCTACTCTGTCCCTCCCTACAAACAAGATTTAGCACAGAATAGCACACTGATAATTTCTACGAGTGTCCTTCTCTGTCCCTAAATTCAAGGATTGAAAATATGGAACAGCAAAATTGGTTTAGAACAGAATAGCACACTGTCAGTTTCACTCACTGTACCTCTCTGTCCCTCAACTCAAGGATTGAAAATATGGAACAGCAAAATTGGTTTAGAACAGAATAGCACACTGTCAGTTTCACTCACTGTACCTCTCTGTCCCTCAACTCAAGGATTGAAAATATGGTTCAGCAAAATAGTTTTAGAACAGAATAGCACACTGACACTTTCCCTCACTGTCCTACTCTGTCCCTGCCTACAAACAAGATTTAGCACAGAATAGCACACTGATAATTTCTACGAGTGTCCTTCTCTGTCCCTAAACTCAAGGAATGAAAATATGGAACAGCAAAATTGGTTTAGAACAGAATAGCACACTGTCAGTTTCACTCACTGTACCTCTCTGTCCCTCAACTCAAGGATTGAAAATATGGAACAGCAAAATTGGTTTAGAACAGAATAGCACACTGTCAGTTTCACTCACTGTACCTCTCTGTCCCTCAACTCAAGGATTGAAAATATGGAACAGCAAAATTGGTTTAGAACAGAATAGCACACTGTCAGTTTCACTCACTGTACCTCTCTGTCCCTCAACTCAAGGATTGAAAATATGGTTCAGCAAAATAGTTTTAGAACAGAATAGCACACTGACACTTTCCCTCACTGTCCTACTCTGTCCGTCCCTACAAACAAGATTTAGCACAGAATAGCACACTGATAATTTCTACGAGTGTCCTTCTCTGTCCCTAAACTCAAGGATTGAAAATATGGAACAGCAAAATTGGTTTAGAACAGAATAGCACACTGTCAGTTTCACTCACTGTACCTCTCTGTCCCTCAACTCAAGGATTGAAAATATGGAACAGCAAAATTGGTTTAGAACAGAATAGCACACTGTCAGTTTCACTCACTGTACCTCTCTGTCCCTCAACTCAAGGATTGAAAATATGGTTCAGCAAAATAGTTTTAGAACAGAATAGCACACTGACACTTTCCCTCACTGTCCTACTCTGTCCCTCCCTACAAACAAGATTTAGCACAGAATAGCACACTGATAATTTCTACGAGTGTCCTTCTCTGTCCCTAAACTCAAGGAATGAAAATATGGAACAGCAAAATTGGTTTAGAACAGAATAGCACACTGTCAGTTTCACTGACTGTACCTCTCTGTCCCTCAACTCAAGGATTGAAAATATGGAACAGCAAAATTGGTTTAGAACAGAATAGCACACTGTCAGTTTCACTCACTGTACCTCTCTGTCCCTCAACTCAAGGATTGAAAATATGGAACAGCAAAATTGGTTTAGAACAGAATAGCACACTGTCAGTTTCACTCACTGTACCTCTCTGTCCCTCAACTCAAGGATTGAAAATATGGTTCAGCAAAATATTTTTAGAACAGAATAGCACACTGACACTTTCCCTCACTGTCCTACTCTGTCCCTCCCTACAAACAAGATTTAGCACAGAATAGCACACTGATAATTTCTACGAGTGTCCTTCTCTGTCCCTAAATTCAAGGATTGAAAATATGGAACAGCAAAATTGGTTTAGAACAGAATAGCACACTGTCAGTTTCACTCACTGTACCTCTCTGTCCCTCAACTCAAGGATTGAAAATATGGAACAGCAAAATTGGTTTAGAACAGAATAGCACACTGTCAGTTTCACTCACTGTACCTCTCTGTCCCTCAACTCAAGGATTGAAAATATGGTTCAGCAAAATAGTTTTAGAACAGAATAGCACACTGACACTTTCCCTCACTGTCCTACTCTGTCCCTCCCTACAAACAAGATTTAGCACAGAATAGCACACTGATAATTTCTATGAGTGTCCTTCTCTGTCCCTAAACTCAAGGAATGAAAATATGGAACAGCAAAATTGGTTTAGAACAGAATAGCACACTGTCAGTTTCACTCACTGTACCTCTCTGTCCCTCAACTCAAGGATTGAAAATATGGAACAGCAAAATTGGTTTAGAACAGAATAGCACACTGTCAGTTTCACTCACTGTACCTCTCTGTCCCTCAACTCAAGGAATGAAAATATGGAACAGCAAAATTGGTTTAGAACAGAATAGCACACTGTCAGTTTCACTCACTGTACCTCTCTGTCCCTCAACTCAAGGATTGAAAATATGGAACAGCAAAATTGGTTTAGAACAGAATAGCACACTGTCAGTTTCACTCACTGTACCTCTCTGTCCCTCAACTCAAGGATTGAAAATATGGAACAGCAAAATTGGTTTAGAACAGAATAGCACACTGTCAGTTTCACTCACTGTACCTCTCTGTTCCTCAACTCAAGGATTGAAAATATGGTTCAGCAAAATAGTTTTAGAACAGAATAGCACACTGACACTTTCCCTCACTGTCCTACTCTGTCCCTCCCTACAAACAAGATTTAGCACAGAATAGCACACTGATAATTTCTGCGAGTGTCCTTCTCTGTCCCTAAACTCAAGGATTGAAAATATGGAACAGCAAAATTGGTTTAGAACAGAATAGCACACTGTCAGTTTCACTCACTGTACCTCTCTGTCCCTCAACTCAAGGATTGAAAATATGGTTCAGCAAAATAGTTTTAGAACAGAATAGCACACTGACACTTTCCCTCACTGTCCTACTCTGTCCCTCCCTACAAACAAGATTTAGCACAGAATAGCACACTGATAATTTCTATGAGTGTCCTTCTCTGTCCCTAAACTCAAGGATTGAAAATATGGAACAGCAAAATTGGTTTAGAACAGAATAGCACACTGTCAGTTTCACTGACTGTACCTCTCTGTCCCTCAACTCAAGGATTGAAAATATGGAACAGCAAAATTGGTTTAGAACAGAATAGCACACTGTCAGTTTCACTCACTGTACCTCTCTGTCCCTCAACTCAAGGATTGAAAATATGGAACAGCAAAATTGGTTTAGAACAGAATAGCACACTGTCAGTTTCACTCACTGTACCTCTCTGTCCCTCAACTCAAGGATTGAAAATATGGTTCAGCAAAATAGTTTTAGAACAGAATAGCACACTGACACTTTCCCTCACTGTCCTACTCTGTCCCTCCCTACAAACAAGATTTAGCACAGAATAGCACACTGATAATTTCTACGAGTGTCCTTCTCTGTCCCTAAATTCAAGGATTGAAAATATGGAACAGCAAAATTGGTTTAGAACAGAATAGCACACTGTCAGTTTCACTCACTGTACCTCTCTGTCCCTCAACTCAAGGATTGAAAATATGGAACAGCAAAATTGGTTTAGAACAGAATAGCACACTGTCAGTTTCACTCACTGTACCTCTCTGTCCCTCAACTCAAGGATTGAAAATATGGTTCAGCAAAATAGTTTTAGAACAGAATAGCACACTGACACTTTCCCTCACTGTCCTACTCTGTCCCTCCCTACAAACAAGATTTAGCACAGAATAGCACACTGATAATTTCTACGAGTGTCCTTCTCTGTCCCTAAACTCAAGGAATGAAAATATGGAACAGCAAAATTGGTTTAGAACAGAATAGCACACTGTCAGTTTCACTCACTGTACCTCTCTGTCCCTCAACTCAAGGATTGAAAATATGGAACAGCAAAATTGGTTTAGAACAGAATAGCACACTGTCAGTTTCACTCACTGTACCTCTCTGTCCCTCAACTCAAGGATTGAAAATATGGAACAGCAAAATTGGTTTAGAACAGAATAGCACACTGTCAGTTTCACTCACTGTACCTCTCTGTCCCTCAACTCAAGGATTGAAAATATGGTTCAGCAAAATAGTTTTAGAACAGAATAGCACACTGACACTTTCCCTCACTGTCCTACTCTGTCCGTCCCTACAAACAAGATTTAGCACAGAATAGCACACTGATAATTTCTACGAGTGTCCTTCTCTGTCCCTAAACTCAAGGATTGAAAATATGGAACAGCAAAATTGGTTTAGAACAGAATAGCACACTGTCAGTTTCACTCACTGTACCTCTCTGTCCCTCAACTCAAGGATTGAAAATATGGAACAGCAAAACTGGTTTAGAACAGAATAGCACACTGTCAGTTTCACTCACTATACCTCTCTGTCCCTCAACTCAAGGATTGAAAATATGGTTCAGCAAAATAGTTTTAGAACAGAATAGCACACTGACACTTTCCCTCACTGTCCTACTCTGTCCCTCCCTACAAACAAGATTTAGCACAGAATAGCACACTGATAATTTCTACGAGTGTCCTTCTCTGTCCCTAAACTCAAGGATTGAAAATATGGAACAGCAAAATTGGTTTAGAACAGAATAGCACACTGTCAGTTTCACTCACTGTACCTCTCTGTCCCTCAACTCAAGGATTGAAAATATGGAACAGCAAAATTGGTTTAGAACAGAATAGCACACTGTCAGTTTCACTCACTGTACCTCTCTGTCCCTCAACTCAAGGATTGAAAATATGGTTCAGCAAAATAGTTTTAGAACAGAATAGCACACTGACACTTTCCCTCACTGTCCTACTCTGTCCCTCCCTACAAACAAGATTTAGCACAGAATAGCACACTGATAATTTCTATGAGTGTCCTTCTCTGTCCCTAAACTCAAGGATTGAAAATATGGAACAGCAAAATTGGTTTAGAACAGAATAGCACACTGTCAGTTTCACTCACTGTACCTCTCTGTCCCTCAACTCAAGGATTGAAAATATGGAACAGCAAAATTGGTTTAGAACAGAATAGCACACTGTCAGTTTCACTCACTGTACCTCTCTGTTCCTCAACTCAAGGATTGAAAATATGGTTCAGCAAAATAGTTTTAGAACAGAATAGCACACTGACACTTTCCCTCACTGTCCTACTCTGTCCCTCCCTACAAACAAGATTTAGCACAGAATAGCACACTGATAATTTCTGCGAGTGTCCTTCTCTGTCCCTAAACTCAAGGATTGAAAATATGGAACAGCAAAATTGGTTTAGAACAGAATAGCACACTGTCAGTTTCACTCACTGTACCTCTCTGTCCCTCAACTCAAGGATTGAAAATATGGAACAGCAAAATTGGTTTAGAACAGAATAGCACACTGTCAGTTTCACTCACTGTACCTCTCTGTCCCTCAACTCAAGGATTGAAAATATGGAACAGCAAAATTGGTTTAGAACAGAATAGCACACTGTCAGTTTCACTCACTGTACCTCTCTGTCCCTCAACTCAAGGATTGAAAATATGGTTCAGCAAAATAGTTTTAGAACAGAATAGCACACTGACACTTTCCCTCACTGTCCTACTCTGTCCCTCCCTACAAACAAGATTTAGCACAGAATAGCACACTGATAATTTCTACAAGTGTCCTTCTCTGTCCCTAAACTCAAGGATTGAAAATATGGAACAGCAAAATTGGTTTAGAACAGAATAGCACACTGTCAGTTTCACTCACTGTACCTCTCTGTCCCTCAACTCAAGGATTGAAAATATGGAACAGCAAAATTGGTTTAGAACAGAATAGCACACTGTCAGTTTCACTCACTGTACCTCTCTGTCCCTCAACTCAAGGATTGAAAATATGGAACAGCAAAATTGGTTTAGAACAGAATAGCACACTGTCAGTTTCACTCACTGTACCTCTCTGTCCCTCAACTCAAGGATTGAAAATATGGTTCAGCAAAATAGTTTTAGAACAGAATAGCACACTGACACTTTCCCTCACTGTCCTACTCTGTCCCTCCCTACAAACAAGATTTAGCACAGAATAGCACACTGATAATTTCTACGAGTGTCCTTCTCTGTCCCTAAATTCAAGGATTGAAAATATGGAACAGCAAAATTGGTTTAGAACAGAATAGCACACTGTCAGTTTCACTCACTGTACCTCTCTGTCCCTCAACTCAAGGATTGAAAATATGGAACAGCAAAATTGGTTTAGAACAGAATAGCACACTGTCAGTTTCACTCACTGTACCTCTCTGTCCCTCAACTCAAGGATTGAAAATATGGTTCAGCAAAATAGTTTTAGAACAGAATAGCACACTGACACTTTCCCTCACTGTCCTACTCTGTCCCTCCCTACAAACAAGATTTAGCACAGAATAGCACACTGATAATTTCTATGAGTGTCCTTCTCTGTCCCTAAACTCAAGGAATGAAAATATGGAACAGCAAAATTGGTTTAGAACAGAATAGCACACTGTCAGTTTCACTCACTGTACCTCTCTGTCCCTCAACTCAAGGATTGAAAATATGGAACAGCAAAATTGGTTTAGAACAGAATAGCACACTGTCAGTTTCACTCACTGTACCTCTCTGTCCCTCAACTCAAGGAATGAAAATATGGAACAGCAAAATTGGTTTAGAACAGAATAGCACACTGTCAGTTTCACTCACTGTACCTCTCTGTCCCTCAACTCAAGGATTGAAAATATGGAACAGCAAAATTGGTTTAGAACAGAATAGCACACTGTCAGTTTCACTCACTGTACCTCTCTGTCCCTCAACTCAAGGATTGAAAATATGGAACAGCAAAATTGGTTTAGAACAGAATAGCACACTGTCAGTTTCACTCACTGTACCTCTCTGTTCCTCAACTCAAGGATTGAAAATATGGTTCAGCAAAATAGTTTTAGAACAGAATAGCACACTGACACTTTCCCTCACTGTCCTACTCTGTCCCTCCCTACAAACAAGATTTAGCACAGAATAGCACACTGATAATTTCTGCGAGTGTCCTTCTCTGTCCCTAAACTCAAGGATTGAAAATATGGAACAGCAAAATTGGTTTAGAACAGAATAGCACACTGTCAGTTTCACTCACTGTACCTCTCTGTCCCTCAACTCAAGGATTGAAAATATGGTTCAGCAAAATAGTTTTAGAACAGAATAGCACACTGACACTTTCCCTCACTGTCCTACTCTGTCCCTCCCTACAAACAAGATTTAGCACAGAATAGCACACTGATAATTTCTATGAGTGTCCTTCTCTGTCCCTAAACTCAAGGATTGAAAATATGGAACAGCAAAATTGGTTTAGAACAGAATAGCACACTGTCAGTTTCACTGACTGTACCTCTCTGTCCCTCAACTCAAGGATTGAAAATATGGAACAGCAAAATTGGTTTAGAACAGAATAGCACACTGTCAGTTTCACTCACTGTACCTCTCTGTCCCTCAACTCAAGGATTGAAAATATGGAACAGCAAAATTGGTTTAGAACAGAATAGCACACTGTCAGTTTCACTCACTGTACCTCTCTGTCCCTCAACTCAAGGATTGAAAATATGGTTCAGCAAAATAGTTTTAGAACAGAATAGCACACTGACACTTTCCCTCACTGTCCTACTCTGTCCCTCCCTACAAACAAGATTTAGCACAGAATAGCACACTGATAATTTCTACGAGTGTCCTTCTCTGTCCCTAAATTCAAGGATTGAAAATATGGAACAGCAAAATTGGTTTAGAACAGAATAGCACACTGTCAGTTTCACTCACTGTACCTCTCTGTCCCTCAACTCAAGGATTGAAAATATGGAACAGCAAAATTGGTTTAGAACAGAATAGCACACTGTCAGTTTCACTCACTGTACCTCTCTGTCCCTCAACTCAAGGATTGAAAATATGGTTCAGCAAAATAGTTTTAGAACAGAATAGCACACTGACACTTTCCCTCACTGTCCTACTCTGTCCCTCCCTACAAACAAGATTTAGCACAGAATAGCACACTGATAATTTCTACGAGTGTCCTTCTCTGTCCCTAAACTCAAGGAATGAAAATATGGAACAGCAAAATTGGTTTAGAACAGAATAGCACACTGTCAGTTTCACTCACTGTACCTCTCTGTCCCTCAACTCAAGGATTGAAAATATGGAACAGCAAAATTGGTTTAGAACAGAATAGCACACTGTCAGTTTCACTCACTGTACCTCTCTGTCCCTCAACTCAAGGATTGAAAATATGGAACAGCAAAATTGGTTTAGAACAGAATAGCACACTGTCAGTTTCACTCACTGTACCTCTCTGTCCCTCAACTCAAGGATTGAAAATATGGTTCAGCAAAATAGTTTTAGAACAGAATAGCACACTGACACTTTCCCTCACTGTCCTACTCTGTCCGTCCCTACAAACAAGATTTAGCACAGAATAGCACACTGATAATTTCTACGAGTGTCCTTCTCTGTCCCTAAACTCAAGGATTGAAAATATGGAACAGCAAAATTGGTTTAGAACAGAATAGCACACTGTCAGTTTCACTCACTGTACCTCTCTGTCCCTCAACTCAAGGATTGAAAATATGGAACAGCAAAACTGGTTTAGAACAGAATAGCACACTGTCAGTTTCACTCACTATACCTCTCTGTCCCTCAACTCAAGGATTGAAAATATGGTTCAGCAAAATAGTTTTAGAACAGAATAGCACACTGACACTTTCCCTCACTGTCCTACTCTGTCCCTCCCTACAAACAAGATTTAGCACAGAATAGCACACTGATAATTTCTACGAGTGTCCTTCTCTGTCCCTAAACTCAAGGATTGAAAATATGGAACAGCAAAATTGGTTTAGAACAGAATAGCACACTGTCAGTTTCACTCACTGTACCTCTCTGTCCCTCAACTCAAGGATTGAAAATATGGAACAGCAAAATTGGTTTAGAACAGAATAGCACACTGTCAGTTTCACTCACTGTACCTCTCTGTCCCTCAACTCAAGGATTGAAAATATGGTTCAGCAAAATAGTTTTAGAACAGAATAGCACACTGACACTTTCCCTCACTGTCCTACTCTGTCCCTCCCTACAAACAAGATTTAGCACAGAATAGCACACTGATAATTTCTATGAGTGTCCTTCTCTGTCCCTAAACTCAAGGATTGAAAATATGGAACAGCAAAATTGGTTTAGAACAGAATAGCACACTGTCAGTTTCACTCACTGTACCTCTCTGTCCCTCAACTCAAGGATTGAAAATATGGAACAGCAAAATTGGTTTAGAACAGAATAGCACACTGTCAGTTTCACTCACTGTACCTCTCTGTTCCTCAACTCAAGGATTGAAAATATGGTTCAGCAAAATAGTTTTAGAACAGAATAGCACACTGACACTTTCCCTCACTGTCCTACTCTGTCCCTCCCTACAAACAAGATTTAGCACAGAATAGCACACTGATAATTTCTGCGAGTGTCCTTCTCTGTCCCTAAACTCAAGGATTGAAAATATGGAACAGCAAAATTGGTTTAGAACAGAATAGCACACTGTCAGTTTCACTCACTGTACCTCTCTGTCCCTCAACTCAAGGATTGAAAATATGGAACAGCAAAATTGGTTTAGAACAGAATAGCACACTGTCAGTTTCACTCACTGTACCTCTCTGTCCCTCAACTCAAGGATTGAAAATATGGAACAGCAAAATTGGTTTAGAACAGAATAGCACACTGTCAGTTTCACTCACTGTACCTCTCTGTCCCTCAACTCAAGGATTGAAAATATGGTTCAGCAAAATAGTTTTAGAACAGAATAGCACACTGACACTTTCCCTCACTGTCCTACTCTGTCCCTCCCTACAAACAAGATTTAGCACAGAATAGCACACTGATAATTTCTACAAGTGTCCTTCTCTGTCCCTAAACTCAAGGATTGAAAATATGGAACAGCAAAATTGGTTTAGAACAGAATAGCACACTGTCAGTTTCACTCACTGTACCTCTCTGTCCCTCAACTCAAGGATTGAAAATATGGAACAGCAAAATTGGTTTAGAACAGAATAGCACACTGTCAGTTTCACTCACTGTACCTCTCTGTCCCTCAACTCAAGGATTGAAAATATGGAACAGCAAAATTGGTTTAGAACAGAATAGCACACTGTCAGTTTCACTCACTGTACCTCTCTGTCCCTCAACTCAAGGATTGAAAATATGGTTCAGCAAAATAGTTTTAGAACAGAATAGCACACTGACACTTTCCCTCACTGTCCTACTCTGGCCCTCCCTACAAACAAGATTTAGCACAGAATAGCACACTGATAATTTCTACGAGTGTCCTTCTCTGTCCCTAAACTCAAGGATTGAAAATATGGAACAGCAAAATTGGTTTAGAACAGAATAGCACACTGTCAGTTTCACTCACTGTACCTCTCTGTCCCTCAACTCAAGGATTGAAAATATGGAACAGCAAAATTGGTTTAGAACAGAATAGCACACTGTCAGTTTCACTCACTGTACCTCTCTGTCCCTCAACTCAAGGATTTAAAATATGGTTCAGCAAAATAGTTTTAGAACAGAATAGCACACTGACACTTTCCCTCACTGTCCTACTCTGTCCCTCCCTACAAACAAGATTTAGCACAGAATAGCACACTGATAATTTCTACGAGTGTCCTTCTCTGTCCCTAAACTCAAGGATTGAAAATATGGAACAGCAAAATTGGTTTAGAACAGAATAGCACACTGTCAGTTTCACTCACTGTACCTCTCTGTCCCTCAACTCAAGGATTGAAAATATGGAACAGCAAAATTGGTTTAGAACAGAATAGCACACTGTCAGTTTCACTCACTGTACCTCTCTGTCCCTCAACTCAAGGATTGAAAATATGGAACAGCAAAATTGGTTTAGAACAGAATAGCACACTGTCAGTTTCACTCACTGTACCTCTCTGTCCCTCAACTCAAGGATTGAAAATATGGTTCAGCAAAATAGTTTTAGAACAGAATAGCACACTGACACTTTCCCTCACTGTCCTACTCTGTCCCTCCCTACAAACAAGATTTAGCACAGAATAGCACACTGATAATTTCTACGAGTGTCCTTCTCTGTCCCTAAACTCAAGGATTGAAAATATGGAACAGCAAAATTGGTTTAGAACAGAATAGCACACTGTCAGTTTCACTGACTGTACCTCTCTGTCCCTCAACTCAAGGATTGAAAATATGGAACAGCAAAATTGGTTTAGAACAGAATAGCACACTGTCAGTTTCACTCACTGTACCTCTCTGTCCCTCAACTCAAGGATTGAAAATATGGTTCAGCAAAATAGTTTTAGAACAGAATAGCACACTGACACTTTCCCTCACTGTCCTACTCTGTCCCTCCCTACAAACAAGATTTAGCACAGAATAGCACACTGATAATTTCTACGAGTGTCCTTCTCTGTCCCTAAACTCAAGGATTGAAAATATGGAACAGCAAAATTGGTTTAGAACAGAATAGCACACTGTCAGTTTCACTCACTGTACCTCTCTGTCCCTCAACTCAAGGATTGAAAATATGGAACAGCAAAATTGGTTTAGAACAGAATAGCACACTGTCAGTTTCACTCACTGTACCTCTCTGTCCCTCAACTCAAGAATTGAAAATATGGTTCAGCAAAATAGTTTTAGAACAGAATAGCACACTGACACTTTCCCTCACTGTCCTACTCTGTCCCTCCCTACAAACAAGATTTAGCACAGAATAGCACACTGATAATTTCTACGAGTGTCCTTCTCTGTCCCTAAACTCAAGGATTGAAAATATGGAACAGCAAAATTGGTTTAGAACAGAATAGCACACTGTCAGTTTCACTCACTTTACCTCTCTGTCCCTCAACTCAAGGATTGAAAATATGGAACAGCAAAATTGGTTTAGAACAGAATAGCACACTGTCAGTTTCACTCACTGTACCTCTCTGTCCCTCAACTCAAGGATTGAAAATATGGAACAGCAAAATTGGTTTAGAACAGAATAGCACACTGTCAGTTTCACTCACTGTACCTCTCTGTCCCTCAACTCAAGGATTGAAAATATGGTTCAGCAAAATAGTTTTAGAACAGAATAGCACACTGACACTTTCCCTCACTGTCCTACTCTGTCCCTCCCTACAAACAAGATTTAGCACAGAATAGCACACTGATAATTTCTATGAGTGTCCTTCTCTGTCCCTAAACTCAAGGATTGAAAATATGGAACAGCAAAATTGGTTTAGAACAGAATAGCACACTGTCAGTTTCACTCACTGTACCTCTCTGTCCCTCAACTCAAGGATTGAAAATATGGAACAGCAAAATTGGTTTAGAACAGAATAGCACACTGTCAGTTTCACTCACTGTACCTCTCTGTCCCTCAACTCAAGGATTGAAAATATGGTTCAGCAAAATAGTTTTAGAACAGAATAGCACACTGACACTTTCCCTCACTGTCCTACTCTGTCCCTCCCTACAAACAAGATTTAGCACAGAATAGCACACTGATAATTTCTACGAGTGTCCTTCTCTGTCCCTAAACTCAAGGATTGAAAATATGGAACAGCAAAATTGGTTTAGAACAGAATAGCACACTCAGTTTCACTGACTGTACCTCTCTGTCCCTCAACTCAAGGATTGAAAATATGGAACAGCAAAATTGGTTTAGAACAGAATAGCACACTGTCAGTTTCACTCACTGTACCTCTCTGTCCCTCAACTCAAGGATTGAAAATATGGAACAGCAAAATTGGTTTAGAACAGAATAGCACACTGTCAGTTTCACTCACTGTACCTCTCTGTCCCTCAACTCAAGGATTGAAAATATGGTTCAGCAAAATAGTTTTAGAACAGAATAGCACACTGACACTTTCCCTCACTGTCCTACTCTGTCCCTCCCTACAAACAAGATTTAGCACAGAATAGCACACTGATAATTTCTACGAGTGTCCTTCTCTGTCCCTCAACTCAAGGATTGAAAATATGGAACAGCAAAATTGGTTTAGAACAGAATAGCACACTGTCAGTTTCACTCACTGTACCTCTCTGTCCCTCAACTCAAGGATTGAAAATATGGTTCAGCAAAATAGTTTTAGAACAGAATAGCACACTGACACTTTCCCTCACTGTACCTCTCTGTCCCTAAACTCAAGGATTGAAAATATGGTTCAGCAAAATAGTTTTAGAAGAGAATAGCACACTGACACTTTCCCTCACTGTACCTCTCTGTCCCTACAAACAAGGATTAGCACAGAATAGCACACTGTCACTGACACTCTCCCTACCTATCCTTATTTGTCCCTAAACACAAGGAATCCAGGAATAGTAAAGGAAAAATAATGACCCCGTCCCTGCCTATGCTTCTCTTTCCCTGCTCCAGAACACACTACACAAGGCCGCCGCGCTGGCGGCCTTTTATAGTGTGGGGTGTGTACTAAACCCCATCAGCAATAATTGGCCACAGGCATCCTGCCTGTGGCCAATCATTGCTCTCCTCGCTGCCGGCGCTGTGATTGGCCAAGCATGCGGGGTCACAGTGCATGCTTGGCCAATCACAGCGCCTGGATGACACTCCGATGGCGTAGTGCATTGTGGGCCGTTCGCGTCACTCGAATTTGGCGCGAACGGCCCAAATCGTTCGATCTTCGTCGAACGATCGAACAGCCGATGTTCGAGTCGAACGTATGCTCGACTCGAACACGAAGCTCATCCCTAGCCATGAGAGAATAAGAGTTGTAATTTCAGCTGGTGTGGACATTGACTTTACTGGGAATTAAAGGACTTGCCTCTACCTACAGTAGAGGTGAGAATCATCCTCTGGAGGAGTTTTGACTCCGGCTGTGGACACGGCCCGTCAAGTACACCACTCAACCTCTTTATATAGGAGGGTACGGGCTGGTAGTGCGGTGTGCCTTTCTCCCTCCTGCGAGGAGCCAACAACATAAAGGCAGGCAAGGGGGAAAGGATCTGTGCGCTACAAAAAAATAAAATAAAAATTATAATCTTGACCTAGGAGGACGAGGTCCATATGGAGTAGGAGGTTGAGGTGGCGGTGGATGTGGCTGTGTAGGTGGAAGCGGCGGTGGAGGAGGACGAGGTAGCCAACACTGGTTCAAAAATACAACAATGGCTGGGTAAGGCCAGTGATGTGTCGAATTCTGTCCCCCGTCGAATAGTGTCCACTATGTACTGCGCTTGCTCAGTATGTAGGACAAGAGGATTTCGAAAATCTCCCAAGATGAACGGCGCCTGCGTGGTGAGTTCAGGTGAAGCCCACACCATCCGTGGTTCAAGCCGAGCCAAGTGAGGCTGTGCCCGAAGTGTGGCGATCGAAGCGAGCCCGTGAGGGGCCCTGTTACTATGTGCTACCGTATGTCCACTTGGATGTTGGGGCTTGAACCTGCACTCACGGCGCAGGCGCCGTTCATCTTCGGAGATTTTGTGAATCTCCTTGTCCTCTGTACTGCGCAAGCGCTGCGCCTTCGCAGTATGGGCCGGACACAATCCGATGGCCGTACAGTTTTTGTCACAACACCGGTATACATGTCTATTCTGCACAAGGTACGGACAAGTCCTGTGGGATCCATGCCTGGTTCATTTTAATGAACGTGAGCTTGTCCACATTGGCTCTGGACAGGCGGCTGCGCTTGTCTGTGATAACGCCCCCTGCCGTGCTAAATACACGTTCAGATAATACACTGGCTGCAGGGCAGGCCAGCACCTCCAAGGCATAAAGGGCAAGCTCAGGCCATGTGCCCAATTTGGAGACCCAGAAGTTAAAGGGGGCAGACCCGTCATCCAGTACGTGTAGGCCTGTGGACACATACTGCTCAACCATGTTGGTGAAATGCTGCCTCCTGCTAAGACGTTCCATCTCAGCTGGTGGTGCTGGTTGTTGTGGCGTGCTGACAAAGCTTTTCCACATTTCAGCCATGCTACCCCTGCCTTCTGAGGTGCTGCCGGTGCCCCGGCTGCGTTGGCGACCTCTTCCTCCTCCTCTGCCTTCGCCTTGTGCTTCCACCGTACGCCCGCTGTCAGGTGGGAATGCCACCAGCAGCGCGTCTACCAGCGTGCGCTTGTACTCGCGCATCTTACGATCCCGCTCCAGTGAGGGAATTAAGGACGGTACGTCGTCCTTGTAACGGGGATCCAGCAGGGTGGCCACCCAGTAATCAGCACCAGTTAAAATGTGGGCAACTCGGCGGTCATTGCGGAAACACTGCAGCATGTAATCGCTCATGTGTGCCAGGCTGCCCAGAGGCAAAGAAAAGCTGTCCTCTGTGGGAGGTGTATCGTCTGTGTCCTCTGTATCCCCCCAGCCACGCACCAGTGATGGCCACGAGCTGGTCTGGGTGCCACCCTGCTGTGAAAATGGCTCCTCCTCCTCCTCCTCCTCCATCTCCTCCTCCACCTCGTCATCCTCCAGAACTGTGCCCTTTCTGCCGGACAATTGTGTACCTGGCATTTGTTGGTGCAGGAACCCACCCTCGTAGCCACTTGTGAAAGACTGCCCTGAAAGCCTTTGAAATGATCCCGCTTCCTCCTCATCCTCCTGTGCCACATCCTCTTCCATCATCGCCCAAAGCGTTTTTTCAAGGAGGCATAGAACTGGGATAGTAACGCTGAGAACGGCGTCATTGGCACTGGACATGTTGGTGGAGTACTCGAAACAGCGCAACAAGGCACACAGGTCTCGCATGGAGGCCCAGTTATTGGTGGTGAATAGGGATGAGCCGAACACCCCCGGGTTCGGTTCGCACCAGAACCTTCGAACGGACCGAAAGTTCGCGCGAATTTTCGAACCCTATTCGTTATAATGGACGCGAACGTTCGAAATCAAAATTGCTAATTACAACGGCCAATATGCATGTTAATGTTATAAAACAGGTTTGGGGACCCGGGTCCTGCCCCAGGGGACATATATCAATGCAAAAAGAAATTTTAAAAACTAAAGTTTTTTCGGGAGCAGTCATTTTAATGATGCATAAAGTGAAAAAAAAAAAGTGAAATTTTCCTTTAAATATGGTACCTGGGGGGTGTCTAAAGTATGCCTGTGAAGTGGCATGTGTTTCCCGTGTTTAGAACTGTCCTTGCACAAAATGACATTTGTAAAGGAAAAAAAGAAGCCATTTAAAACCACTTGCGGCTTTAATGTCATGTCTTGTCCTGGCCGCCATATGGCTGAAAATCCTTGAGAAAAATGGCATGGCTACCCCATCACCCCCCCCCCACCCCAGCCCCTTTGGGTCTTGTATGGATACTAAGGGGGACCCCGCACCCAAAATAAAACCCTATACCTACAACCCTATATACTCTGAACAGCAGTATATAGGTGGTGCAAACAAGACATGGACTGTAGGTTTGTTCTTAAGTAGAATCTGAACAGGTACATTATGAAGTGTAGCTACATCCCAAAAAAATCTATTTTTAAGCTTTTTGGAGAACATAGGGAGGGGTTATCACCCCTGTAACATTTGCTGTCTTTGCACATCTGTTCAGAACATGTCACCTCACTTTCCGTCCCAATGACAAATGTTTTTGGAAAAGTGGGGTTTTAATTGAAACAAGGATTGGTGATAAAGCATCAGTAGAGAGGAGATACCTTTTTCCCAAATTAAATCTAACAGGATAGAATTTTCCTTCCTAGGGGTAGATTTCCTCTCACTTCCTGTTTTCTCTTGCCGTTTGCAAGTAGGAGTCGTTTGTAAGTTGGATGTTTGAAAGTAGGGGCCTGCCGTATATACTCTGCAGAAATTTGCCCTATTAGATGTTGGTGTAGCCACAAGACTGGTGGGCACAGGAATGGGCCCTGCTGTGAGTTAATAGATAAAGATTTGTACTTGCATGCACCTGTTGAACCGGGCAGAAAAATTGGGCCTTTGGTGGTGGTGGTGGTGGTGGTGGACGGTGTTGCCACAAGACTGTAAGCCCTCACAGTTACTCTTGGTGGGTGCAGGAATGGGCCCTGCTGTGAGTTATTAGATCAAGATTTGTAATTGCATGCACCTGTTGAACAGGGCAGAAAAATTGGGCCTTTGGTGGTGGTGGTGGTGGTGGACGGTGTTGCCACAAGACTGTAGGCCCTCATAGTTACTCTTGGTGGGCGCAGGAATGGGCCCTGCTGTGAACTATTAGATCAAGATTTGTAATTACACGCCCCTGTTAAACAGGGGCTGAAAAATTGTGCCTTAGGCATTGGTGCTGGTGCCACAACACTGCAACCCCTCACAGATACTGTACTTGGAGCACAGCAGTCACACCTGTTGCGAAGCATCTTTTTAAAAAATTGTAATTACACGCCCCTGTTATACAGGGGCTGAAAAATTGTGCCTTAGGCACTGGTGCTGGTGCCACAACACTGCAACCCCTCACAGATACTGTACTCTGAGCACAGCAATGAGACCTGTTGCAAAGCATTGCCTAAAAATTGTAATTACACGCCCCAACAGGGGCTGAAAAATTGTGCCTTAGGCACTGGTGCTGGTGCCACAACACTGCAACCCCTCACAGATACTGTACTCTGAGCACAGCAGTCACACCTGTTGCGAAGCATCTTTTTAAAAAAATTTAATTACACGCCCCTGTTATACAGGGGCTGAAAAATTGTGCCTTAGGCACTGGTGCTGGTGCCACAACACTGCAACCCCTCACAGATACTGTACTCTGAGCACAGCAATGAGACCTGTTGCAAAGCATTGCCTAAAAATTGTAATTACACGCCCCAACAGGGGCTGAAAAATTGTGCCTTAGGCACTGGTGCTGGTGCCACAACACTGCAACCCCTCACAGATACTGTACTCTGAGCACAGCAGTCACACCTGTTGCGAAGCATCTTTTTAAAAAATTGTAATTACACGCCCCTGTTATACAGGGGCTGAAAAATTGTGCCTTAGGCACTGGTGTGGTGGCATGGATCATTGAGGAGGAGGAAGAGGATAGTCAGTGAACATAACAGGACAGTCACTCAGCATCAGCATAGGCAGTCTTGAAGGGATGTGACATTATAAATTATTCCGTTATATCCGCTTCAGGTGTCTGGTAGCTGGTGGTGATCCAAGACTGATTCATTTTTATGAAGGTCAGTCGATCAACCGAGTCGGTGGACAGGCGCACCCTATGATCGGTGACAAATCCTCCAGCAGCACTGAATGTGCGTTCGGAAAGAACGCTGGATGCAGGACAGGCCAGTAGCTCAATTGCATACTGTGCAAGCTCTGGCCAGTGATCCATCCTCAGGACCCAGTAAGCCAGAGGATTTTCGGTGGGAAAGGTGTCCAAGTCTGACCTTGCCCCTAGGTATTCCTGCACCATGTATATCAGACGCTGGCGATGGTTGCTGGAACCGATCATACCTTGGGGCTGCGGACTAAAAAATTGTCTGAACGCATCGGTCAGACGTCCACCTTCCCCACCGCTCCTTCTGCTACTGACCGAAGCCTCAGCAACTTGTCGTCCAGGACCAGGAGTTTGTAACCTCCCAGTTTCTGGGAACGCGTTGCACAGACCTTTCTGCAAGGCCTCCCTGAGATGTCTCATCCTCTGCTCCCTCTGCGACGGCAAGATAAGGTCCGCAACCTTACCCTTGTACCGTGGATCAAGGAGAGTGGCCAGCCAGTAATGGTCACTCTCCTTGATCCGAAGAACACGAGGATCCTTCCGCAGGCTTTGCAGGATCAGGGAGGCCATGCAGCGTAGGTTAGCTGAGGCATTCGGTCCGGAGTCTTCTGGGTCACTGAGGATGACATGATCGCCAGCCACCTCCTCCCAGCCACGTACAAGTCCACTGGTTTGTTGGGACTGTACATCATCCCTAAAAGACTGCTGCTGCTGATGCTGAGTGCCAGGCTCCACCTCCATGCTCACACAATCCTCCTCCTCCTCCTCCTCCTCTTCCTGTGTGATGGGTGGGACAGAAGGAACATTGTCTGGATAAAGGGGGCCTTGAGAGACAAGGAAGTCCTCCTCTTCCTGCCTCTGTTCTGCCTCAAGTGCCCTGTCCATTATCCCACGCAGCGTATGCTCCAACAGGTGGACAAGAGGTACAGTGTCACTGATGCATGCACTGTCACTGCTCACCATCCTCGTGGCCTCCTCAAATGGTGAGAGGACAGTGCATGCATCCCTGATCATGCTCCACTGGCGTGGGGGAAAAAAGCCAAGCTCCCCTGACCCTGTCCTGGTGCCGTAGTCGCAAAGGTACTCATTGATGGCCCTCTGCTGCGTGTGCAGTCGCTGCAGCATGGCCAACGTTGAGTTCCACCTGGTGGGCATGTCACATATTAGGCGGTTCTTGGGCAGGTTCAGCTCCTTTTGCAGCTCAGTCAGCCGAGCACTGGCATTATAAGATCGGCGGAAATGCACACAGACTTTCCTGGCCTGCCTCAGGACATCCTGTAAGCCTGGGAACCTGCCCAAGAACCGCTGCACCACCAGGTTGAGGACGTGAGCCATACAGGGCACATGGGTGAGCTGCCCCTGTCGCAGGGCGGAGAGGAGGTTGGTGCCATTATCAGAAACGACCATTCCTGGCTTAAGCTGGCGTGGCGTCAACCACCTCTCGGCCTGCCCCTGCAGAGCTGCCAGAACCTCTGGCCCAGTGTGGCTCCTGTCCCCCAAACACACCAGCGCAAGCACGGCATGGCATCTTTTTGCCTGCGTACTCGCGTAGCCCCTTGTACGCCTACGGAGCACCGCTGGTTCCGAGGACAGAGCACTCGAAGAGGACATGGAGGAAGAAGAAGAGGAGGGGGTGGAGGAGAGAGGTGTGTCACAACCAGTAGTAGCATTTTGGAGGCGTGGTGGCGGAACAACCTCCAACACTACTGCACCTTGTCCTGCATCCCTCCCAGCTACCAATAGAGTGACCCAATGGGCCGTGAAAGAAAGATAACGTCCCTGTCCATGCCTGCTGGACCATGAGTCAGCGGTAATATGCACCTTACCACTGACCGCCCTGTCCAGCGAGGCATGGACATTGCCTTCCACATGCCAGTAGAGAGACGGAATCGCCTTCCGTGAGAAAAAGTGGCGTTTGGGAACCTGCCACTGAGGAACCGCACATTGAACAAACTCACGGAAGGGGGCCGAGTCTATCAACTGAAAAGGCAGCAGTTGAAGTGCTAGCAATTTAGCCAAGCTAGCATTCAACCGCTGGGCATGTGGATGGCTGGGAGTATACTTCTTTCGACGGTCCAGCAGCTGGGGCAGGGAAATTTGCCTGCTACAATCGGACGTCGGTGTACTGCAAGTACTTGGTTGTGACACACCTAATTCTACACCTTCAGTCCTCTCAGAGCAGCTTTCAGAGAGGACTGAAGATATAGTGGGGATGGAGATCCCAGCTGATGAGGAGCAAGGAGAGGTCCGCTTTGTTCTTTGGTGTGGGTCTTTTATGTGTGCTTGCCAACGAGCTGCATGGCAGGTCGACATATGTCTGCTCATGCTTGTGGTGCCCAAGCGGCTGATGTTTTGGCCACGCGAGATACGCTTGAGACAAATATTGCAAATAGCAGTGGTGCGATCTGATGCACTCGTCTCAAAAAAGGCCCACACCAAAGAACTTTTGTGATAACGTGCAGAGGCAGCGCCCTGCACAGGCGGAGCTCTGCGGTGTGGTACAGTTGCTGTGCTGGCCTCTAGCTGGCCTCCAGGGGGCATCCTGCCTCGTTGGACATGTGACGCTGCATCCTCCTCCTCCTCCTCCTCTCTCCCTTCAGGCACCCACGTGGAGTCAGTGACCTCATCATCCCCTCCCTCTTCACCACTAGAGCAAACCTGGCAGTAAGCTGCAGCTGGTGGAACACTACTGCCAGATTGCTGTCCTTCAGCATCCCCTCTCTCTGCGCGCACACTACTGACTTCCTCAAGCTGGGTATCATCATCCGAGCCTTCGAATCGTTGGGCATCCTCCTGGAGCATGTACCCAACACTGTGCTCAAACAGTTCGGGGGACTCCTCAGGAGGACATGGTGGGTCTAGGGAAGGGGTGGCTGATGATGCCATTGAGTACGCGTTGGCAGCTGCTCTGCCAGTACCCTGAGCCTGGGTGAGAGAGGATGAGGAGGATGAGGAGGGCTTGGTCATCCATTCTACCAAGCCTTCGGCATGATGCGGCTCCACATGTCCAGCTGCCGAAAACAAAGACAAGCGTGTCCCATGGCCATGTGCTGATGACGATGCACGACCACGTCCACGGCCAGCACTGTTGTCTCTAGAAACAGAGCCTGCCTGCCCTGTGTTCTTGCCTCGGCACGCTCTGCCTCTCCTTGGCGGTCTTCCAGCCATTGTAGTCGGTAGTGTATATAGTATAAAAAATAGAACTCCTATGTGTGCTCACAACACACTGTAGGTCCTATGGGTGCTGACACTAACACACTATAGGTACTATGTGTGCTGCTGACAAGAAAATATAGGAGCTCTGTTTGCTGCCACTAACACACTAGAAGTCCTATGGGTGCTGCTGAGAAGAAAATATAGGAGCTCTGTTTGCTGCCACTAACACACTAGAAGTCCTATGGGTGCTGCTGAGAAGAAAATATAGGAGCTCTGTTTGCTGCCACTAACACACTAGAAGTCCTATGGGTGCTGCTGAGAAGAAAATATAGGAGCTCTGTTTGCTGCCACTAACACACTAGAAGTCCTATGGGTGCTGCTGAGAAGAAAATATAGGAGCTCTGTTTGCTGCCACTAACACACTAGAAGTCCTATGGGTGCTGCTGAGAAGAAAATATAGGAGCTCTGTGTGATGCCACTAACACACTAGAAGTCCTATGGGTGCTGCTGAGAAGAAAATATAGGAGCTCTGTTTGCTGCCACTAACACACTAGAAGTCCTATGGGTGCTGCTGAGAAGAAAATATAGGAGCTCTGTTTGCTGCCACTAACACACTAGAAGTCCTATGGGTGCTGCTGAGAAGAAAATATAGGAGCTCTGTTTGCTGCCACTAACACACTAGAAGTCCTATGGGTGCTGCTGAGAAGAAAATATAGGAGCTCTGTGTGATGCCACTAACACACTAGAAGTCCTATGGGTGCTGCTGAGAAGAAAATATAGGAGCTCTGTTTGCTGCCACTAACACACTAGAAGTCCTATGGGTGCTGCTGAGAAGAAAATATAGGAGCTCTGTTTGCTGCCACTAACACACTAGAAGTCCTATGGGTGCTGCTGAGAAGAAAATATAGGAGCTCTGTTTGCTGCCACTAACACACTAGAAGTCCTATGGGTGCTGCTGAGAAGAAAATATAGGAGCTCTGTGTGATGCCACTAACACACTAGAAGTCCTATGGGTGCTGCTGAGAAGAAAATATAGGAGCTCTGTTTGCTGCCACTAACACACTAGAAGTCCTATGGGTGCTGCTGAGAAGAAAATATAGGAGCTCTGTGTGATGCCACTAACACACTAGAAGTCCTATGGGTGCTGCTGAGAAGAAAATATAGGAGCTCTGTTTGCTGCCACTAACACACTAGAAGTCCTATGGGTGCTGCTGAGAAGAAAATATAGGAGCTCTGTTTGCTGCCACTAACACACTAGAAGTCCTATGGGTGCTGCTGAGAAGAAAATATAGGAGCTCTGTTTGCTGCCACTAACACACTAGAAGTCCTATGGGTGCTGCTGAGAAGAAAATATAGGAGCTCTGTGTGATGCCACTAACACACTAGAAGTCCTATGGGTGCTGCTGAGAAGAAAATATAGGAGCTCTGTTTGCTGCCACTAACACACTAGAAGTCCTATGGGTGCTGCTGAGAAGAAAATATAGGAGCTCTGTTTGCTGCCACTAACACACTAGAAGTCCTATGGGTGCTGCTGAGAAGAAAATATAGGAGCTCTGTTTGCTGCCACTAACACACTAGAAGTCCTATGGGTGCTGCTGAGAAGAAAATATAGGAGCTCTGTGTGATGCCACTAACACACTAGAAGTCCTATGGGTGCTGCTGAGAAGAAAATATAGGAGCTCTGTTTGCTGCCACTAACACACTAGAAGTCCTATGGGTGCTGCTGAGAAGAAAATATAGGAGCTCTGTGTGATGCCACTAACACACTAGAAGTCCTATGGGTGCTGCTGAGAAGAAAATATAGGAGCTCTGTTTGCTGCCACTAACACACTAGAAGTCCTATGGGTGCTGCTGAGAAGAAAATATAGGAGCTCTGTTTGCTGCCACTAACACACTAGAAGTCCTATGGGTGCTGCTGAGAAGAAAATATAGGAGCTCTGTTTGCTGCCACTAACACACTAGAAGTCCTATGGGTGCTGCTGAGAAGAAAATATAGGAGCTCTGTTTGCTGCCACTAACACACTAGAAGTCCTATGGGTGCTGCTGAGAAGAAAATATAGGAGCTCTGTGTGATGCCACTAACACACTAGAAGTCCTATGGGTGCTGCTGAGAAGAAAATATAGGAGCTCTGTTTGCTGCCACTAACACACTAGAAGTCCTATGGGTGCTGCTGAGAAGAAAATATAGGAGCTCTGTTTGCTGCCACTAACACACTAGAAGTCCTATGGGTGCTGCTGAGAAGAAAATATAGGAGCTCTGTGTGATGCCACTAACACACTAGAAGTCCTATGGGTGCTGCTGAGATGAAAATATAGGAACTCTGTGTGATGCCACTAACACATTAGAAGTCCTATGGGTGCTGCTGAGAAGAAAATATAGGAGCTCTGTTTGCTGCCACTAACACACTAGAAGTCCTATGGGTGCTGCTGAGAAGAAAATATAGGAGCTCTGTGTGATGCCACTAACACACTAGAAGTCCTATGGGTGCTGCTGAGAAGAAAATATAGGAGCTCTGTTTGCTGCCACTAACACACTAGAAGTCCTATGGGTGCTGCTGAGAAGAAAATATAGGAGCTCTGTTTGCTGCCACTAACACACTAGAAGTCCTATGGGTGCTGCTGAGAAGAAAATATAGGAGCTCTGTTTGCTGCCACTAACACACTAGAAGTCCTATGGGTGCTGCTGAGAAGAAAATATAGGAGCTCTGTTTGCTGCCACTAACACACTAGAAGTCCTATGGGTGCTGCTGAGAAGAAAATATAGGAGCTCTGTTTGCTGCCACTAACACACTAGAAGTCCTATGGGTGCTGCTGAGAAGAAAATATAGGAGCTCTGTGTGATGCCACTAACACACTAGAAGTCCTATGGGTGCTGCTGAGAAGAAAATATAGGAGCTCTGTTTGCTGCCACTAACACACTAGAAGTCCTATGGGTGCTGCTGAGAAGAAAATATAGGAGTTCTGTTTGCTGCCACTAACACACTAGAAGTCCTATGGGTGCTGCTGAGAAGAAAATATAGGAGCTCTGTGTGATGCCACTAACACACTAGAAGTCCTATGGGTGCTGCTGAGATGAAAATATAGGAACTCTGTGTGATGCCACTAACACATTAGAAGTCCTATGGGTGCTGCTGAGAAGAAAATATAGGAGCTCTGTTTGCTGCCACTAACACACTAGAAGTCCTATGGGTGCTGCTGAGAAGAAAATATAGGAGCTCTGTGTGATGCCACTAACACACTAGAAGTCCTATGGGTGCTGCTGAGAAGAAAATATAGGAGCTCTGTTTGCTGCCACTAACACACTAGAAGTCCTATGGGTGCTGCTGAGAAGAAAATATAGGAGCTCTGTTTGCTGCCACTAACACACTAGAAGTCCTATGGGTGCTGCTGAGAAGAAAATATAGGAGCTCTGTTTGCTGCCACTAACACACTAGAAGTCCTATGGGTGCTGCTGAGAAGAAAATATAGGAGCTCTGTTTGCTGCCACTAACACACTAGAAGTCCTATGGGTGCTGCTGAGAAGAAAATATAGGAGCTCTGTTTGCTGCCACTAACACACTAGAAGTCCTATGGGTGCTGCTGAGAAGAAAATATAGGAGCTCTGTGTGATGCCACTAACACACTAGAAGTCCTATGGGTGCTGCTGAGAAGAAAATATAGGAGCTCTGTTTGCTGCCACTAACACACTAGAAGTCCTATGGGTGCTGTTGGGGTGCAATGCTGTGCTAACAGCACTGCGGTTGGTACTACTGCAATACTGTACTAACAGTAAGCACGCACCAGACTAATCCCCAGCAGCAGCTAATAACACACTAACTGTGCAATCAGCAGCAATGAACGATCAATGACTTAGGTAGCAATGGTTTAGCAAAGAAATAGCCAATGGTTTAGCAAAGAAGAGCAAATCTTTCAGTATCAAGCAAAGACAGAATCAGCAGACTAATCTCTCCTAAAGCCGGAACTCATGTGACCGGGGCCGATGGCGTGGCGGCCTTTTAAATGGTGGGGCGTGTACTAAAGCCCCTGAGCTGTAATTGGCTACAGCCGTCCTGCCTGTAGCCAATTATTGCTCTCTGAGTTTCGGGCGCTGTGATTGGCCAAGCATGCGGGGTCACAGTGCATGCTTGGCCAATCATCAGCCAGCAATGCACTGCGCCGGCCGCAATGCATTGCGGGGCCGCTCGCATCACACGAATGTGATGCGAACGGCCCAAATAGTTCTGGGCTCGACGAGCGAGCGAACGCCCGATGCTCGATTCGAACATGGGTTCGAATCGAGCACCGGGCCCATCCCTAGTGGTGAAGTGGCTCACGCGTGATTGCTGCAGCTGAAACTCCACTATCGCCTGCTGCTGCTCGCACAGTCTGGCCAGCATGTGCAAGGTGGAGTTCCACCTTGTGGGCACGTCACATATGAGGCGGTGAGCGGGAAGGCCGAAGTTACGCTGCAGCGCTGACAGGCGAGCAGCAGCAGGGTGAGAACGCCGAAAGTGCGCACACACAGCCCGCACTTTCTGCAGCAGCTCTGGCATATTGGGGTAATTTTTAAGGAACCTCTGGACCACCAAGTTCAGCACATGCGCCAGGCAAGGGATGTGCGTCAAACCGGCTAGGCCCAGAGCTGCTACGAGATTTCGCCCATTATCGCACACCACCAGGCCGGGCTTGAGGCTCACTGACAGCAACCACTCATTGGTCTGTTGTTCCATGTCCCTCCACAACTCCTGCGCGGTGTGGGGTTTTTCCCCCAAACAGGAAAGTTTTAAAACTGCCTGCTGTCGTTTACCCCTGGCTGTGCTGAAGTTGGTGGTGAAGGTGTTACGCTGACCGGATGAGGAGGCGGTAGAGGATGAGGAAGCGGAGTAGGAGGAGTTAGCAACAGGAGGCAAACTGAAGCGCCCTGCAATCCTCGGTGGTGGAAGGACATGCACCAAACTGCTATCTGCCTCAGGCCCAGCCGCCACTGCATTTACCCAGTGTGCTGTTAGGGAGATATAACGTCCCTGACCGTGCTTACTGGTCCACGCATCCGTAGTTAGGTGGACCTTGCCACAGATGGCGTTGCGCAGTGCACACCTGATTTTGCCCCCCACTTGGTAGTGCAGGGAAGGGATGGCTCGCCTGGAAAAGTAGTGGCGGCTGGGCACGACGTACTGTGGGACAGCCAATGCCATCAGGCTTTTAAAACTCTGCGTCTCCACCAGACGGAATGACAGCATTTCAAAGGCCAGGAGTTTTGAAATGCTGGCATTCAGGGCCAGGGATCGCGGGTGGCTAGGGGGGTACTTCCTCTTCCGCTCCAATGTTTGGGAGATAGAGAGCTGAACGCTTCCATGGGACATTGTGGAGATGGTTGGTGACCCAGGTGGTAGTGTTGCTGGCAGATCCTCTGTTTGTGGGGTGGCAGGTGCCACTGTCACTACAGAGGTGGATGAAGAGGCCGAGACTGCAGCAGAAGCGGAAGGAGGAGCCAGAGACCTTTCTTGGTTTTTGAGGTGTCTACTCCACTGCAGCTCGTGCTTTGCACTTAGATGCCTGGTCATGCAGGTTGTGCTCAGGTTGAGAACGTTTATGCCTCGCTTCAGGCTCTGATTGCACAGCGTGCAAACCACTCGTGTCTTGTCATCAGCACATTGTGTGAAGAACTGCCACGCTAGGGAACTCCTTGGACCTGGCTTTGGTGTGCTTGGTCCCTTGCTGCGTTGGGCAGTAGCAGACATACTGTCTAGGGGACGGACGCTCCGCTTTTGCACCCTGCTCCCTCTTCTTCTGTGCTGGTGGCTCTGTGCGACCACCGCCTCTTCCTCCAAACTACACTGGCCACCTGCATAACGTTGATTCCATGTGGGGTCGAGGACCTCATCGTCCTCCACATCATCTTCCACCCAGTCTTCACCCCTGCCCTCCTTGTCTGTCTGCACAATTGCGAAAGCAGCAGCAGTTGGCACCTGTGTTTCGTCATCATCCGAGACGTGCTGCGATGATCCTCCCATGTACTCATCATGAAACATAAGTGGTTGGGCATCGGTGCACTCAATCTCTTCCACTTCTGGGGCAGGGCTAGGTGGATGGCCCTGGGAAACCCTGCTAACAGAGTCATCGAAAAGCAGAAGAGACTGCTGCATGATTTGGGGCTCAGACTGCTTGGCTGATTTGCAAGGGGGTGAGGTGAAAGACTGATGGACATGGGTTTCAGGTGCCAACTCTGATCTTTCATCAGAAGAGTGGGTGGGAGACAATGTGAAGGAACCCGAGGCACTGTCAGCAACCCAATCTACTATCACCTGTACTTGTCCTGGCCTAAACATTCGTACAGCCTTATTAGGCGCGACAAAATACCGCCGCAGGCTCGGTCGCCTACTCGCACCTGAGGAAGGTGTTTCACTTGTGCGTGTATCTGGCACAGATCCACCACGTCCTCTCCCTGCAACAGGAGCTCCACCAGCAGCACCACGACCGGGGCCACCACGTCCCTTTGACCTTCTCCTCATATTTTCCAAATTTAGGATGTTGACCTAAATGGGTGTTTTTGGAAGAGCAGAACACACCCACAGTACGTAACCGCTGAATCACACAGCTACAGAACTGCAGAAAATGCTATTCAAAAAAATGTTGTTTTTTTAGTATAGCACAGTAGAAGAAAACTATTTAGAAATTGTTTATTTCACACACCTCCACATATGTATAACACACTGCAAAATATTTTTTGTGGCCCTAAATGGCGTTTTTTGGAAGACCACAATACACCCACAGTACGTAACCGCTGAATCGCACAGCAACAGAACTGCAGAGAATGCTATTCAAAAAAAAATTTGTTTTTTTAGTATAGCACAGTAGTAGAAAACTATTTAGAAATTGTTTATTTCACACACCTCCACATATGTATAACACACTGCAAAATATTTTTTGTGGCCCTAAATGGCGTTTTTTGGAAGACCACAATACACCCACAGTACGTAACCGCTGAATCGCACAGCTACAGAACTGCAGAAAATGCTATTCAAAAAAAATGTTTTTTTTTGGTATAGCACAGTAGAAGAAAACTATATATAAATTGTTTATTTCACACACCTCCACATATGTATAACACACTGCAAAATATTTTTTGTGGCCCTAAATGGCGTTTTTTGGAAGACCACAACACACCCACAGTACGTAACCGCTGAATCGCACAGCTACAGAACTGCAGAAAATGCTATTTAAAAAAAATGTTTTTTTTTAGTATAGCACAGTAGAAGAAAACTATATATAAATTGTTTATTTCACACACCTCCACATATGTATAACACACTGCAAAATATTTTTTGTGGCCCTAAATGGCGTTTTTTGGAAGACCACAATACACCCACAGTACGTAACCGCTGAATCGCTCAGCTACAGAACTGCAGAAAATGCTATTAAAAAAAATGTTTTTTTTTTAGTATAGCACAGTAGAAGAAAACTATATATAAATTGTTTATTTCACACACCTCCACATATGTATAACACACTGAAAAATATTTTTTGTGGCCCTAAATGGCATTTTTTGGAAGACCACAACACACCCACAGTACGTAACCGCTGAATCGCACAGCTACAGAACTGCAGAAAATGCTATTAAAAATTTTTTTTTTTTTTTTAGTATAGCACAGTAGAAGAAGACTATTTAGAAATTGTTTATTTCACACACCTCCACATATGTATAACACACTGCAAAATATTTTTTGTGGCCCTAAATGGCGTTTTTTGGAAGACCACAATACACCCACAGTACGTAACCGCTGAATCGCACAGCTACAGAACTGCAGAAAATGCTATTCAAAAAAAATGTTTTTTTTTAGTATAGCACAGTAGAAGAAAACTATATATAAATTGTTTATTTCACACACCTCCACATATGTATAACACACTGCAAAATATTTTTTGTGGCCCTAAATGGCGTTTTTTGGAAGACCACAATACACCCACAGTACGTAACTGCTGAATCGCACAGCTACAGAACTGCAGAAAATGCTATTCAAAAAAAATGTTTTTTTTAGTATAGCACAGTAGAAGAAAACTATTTAGAAATTGTTAATTTCACACACCTCCACATATGTATAACACACTGCTAAATATTTTTTGTGGCCCTAAATGGCGTTTTTTGGAAGATCACAATACACCCACAGTACGTAACCGCTGAATCGCACAGCTACAGAACTGCAGAAAATGCTATTCAAAAAAAATGTTGTTTTTTTAGTATAGCACAGTAGAAGAAAACTATTTAGAAATTGTTTATTTCACACACCTCCACATATGTATAACACACTGCAAAATATTTTTTGTGGCCCTAAATGGCGTTTTTTGGAAGACCACAATACACCCACAGTACGTAACCGCTGAATCGCACAGCTACAGAACTGCAGAAAATGCTATTCAAAATTTTTTTTGTTTTTTTAGTATAGCACAGTAGAAGAAAACTATTTAGAAATTGTTTATTTCACACACCTCCACATATGTATAACACACTGCAAAATATTTTTTGTGGCCCTAAATGGCGTTTTTTGGAAGACCACAATACACCCACAGTACGTAACCGCTGAATCGCACAGCTACAGAACTGCAGAAAATGCTATTCAAAATAAAGGTTGTTTTTTTAGTATAGCACAGTAGAAGAAAACTATTTAGAAATTGTTTATTTCACACACCTCCACATATGTATAACACACTGCAAAATATTTTTTGTGGCCCTAAATGGCGTTTTTTGGAAGACCACAATACACCCACAGTACGTAACCGCTGAATCGCACAGCTACAGAACTGCAGAAAATGCTATTCCAAAAAAATGTTGTTTTTTTAGTATAGCACAGTAGAAGAAAACTATTTAGAAATTGTTCATTTCACACACCTCCACATATGTATAACACACTGCTAAATATTTTTTGTGGCCCTAAATGGCGTTTTTTGGAAGATCACAATACACCCACAGTACGTAACCGCTGAATCGCACAGCTACAGAACTGCAGAAAATGCTATTCAAAAAAAATGTTGTTTTTTTAGTATAGCACAGTAGAAGAAAACTATTTAGAAATTGTTTATTTCACACACCTCCACATATGTATAACACACTGCAAAATATTTTTTGTGGCCCTAAATGGCGTTTTTTGGAAGACCACAATACACCCACAGTACGTAACCGCTGAATCGCACAGCTACAGAACTGCAGAAAATGCTATTCAAAATTTTTTTTGTTTTTTTAGTATAGCACAGTAGAAGAAAACTATTTAGAAATTGTTTATTTCACACACCTCCACATATGTATAACACACTGCAAAATATTTTTTGTGGCCCTAAATGGCGTTTTTTGGAAGACCACAATACACCCACAGTACGTAACCGCTGAATCGCACAGCTACAGAACTGCAGAAAATGCTATTCAAAATAAAGGTTGTTTTTTTAGTATAGCACAGTAGAAGAAAACTATTTAGAAATTGTTTATTTCACACACCTCCACATATGTATAACACACTGCAAAATATTTTTTGTGGCCCTAAATGGCGTTTTTTGGAAGACCACAATACACCCACAGTACGTAACCGCTGAATCGCACAGCTACAGAACTGCAGAAAATGCTATTCCAAAAAAATGTTGTTTTTTTAGTATAGCACAGTAGAAGAAAACTATTTAGAAATTGTTCATTTCACACACCTCCACATATGTATAACACACTGCAAAATATTTTTTGTGGCCCTAAATGGCGTTTTTTGGAAGACCACAATACACCCACAGTACGTAACCGCTGAATCGCACAGCTACAGAACTGCAGAAAATGCTATTCAAAAAAATTTAGTTTTTTTAGTATAGCACAGTAGAAGAAAACTATTTAGAAATTGTTTATTTCACACACCTCCACATATGTATAACACACTGCAAAATATTTTTTGTGGCCCTAAATGGCAGTTTTTGCAAGCGTACATTAAAGTGCCAATTTGTTTTTTCTTTTTTTTTTGCCCTAAACGGGTCTTTTTTTGCACAAGCAAAATAAAATGGACATTTTTTTTTTTTTTGCCCTTAATGGGTCTTTTGGAAAAGAGCACAATAAAGTGCCTTTTTTTTTGTCCTGAATGGATCTTTTTCCAAGAGCAGTGTCAGGGTCACCTGTGGCCAGGTGACAGATGCACACCGTAGGGGGACAGGAGTGCACCGCGAGGTAGTGAACCCTATGGCTGGCTTCTGCGGATAGGAAACTGGGTGGTTGTGGAAAGCGGGACCAGAGGAGCACAACCGGGATCCTAATGGAAGCTAGAGCCAAGATTCCCCAGGGCGCGGAGTCTAAGACCCAGCTGGTCTTCTCCAGGGCCTCTAGTGGTGAGGATGTTATGCTGCAGGCTGGGACCAGGTCGCGGCCCCTGGAGTTTCCTAGCTCACGCCCCGTAGGATAAGGGGAAAAGAGGGGAAGCAGCAGCACAAGATAAGAGAGAACCGAATAACAAGCTGAAGGTCAGGGGCCACAAGCAGACAAGGATAACGAAAGAACGAGCCGAAGGTCAAGGGTCACGAGCAGACAGGGATAGTCGGGGACAAGCCAATAACGTAACAGAGAGACAGACGTAGCACACGGCAGGCAGGAACCCAAACACACAATGCCTAACAAACACGTTGATCAGCAAAGCAGGCTTGCAGTGCACAGGTTAATATAGTGTTCTGTGATAGGGCCTGGGGTGGAGTCAGGCTGGGAGGAGATTATAAAGGAAGCCAGGTGAAGGAGGTCTGGTCTCTAAGATGAACACATGAGGAGGAAGGTAAGATGGCAGACAGACATTAATGCATATCCATGACAGTACCCTCCCTCTTACGAGGCCTCCCCCTTCCCCGCCTGGGCCCAGGTTTAGAGGGAAACTTCAGATGAAACTCCTTTAACAGACGAGGTGCAAAGACCTCAGATGCAGTGATCCAAGACCTCTCCTCAGGACCAAACCCTTTCCAATGAACGAGGTACTGAAGAACGCCTTTACAGAGTCGGGAGTCCAGAATTTGACTGATCTCGTACTCCTGATTATCCTCAGAGACAGGCGCCACGGTAGGGAGAGGACGAGAGAATTTATTGAGGACTAAAGGCTTTAGAAGAGCAACATGAAAGGAGTTAGTGATTTTAAGGCTCTTAGGAATCTGGAGTTTGAAACAAACCGGATTCAGTTTAGCAGTTACCGTGTATGGACCGATGAATCGTGGAGCAAACTTCAGAGAAGGAACTCGGAGCTTGATGTTCCTGGTAGAGAGCCAGACTTTGTCCCCTGGCTGAAGAGAAGGCGGTTTACGCCTGCGGCGGTCGGCAAAGCCTTTGAATTTTTCAGCAGCTGCCCGGAGGGAATCATGAACGTGACCCCAAACGGAATTGAGAGACTCCTGAACCAAAGCCAAAGCTGGAATGTCTGGAGAACAGCTCATGGGAAGAGGAAGTTGAAGGTGTTTTCCATAAACTGTGAAAAAGGGTGTCTTCTGCGAACTGGTATTCACATGATTGTTATGGGAGAATTCTGCCCACGGGAGTAGAGAGGACCAATCGTCATGGTGAGAAGACACAAAGGTGCGAAGAAAGACCTCTAACTCCTGATTAACCCTCTCAGTCTGTCCATTGGATTGGGGATGGTAAGAAGAAGAAAAATCCAAGACAATATTGAGGGATTTGCAAAAGGCTCTCCAAAAACGAGACGTGAATTGGACTCCCCTGTCGGAAACAATATGAGAAGGGACCCCATGTAGGCGGAGAATTTCTCGAATGAAAATGGGAACCAAGGCAGGGGCAGAAGGAAGACCAGGAAGAGGAACAAAATGAGCCATCTTGGAGAATCGATCGATTACCACCCAAATGACTGTATTATTCTCAGACAGTGGGAGATCGGTGATAAAATCCATGGCAATATGGGCCCAGGGTTCCTTAGGACTGGGCAAGGGCATGAGGAGACCAGCAGGAGCTTGTGTGGAGGATTTGGACTGAGCACAGACATGACAAGCTTTAACGTAGTCTTTGACGTCTGAGCGGAGATTAGGCCACCAGTAGTGACGACTGATGAGTAGGAAGGATCGGAGGAATCCAGAATGCCCTGCCACCTTGGAATCATGTCCCCAACGAAGGATCTTAGCTCTTAGCTCAGTGGGGACAAAGGTCTTACCAGGCGGAATTTTTGACTTCAGGGTGGTAGAGTGGGCAACAATGCATGAGGTTGGAATGATCGGCTCAGGTTCAGGGGCGGACTCCTCGTCCAAAGTGTCAAATGACCTAGAGAGCGCATCAGCCTGACCGTTGCAGGAACCAGGTTTGTAGGTAATCGTGAAATTAAAACGGGCAAAGAAGAGACTCCACCTGGCCTGTCTAGGATTCAGACGTTTAGCATTCTGTAGATACTGTAAATTCTTGTGATCGGTAAATATCGTTATGGAGTGAGGGGAACCCTCCAAGAGATGACGCCACTCCTCTAACGCCAATTTAATTGCGAGAAGTTCCCGATCACCGATGGCATAATTCCTCTCTGCCTGAGAATTTTTTTTGGAGAAGAACGCACATGGTTGGCGTCTCTTCTCAAAGATTTGAAGAAGCACAGCTCCCACCCCCATTGAGGAAGCGTCCACTTCAATAAAAAATGCATTCCCAGGATTTGGTCTCCTCAAGAGGGGGCCAGAAACAAAGGCCTGTTTCAGGTTGTGAAATGCAGAGACAGCTTCGGGAGGCCAGTCTCTGGCATTCACACCCTTCTTGGTCAAAGCGATAATAGGCGCGGCAATGGAAGAGTAATTCCTTATGAACTGCCTATAATAATTAGTGAAGCCAAGAAAGCGCTGTGTGGCCTTGAGGCTAGCAGGAAGAGGCCAGTTGGTGATAGCCAAGACCTTCCCAGGGTCCATACGAAGACCCGAACATGAGACGAAGCACCCCAAAAACAGGACCTCAGAACATTCAAAGGAACATTTCTCCAGCTTGGCATAGAGATTGTTCTCTCTAAGACGTTGAAGTACAGTGCGGACATGGTTTCTGTGGACGAGCAGATTTTCAGAAAAGATCAGAATGTCATCCAGATAGATGACAACAAACTGGTACAGCAGATCTCTGAAGATTTCATTGACAAAGTTTTGAAACACGGCTGGAGCATTACACAGACCAAAAGGCATCACCAGATATTCGTAATGCCCGTCTCTAGTGTTGAATGCAGTCTTCCATTCGTCACCCTCCCGTATTCGAATGAGATTGTACGCGCCTCTGAGATCCAACTTGGTGAAAATGGAGGCACCCTTCAACCTATCGAATAGCTCAGATATTAAGGGTAAGGGGTATCGATTTTTAATAGTAACCGCATTTAAACCCCGATAATCGATGCAGGGTCTTAAGGTACCATCCTTTTTGGCAACAAAAAAGAACCCTGCCCCTGCAGGCGATGAGGATTTCCGGATGAAACCTCTCTCCAGATTCTCTGCGACATACTCCGACATGGCCTGGGTCTCTGGGATGGACAGAGGGTAGGTACGACCCCTGGGTAGAGTTGCTCCGGGGACAAGATCAATAGCACAGTCAAAAGACCTGTGGGGAGGAAGCACCTCAGCTGATTTCTTACAGAACACATCCCGGTAATCGCTGTATGCAGCAGGAAGATCAGAAGAAACAGAAGTGGCAGCAACCGGAAGACTCTCCTTGGGGGTCACCTTGAGAAGACACGACGAGAAACATGAGGAACCCCAGGCCAGGATCTGCCCAGAGACCCAGTCCACATGTGGAGAGTGGAGCTGTAGCCAAGGGAGGCCCAATACAACTGGGGTAGAGGCCTTGGGTAGAATAAGAAAGGATATCCACTCCTGGTGGAGAATCCCTACCGACATCCTAATGGGTAGCGTCTGGAAGCGAATAGGGCCCCCTGGGAGAACAGTGCCATCAATTGCCGAGACTACCAATGGGGTAGTGAGAGGTGAAAGGGTAAGCTTCATAGAAGAAGCAGTTCTCCAATCCATAAAATTGCCGGCAGCCCCGGAATCCAGGTATGCAAGGGTTGACTGAGGAGAAGTGCCTACATGAAGGAACACCGGCAAGAGCAGGCGAGAAGGTGATGTTTCTGGGTCCAATACTCCACCTTCCAAATGTATTAGACCCGAGCGTTTCCCGGACGAAGCGAGCAGGAGTCACGAAAATGACCCTTGCCCCCACAATAGAGGCACAAGCCCAGAGTTCTGCGCCTAGCACGTTCTTCGGGGGTTAGTCTGGTCCGGCCCAGCTGCATAGGTTCTTCAGCAGGTAGAGGATGCTCCACGGAATGAAGGGAGGGGAGCTCAGACTGGCTAGGACCCAGAGAGTGCTGGCGTCTTTTTTCTAAGAACCTCTCTTGAAAACGAATGTCGATCTGGTTGCATAATGAAATTACATCGTCCAGACCGACGGGAATGGCTCTTCCCGCTAATTCGTCTTTCACTCGGTCAGAGAGGCCATGTAAAAAGGTAGCGACCAGGGCCTCATTATTCCAGCTCAATTCAGCTGTGTGGATACGGAACTGAAGAGCATATTGCCCCACTGAACTAGATTCTTGGCGAAGACGTAAGACAGCACTAGCCGCTGAAGAAGCCCGAGCCGGCTCTTCGAAGATATTATGAAAGAGCTTCAAGAAATCGGACAGACTGGAAACCACCGGATCGTTCCTCTCCCACAGGGGGGCAGCCCAGGCCAAAGCTTCACCGGAGAGGAGGGAAATGATATAGGCTACCTTAGCCCGGTCAGACAGGAAGCTTTGAGGCTGAAGCTCAAAATGAATTGTGCATTGGCTGAGAAACCCCCTGCAGGCCTTGGAGTCCCCAGAGAAACGGAACGGAGCTGGCAATCTTAGTGAGTGTGAGGCTGCGACTGGTGCAATAGGTACAGCCGCTGGTTGTACTTGGGGTTGCGGATTCGGGGTTCCCAAGGAGACCTGAAGCTGCTCGAATCGAGAAGCCAGATCCTGGAGGAATCGCATCACCTGAGTCTGATTTGATTCCTGGGTTTCAAGTCTGCGAACTATGCCCTGCAATGGATCATCCGCGGGAAGCGGGATGTCAGCCGGGTTCATGGCTGATCAAACTGTCAGGGTCACCTGTGGCCAGGTGACAGATGCACACCGTAGGGGGACAGGAGTGCACCGCGAGGTAGTGAACCCTATGGCTGGCTTCTGCGGATAGGAAACTGGGTGGTTGTGGAAAGTGGGACCAGAGGAGCACAACCGGGATCCTAACGGAAGCTAGAGCCAAGATTCCCCAGGGCGCGGAGTCTAAGACCCAGCTGGTCTTCTCCAGGGCCTCTAGTGGTGAGGATGTTATGCTGCAGGCTGGGACCAGGTCGCGGCCCCTGGAGTTTCCTAGCTCACGCCCCGTAGGATAAGGGGAAAAGAGGGGAAGCAGCAGCACAAGATAAGAGAGAACCGAATAACAAGCTGAAGGTCAGGGGCCACAAGCAGACAAGGATAACGAAAGAACGAGCCGAAGGTCAAGGGTCACGAGCAGACAGGGATAGTCGGGGACAAGCCAATAACGTAACAGAGAGACAGACGTAGCACACGGCAGGCAGGAACCCAAACACACAATGCCTAACAAACACGTTGATCAGCAAAGCAGGCTTGCAGTGCACAGGTTAATATAGTGTTCTGTGATAGGGCCTGGGGTGGAGTCAGGCTGGGAGGAGATTATAAAGGAAGCCAGGTGAAGGAGGTCTGGTCTCTAAGATGAACACATGAGGAGGAAGGTAAGATGGCAGGCAGACATTAATGCATATCCATGACAAGCAGAATACACCCACAGTATGGAAACGGTGTATCTCTCAACGTAATATATGCAGTGCTGGTGCACTGAGCTTTCAGATAAAAGGTAGATTTTCTCTGACACTGGGCTCAGAGCAGTGTAAAAAGACTGCACTGCAACACAAACAGGTAAACCTATGCAGATCGCTGAGTTATATCTCTGAATCTGGACTCCTATTCCTATATAATATATATCTCTCCCTAAAAGCAAAAAACAGGAACCTGGCCCTACACTACACTGTCTCTCTATCTTTTCCCTCAGATTCCAGAATCAGGACTAACTCATGTATTTTTCTATCTCTCCCTAAAAGCAGCAGCAGCAGACAAGATCCTCTCCCTATCTATTCTGAAGCAGAGTGACGTGTGTGCTGTGTGCCTCTAGCTTATATAGAAGCTGGGTCACATGTTGCACTGACCAATCACAGCCATGCCATTAGTAGGCATGGCTATGATGGCTTCTAAGGGCACACCAGCTAATCAAAAGGTGATTGGCTGGCCCCTGAAGCATTTCTAACTGCGTAATTAGATTCCCGAACCCGAACCCGGACTTTTGCGCAAAGTCCGGGTTCGGGTTCGGGTTCGGGTTCGGGAAAAAGCTAAAGTTCGGAACGGACCCGAACTTTACAGTTCGCGTTCGCTCAACACTAGTTATGATATAAAAATAAAATAATCATACAAATGATAGTGAAATCCAAAGGGAAAAACCATATAGTCCAGTTCATATACTGTATGTGCACAAAATTGTGACAGTCCCAGTTAAATACAGAATCACCACTGTGCTGTAGGAATATCTTCTTAACATATGATCTGTATGTGACTAATATATTTGTCCAATAAAATACTTTGACAGGGAATATCTTCTTAAATCAAAACTTGTGACCACCACATGGACCATCACAACAGTTATGCCGCGTACACAGGATCATTATTCACGGCGGTTAAAAAACCGCCGTGAATAATGTCATTTAAAACGGGGGAACAGCTTGTTCCCCACACACGGTCGTTTTTCACGTCATTTTTTCTCTTGACGAGAAAAACGACCGTTTGTGTGCTCCACGGCAGTGTTTCCCTATGGGAAACACTGCCGCGGAAAACATGTCGAAAAAAACGACGAGAAAAATTAGAACATGTTCTAATTTTTCTCGTCGTTTTTAATGCCGTTTTTCTCGTCGAAAAAAATGACAGAAAGCCCACAGACTATCGTTTTTCTCGTCGAATGGGAAAAATTACGTTTTTTTCGACGAGAAAAACGGCCGTGTGTACGCGGCATTAGAAATGGACTCTTACCCGAACAGACAGAACCTATTACAGAATCAAATGAGCCTGTAAATGATAGTCTCATCATAAAGGGGTTTGACCCATGCTGCTTGGCTGGAATTCAGCAATGTCCCCCAGTCTCCAGTGTGTATTAAAATCAATAACATCCATAAGTTTCACAAAATTCCCCATAGAATTAAAATGGGGAAACCCACATAGTGTAACTCTGTATAAAAACATTTAATATAATCCAATGTGCATAAAATCAATCACATTTTTACAATAGACAGGCGCTTAGAAAGACATTCCCAGGCAATGGTACAAATACACAAATCATTTGCCGATCCAGAAAGGTATGGTGACATCATGTGCATTAGCTGACCCTACGCGTTTCACCCTAAAGACGTAATCAGGGGCATAAACGTCACATGAGTCACCACGCCACTACATATCTATTCAATAGGGGAGCTAGCCCTAATTGAAGGCTACCACATGCCTCAATTCTCACATAGGATGGCTGACTAGACTTCCCAAGCCTCGTTTGCAAACCAAAATGGGCGACTGGCCGAGAAATAACTTAGATTCATTTTAAAATTAAGATGGGTGACCGGACTATGATCAAGCCTCGGTTTCGATTTAAAAAATGGCCGAGTGATCTCACAATACCATAAGAAACGGAAACCAAGCCTCATATGATATAACTAAAAAGGGGGATGTCCAATCCTCACTTGCGTGTTGGGATGGCTAAATAACAAGAGCAAACAATTAAATCAAAAAAATATAATGCAAAACTAGACCCAACTACATCACTAAATACTGATGTATGGACAAAAGATAATCAAGCAAATGTACAGTATATTCCTGGCCAGCAAAATAAAAAGGGGATACGTTGACTGAATACTTCCTATTATATTTATGGATATTGCAAATGAAATATAACAACAGACATATTTTAACAATTAATACTATTTTTCATTAAAAAAATCTCTAGTTATATTTCTTTTGCAATATCCATAAATATAATGGGAAGTATTTAGTCAGCGTATACCCTTTTTATTTTGCTAGCCAGGAATATGTATTTGCCTAATTAATCTTTTGTCCATACACCACTATTTGGTGCTGTAGTTGGGTCTGGTTTTGCAATATTTTTATTTATTTAATTGTTTGCTCTTGTTATTTAGCCATCACGACACGTAAGTGAGGATTGGACATCCCCCTTTTTAGTTAGATAATATAGAGGCTTGGTCTCCATTTCTTGTGGGATATTGTGAGACCGGTCCGTCATTTCAAATCAAGACCGAGGCTTGGTTATAGTCCTGTAGCGGGTGTTTGAATTTATGTGAGGACTCTGGGGGTGTGGGGCTCCTTGGGGCCTACAGGTGGCGTTGTTGCCTTGGGCCAGAGCTGAACTCACACCGCAAACTGTGCCTTTTTGTCCTCCCCTGGAGCTGGTACAGCGGGGCAGGGAACCCGCTGTGACGCAAAGGGAGAGGTCATAAACGGGGCGGACGCCCTGATTTTGGGGCAGAGAGTTGGAGGACACGGCCGCACCCAGGCACCTTCAGCTTGGGTGCTGGCATTCCGGTGTTCCAGGCCTAGGCACCCTTGGCCTATCTGGAACGGAGATGGAGTCCATCTCAGGCACCTTTAGCCTGGGGTGAGGTACTATGGCGGATGCCTGGGGCTCAGTACCTTCGACTGAGTTCCGCGAGGGTGGAGGAATCCGAGGGGACCCTAACTCCTTGGGTGCCCGTGTCTGAGTTCGTGAGGACTGGTGCGCAGTAACTTCTCCGAAGAGTCCGGCGCAGCATCGCTGCTGACGGAGAGGCCTCCATTTCTCCCTTGGACGGATTTCTTCCTCTGACAGGGGCAAAGTGAGCGAAGGTAATTCACGTTCTATTTTACCTAGTCAGTGGCAGTGACTATTCACCACTGGTGACAGCACAGTGGGCAGCAGCAAGAAGGGAAAGGATTGTGCCTCGATCTGTCCCTCATTTTCCAAAGGAGAAAGATTGTTTTATTGCTTGGCAAGAAGAATAAAACTGAGTTGTACCTATTCACTGTGTGGAACTTGGGTTACTAAAGCAAAGGAGTCAGGGACGAAGGACTGGACTTGACTCTAGGACACCTACACAAAACCCCAATCTTCTGGCCTTCACCTCTTAGTTACGGAGGACATGGGCCATGGTGTGTATCATCTCTCTCTCCCAGGTATCCCTAGACAACAGCCATATAACTGATAAAGAAAGGGAGAGGGGTCAGGCCGCTACACGTGGGGGCATCGTATCCGGGATATGTGTATGGTGTCTGAAATTGAACTTTGCTGCCCGGAGGAGTTCCGAGTAGGTCGGCCATATTGGCCAACGCGCCACGAGGCAACCCATAACTGTGTAGTTTGTGGGCGGGGCAAGGGAAAAACCTGCGAACAAGTGAGAAGCCCGCGAACAAGTGCAGAAGGTGGGAGGAGTCTGGCCACGTGGACGTACGCACGTAGAGATCCTGGCGCAGGTGGGTCAGTGCGCAATGGAGCAGCAAAGAGAGAGGATGGCTTCAAGTGCTCTGTGGATTTCTGTTCCCCATCGTGGATATGTCTTCTCTGGCTGCTCCGATTATGGATACGGGGAGAAGACTAAGGCCCCGGGGGCGATTGGCTCTCTTTACCTGTAGAGACATGGAAGCCCTCGGTGTGATCTGTCCCGGCTGTTCGGGACTGGTGGTCCAGCTGAAGCCGTTTGGGCGCTGTGAGGTCTGCAAAGAATTTCTCTTCGAGGTGGAACCATCCACAGAAAAGCCTCTGGCTTTCCACCTCAACTACCTCACAGGGACTGCCACTCCAGAGGGAGAGATCGATGCTGGTGCCTTCCCTGTGCGCACTGATCCGGGCGAAGTGACTGCCCAAGCGGAAGTGAAAAGAGAGAAATCCGAGGATGCTGCCTCGGTCACCAGCAGCTCCCTGCTCCGGCCGCCGAAGAGAAAAGTCGGCCTAGTGATGGCCTCGTGTGGTCGTGGAAGAGCTCCGCCCCACTGCTTGCCTGACCTGGATGGATTCGGTAGACAACATCCTGGACATCCTTGCTTGTTTAAAGGTCCAGGTGAGCCAGGGGTTGGGACTGTCTGTGTGGTAGAAAGTGGCGGTAGTCCACAGTCGGTAGAGGCCGTCAAGGGGGATAGTTCCGTGACTGGGAATTATCTGCCCGCTGAGTGCTACGACACCTCTGACCTGGATTCATTGTCTGACAATGGCGATGATGGGGAGATAGACGAAATCTTCCAATAGAAGGGATGGGACAGAATGAAGCTACCCTCGGCCCGTGTCACAAGGGACTTGCCCATGTCTACTGGAGATCCATTTCACCTGCTCCTGTTGCGGGAGTGCAACGTCAATCATTGCGGGCTCCTAGGCCCAGGTCTACCGAGGTGGTGAACGCACCTCGCCACCCAGAAGCGATTGTTCCACCTGGAGAAGGAGACCGAGCTACTATGCCACCTTTGTCAAGGCTGCAGCGTCTCTTTGGCCAGAAGCTTGCTCAGGAATATGGGTGGGAATACCCGTATCTGCCTCAGGAACTGCTCTATGAGGTGGAGGTCTTTCGGCAAAGATGATATGACACCTTTGTTTGGGACAAACTGAAAGTACAGCAAGCACGGCGGTACCTTTCCTGATCACCAACAGTCACCAAGAAGTTTCAGGACTGTAAAGCTAAATGGATGCTGGGAAGACACATTCATGCGGACAAAGTGGTGATCTGCCCCAAGGAAGGAAAGAGTGTTGAGTACCATGTGGAGGCTTTTGATGATCATCTGAAGCCTATATCATTGCCTCATCCAAGGTTTTACCTGTAAGGGAAAAAAGACTCCCGTGTGCTTTTCCTTTCTATTCATGGCTGAACTTTCCGGAGTGCCTTTTCTTGAACACAGGGACTGTGCCCTAGTTTCTTTTTGTATTTGGGCAGTTCTACTCGTTGGAGATATGGGAGCTGTTTTTTTAGTTTTTTTTGTTCTCCCTCTTTCTCCTGGCGCTCAAAAGAAATCAGTGACTTTGGGTTTTAGATAGTGTAGGGTCACAGAGAAAGTGATCAAGAGGAAAGTTCATCTGGAAGTGATGAGTGTCTTGACCGCGGCACTGTCACCAGGTGGCAGTGTTGCGCAACGATTGTTTGTTTTTTGGCATTATGCAGCACTTATTGGAGTGAATGGGTTTCTAGGATAGACCCATTCATTCCAAGCAAACACACATGTTGGTAGGATGTATGTTTTTTTTCTTTCCATCTGCAGGAGACTCGTCTGTCAAGACTACTAAGAATGGGTGGTCCTTAGATAGCCAGAGGGAGGGAAGAATGTAAATGTGTGAGATATTTAAAGTGTTTTATTGAAAAGTTTTAGAGTTGTATTGTTTTAAGTTCTCCCTTTCCCATTCAGGTCTTGGCACAATTCAGGGCTAAATTGTGTAGTTTGGTTTCTGGGCTGAACTTATGTCACCACCCTTGTGGGGTATGAGTTTGTACCAGACACTGGGGACCAGTGTCAAATCACCAGGGGGAGAGTGTAGCGGGTGTTTGAATTTATGTGAGGACTCTGGGGGTGTGGGGTTCCTTGGGGCCTACAGGTAGCGTTGTTGCCTTGGGCCGGAGCTGAACTTACACCGCAAACTGTGCCTTTTTGTCCTCCCCTGGAGCTGGTACAGCGGGGCGGGGAACCCGCTGTGACGCAAAGGGAGAGGTCATAAAAGGGGCGGACGCCCTGATTTTGGGGCAGAGAGTTGGAGGACGCGGCCGCACCCAGGCACCTTCAGCTTGGGTGCTGGCGTTCCAGTGTTCCAGGCCTAGGCGCCCTTGGCCTATCTGGAACGGAGATGGAGTCCATCTCAGGCACCTTTAGCCTGGGGTGAGGTACTATGGCGGATGCCTGGGGCTCAATACCTTCGACGAGGGTGGAGGAATCCGAGGGGACCCTAACTCCTTGGGTGCCCGTGTCTGAGTTCGTGAGGACTGGTGCGCAGTAACTTCTCCGAAAAGCCCGGCGCAGCATCGCTGCTGACGGAGAGGCCTCCATTTCTCCCTTGGACGGATTTCTTCCTCTGACAGGGGCAAAGTGAGCAAAGGTAATTCACGTTCTATATTACCTAGTCAGTGGCAGTGACTATTCACCACCGGTGACAGCACAGTGGGCAGCAGCAAGAAGGGGAAAGGATTGTGCCTCGATCTGTCCCTCATTTTCCAAAGGAGAAAGATTGTTTTATTGCTTGGCAAGAAGAATAAAACTGAGTTGTACCTATTCACTGTGTGGAACTTGGGTTACTAAAGCAAAGGAGTCAGGGATGAAGGACTGGACTTGACTCTAGGACACCTACACAAAAGCCCAATCTTCTGGCCTTCACCTCTTAGTTACGGAGGACATGGGCCGTGGTGTGTATCATCCCTCTCTCCCAGGTACCCCTAGACAACAGCCATATAACCAATAAAGAAAGGGAGAGGGGTGAGCCCGCTACAGTCCATTCAGCCATCTTAATTTGAAAATGAGGCTTGGGAAGTCTAGGTGGCCATCTTAAGAGAAAAAAGAAGGCATGGATAGCCTTCAATTATGAATTAAGGTGGTACCTCCCCTATTGAATAGATATATATAGATGTCAGTTACGATGAAACATGTAGGGCAGAGATAATGCACGTGATGTCACCACGCCTATCTGGATCGGTAAATGGTTGAAGTATTTGCTACATTGCCCGGGAATGTCTTTATAAGTGCTTGCCTATTGTAAAAATTTGAGTGATTTTATGCACATTGGATTATATTAAAAGTTTAATACAGAGATACACTATGTGGGTTTTCCCATTTTAATTCTATGGTGGATTTCATGAAACTTTTGGATGTTATTGATTTAAATACACACTGGAGACTGGGAAACACTGTTGAATTCCAGTCAAGCAGCGTGGGTCAAACCCCTTTATGATGAGACTATCATTTACAGCAGTGATGGCGAACCTTGGCACCCCAGATTTTTGGAACTACATTTCCCATAATGCTCATGCACTCTGCGGTGTAGTTGAGCTTAATGGGAAATGTAGTTCCAAAACATCTGATTTACAGGCTGATTTGACTCTGTAATAAGGTCTGTCTGTTCCGGTAAGAGTCCATTTCTAACGGTGGTGATGGTCCACGTGGTGGTCACAAGTTTTGATTGAACACGATAAATCTAATAGCACAGCGGTGATTCCGCATTCAATTGGGACTGTCACCATTTTTTGCACATATATGAACTGTACTATATGGTTTTTCCTTTTGGATTTCACTATCATTTGTATAATTATTTTGTTTTTACAGTATATCATCACGGTTAGTTATTTATTTCCGTAGCTGTCACATTGTCTGAACATTTTAGGACATGTTTCTGAATAATTTGCAGAATAAAACCATTAGGGAATTCCCTGTTGTTCCAAATTCACTTCACTGCCTTTCTGTGGCTAAAGCCTCGTACATACGACCGAGTTTCTCGTCCAAAACCGACAAGAAAAGTGCCGCG